>OX637307.1:13642984-14248898 GCA_951799385.1 Hyppa rectilinea
AAAGTCAAATCATTTATTTCAAACTAGCTTCTGCCCGCGACTTCGTACGCGGACCCTGTTGCTTATGCCAGCGACAACGGGGTCGCCATTTATGTTATTTTTTATCATTTTTCCCATTTAAATCTTTTATCACACTGAGCTTTAGTTTTATTTCATTCCAACAACCACCAAAACATACAGTCTATTTGTCATCGTTTTCATTTTGGTAACCGCATTATTATATTCCCCACTTGTCTCTAGAGACCTAGAAGTCAATGCGTAGAGACGGTTGGAACTCAAGCACAATTCTCTATCCGTGAACGTCTCCGACTCGCGAGACAATACATGACGTTCACGATCAGCGGTCAGTCGCACATCACGTGCCCCACTTGTCTCTAGAGACCTAGTTTATTTCAAATAGGCACAAGAAAGGCACTTTTGAACGTCAAAATGAACAAGAAATAGAATTGAGTCTAGTCGCCCCTTCCAAAAGGTAGTTTCGTTTGGACAAGAATGCGCAAGAAACTCCACCGTTACTCTTTTAAAATGTTTCACAATGTTTTGTACACATGAATTATAGAATAAAAACACCACACCTCAAAAGGTGAAAAGAAAAACACAATATAGCAATGGCAGGTATACTTAATTATGTCATGGTGCTCACACATTCTAAAAGTTAATAATAATAAATCCATTTTTCCAAAATGTTAAAATAGTATGAAACAAATGATAAATTATTAGGTACCCAATTAACTTAGCAACCAGTTTGATTTTGTCGAGATCAATCGACACTATTGACAGCTATCATTTAACTCACTTTACCTAAGTTTTCATGGTGAGATTCACTATTCCAGCACATCAAGTTACCACAATCTGTCAAATTTCTTTGATAGTATTTCAACTTTATCGCAAAGACATAAGATTCATTTTTAATTGAAAAAATTTGACAGTTAGGGATAGCTTGATGTGCTGGCGTCTGTACTACAGAGCTATGTCACCAGTCTCGTAATGATTCCAAATGTATACTGTATTTCTATTTTCGGACTGTTTCGGTCAGTTAGCCGGGAGTGGCTTGAATTGCGCCACCGGAACTCAACGACCGCAGAAATAGAGGGTCAGCTATTACCCCACTCAAAATATTTGGACTATAATTCCGCAACACACTTTTAATCACAATCCCTGAGTTTTGATGGATATTGCTAATCCGTTGCTTCATAAGTTTGAAAAATTCGTCTGCTCAGCAATGAATGTGGGTGATCTGTCAAAATGAAACCCATTGCGATAAATTGTTATTTTGTGTGTGTAACACAATTAGCCCGCGGATCTCAGAAATGATATTCGCTTTTGGTTCGACATGCTGCTAGTTGGACGAACGGAGAATCTACTTGACTATTTTATGCTCTTTAAACTTGACTTTTAAAAAAATTGTACTTGTGTAACCTAAAAGCTAAAACAAAAGAAAAAAGTTCCTTGGCAGAGCCCTGGCAGGGTCGCCATGTGATGTTGGAACCTTGGCTTGTAGTAATGGAAACAACTGTTTACAGTTAGGTGACTTTTATTAGACTAAAACATAATTACAATAAAATTGAATATGAAGAAAAGTTGCTTACATAGCTAAGTGCGCGCACACATAGGTATCGTACTACGTAATAATATACTCACACTTCAGACGTCTGTAGTGTGATTCTGTAAAAATCTCAACGTTAGGTAGATTGACATAAGCGGGATTGTCCGAAAGGGTTACTGCTACCCGGAACATAAAGGGCTAAGGAAAAACATTGATGGGTTTAAGTCAGTAAGAGTCTGATACTCCCTCCGCTCCACCCAGACTGGGATCATTTGATGATTTCCCACCCTCAAAAAAAAAAGATAGATTGACAGCTCACTTCACGGACACTTCATTTTAGTTTTTGCGGTGAGATTTTTACAGAATCGATCGGCTGTATTATTTCCCCACCGCTTTCGAACAGGTGACACCTAGTCAAGAAAGGTCCCATTAATTACTTATGTGAAAAATAAAAAACAAATGAATGACTGTGCCTTCGTTTGTTTGGTGGTTTTGGAACACATTTTCAAAATCATCAAGAACGCTTCAAGTTACTTTTGAACTGCGTACAGAAGAATCTTCACCTAGAAGCCAATATGAAAGGTGTAAAGCAAACAATATGAACATCGTAACATATCCAATGCAAACGCAAATGTAGTTTCAGGCTGCGATTTTTACTGCTACCGTTCGTTGGATATTCGAGTTCCTGTTGTTCCACACTGGACATAGTTATTACGAATAGTGATTTTTACGGAATCCCGAATCACTGTATGCCAATACAGTTGTTGTGCCGAACTGTTCCAGGTATAAAGGGTTACCGCTGCCCCGGAACTCAAAGGGCTTTTTTTTTGAGGGTGGAAAATCATCAAATGACCCCTCCCGCTTTGGGTGGAGCGGAAGGGAGTCTCAGGATCTTACTGACTAAAACCCATCCATGTTCCTTACTTAACCCCTTATGTTCCGTGATAGCGGTAACCCTTTCGGACAATCCCGCTGACCCAATACAAAGAGCTAAGGAAGGAACATGGATGTGTTTTAATCAGTAAGAGCCTGACGCTCACTTCCGCTCCACCCAGAGCGGGAGGGGTCATTTCCGAGCCTCAAAAAAAGGGGGTTCAGAATCGTGTAATGGATCCATGGTAATGGCTTTCGCGTCGATGTTCCTTCCACCTTTTTTTTTTTTGAGGGTAGGAAATCATCTCCCAAATGACTTCTCCCGCTCTGGGTGGACCGGAAGCGACTGTTAGACTCTTACTGACTAAAACCTATCCATGTTCCTTCCTTAGCCCTGTATGTTCCGGGGAAGCGGTAACCCTGTCGGACAGTCCCGTTTATCCCTTCTACCCTGAATACAACTTTCAGGGGGGCAGATGCTAGTGGAGTATAAATGTCGCGTATCGACAACCTAGAGATAATTCAACCAGTGAATACGTAATTCAATGTTCCTCTCACCCGGTTTCTCGTAACTTTGAGCGCCTCAAACCTTAGCCACAATCCTCAAAGAGGAAATAGGAAATAGTTTCCTCTTAAACAGCAATCTTCAAGACTCTACATTGTGAGTGGAATTGCGTTTGGGGTCGGATAAAACGTTTTACATACATTAGGGGAAAGCTCTGTGGGAATTGATAGTATGCGGGACCATACATAAGGACGTGTCTGTAGGAGGCTCTTGTAACGTGTTAATGGCAATTTTAGTAGGAAGATGGAGCTCTTTCTGTAAGTTGTAGGTTCTTGTTTGAAGTTCTTATTAGTTCGTTTATAATATACTAGCTTCTGCCCGCGGAAAATTTCTTGTTTTAATATTAAATATATCCTATGATACTCGGCAATACTGTAGGTTCCCATTAGTGAGAGAATTTTTGGAATCGGATCAGTAGTTCCAAAGATTACCGAGGTGATCTTGTCTGCTAAACTTAGTCGCCTTCTACGACACCCTGCCTCGCGTTGTAATGGTGCAATGGCATTATGTATTTTTAACCCGTCTCAAAACGGATAATAATAAAATTATCTTACTACTATTATAAATGTGAAACTTTGGATGGATGGATGGATGTTTGTTACTCAATCACGCCAGAACGGCTGAACGGATCCATTTTGCGTTTAGTAATTTTATATTATCTCGGAAAATACTTATATGACCAATTGACATACTGTAGAGGGCAAATCTTATCTTTGTGATGTCCTTGTGATCATAAAATAATTTAATTTGATAAGAATTGATATTTTGTTGTTTAAATAATCATCCAAACAGAAGTAAGTCGAAAAAATACTTTTTTAAAACATAAAACGAAATATAAAAGTTAAAATACAAAAGATAGGAATATGGTGTCGCGGACTTTTTTGTAGAAATAATTAAGGCGAACCGGGTTGCCATACATTGCTTTCAATTTTAAACAACTGTTTAGGCAGCGCATTCTAATAATTCTGTTTTCGGAGGTATTTCTTTCCAACTTACTAGACGAAAATTGCGATAGCTCGGCTAATATGTATGATATAAATATAATTTATAGCCTATAGCACTCAGGAATAATGTAGCTTTCAATCAGTAATTTTTTTTTTGAAATTGGATCATTAGTTCCGGAGTTTACCCCCTACATACAAACTTACAAATTTTACCTCTTTATAAGTAAAGTAATAATAGGTATAAGTATAAGTATATAAGTAATCTATAAAATATAAAAAGAGAATTACGCTTGAGTTCCAAGCGTATCTACGCATCGACTTCTAGGTCTCTAGAGACAAGTGGGGCACGTGATGTGCGACTGACCGCTGATCGTGAACGTCATGTATTGTCTCGCGAGTCGGAGACGTTCACGGATATAGAATTGTGCTTGAGTTCCAACCGTATCTACGCATTGACTTCTAGGTCTCTAGAGACAAGTGGGGAATATAATAATGCGGTTACCAAAATGAAAACGATGACAAATGGACTGTAAGTTTTGGTGGTTGTTGGAATGAAATAAAACTAAAGCTCAGTGTGATAAAAGATTTAAATGGGAGAAATGATAAAAAATAACATAAATGGCGACCCCGTTGTCGCTGGCATAAGCAACAGGGTCCGCGTACGAAGTCGCGGGCAGAAGCTAGTAAGTAATATTAGTATAGATTTCAATACAAGGAAGTCGTGCTTTTGAACTCAGGACACAGTTTATAACAGACTTCGAAAAATTAGGACGTTCTATGTTTGTCTGTATGTATTTTCTTTTAATTTTTGGGTTTTATATTCGTTTTTTCCTTAGTCTACGTGGATGATGTTATAATAACTTCCTGGCAATTTTATTTATACAGGGTTATTTGTAAAACACCAGAAACCTCTTAAGTATTGTACTCATCATTATGAACAACTTTTAATATGGGACAAAACCTGAAATCGCGAAAAAAATATCAGCTGTTCCCTACATTTATGTTCGTACCTATAACTCGTCAAAATGTAAGGAACAGCTGATTTTTTTTTCGCGATTTCAGGTTTGGTCCCTGGTGGTGTTTTACAAATAACCCTGTATATCAGGTATTCGAATTTGTGTGAGGATCCACCCCACACTACTTTAATTTCGGAATTCGGTTGCAAAAACCGATAATACAAAACGAAAGACACAGAGTTCCGAAATTAAAGTAATTTTAATTTTGTAGTGATTTTTTGGAAGTCGGTTTTTATTAAATACAAAAATCAAGCATTTTTGCTCTAACAGATGTAGAATGATGCTACTATCATTCAACTCAATACGTAGGCAATAGAATCAACTAATCAATCGACCCTTTCTCCACTAATGAAGAGAGTCGGCTTGACCTACATGACTCACGTGGCCATCTTTTATTCATAAATTGCCTACTATAACTTCCATAGCATTAAAACCTCGTATAGGCGCATAACGTATTTGTATATCATACGCAACCGCTCTTTGTTCGTCCGTCCATTAGTGCGCTTTTAACTCGCACACCGCTATCAGATTTACAAAGATTTTTTTATTTTTATAGGCTAGGCTTTTATGCACATATTTGACTACACGTGCAAAACTGCAGGGAACTGCCGATATTTTCTGTAAAATTCTCACCGTGAACGCATGGGTGAAGTGAGCTTCAAGCGAGTTGTCATTCCATGTGATGCTAGGGATTGACACTATTGACAGGTCACTTTGAGCTCACCTAGCCTTTGACGGTGATATTTTTACAGAATAGCACTGCAGGCCGGCTGTAGCTCAAAATCAGCGCTGGGACTTTGTGTCGCATGGGATCCAAGCATTGCGCTGACTGATGGCAGTTTTGCGCGGATGTGACACATATTTTCCCAAAACTTGATTTTTTTTTGTTTGTTTTTTTTTACTGCGTCATGTTTGCCGCAAATCAACGTATTATCTTTCTTTCTTCCTATCACTAGAAGTTTTTTACAGAATAGACCTGAACCCTGGAGAATACCTGGACCAACGATGGAACAGTGATAACGGCGCTGACTACTGGTCCTACATCGTAGGTATACATATATCCAGAAAGGCACTATATTCAGCAATGCTCTCAAAATAAATCGTGTGATGTTAATTTAAAGACATAAATGGCACTCGCACTGGGGCCTGCGAGGTGGATTATGGTCCTTCTCACAGAGAGGAACCTTGTTTAACAGCAGTGTGGTCGTTATAGTTTATGAGTGAAACTAAGTGCAAAGCCAGCTAGAAAAATGCATACCCAAAACAAAACACAACGCCACTCAAAATAATTACCAGCCACCAAAGAAAGTCAGTGCCCAATTTGGAAGGTCATTTCAGACCCTATCGTGAGTTGTAACTGCCGAAACGGAGTGGTGAAGCTTTTAGTCTCAGAGCCAAAGGTCAACGGTGAACCTACATCGAAGCACCCAGCCACTCATGCTCAAGCGTGATACTTTACTAAATAATTGATGAACGAAGCGCTAACGTGGAATAATTGAGTCTGCATGATTAAGTGATGCGCTCAGATGAGATTAGAGCGCTGATTTTACATCTCGCAGTCGCTCCATGCCGCCGTCTGTTCCTCTGTACGCAGATCTTTTAAAGTACTGTAGAGCCTTAGAGTAAAACCTTATGTTGTACATGGCTGGTAATTATCTGACGGCATTCGAACCTTTCAAATGATTAAAAGATAGTAAGGTTTTTGTACATTCGAGACTTCACCACTGGCAGCGGAGCTAGACAGATGTATTCTTTATAACAAAGTGAAAATATAAGTTTATGTGTGTAAATTCCTAACGCGTTTCCCTTCATAGTATAGAAGTTCCTATACACACATTACACGCTCTACCACTGAGCCCCCTCAGTAGAGGATCTTTTATCCTCTACAGTACCTACGCAACGGATTTTAATGTGGTTGTCATCAATAGATAGAGTGATTCAAGAGGAAGGTTTATACGTATAGTTTAACTAGCTTTCGCCCGCGCGATAGTATCTACATTGCACCTGTGTGAAACCGGGTCTCGCTAGTTGTTAATCTTTATTAACAACTAGCGACACGCCCCGGTTAAGAAAAATTAGAGGTTTTATTTTAATCGAGATAAGTATGCGGGCGTGAGAAATTTAAAAACCTGTGATGTTTTCTTAGTAAATAAGTGACATTTATTTCGAATTATGTGCGAACTCGAATGAGGTTCGAATATTATTTTGAATACAGAACAGCACTAAGATTGATACTTATCTTATCCATAGACAATAAAGTTGCATATGCACGACAATGTTCCCGAGTTACTAGTACAAGTACTCCTTGTATGTAACTCTTGTCTTACGTATCTACTTCCTAACTTCCATCTCGCATGCTAAGTTAATTTTCAGGTAGATACGCTAACGTACTGTGCGAATAAGCTTATGCCAAAGTAATTTTGTATTCTCGAAAGGAAATTCTCTGCATACTGCAGTGGCGAGGTGTCAAGTTTTGTAAAAGACAAGCCTATGTGAAGCCCGTTTTAACATACTTACCTATCAATAAAGTACAAAATCATTTCCTTTCTTTCACTGAATTTAGCACCTTATATCGCCAAGCAGTAGAACCAAAAACCCGCTATCACTACATAAACAAAACTTTTCTTTTAATTCGGTAATATCATTCTAAAATACAATATCGAATTGAATCGAATACAATACAGTTGAACAGGTGTGGTAAAGTGACGTCAATCGCTATTGTATGATTTTTTAGTTCCTGATGATGACGTTTTGACGCCATTTTACTTCAAATATTGTTTGTTGTTTTTGTAATTCAAGGCGTTTTTGCTGTTTTTATTTTACGGTATATTAAGTACGCGTAGTGTAAGTATATTTTTTGGCAATATTAGACGCTATTGACTATGCCATTTTTCAATTGCGGTAGAATTACTGATACAAAACTCCGAAGGGAAGACGTTAGCAATGATATTCTATGGTATTCTCGCCACTGTCGTAATCCTATACCTAGTATCACCTTGAGCAACCCTTTGTTGCTATTCTTCTCAGTTTTAATTGCGGAGTGCATTAAAATTGCCTCTACGAGAGACGACTATAAAGGTTTTCCGTAAAACGGAACATTACATCATGCAGGCTGGCAGAAAAATGTGTCTGGCTGCATTTGATCACTCAAACGTGAAAAATTTAAAAGAAGCGTGTTTTTAAATAAAGAATTATTGTTTTAAGCGCGGAAAAGTAAACCCTTCCTCTTGAAATAAATAGCAAAAATTTACTACGGCTTCTTGATTAGAGGCAACGTTTACTATCTTTTACTATTATAGTATATTACGGTACCAGGGTTTAAACGAGCTCTACAGAACCTCCACATACCTTAAAGGCTCTTGCAGACAAGCACGACGCGACGCTAGTGGAAAAAATTCTATGAAAACTTTAAGGAAAACGTTCTACCAGAATCGCGTCCCGCCTGTCTGTGGGAGCCTTGAATATTCGTCCATCGCAATTTGGACTGTCACCCCTCACTGGACTGCCCCAAGAGGCAGGCTAATACTTTTAACCCGACAAATTAATGTCATACGAACCGGTGATTGTTCAAAAGAAAACAGTTGATACAACAATCTATACTAATATTATAAAGCTGAATTGTTTGTTTGTTTGAACGCGCTAATCTCTAGAACTCCGAATTGAAAAAATATTTTTGTGTAGTATAGTCCATTTATCGCGGAAGGCTATGGGCTATGTAACATCACGCTACGACCAATAGGAGCCGAGCAGCGAGTGAAACCGTGCGGAAACAGCTAGTAATATATAATCGTCAACCTAGAGAGATCACGGGATGACACGAGGCGTAAGAAAAGTGTTTAATTGACACGAAATCCTCACTTTCCTTCTTAGGCTAATCGAAACTTAACGGTGTTTTCAGAGTTTTCATGTTGGCGTCGTGTCCCCAAGTAACCTTAATGAAGTCGAACTTCATTCGTCATGAAAGAATAATGCCGCAAATTACTGGAATCAGAAGTTTTAAGGCTAAGGCCAAGTAGTTTGAATAATTAATAGGTTTCAAACTAAATCAATACTTCACTGTCTAAGTATCAAACTTGACATTTTAAGCTTTCAAGCCTTGATATTAATACGATCTAGATTTAGACTTGGGCTTTTGGACTTAGTGTCAGAAATTACCGTTTAAGAATTAATACTTAAAAATTAGACCAGACCGATTTCCAAGAATAGGTACATTAGAAGGGTCTCTTGTTTTCTATAACCTACAATATTATTTTAATTAGGAGCAGCATGTGTCGAGATGTGTGATCACGCAGGAAGATGAATAATTGTAGATAGGACTTGTAAAATGTGTATGTATTCCGAAGAACTTAAAAGTACATAAAAATATGTAGGCCGACATAAAACTAATTCACCGTCAAAAAATCGCCTGATGAAGTATTCAATGCGATATGTTGAAGTAGCTATAACTTTTGCGGAAATGGAGTTAAATAGTGTCTCTAAATCTAAACAGCATGGTATTTACATATCTAATAATTCAATCGACGATAAAAAAGTCGGTACATACCTTGGCGGCATCAGAAGCGGCGACAGACACCGTGGTGGTGCGTGCCTCGGACTTGAAGGCGTTGGTGTGTCAGCCAGAGACGCCAGGGAGCCATGCGCAAGCGGCGCTGCACGGACGTCGAGCGAAGCGGCGCGGAGGGGTGAAGGCGAGCGGGGGACCCCGCATGCACCCGCTTCAAGAGTCCGACCATCGGGAGCGAATGTGCGTATTGCAGGGGAAGATCCGCGGTGGCTCTGAAAGAAAATTTACAATACATGAGTAAAAGATGCTGCTATAATGGAAACTTTTTTCCCCGTTCAATTTTATTGGGAATCATAATCAGTCGAAAAAAAAAATATATATTAATAATTGTCAAAATATTACTGTGACGGAAGGTAAAGAAAGCCTTTTGTTATGCCTCATTAAAATCCAATCAAACTCCCAATTAGGGTTTTATTTTTCATCACCTTGGGGCGTTTTTCTCAAGCCCGCCTTCCAATCAACTTAATAAAAAACACGTGCGAGTTCTACTTCTAACGTATCTATGAGTAAGTTGTAAAAGTTTTAGAGTGGCGATGGAGTACCCCACTTGTCCCCCATCCCCCTTATAAAATGCGTACCCCAAGCGACTCTGTGGCAAGCGTCGCCTCTATTATTCATGTGTTTTCACTTCACGTAAAAAAGTTTAACACTTTAGGTTGTCTTTCCCCATAGTTCTTTCTGGCAGTGTACTCTTTTTTCTTTACAAAACTTTTAAATTAATGTTGTAGAACGAAAAAATTGAGAATTTCGTTTTGTTTTAAAAATTCATTAATGCGGGTTCAGAGTAGGAAGAAAATGGTCAGTCAGTCAGTAAAAATACTGAGAAATAAAAAAAATATTTAGTTTAAATGGTGAAAGTGAGAATTCTTAGTTCCCCAATTTGTATTGCTTTATGTGTAAATACTGCGGATATCACGAGCATGCTATTTATATCCTAGACTATTACTCATGGAATTAGTAAGTACTAAACACGTACCTACAACCTTCAATTATTTAGCGTTGTTCGAGGTTACCGTACCTAATCACATCAATAATATCCATACTCGCAGAGAACGTGTATGGTGGCTTACGGCCCACGATTTTCTACAGAGAGCCAGCAGTTTGCACATTAAAAAGGCTGATTATACATTTTAATAGCTAAGGTAATTCTTCTACATCATTTAAATAATTCATGCTCAACGCATAGCTTATTGATTCTCAATACAGGTTCCATATTGCCCAATTTACACCATTAATCAATTTAAAAAATGCACAGCATGTGAAGCTAAGTTAGAGGCCCATGGACAGCACGACAACTCTAACACCAGGCTAGTCAGTAACCACACGAAAAGACGAGAAGAATATTAATAATACCAAATTAACCCTTTAAATCGGCATTTAAAGGGTTAATTTGGTATTATTAATATTCTTCTCGTGCCTGATTTCGATCTGACGGTAAACTTCGGCAAGTTTACCGTCAGATCGAAATCAGGGGCAACCATATAAAAGGCCCGCCACGTAATAATCCGTAGTTAGCATCACGGATATCAATTTATAGAGGGATGCTGGGGCACGTACTGTTGCGTATACGTAATATTGCGTAGGTTGGTATCACTGATATTTATTTTATCTAGGATGCTTACCGAGCATTATTGCGTATACGCAAAATTACGTAAACACACCACGACTAAACGGCTAGTTTACTATCCTGCTCACTCCTGTACATTCAAAGTGAAGTGTAGTCAGTGTTTTAAACTTACCACACTGATCCTCATTTTGTTTTATGTCATTAAAATTTGTATTAGAAGCAGTAAAATTTGTATTAGAAGCATTAAAATTGTTTTGTTTTTCATTTTGTTGTAAATAATTAATATTAATCAGATTAGCAGGCTGCAATACTAATCCAAAAATGCCGTTGTTTATTTGCGATTGTAAATATGTATTTCGAAACAATGGAGTTACTACTTTTTATGTTGTGTTTTATTTTCGTCCAGTTCGTGGAGGTTCTTGCCCGTTCTTCTCCATACTGTTTTGGAATGGGCAACTAGCTTCATCTTTCTCACTGACTGACCCTTTGATAACTCAAAAGTGCCTGTAATTCGTTTGAAACAAATGCTTTAACTTTGAGGTTATGAAGCAGTACGTAGTTGAACACTTCCATTATTACCAGTTAATTAATACTGTAGGCATTCAATGGGTTAAAGCCCAAATCATCATCATCATCATTCTCCTGCCATAATCCCAATTTATTTGGGGTCGGCGCAACATGTATTTTTCTTCCATAGGAGCTCGTGGCTAAGTAATAACAGCCTTAAAGGTCAATCCATCAGGTTAAGCTACGCTTGCTGGGGTTGGCCGTGGATGGGTGACCATCTTTAAATACCGAGACTCCTCCGTGCCTCGGAAAGCACGTTAAGCCGTTGGTCCCGGTTGTCATTTGTGCATCTTTGACAATCGTTACGGGTCGTTAAAAACCCGAAAATCTGACAGCCAGTCTTGCCAAGGGGTATCGTATTGCCCAGTTACTGGGTTGTGGAGGTCAGATAGGCAGTCGCTCCATGTAAAATACTGGTATTCAGCTGCATCCGCTTAGACTGGAAGCCGACACTAACATAGTTGGGAAAAGGCTAGGCAAATGAAATTAACTTCTGTATTAGTTGTTATCTCGGTAGTCACTCCCTTTCTAGCCATATTATCAAATGAAGCGCAAATAACGGGTATAATTTTCACACTCACCTCTAATCTGAAATTCGTCCGTCCGACTCGGACGGGCAATGATCCTCGCTTCATTCCCTCCACTTTATTATTCATACATTTTTACGCTCACCTCTCAGGCCCATTATATCACACTTTGTTACCAGCCATACCTTTGAAACCTATTCAAATTTCAATGTACCTATTGTAAAATATTATGATTTTTTTTTCTTTGTAATCCACAGAGCCTTTGTGATTTATTTTGCCTTTCTGTTGCAGGTTTTTATCTGAATTATTGAGCTGTTAATGTGGCGTTTCTGGTTCAGAGGGTTCTGGTATTTGATGGGGTTGTTTTGGGGGCTGATTTTTAGGGGGTGAAAGTACTTAGAATGGGAAAATTTTTGCTGGTTACTCTATTTTAGTACAGGTGAAGCCTTCTACAAAGATAACCAATTTTGACAATTTTCCGTAGCATTCTTCTTCTTCTTAGCGTGTCGATGGCAAAAAAAGTCTACTTTTTTTTTTGGCGTAGTATTAGTACCTTGAAAAACGCAGTAAACCACCTGGTCTGTAACCTACAACACTAGAAGTTAAATTAATTTTTTTCTAACCCTATGGACTTCAGTCTGAAATAAAAACTTTATGTTCTATTCTATTCTAAAGCAGTATGTAAGGATCGTTGCAGGTGGCGTTCTATAGTCTCTGACTACTCCTAAGGGAAGAAGGCGTGACTTGAAGTATGTATAGTAACTTTAAACTATTTGTACAGACGCCAGCACATCTAGCTATCCCTAACTGTCAAATTTTGTCAATTAAAAATGAACCTTATGTTTTTGCAATAAAGTTGAAATACTATCGAAGAAATTTGGCAGATTGTGGTAAATTGATGTGCTGGCCTGGAAATTAACCCTAACTCAAGAGGCACATATCGATCAGATTCGATGAAAATTTATCGCCACCACGCAGTTACGTGACCGCACAAAAGTATTGCCTTCACTTAGATTTTATTATTATGCCTGGAGGTGTTCCGAAGTGGGATAAAATGCGGCTTTGAAACCCGCGATTGTGCTAATGGAAACTGTTACTTAAGGGAAGATATATTTCTGTATAGCAGTTTATTGCAGACAACTTGTGGCTTGAGTAATTGGATGCGGAAGGGGAGCGAAGAATTTCTGAATAATTCCAAAATAATCTTTGAGAATATTTCCAACGCTTTTGTAATTCCTTCTTCTTTTCTAATAGACGGCAAATGTACTTATCACTACATAGTATAAAACAAAGTCGCTTTCTCTGTCCCTTTATCACTATGTACCTATGCTTATATCTTTAAATTACGCACCGGATTTTGATGCGATTTTTTTGAATAGACAGAGTGATTCAAGAGGAAGGTTTATGTGTATAATTTGTCGACATATTATGCGGGCGAAGCCGCGGGCGTAAACTAGTTTTGTTATATGAGTTTAAGGGTGCCTTTCCACCAGATATGCTATGCTACATTGCTATGGATGCCTTGATATCAACCAATCATATTCATTGGTCGATATAGCATAGCTCTGGTGGAAATGGGTTCTGCTAAGCTATGTTTTTTTATATGGATGGATTTATGACCTGGATGCATGCTCTGGATTCGTGCTATGAATGGTCGCGAATGGTGTAGCTATGTGCAAAGCAGAGTATCTATAGTAAGCGCGCGTTTGTCATCGCACAAATACCACGCGGCGGCGCATCTTCATAGCGCATCTTACTAGCCCGCCACATAGTGCCTCATTGGAGTTTTTCAGGTCCTGTCGACACTCCAACAGACGGGGCATGGTTTGGTCTAGAACACCGTATTAAGACAGGGCGCCTGCGGGATCTATTATCCCTCATATTGCTAGATTGGTACTGGCAACACATTTAATTGGCACTGGCCAGTCAGAAATATATCCAAACAATTGAAATTGAAAAAATTGTAAAAAAAAACATTGTTTGCAAACATCTGCGAATGACGTCACTAAGTCCGTTCGCGAACTCAGGGTAGTTAGTTGCGCTGCGCTAACAACCTCGACAGCTGGAGTCTTTTTACCAAAGGTTTCATAAAATACCATATTTACCTTTGAGCACAGTAACGAGACATTGTAATAATTTATGAGTCCTGGGAAATGACGCAAAATGCTCATAAATAGGGCGTTTTAATTATGGATTAGACCATAATATCTACACTATCCGTCTAAAGGGTATCGTATTGGTATCCATTAAAATGACGGATCTCGATCCAGCATCCGGTTGTGCACTAATATACATCCCTTTGACTAATACGATTGCCGATCGGGGCTAAGGCGATCAGGCATTTTAATTCAATAAACTTTTTATTTTACAGGGTGAATTGGGATTCTTGGGCAATATTTTAAAGGGTTATAAGGAGTCAAAAACTTAGTTGTTTCAAACGTATAATCGTAAACGTATGCTCGCATAACTCGTCAAAATACTTATAGAACAACTGATTTTTTTTTGCGATTTCAGGTGTGTTCTCATAATAAAAGTTGTTTACAAAACTGAGTACAATGATCCCTTAAAATATTAAATATAGAAATCTTTTTGTATGCTGCACTGGTCGACGTCATTGCGTCAACGCCGCCGCCGACTGTCGCCGAAAACTAGGCAGTCTCGCGTAGGGACGTAGCATTATGCTGAGCGTTTTTTTGCAATTTGCAGGTCAGTGTCAGGCAGGTTGTATCTTGATCAAAATATGATTCGCGACAACAACAAATAATTGTATTAACAAAATGATAACTATACAATACATCCTCTAACCACAATAATATGTAAGACTTTTTATATATTTTATATATACTCCCAAATAAAATATTGATTGATTAACTTAGATTAAGTTCTCTTTTAGTTGGATTATAAATTGCGATCCATTCATTCGTCGGTATTGATAGCGCTTTATAAAATGTTCCACAAATATTTTTCATCTACTTTCTTTCGTGACGATTATAAATGTAGTACAGACAGAGCTTCATTGCGTGTTGATAATTTTTCCAGTAGTTTTCATTTTAAAGTACACAAAATACCTTAAACTAAATATTACATATAAGACTCACACGAATTTATGAATGATCAATTAAATGTAATATTGATATAAAATTTAAATACCACAAAAGCCCTTTTACTATTTTAATTTAATATTTCTTTACTTTTTTAAAACAAAAAAGCACTTACACCCTCTCTCCTATTACCAATTAATTTAACTTTGCTGTGCCCGACAGGGTCCATAATTGATTCTATGTTTAACATACCAAATGTTTTATTTAACACTAGTTGACCCAACAGACGTTGTCCTGTCTTAACGATGATACCTACCCTACCTACCCTACCTACCTTACCTACCTACCTACCCTACCTACCCTTCCCTACCTACCTGCCCTATCTACCTGCCCTACCTACCCTACCTACCTACCCTACCTACCCTACCTACCCTACCTACCCTACCTACCCTACCTACCCTTCCCTACCTACCTACCTACCCTACCATACCTACCTACCTACCCTACCTACCTACCCTACCTACCTACCTACCTACCTACCCACCTATCTTTTCTCACCTTTTAAACCTTCCCTGGACTACGACAAACATTTCAACACCAAAATCAGGTAAATCGGCCCAGCCGTTCTCGAGTTTTAGCGAGACTAACGAACAGCAATTGATTTTTATATACACACATCAAAAGTGTCTAGGGATCAACATATATTTTTGCAATAACTTTTCTCTTGATTGATATTAATTTAAATTTTCTTTAAGGATTCATCAAATAAAGTGTTTTCGTTTGTCACAGTAACGATAAACCAAGTCACCTTTGCATTAATAAAGAAATTTGCCATTTTCCTAATAAAGGGATTTTTGACATTTGAACCACTAACATTAAAGTTCGAAAAAAAGACTGAAATAACAGTTTTCTTTAAAATTTTATTGGGTAACTTAAACAATTAATAATCCGTGTTTCTACCGCGAACACTAACAACACAAGAACATCGGTTTGGCATACCCAAAATGAGTTCATCCAAATCACGCTGTGGAATGGCCGCCCATGTTCGTTGCAACAACAAAAAAAGGTCTTCTTGCAACTGGATACCCTCCATATTCGGCAGAGCTCTTCTCTGTAGCATATCCCATGCATGCTCAATCGGGTTTAAGTCTGGCGACACGGAGACAAGACCGATACATTCAAATCTTAACTCGAAGAGCTCCAACAATAACCGCCATGATGTTAGCCGTGAGGCTTCATCACTCTTCAGGGAACTTAATTAGCGACCAAACAGTCAGAAATCGCTTGCATGAAGTGAACCTTCATTCCCGAAGACCGCTACGGGTACCACCTATAGCAATGCACAATCGTAGGATTCGATATCAATGGGCTCTTGAACACAGAAATTGGGCAGAAGAACAATGGCGTTTCGTGTGCTTTTCTGATGAGTCTCGTTTTGGTATGAGACCGGATACAAGACGTATACGACACTGGAGAACCCCTGGACGCCAACAGCGATTAAAATCCTGCCAGGAAGTCCACCCTTATAGTGGTGGAACCATCATGGTATGGGCGGGTATTTGGATCGGCGGAAGAACTGAGTTGATTTGGATCAGAGGCAACCTCAACGCTCAAATTTATGCTGAGACGATTGTATCTGACGTCATCGTTCCTCTACAAGTGCAAATCGGTCCCTTATTTCAGTTAATGCATGATAATGCACGACCGCACACCGCAAGAGTTGTAAGACAGACTCTCGCCGCAGCTAACATCAATGTCCTGCCCTGGCCTGCTCAGTCGCCAGACTTGAACCCGATTGAGCATGCATGGGATATGCTACAGAGAAGAGCTCTGCCGAATATGGAGGGTATCCAGTTGCAAGAAGACCTTTTTTTGTTGTTGCAACGAACATGGGCGGCCATTCCATAGCGTGATTTGGATGAACTCATTTTGAGTATGCCAAACCGATGTTCTTGTGTTGTTAGTGTTCGCGGTAGAAACACGGATTATTAATTGTTTAAGTTACCCAATAAAATTTTAAAGAAAACTGTTATTTCAGTCTTTTTTTCGAACTTTAATGTTAGTGGTTCAAATGTCAAAAATCCCTTTATTAGGAAAATGGCAAATTTCTTTATTAATGCAAAGGTGACTTGGTTTATCGTTACTGTGACAAACGAAAACACTTTATTTGATGAATCCTTAAAGAAAATTTAAATTAATATCAATCAAGAGAAAAGTTATTGCAAAAATATATGTTGATCCCTAGACACTTTTGATGTGTGTATCTATATTTTAGTGCGACTATTTTCAATTGTAAAATTGTTCGTTCGTGAAATTCTCCCTGAAACACTGAAAGCCTTAATAACACGTCAGCACTGAAAGCTCGTATACATCGCGTGCAAGTCATGATTACTTTTCTTTTAAATACGGAGTTAGACTTTATCTGCTATTGCAATCGCGAACTCGCCGTGAAGTCTTTGGTAAATTAGGCAATCATAAAAGGAATTGAACACTTTCTATTTCAGTACAAAAACGTAAAATAAAAGGGTAAAGGTACCGCATTGAAGCCGACAGGCGAAACATTTCGTAGTGTTGAGTCAAATTCTTTCGTGCGATATTGGATTTTGCACCGCCAAAGCATGTCTTAGAAATATTTGTTTCAGGAATTTTATACGTCTCGAATCACACATACTAACCAACGTTCAGTGGTTTGTACCTATGTGTGATTCGAGACGTAGGAAATTCGCGGGAAATGCATTTCCACTGGCAGATCGACTTGCAATATTTATTGAATTTTGGTCAAATTATAGCAGCAGGAACCGACGAGTGGCTAGGGTTGCTGATAAATGTTATCGACCAATGAAATGAATTGTTGAGAGGATGAGTGAAAGGCCACTAACGAAAGATATTTACAAGGTAGATGTAGGTGTAGGTAGGAAACGCCCGGACCCGACATCCTAGACATACAGGGTTAAATTGAATTCACTGACAATATATTAAGGGGTCACTGTACTTATCATTATAAACAACTTTTACTATGAGAACAAATCTTAAATCGCGTAAAAAAATCAGCTGTTCCATTTATTGTGCTCGCATAACTCGTCAAAATGTAAGGAACAACTGTTTTTTTTTGGATTTCAGGCAGTGTTCTTAATGATGAGTACAATGACCCCTTAAAATATTGCCCATGAATTCAAATTAACCCTGTTTAGTGATATTCTTCAGAAAGGTCGGGTGCATAGTTCTCACAATTGGTATGTATGAACGCAAACGAAGCAATAGAAGTATGTAAGGATCGAAGCAGGTGGCTTTCTGTAGTTTCTACATACCCTCATTGAAAGAAAGCGTGACTTTGTGTAAATATAACCAATAATTTCACCGTATGTATCTACATATTTAATTTTGACTTTAAACATCGCCCTCGAAAACTAAGACAATTTTCGTTGACGCCATTTACATTTAAATGTTGACGTCGTTATTACTCTCAGCTCGATTGAATTTTCGTAGCCGCCATCTTGGATTTTTATTTTGTCCATATTCACAGTTTTCTCACTCTTCGTCTCTTTCTATCTTATTATTATTAGTAAAAAACCAAAACGTTTGACACTTAAAACTGTCGGTTTTTTGTAACGCCACATTTTCCTTAAGCCATAATTCCACGTATATGTATCAACTAAACCTATTGTAGCAATGTTAAAGGTTTTTCCCGGAAAATTCAGTTAAAACCCAACCTCATTGTGAGTGCTTTCTAAGAAGATCAAGTGGCTTGTTTACACGTTAAGGGCTTACCGACTTTGAATTGGAAGTCTGTACGAGTGTGTGTCTACAACTCAGTATAATTACTTCGACAGATTGTTAGGTATACTGATTTATACGATTACAAAATACTGTGGTCTATTTCTTATATTGTTTCTACATTACCTACCCGAGACACCATCATCTACCTAGCCGTTTCCCAACTATGTTGGGGTCGGCTTCCAGTCTAATCGGATACAGCTGAATACCAGTATTTTACATTGAGCGACTGCCTGTCTGACCTCCACTACCCAGTAACTGGGCAATACGATACCCCTTGGTAAGACTGGCTGTCAGATTTTCGGGCTTCTGACGACCCGTAACGACTGTCTAAGATGCACAAATGACAGCCGGGACCAACGGCTTAACGTGCTTTCCGAGGCACGGAGGAGTCTCGGTATGTATTAAGATGGTCACCCATCCACGGCCAACCCTGGCAAGCGTAGCTTAACCTGATGGATCGACCTGTGCAGCAGTTAGTACTTAGCAAAGAGCTCCTCTCTACCTGGGACACCACTAAGGAGAATATACAGTTTATTGTAGCAGTTAATAATAATACTTGTTATTGTATTTTCTTTGTTCCATATCTCACAAGTGTCTCACACCAACTGGAGCCTCTGTAGATTGCCCTTGGGTGCACTTGCATAGTAGAAACTGAGATAATCGATTGGTGCGATTTAATTAAACGCGAAACATGCCAGTTGGCTCGTATACGCCTTGAACTACAGTATGTTTTAATTTATTACATTACGAAGCCGTTTGCTTATAAGAGCTCAACTATTCCATCATCATCATTCTCCTGCCCTTATCCCAATTTATTTGGGGTCGGCGCAACATGACTTCTTCTTCCATACTTCTCTATTAGTCGTCATCTCGGTAGTCACTCCCTTTCTAGCCATATCATCGTTCACACAATCCATACATCGTTTAAGAGCTCAACTATTTATACGGTTATATTTATTGTCGATTCGAGAGATTCCTTTTGTGAACCTATGGGGTTCATATGAAATTTAAGTAGTTAATTAAGAATTTGACAATAAATTCGGGTTGTACTCTGCTTGTTGTCAGGCCGTTGCAATCATGGGCTCAGAACAGAACGTACACGTGGCGCCATCTACTACTATCATTGCTTTCCTCGGAAACAATACTTTTTTCGGGATGAAATATCGTCAATATCTGTTTCTGTAGACCTGACAATGTATATGCAAAATTTTAGGATAATCGGTTCGGTGGTTTAGACGTGAAAAAGTAACAAACAAACTTCCTTGTGATACTTTAGCTATATAATATTACACTATTGTATACTATATATTATCTAAAGCCCATTGAGCAATAGTCTGCATTTATAAAAATATACTGCATCGCTCTTCGTTGTAGCTGCACTTCACGTCAACTGACCAGTCAGTTTGATTCTATAAAATCTGGGCGTGAATACCTAAGTGAGCGTGAAGCGAGCTGTCGTTCTACCTAATGGATTGACACTATTGACAGCTCATTTTAAACTCACTTCACGAACGTTTCCACGGTGTCAGTCAACAGAATAGCACGACTGGCAAGTGACACGATACAAACGCCTCAGTTTTCAACCTAAGGTTTATATTCTGAATAAGGTAGGTATTCTGTAAATGAGAATAGCGTGCAGTCAGTTTCGTTTGCGGAATTGTTAAAACGAATGAGTTGGTAGCTGTAGTCTGTTTGAAGCTTTAATTTGTTTTTTCACAAACGTTAAATGTACTGAACCTCAGGTAACAAGCATTGTTTTTGGAACGTTGTTCTTTAACGCGGTTTGTGGTAGAAGTAAACTGGTAGAAAATGTGGCGTAGCGAAAAAGCGTTATGCCGTCAGTTTCAAGTGTCAAAAGTTTTGGTTTTTTTTTTATCTTATAATAGAAAAAGACTGAGAGAGAAAACTGTGGCAGAAGACAAAATAAAAATCCAAGATGGCGGCTACGAAAAGTCGATTTCTCCACCTCAGAGTTTTTTAACTATGATGTTTTTAAAAAACACTACATGTTAAATTGTCGACAGTCATATGCTAAACTCAATCACCGACGTTCTACGTCATAAAAGACATAAATGTATGTACAGAGGCCAACTCATCAAGTTCACCCAATCAGTCAAATTACTTTGATAGTTTTTCATCTTTATCACAAAAACATAAGGTTCATTTTCAATTTAGAATATTTAACAAAGGTAAAGGATGTTGGGGATTCAGTTCGATACTGCATCAACACCATCACCATATAGAGCACGTGTTAACTATTAATAGACAATCAAGCTATGTCGTCGATGCGGTTAACATGTTTACTGACAGCAAGTGACACGCTTGATCGCTTGCGAGTTTACGCTCTGAATAATAATATTATGTGGGTAAAATTTGGAGATGAACAGGTGTAATTGATTAGATATCTTCGTGGGGCGACCACATTTAAACCCGATACATACAAGGTTGATATGACAAAGGCGCATTAAATTACACTACGTATACTATACGTGTTCAGAATTAATTTGATACGGTATAAAAATAAAAAGCACCAAAAAGGAGTTATTTTCCAACAAACTAAATAGCTTACAAATCAGAGTAAAACGCTAACACCCTTTGTAAATAAAAACTGACCTTGTAATAGCGCATAGTAGGTTATACTAAGATTTATCGTTTTAAGGTGCATGACCTATAACTAACTATAATCAGCTGTTAGGAAAGATACATCGAGTTCAAACGGGCCAAAAACTTAAAAAATCATTTGCGACTAAACTACTGCTCCTATTTAACACGTTGAGCGCCAACGCGGTCAACAGTGAGCCGCGAACAATAGTTTTTCTATTGTCTCTGCTGCGTGGCAGTCAATGACTTAATTGATTTTTGGTACAGAGCTTGATAATGGTACCTAGTATAGGCAGTTTAAAGGAATGCTCCTCTGTCGTATCAACTCTGTATAGACGTAAGACATTATTTTCTGTGAGTAAGTATCGTTATTAAAAGGGGAGGTATCTTCGATGTAATAGTCATCATTTCGCAAGCGTAACGGTTGAGTATACCTACAGATAAGCCCAGAGTTAATCAATCATATTTGCTTTTTCCATTAGAATATTTGTAGCAGCCCCGAATCAGGTATTTTTTTATGGCGACAGCTTTGCGGATTAGATAGGAATGGCTATACTAAACAACTCTACCTGTCCCTTCGGTCAATGGAGATAATGGTAACCCATTAGATGTTCGCCTATTAGAAGCCGTTTGCTTGCTAGAGCTTAACGATTTATACGGTTATATTTATTGTCGTTTGAGGAGAATTTTTCTTATGAACCTACAGGTTCATACGGCATGAGGGGTTAAGTGATATGAAGGCGCTTTTTTTGTAAAAAAAGATCAAAAATTCAAAGCAAGACTTCTTAACAAACAAGAGGTGGTAGTTAAGGTCCAATTGCTTTTTGTGGCAGTTATTTTAGTTCAATCTACATTTTTATGTAATATTTCGATGAGGCCTGCCTTTGCTAAGGCGCAAGTAAAAACATCACTACTAGTATAGGATCATAATTCGCCTCCACGTAAAATGCGCTCCACGTAAATCTGTATTGGAAACCGTATGTTACCTGACCCCTCTGCCAGTTTCTGGAATTTAATTTCGAACGGTCCGGAAACTACAGGGTATTTGTTTTTAAAACTAGTTCGAACAAATTCAGGGGAAGTTCAATGTTAGTTAAGCTAAGACAAGTTGACGGTTGCTGGTTACACATAACATCAGACCTGTGTTCCCCGAAAGGGGTGGCAGAGGTGTAAGTACTGTAGAGGTCTTCACTTATTCAGTTTTTTCGAGATTTTATAAAAAATACTAGCTTTTGCCAGAGGCATCGCCCGCGTGTATGTAGGAAATTATCCCACGGGAACCGTACATTTTTCCGGGATAAAAAGTAGCTTATATGCTATTCCAGACTATAATCTATATTTGTGCCAAGTTTCATCCAGTATTCGTTACAAACATACTTACATACAAATCTTATCTCTTTATAATATTTGATACAGATACGTCGAAATAAAGAAATAGAAATCAGCGGAGCGGGCTGACAATGACATGTATAAAGTTTTGTGTGTTTTAAGATTAAAGAGTTAAATATAACTATAAAAAAATTTACACTACATTTTTGTTTTATCAAAGAAATATCTGTCGACAAACCAAAAAAGAGTTAATTAGTTTTGGTTCACGGTGTTCGGCCATCATCATTTGCCCTTGTCCAAATTTGTTTGTGGTGGGCGCAACATATCTTTTTTTCCATACTCATCTATTACCTACCCCCCCCCCCCTGACCTTAAGGACAGTGTGGATATCGAAAGGGAGCGCAGAGCGCTGTCTGTCCGATGCAACATGTTGGCCCGCAGGTTTTCACGGTGCACGGGGACTGTCAAAGTTGCGCTCCCGCGTACTGTCAGTCCTTTTACACCTGCAACCTGTGGGTTAACTATACACAGCGGACATACAGCGATCTGCGCGTTCAATATAATAACGCGTTCCGGGTGCTGATGGGGCTGCCGCGCCACTGCAGTGCCTCCGCAATGTTCGCGGCGGCTGACACAGACGGCTTTGCGGCCACCATGCGCAAACGGTGCGCATCTATCATGCGCCGCACGCGCGACAGTCCCAACACCATCCTGCGCGCGCTGGTGGACCGGTGGGACTCTCCGATGCTGGCGCGCTGGATACGGCTGCATGCAGTCGTTTAGTGATTTGCCGCCAGCATCGGGAAGTCCACCCGGACCTGCCACTTTATTTTTATTATAGTTGTTTTAAATACAATATTATTTATTACTAACACTAGTTTAAGCTCGCCATTGTACTAACAATATATGGATAATTTCTGAAATAAATGATTTATTATTATTATTAGTCGACATCTCAGTAGTCACTCCCTTTCTAGCCACATCATCTTTCACACAGTCTATCCATACTCAAAACTTTCATGACGACATTTTCCTCATTTCTCCGCAAAACATGACTATATCATGACAACCGATTTCCACACTACTTTTCAGTCACCGGCGTCACTTTCAGACTTCCTCTTATACAGTGTGTTAGGTCAAACGAGGAACATATTTTCAGGTTGTACAGTACTCACGAAAATCAACAACTTTGTCCATGAGACCAACTCTGAAATATGAAAAAAAATATCACCTGTTCCATAAAGGGGGATGCCAGGCCCACTGTGCACACATATAAAAAACAATTAGAATGATAGGAGGCAATTCCAATAAATAATTAGTAAAAGTAATGATGTACCAAAAACTTTGCATTTCGAAGTTATTTAAGATTTTTCATCCATGTAAGGATAGGTATATTTTAAATAAGCGAAAGATCACTTAATACATTATATTAATTTATTTATCAGCATAGTCAAATAATACAAAATACACTGTAGGAAAATCAAAGCCCTGGTCCTGAAGGTGAGCTTGTTTACCTTGCCAACCCATTTACCTGGCCAACCCATCGTTGTATAAGACATTGAACTTCAGCGATTTTCAACGGATGTCTTCGCATTCTGGATACATTTAAACCTCAGTTTACACAACGCAGATCACCACTTCCAGCAGTAGGTGATGACTGTTGTGAAAGACTAAGTCCAGAGTGAATGCCGGGTTCGTCGGTGGAAGCGTCTAATATCAAATCCAAGTTATTGCCAGTGTCATGGTCGTCAGGTATAGGAGAATCGTCAGATTCAGTATTCATGGGTAAAAATAGGCAATTTAACCCGCAATAAATATATACAAGCTGTCACAAGTTACAAGACAAGCAATGGTTTAGACATTTGACATTTACGTTATCCGCTAGCGGACAAGTTAGTGCTGCCATAAAAATGCAAAAAAGAGGTTGATCGATTTTAGTTTTTTTTTTACACTAGAATTATCAAAGTTAGAAGTAACAGTAATTATTAAAGAGTTTTATGTGATTTATAATATTATGTATCGTTTGCTCGGAACAAAATGAACGGTGTTTAATAATAAATATTAAAGCAATGATGACTGATAATTCCGATTGTCAACATTTTTTTGTAACGGCAACATTTTGTAATTAATTTTTATTCAAGTTCAATAACTTTATTCGTTTCAATATTTAATATTTTAAATAAATTGTGGCGACTTGCACAGAATAATGAATACGTGGAAAACATGGAAAAAAAAATAACATAGTTTTAGAATGAAACCAATTTCTTGTGCGTCTCTGGGCCTAATTTTGGCATGGTCATTTTGACAAATTATGCGAACATAAATGTACTGAACAGCTGTTTTTTTTTATTTCAGGTATAGTTCCATAGTCAAAGTTGTTCATTTTCATGAATATAGTAACCCTTGAAAGTATGTCCCTCGTTTAACCTAACACACGGTATACTCATTTTTTATTCTATCCATTCTCGTAACAAAATTAAAAAAAAAACAATTGTCACATTGATTATAAAGTACCTACCTACACCTACATTTCGTCAGTTATGATTCGTTTTTGTTACATAGAAGGCAAGACTATTGCAATTAAACGAGTACCAATCCAGACTTTGTGATACTAAAAACCCAAAAACACTAGCCTATTCATCTTTCAAGGATAGGACCCACAGTTTCGTTGCTTGGCTAGGTTTGAATTCACTAACTTTAATATGTCATGGATGCTCCATATCAATATTCATTGAATTAAGATCGATGTTGACAGCTCATCCATTTCCGGATCTAATTAGCATCAAGGAAGGTACTCTATTAATAAGAAATTATATCAGCCTGACAGAGCTCAAATTCGGTATGAGATATTCGACATAGGTCAATCAATCTGCCTAGCCTTTTCACAACTATGTTGGGGTCGGCTTCCAGTCTAACCGGATGCAGCTGAATAACAGTATTTTACATGGAGCGACTGTCTATCTGACCTCCACAACCCAGTCAGTAACTGGGTAATACGATACCCCTTGGTAAGATTGGCTGTCAGACTTTCGGGCTTCTGACTACCCCTAACGACTGTCAAAGATATGACCACGAATGACAGCCGGGACAACGGCTTAACGTGCTTTTTGAGGCACGGAGGAATCTCGATATCTAAGGACGGTCACCCATCCACAGACCAACCCCGGCAAGCGTAGCTTAAGCTGATGGATCGATCCGTGCCGCTGTTATTACTTAGCCGCGAGCTCCTCATATTTATAGCTCCTCATATATATATATATATAAAATATTAATTTAATAAAAAAAAAGAAAACGGAAAAACAAAGTTAATTGGGTATTATTAATTAAAACAATTACAATATTTTCCTGCTTGAAAGAATAATGAAACATTATCCAAGGTGATTAAATAAAAAAAACTTTTGAGCCCAGAGAGAGGGAGATCGAAATGACTTGTTAACTAATTCAACTTTCTGTCGTATTTCAATTTAATGAGAAAAGGGGGTGCAACTAATTAAAAAAACGGGCCAAATACGTGTCAGACCACGTACAATAAAGGGTTCCGTAGTTGGGATGAATTTATTCCAAAAACCAACGTTGTTTTTTTTTTGAGGGTAGTAATTCATTAAATGTTTTTTTTTTTAGGGTAGTTATTCATGGCCCCTCTCGTCTGGGTGGAGCGGAAGGGAGTGTCAGACTAGTAATGACTAAAACCCATCTATGTTCCTTCCTTAGCCCTTTATGTACCGGGGCAGCGGTAACCCTTTCGGACAATCCCGCTGAACAAAAACCAACTGAACATTGTAATTTGTAGTTGAAAAACATGTTCTCCCATCGACCGATCCTCAGGGTCAATTTCTCCAACTTCAAATGTAAGTTTGTTATCGATTCTAGGTCAACGGGAAGTGCTTTCTAGGTTTTGATTTATTTACGAGTATCGAAATACGACGCATAAATGGCCATATTTTGTATTGAGTTGACTTAGAAGCTTGTTTTTTTAGAACTCCAAGGGACCGTAAATGTATTTGATATTAATTTCAAATTGCTACCTCCACGCGTTTCTGAGCAAAAGGACCTTGACAGACTGACAGACAGACGGACGGATGGGCAGACAGCAAGGTGATGGTAACAGGGGTCTATTTTCCGTTTTGAAGTACGGTACCCTAAAAACAGTAATGGTAAGCTTAACGGATTTGCTCAATCATACAAATTTGCATTTCACATACTACATCAATTATCAATAAGATAAACATTGTCATTTTAGTTGCATTTGGATGATAGATGACTGCGAGTACACAGTCATCTATTATCCAAATGCAACTTTTTTTTTTACTTTACGTAGCTGTCAAATTTTCTCAATTAAAAATGAACCTTATGTCTTTGCAATAAAGTTGAAATACTATCAAAGATATTTGACAGATTGTGGTAACTTGATGTGCTGGCCTCTGTACAACTTTAGCGTACCTATTTAATAACTAAACGAAACGACGTAGATTTTCAAGTGAAATAGCCGGTCAAGTTACCAAATTATAGGATAACATAAAAGTGCCGATGTCATTTCCCACTTGATAGAGTGACTATTGAACTTTTAAATTGCGTCGGTGACGTAGCCACGCAACGGTTTGTCCAGAATACGACACTTGAAACAGTACTTATGACACTGACATAAAGTTTAAATTGCTATGATTGAAGCGGGCTAGTGAAATGTACTAATACCTAACTTTATTATCAGGAGTGTGATAGCTCACAGCTTTATACGGAAAATGAAGTAGGAATAAGTACATACTCTAGTATTGATATTGAAAGTCTGTGTGAGCAAATGTTGTAAAAAGATTGTGTGAAGTATGATGACAGTGCAATTTTGCCAAGTCGATTAATGGGAGTACACGTAACTCGGAGACGGTGCGTCATAGGGCCATGCTTCTTAGAACCTAAATGGTTTTTATGGTCAAGGTCAACCCGATACTGCAATTGAATTGGGAAATTTTCAAGAAAAAATTGCAAGGCCCAAAAATTTTTTCAACCAAAAAAAAATTTCTTTTTTTCTTTGCTGCTCATAACGAATACTCCAACTCCTAAAAATCCGCCCCTAAGACGACCCACTGATCTACGTTTTTCAACTACAACGTTAAAAACTAGCCCAATACACTATTTCTAAAACCAATCTACAAAAGCACAGACCTCTGGCGAATGTTATGAGCGTATTCAACAGAATAATTAAATGGAACTTTGTTTGGTATAGTTCCCACAGTACCCCAAGGCCTCATGATTAATTCCGAATGTGACGTGGTTGGCTTATTGAAATATGTAGGTATACTGTGACATATTTGAGTGGCCTGTATTAGCATAGGATTGACAAATAATTAATTTATTGTAATTAATGAACTGGTTTGATGTGTGGTGAGTGTGATCTGTGATGTGTGATGTCGAGCTGTGGATGTTGGTAGACTGGGTGATTGATTGAGCCATGCATCATGTACTCTGTGACATATCTAGATCTCTAGTGTATAGAAAGAAAGAAAGAAAGAAAAGAAAGAAAAAAACGTTTATTCTGCACAGACAAACAAAACGCACTTTTCTAAAAACAAAATTACTTAGTAACTAAATACACCCGTGCAACCGGCTAAAAAACCTCGTATTCAGAGCCACGATTCACGATTGACAATCTGTATCTCGGCCATGGACAATGGATGGACCACTGACACTTAGTGTCTGTCTATAAACATGAAACTTATCAACAAAAACTAGAATAACAAAACTAAAAAGTTATTTTTAGAATAAAAACATAAAAAAAAAATGCACGAGAAACTAAACTGCCGATTGCAGAGTGATAACTACTATTTATTCTTACAAACTAAACTAACACAATGAAGCCGTGCGTCGCATCTGCGCAAGAACAGGTCGTTGCTCAGCAAAATGCTGTGACCTCAGACGAACCTATCGTCAACAGCGCTGATTTTCAGCAACTACCACTCGAATGACGTAATGACGTCCCCCTGTGTGACTGAATTATTTGGGTAAGTGTCATATTATTCTTGATTTCCACAGAAACAAATGTGATTCTATCTGCACATAGTATCTATAAACAAATAATTAATTATAATATTATATTATATATTGATAGTTATCTTGTGTACCTACTTTAATAAAATGCCCATTATCTAACACATTAATTTTTTTTTTATATATATGGTAATTGTGAATAAGTCAATTTAAATGCATCATACTAACTAACCACAGTAGGTAAGTACCTATATGTCATGCATCATGGAAATCACGATGGCGGCCATTTGCATACGCCATGCACTGGGTCATGGTGGCACTGGCTGACGAATGCCATGCTTTTCCGCCCAAACTTATAAATTAGCTACTTGGTACAGCCTGACAGTTATCGTATCGTGTATCGAGATCTCTTTGGTCTAGTGGTCGCAAAGCATGAGAGGTCCTGCGTTCGATTCCCAGGTCGGGCAAATTTTTATTGTGTTTTTCTATTAGTAATCACTAACTACTCTCTCAGTAGTCAATATCTAGAATTAGGTAGAACGACAATACACTTTACGCTCACTTCACCCAAGTTTTCACGGTGCTGAAAAATCGCACTACATAACTCGTACTACATAACTCGTACTACATAACTCGTACTACATAACTCGTACTACATAACTCGTACTACATAGTGCGAGACGTATTGGCCGAAATACAACAAGATTTTGAATTGAGAACTCGTATGAAATTTTGAATTTCGTGGGCTTTAAGTAATGGTAAAGTTGATTTTGATAAGTTTTTAACTTCAAATTTTAAATTCAGAAACTGATCATTCGATTTTTAAGCTCTTATTAAATCATGAGTGTATCGAAAATAAGCAGTTGGTAGGTACCAACCGCTTATTTTCGATACACAGAACGGAAATCCCTTTTTTGTGTTGACTATTGTACTCACAGTAGCTCTAGAAGTTCCGCTGTCAAGGCTGCTCTGCGATGATATGGAGGGGGTCCTGGCCAGCCGCGCGTGGGGCAGGGAGCTGGCAGCCCTACCCTCAGCGGCGAGTGGCTGAACGCGGCATTGCTCTTTAGTTATCAGCATCTCCTGTCAACAATAATAATCCCTATAAATAATGAAAGAAATAGTAGATCCTACATTGTGTCTTGGGAGTATCGTTCAAATCAGTTGTCATCATTACGACAGCAAAACATTCAACTGACAAAAAAAAATCAAATAAATTAGAGAAATAGTTTGTAATTATTAATTAATTCAGTTGTACAGATTTATAAGTTTTTGTTGAAGTAATATAAACTCATTGGTGTTCTACCGCGCACAAGTCATCGAATACGTAATTTTATGAACAACAAAGTTTAATTCATACCCAGTTTTTTCGGAAAGTAATTACTAATAATATTATGAATATAAATCCTAGAACCATGAGGAGCTAATTAAACAACATTTTGCTATATTTCAGAAAATTAATGAACATCAAAGAAATAATAATATTTACCTATTTATAATTCAGTACCGACCAAATTAGCTGTGTGACCAAATTACTTTTAGATGAATATTTATATTTTCCAAAGACTGAAACTAAGGGTGCGTTTCCACCAGAATCCAAGCCTGCCGGATAAGCGGGATTGTCCGAGAGGGTTGCCGCTACCCCGGAACATAAAAGGCTAAGGAAGGAACATGGATGGGTTTTAGTCAGTAAGATTCTGACACTCCCTTCCGCTCCACCCGGAGCGGCAGAGGTCATTTGATGATTTCCCACCCTCAAAAAAAAGGGTGCGTTTCCACCAGAGATATGCAACCTACGTTGCTATGGAAGCGTTTGATATCCACCAATCATATTCAGTGGCGCATCTTCATAGCGCATCTCACTAGTCCGCTACATAGCTTAGAATCAGTGGAAACGGTCACATAATTTCGTAGCTTAGCTTTCACATGCACGCAGCATAGCTACATAGCACATCTCTGGTGGAAATGCCCCTTACACTTAATTAGTCTTCCTTTCGTGTGGTTAGCGACTAACCTGGTGCCAGAGTTTTATGCTGCCCATGAGCCTCTGACTTCGCTTCACATGCTGTTGAGAAATATCTCTCAGACATGCTGGTTTCGTCACGATGTTTTCCTTCACCGATTTTAAGCAAGTGTTAATTATACAATTCGTTTCGAACTCGAGACCTATGACTTGGCATTCAGACGGTCACACCACTAGGCTATCACTGCTGCCTTAATTAGTACCTCAACGACTTCATTTATTATAAAACATGCGCACGCGTTTTATCAAAAGAAAATATTCTTCGTCTGGCAAAATAAGGCTGTAAGAGGCTTAAGTACTTATTATATTATTCTTGCAACGCAGTGTAAAGTACACAAACCCGACCTCCGCTGGAAAATCCTCAGTTTTCCGTTAGCATTTTCTTTTACGCAATATCGCACTTTATAACTTTATGAAACGGGTATTTTTATGTTTAGTAGTCTTCATAGTACTATGCTTTGATGCTTATTTCTGCCTGCGAGGTATATAGGAGGCATATATCTATGTATAGTGGGTTAATTCAATTTTGCATTGTATTTTTTTTGCAATTTTCAGGTTGTAGGTCGATAAAAACGGCTGTAGCAAGTACGTATTTACAGAGTTATTATCTTTTATTAATAATAGCGTAGCACATATGGAAACGGGTTCTGCTAAGCTAATTTTTTTATATGGATGGATGCATGATCTGGATGCATGCTCTGGATGCGTGCTATGGATGGTCACGAGTGGTGTAGCTATATGCAGAGCAGAGTACCTACAGTAAGCGCACTTCCTCTTTATACTTATTATGTTAAAATAATACTAACAACTTTATTTTTTATGAGAATCATCAATATTACTCTCTAAGTTAGAATTGCGCTTAAATATTATGATTTTATGGAATAGTCATTTCGTAGGAGTATATCAACTTATAGGGTTGTATCGGTGTTTTAAATTATTACAGTTCTGTAAATACGTACTTGCTACGCCACGAAACATATTTTGAAAAACATAAAACCTAATGCTGATTTGCACAATGCAAAAAAACGTGTGAAAATATGAATTTCGCGGATTGCCCTGGCGCTACCTTCATCTACCATTTTTTTCAGGTCTATTGCTGTTCATTCGGGTAGAATTGAAAACCGGTATAGTTTAAGGTACGGCTTTCGAAATGTTTCACGAGGCTTTCGTTGGACAGCTGGATTAAGGGACTATCATCATTTCAGCCGAAAGACCTGTCTGCTGGACCTAGGCCAGGGCTAGGTTACGTTAAAAGGCCTATTATACAGAATATACAGAAAGCGATTTACCAGCACAGGATACTCACTTCAAAAGTGAAAGAATTATGGGATAAACTGGATTCTGTTCCCCTGATATTCCATTCCTTATTTTTTGAGGTTGGGAAGTCATCGAATGACTCCTCCCGCTCTGGGTGGAGTGAAGTGAGTGTCAGACTCTTACTGCTAAAAACCCTTCCTCCTTTCCTTAGCTCTTTATGTTCTGGGGTAGCGGTAACCCTTTCGGACAATCCCGCTGAAGATATTTCCATGCTTAATCTACAATTTTATTTGATTGAATTGTTTAAGTAAAAATAATTGCTGAAAAAATGAATGATTTATAGGTTTATCACTACATAGTATAAAACAAAGTCGCTTTCTCTGTCCCTATATCCCTATGTATGCTTAAATCTTTAAAACTATGCAACGGATTTTGATGCGGTTTTTTTAATAGATAGAGTGATTGAAGAGGAACGTCTATGTGTATAATTTGTCGACATATTACGCGGGCGAAGCCGCGGGCGGAAGCTAGTTATTTATATTAATAGGTACTTACTGCTTACTGATAAGCATATTTGGAGCAACAACCAGGACACGAATGTAATAGTAAAAATGTATTGTTTCTAAGCAAATATAGAGGATACAAGCAACAGGTATCCTTGCACCGCGTGACCTAGAAAAGGCTTTTATAGGTCATATAACAAACTAAGAGTAGGAAGCTATGTGCAATATTTTATTGATCCATTTACTGTATACGACAAATATACACAATTTTCATACAATGTTACGAAGTTATAGGAAATTTCAAAGTCTGATAAAGGCGAGATAAAATGTTAATAATACTAGCCTAGCCTTTTACCAACTATGTCGGGGTCGGCTTCCAGTCTAACCGGATGCAGCTGAATACCACTATTTTTCATGGAGCGACTGCCTATCTGACCTCCAGACAGTAACAGGGTAATACAATACCCTTGGTAAGACTGTCTGTCAGATTTTCGGGCTTCTGACTACCTGTAAGGACTGTCAAAGATCCAAGAACGACAGCTGGAACCAAGGGCTTAACGTGCTTTCCGAGGCACGGAGGAATTTCGATATGTAAAGATGGTCACCCATCCACGGACCAACCCCGGCAAGCGAAGCTGAACCTGAAGGATCGGTCCGTGCGGCTGTTATTACGTAGCCACGAGCTCCTGCACAATAATTATCGTACGATACACAAAAAATACACATCATACGAACTTAGAATATCCTCCTTTTAAGGAAGTCGTTTAAAATTGGGACAATATCATTGAGTTCGCTTACAGAAAAATATGACTCCTAAAAACATTTGCCCCGGTCGCGATCAATCAGCCAAGGGTGACAGGCAGCTGATTGATTCAATATTTACTGCCATGCCAGTGACAAATTGCTATTTTAACGTTATAATTTAAAACTCAATTGATTCTATCGATTGCTGCCGACTTCAGGGTACCAAGTTGTGTGAGGTAACGTTTTTGTTGGAAGATTTTTATAACGAAAAAAAAAGTTGATTTATTTATTTGCTTTAGGTATGTTATTTTTATTGAATATGCGCCTGACAGACTGCTTTTTTTTGAGGATGGGAAATCATTATAAAGCGGAACGAAGTGTCAGACTTTTACTGACTAAAACCCATCTATGTTCCTATTGTTCCTTCCTTAGTCCTTTATGTGCCGGGGTAGCGGTAACACTTTCGGACAATCCCGTTGATCTAATTAGGTTCTGTGTTACTGTTTTTGTACTAAGTGTTTCTATAATCTAATATAATTATTAAGTGTTTTGTTATGTGCCTTAGATGCCTGAAAATATATATTTCAGTGTAAAACATAATGTTTCGTAGGCTGCTAACAAATCGTAGGTATCATATTCTTATAGGTACTACCTACAACCCTCAATGATCATAACCCCAAAATATTGAAATAAAAAAGAAAGTTAGCTGAAACCCAACTACGAAAAAATAACGAAATACAATAACGATTTTTGCCGTAATGATGTGTGTCATTAGGGCCTACATCGTTATTCTGTTTCGTTGTCTTGTTTACACCTCACAAGTCTGATTTTACGGATTCATGTGCGTATTGTATAATTATCACTTGTTTAAAATATGGGAAGGAAAACCTCATGAGGAAACCAGCATGTCTGAGAGATATTTCTCAACAGCATGTGAGGGTCAGAGGCATAGCCCTCTGCCCATGGGGGCAGCATAAAAACTCTGACACCAGGTTAGTCACTAACCACACGAAAAGTAGAAGAAGACCTAATAAGTTTGGGTTTTTATTGTAAGTGATTAATTTTTCGTAAGAACCTTAGCTTTAAAGTCTTGTCTTTATTCCTTGCAAGGAAAACTGCTCTAAGTGTGGGAATCCGCTCTAAGTAAAATCAGTATTTCTTAGAAAAGAAGCTCTAAGAAAGCGGTTGTAGACGTTTTCTAGTGCCGCTATCCTAGTTAGGCTATACCAGACCCAAAGCATATTAAGAATGATAAGATGGTTTGGTCACGTTGAGGGAATGAGTGAAAGGTGACCAACAAACGGTATTTACATGGCCAATGTGACGGGACGGGGCGAGCTTGGTAATAAGGCGTTCGCGGGGAATGTTACGAATAAGGTCATTGTATTATGTCCTAGGGTCTAAGACATAGCGGAGACGACCTTATTGGTGAAGTTCTTCAGAAAGTTTAGGTACCTACGTAGTCCTCGCAATTGAGGTGCGTGTATGACCTGGGGCCTAGACAAGTGTCAATCGCTCCGTGTAGATTTGACTAGCTTCCGCCCGCGGCTTCGCCCGCACAGTGTTTTGGTAAAAAGTAGTTGATATTCTTCCACAGACTTCAGATGCAGATTAACCGTAAAACATACATTCACACATCATCTAGACAAACGGACAGACAGTTGAAGGTACTTTCGGTTTTTATAATGTCTGGTAAGGATTAGTAGGTACGCATACTATTATTATTGAAAAGGATTACTTGCGCGGCAGGCCCAGAAAGAGATGGCGGGATGAGCTGGACTCTTTCTTAAAGGGTTGGCCTACAATCACTGTAGACCGGGAAAAGTGCAAAGTGAGGCCTTTGCTCTGCAGTGGGATAGCAGCTTGGCTTATAATAATAATGATAATTACTTGATATAGCGGTTTCACTTGTCGTATGGTAGCAATAAACAATAAAAACTGAAAGGATTAGAATAAAGTACGTTAGTAATGATCGATAATATGTTTTGACGGTTCTACTTACTGCAATATTATACTCCTGTAAACTATGTAATATGATTTGTAATAAAAATAAAAAAAAATAAAAAAAGTTTTTATTGTTTCTCACACAATTGTTCTACAGCACAAAAGTGAGGCAACCCCAGTAAGTTATAAGGATACTTGTGATGGGGTTACCTCGCAACTTCCCATGGGTAATAATTTATACTGTTGAGACATAATTAAAAGGAAATGAAAAATAGAATAAACAAATTTAGAATTCTAGGATGATTACAAAATTGCTGTAGCAAGTTCAGGTATGTGTAGGGTTTGTGGGTGTGTGTGGGGTGTGAGTGTATGTGTGTGGGTGTGTGTATGTGTGTGTGTGTGAGGGTGTGTGTGTGTGTGTGTGTATGTTTGTTGTGTGTGAGTGGTGTATGGGTGTGAGTACATGTATGTGTTAATGATTGATCTGGTGATGTATGTTAAGATTGGGTGCAGGTAAACTGTAACATATTCTGGTTAATAGTAGTTCAATTTCATCGTATTTTTGTGATTTTAACCATTCCGATAGGATATTTTTGCATTCATACCGCAACATGGGGTAAATATTCAATATGTGGTTCAACTTATTATAAATATAGGTAGATTGAGTGTAGAGTGTAAACACAATTTAGAATCTGTTTCACAAAATTGATAATTAAGTGACCGAATTATAGGCAATAAGAGTAAAGTGTGCGCCGCCGGATGCTGGAATGAGCACCAGGCCACGCTGTACAATCACCTATTACTTAAATCACTCCGGGCTGGCCGGAGGGGTGGAAGTTGGATATGCTAACAGAGGCAGCCAGTAAACCACCACACCGTTTGATTGCTGTGTACGTCTCGTACACAGCGATCAAGAGCTTCGATTGCGTGTTTGTGTCACATAGGTAGTGCACTCGTCCCACACGATCAGCTTGCACTGTTGGAACAGGATACCACGCTGATTTTATTGATGTTGCACGTTGGGGTTTTTTCACTCGCCAGATTAAGAAGTAATATAAAGACCGAATGTGCCGTCAGTCCACCAATAGCAATGTTGCAGCGATTCCAGAGGAATTTACAGCTAATGCAACATTATGATCCTTGCGTATTTCGCTGGAAGCAAACTAAGCAAAAAAGTATTGCCTGTAAAAAGCCCGCATTCACCATTTTCAACTCGTTGTAATATTTTATGATAAATCTCTTTCTGCTCGGGTTGCAAACGTGGCACAGTTTCGCACGCGTGAGTGTCTAATACGGTGGTATGGTAGCTTAGCTCTCTTGAGGAGTGGCTAAAGAGACGCATCGGGTGTCCTCACCGGATGTTTCGGGAGGTTCTTGCACATTCTCAGGCAAGAAGAAACGCTCGGGTGCCACCATTGTGAGGATCGCCTGGAGGACATAGTGGAGCATACGGTGGAGGTCTGCCCCGTTTAGATGGAGCACCGCTTTGATCTTGTAGCTGCGATCGGCAGCGGCGGTGACCTCTCGCGTCTGGCCCTGGTTCAATCTATGATTCGGAGCGAGAGGGAGTGGGAGGCAGTCACCGTCTTCTGCGAAGCAGTTATGCTAGTAAAGGATGGTTGAGGTACAAAGCCTCACGTCCCGGCCGCCGCGGGAGACGCTCCGCCGCCGTCCGATCAGGACGGATCAGACCCATGCCGGACGGCGCGTTCGTGTTCCGCGCGCGTCTCAAAGAGATGTCAGCATTAAGGAAGGGGCCCGTTAGGGCCAAAGCCTACCAAGTCAGCGGAATTGTCTGAAAGGGTTACCGCTACCTCGGAATATAATGGGCTAAGGAAAGAACATGGATAGGTTATAGTCAGTAAGAGACTGACGCTCCTTTCCACTTAACCCAGAGCGGGAGGTCAGTCCATTTGATGATTTCACACCATCAAAAAATAAAGCACTGATCAAATCATTTGACAGCTCTCCTTTACGCCGTGGACTCGGCGACGGCGCGGCGCGTCATTGCCTAGACCCTCTGGAGTCCTCCCTGCGCTCTGCGCACCGCCGACTAATTTAATGGCGCCCACTCATATCAATCTTATCGTGATAACTTTTAAACTATTTGTCCAAATTGCTTAGTGTAAAAAACAAAGTTTATCTTCATTAAATACTAAAAGTGATTAACGTATTCAATTCGATAAGAAATAACTGAGTACTCTAAAATGTGCATTGTAAAAAAAGTATCAAATTGAAATGTATTTATGGCTCACTATTTTGTATATAATGGCTTGCACATAATAGGTAGACACATGCTGTCGCTGACTTTTATATAGACCTTTTTAAGACAAACAGTCCCACAATACATTACCTTCGTGTAACTCTAACGGTTTAGGCAGCGCACGCCCAGGTAGATCTCAGAGGGCAGGAATTTTGCCGACTCACATGATACTTATCATTATATTATGGCCAAATCACGCAAAATCTATGTAAATTGTAGCCTATGTGTTATTCTGATATATAAGCTATATTATTGGGAAGTTTCATCGAAATCTGTTCAGCCGTTTTGGCCCAAAAAAAACTTTTTTACAAAAAATAAAACCGACTTCCAAAAAAAACACTACAAAGTGAAAAATAATTTTGATTCCGGAAGTCGGTGTCTTCGGTTTTGTATTTTCATTTTTTGCCACCGACTTCCGAAATCAAAATTATTTTTCACTTTGTAGTGTTTTTTTTGGAAGTCGGTTTTATTTTTTGTAAAAAAGTTTTTATTTTTCACTTTTTAGTTGTGGTACCTACACAACCCACCCCCCCCCCCAAATTTTAATACCACTACCTGGTATGTAAACTACAGTGACAGGAACTTATTAGAACATCGTCCACATACATTAAGTAGGATTTTTTTAGGTTTTTGTTGATTTTTCAAAAACCGCTTATCCGATTTCGATAAAAATTTTATGGGACCATTTGGGAAGTATACCCTTTGCAACAAAAAAAGAATTTTTCAAATCGGTTGGCAAGCAACGGAGTTATGCGCGAACAAACATAAAAAAAAATAAAAATATATACAGTCGAATTGAGAACCTCCTCCTTTTTTAGAAGTCGGTTAAAAAGGAACAAACATCCATCCATCCTCACAAACTTTCACGTTTATAATATTAGTAGGATTAGTAGGATTTCGAAAACTGTTGATCGAAGAATTCGTTATCGCAGCGAATCGGATTGTCATGAACGCCACTTTTCATGGGAATATTCATCGAGTTTCATTACACAATTTGGCATTGTCTAGCACTTAGCGATTGAAAACGATTGATCACGTGACATTTCGAAACTTATGCCAATTCCATACATTTCGAATTTATTTAACTTCGTTATCGTCAATGAAAATGTGACTTTGTCTAGACTTCCAGGTGTATGAACGTAACCGAACTAAAAGAAGTATAAAAAGATCTTTGCACATGACAATCTGTAATCTGTTTCAGCCTATCCCCGTGGGAACAAAGCGTGAGTTTATGTGGGTGTATGTAAAAAAATTCATAATAAAAACACGAAATAAGCACATTATTATCATATCTCATCAAGTAAAAACGGAACCGCCCCAAGCAAAAAATTAATTGAAAAGAATAATTACAATATTTAATTAGTCGTTGTTTATCCAACTAGGCGTCGGTTATTCTCGGAAGCTTTTTTGAAGCTAATCACTGTTGTTTGCCTTTTTCTTAATGATTCAAGGAAGAATAATTCAATTAACTTTTCCCTTTAAGTCTGCCCATTCATCGTGACAAGTAAAATTAAACGAGAAGACGAGAATATTATGTCAGGTTATTTAATGGAATCAGTTTAGCAGCTTGTCTAATTTGTTAACAAAAATAGGATTGAATAAGTGTTGGATGGTTTTATTACTTTTGAACCAACTAAAAAAAGGTATGTTTATTGATTTGTCATTTATTACTGGCCGTCTACCGCGATTCTTTCTTTTCGTGTGGTTAGTAACTAACTAGTGTCAGAGTTTTTATGCTGCCCATGACCTCTGACTTAGCTTCACATGTTGTTGAGAAATATCTCTCAGACATGCTGTGTTCCTCACTATATTTTCCATCAACGATTTTTAAGCAAATGATAATTATACAATACGCACATGAAACCATAAATCAGAGGTGCGTCTTTGGGGTTCTATGACTTGGCAGTCCGAGCGTGATCATACTACTAGGATATCACTGATGTAGTCGTGCGATATCAGTTTTTTAACTTTGTTTTGTTTAAATAATAATAATTATATAATAATATTTCAGAACGTTAACGATAAAAGTGTTTCCTTCACACAGCATCAAGTGGTACAGACGCCAGCACATCAAGCTATCCCTAACTGTAAAATTTTCTCAATTAAAAATGAACCTTATGTCTTTGCAATAAAGTTGAAATACTATCAAAGAAATCTGACAGATTGTGCTAACTTGATGTGCTGGCCTCTGTACATATGGTATAAAATAAATGTTAAAAATTAATATCATTTGTTGTTAGGTATAACGGTAATAGAAATATTCAATCTGTGAAGCTGTCAACTGTCTACCTATTACGGTTCATGAGAAACAGCCCGATGATAGACAGACGGATGGACGGTTTCGTTAGATACCCTTCGGGTACGAATATCTAAAAATGCTTTTTTTAAAACAAAACTTAAAAATGGTTATTGAAGACGGTTGTTTAATTTTCGACGTTTTTTTTGCATTCTTTTTATTGCCTCAGAGAGTTGTATAGAAACCATAAGACTGATTTATTAAAACATTTTGATTGGTTGGATATTCGGATATTTGGGTCCGTACGTACTATCACTATTCAAAGAGAACTCCTCTTTGAATAGTGCCACATAGTTCCACTTCAAATATGAACCTCTTTAAATATTTATTAATTTTACGCGTCCGAACCTTTGTGAATAATAAATTATGATGAATAACAATTTCCCTTGGAACACAAAACTAACTCTATGGGGTATCACTACCGCATTCTGTTGCAAATGAGAAAAGAAAGAGATATGGGTACCCGGGTATCAACTAAGGAGTGAGCCACCATAAATAATGAAACCATCGCACTATTTACCCATGGCGATGTGTACTATTTTCGAGTCACTGAGGAGTCGCGGTACGTAAAGGTGGTCACCCAGCCACGGCCAACCCCGGCAAGCGTAGCTTAACCTGCTGGATCGACCTGTGCGGCTGTTAGTACTTAGCCACGAGCTTCAATAACAGTCGCACGTATCGGTCGAATATTAAGCTACGCTTGCTTAGGTCTGCCCGTGGATGGGTGACTATCTTTACTAACGCAGAACCAGCAGTGAATCAGAGAGCACGTTATGCAGTTTGTCCCGGCTGTCATTCGTAGATCGCTCGACAGTCGTTAAGGATAGTGAGAAGCCCGGTCTCGGCCCCGGTCAAAAATCGGTGAAGGAAAACATCCTGAGAAAACCAGCATGTCTGAGAGATATTTCTCAACAGCATGTGAAACTAAGTCAGAAGCCCATGGGCAGCATAAAAACTCTGACACCAGGTTAGTCACTAACCACACAAAAAAGGAAGAAGAAGTAGCTTTCTTTCTCAACATTTCAACATTAATAACAGGTAATTGTATTCATCTGCCACATTTAAATATTAATATCAATCCATTGTATCCATTTCCAAGACCCAGGACCCGGCCTTAGTCCCAAACTTTCAAAACAGTTGAATAATTAAAATAACAATCTTATAAGCCGTTTTACGCAAATCCCTTACAAACAAAAGTCTGCTTCGCAATGCCAGTGGGTATGATAGTATATGGCCCTTATTTACATCCAAGCCCATACGTATGAATACAAACACAAAGCAAACAATTGCGAGCCGTACTCACGAACAATATTCAATTATAGCGACCACTGTACAAAAAGAATCAGAAGCAAAAAAAAAGACAAACATGTTACTTTGTCTTTACTTTGTCTACTTTGTCCACTTTGAGAATAAATTCTTTTTTAGCACCCCCATTTTTCTCACCTACTTAAAAACCACTATCTAGATGAAATTACAAATCGCCCTCTAAGCCTCTACACAACGCCTCCATTTTTTTTAGGTGTCTTACTGCCTCTCTTAAGGCCTGCGCCGCCTACAAGGGGGCGATATCGTCAACTTTGGGAAAGGCTGATGCCGAATGTGTTTCTAAGACCAAGGTTGTCCCAGTGCAGGACAACAGCCTTCTCTTTCCACTACTCTGTCTTGATCCAGTGTGTAGGCGTCCAGCTAGTCTCGACGTCTTCTCCTAGGCCGGCATCGAAATCAACGACGTTTTCTATAACCCACATGATGGCCGATGACTCGTTCGACAAACGGCAAATGTATCCGGCCCAGTCCCACTTAAGCTTGGCTGCTATTTGGGTGACGTCGGAAATTTGTTTTTGGAGCACAGTACTGTGTGTAAAATTCTCTGCTAGATCTGATAGGTTTTAAAAAACTGGTTATGTAGCAATGTCACAACTATTTAGATGGCTTGACGTTCATAAATAGCGCAAAGAGTAACCATGTTGGACATCCTTCTCATATACTGCTAGATGCTAGATGAGATATACGGCTACTTGACTAAAAACTAGATAAACACATTATTCAAGACGATATTAGTTTAGAAGAATGGTAATTTCTACCATCTCAAGACCTTCGACGATTCTGCGCAAACTATATTATTTTGTCATTGAATGCTTTATTGTGAATTGTCAGCCTTTCGGTCCTTTTTGTGAATTTAATGGTTGAGTTGTCTGTTTTTGAGTTACATGCACGTGAGGTTTTTATTCATATTCGAATTGGAGTGGTTCTTCTGATCGTATATTTTTAGCGAAAGGGCCGCCTGCTGCGAGCTCCGTTGTAGTGGCCATGTTGAAATTTTAGTGCCAACTCCAAATAGTGATTAAACCGGAGCACTTGTGCGTTATTGCTACAGTTTCTCATTGCCTTTGACCCTTCATGAATTTTTAATTGTCGTTTCAATTTCGATGACCGCGCGTTGGGTAATATAAATTGTCATTTTTTGCTTTACCTACCAAAAAAGCAAACATAGGGTAGTCCCAGGTGGTTTACAGTCTTTACTTGACACATTTCTTACGACGTTATCATACTAAATCGAACCCCAAAGACCTACTTTATTTGATTATTTATTCTCTCAAGGAAAGTAGCGGTTTTCCGGTATCTTTATCAAATCTGAGTATCCATGGAGTTTCTTGCCTTTTTCCTTAATAGCTTCAATTTTATTATTTATTTATTTATTTATTTATTAGGGACAAAAAACAGTTACATGCCACAAAATACAGGAAAATACTTAAACTAAAATTTAACAAGCACGTACCCAACACCATTGTCCACGTTTTAACTAAAGGTTAGAAGTGCTAAAGACATAAAAAAGAAAAATTTAAAACAATATTCGTTGCCACAATAATGTGCTGTGTTACTTAGCTTAGCTTAATTTATCCTAAAGTACTCACTAAACAAAGTATCCAGAGCCATTTTCCTAAATGCAACAACCAACCGTCAACACCGACAACACAACAAACAACTAACCGTCTCTGAGACAATTTGAAAACTTCCTGTAAGTAAATAGTTTGATTGAAATAAAAGCTTTACCATTGAATCTCCAAAAAAACCTCTCCTGAAGAGGAAGCTAGTGACAACCAGTTTATCTTACTTCTTACTAATATTATAAAGGCAGAAAGTTTGTGAGTGAGTGTGTGTGTTTGTGAGTTTGTATGTTTGTCCGTCCTTTACGCTCAAACGGCTGAACGGATATGGATGAAACTTGGCACAGAGGTAGTTTATGATTTTTGTCCCGGTAGTACGATCCCTTGGGATAATTTCAGACATCCACACGGACTAAGCCGCTGGCAGCAGCTAGACTTAAGACACAAACGTTCATAAGTACAGTTTACCAAGAAAAGGTATCCATACCCGCATCGACTGTAAATACTAATTCGTATGTCTTTTATATGAGACAAAAAGCAACTTAGCTCGGTATAAAAAAATACAGGCCACCCAAATAAATAAGGAAATTAATATAATACACATCACGAATTCACGATAGGCCAGATTCGTTTTTTGTTTCACTGAAAGAGAGTGCCTCGTTATTTCGAACTCTTGAATTGTAAAAATGTTACGCTAGGCGCGCTTGTTTTTACAACTAGTTGCGTGCCCGCGGCAGTGCCCATCAAAACACGTCCGTTTGACGGGCACTTGGGTCTGCCGGAGTTTTTGATATTCAGAATTTCGGATACCTACTGTTATTTCGTGTTGATTGTTGACGTTTTCGATGACACTTTTGTTAATTGAAACGGGATATTGGAATGATATGATACGCTGTGATCATTTTACAGACGTTGCGCGTTGGATACAAATATTTCTCATGATACAGTCACCCGGTAACAAAACGCAAAGGGCTTTATCGTTGCAGTGATTCATCTTAATCTTTTGAACGCCATTGTCACATATACGTGGCAAGCAAGCGCATGCCCTGTACGCTAACGAAATAAATATGTGACAATGGCAACAACACTATAACACGAAATAAACAGTTAAATCATTACTTTTGTGAGTATAGATATCTTAAAAATTGAAGCTATCGTACGTATTGAATGACATGAAACAAATTTAAAGATGGATATTGGAAAATTCATGATAATAAGAAGAAATAAATTTGTAGCTTGACGTGGAGGGCACGCGCGTGCTTTTATGCTCTGCGTTCAAAAAGTTACTTATAAGATTCATAGATGAGATAATAATTAACCAAACTATCTGTAACGTACATGTATTGTTGATTGCTGTTTTGTTGTACAGAATCTACGCTTTGTTTATCAAAATTATGCTCATCATAAAATGCCATTTATTTGAGATTGAAAATCCACGAAATGTCCGCCTAACGACCAATCTGTAACTGAAAAAATGTAACGAAACTTTGGGGTGAACCAAATCAATCATCAATATACCCAGTAGGTAGGTAACAGTATTAATGATACCCTCGTCCGAAAAATGCTAAGTAATAATTTCTGGAAGTATTTTTATTATATACGAGGACATAATGAACGCCTCGATATCTACGACTAAGACATGTATTTATTTCGTATCGTGGAATACCATTGAAGCATATTATGTTCATTGCGTACTCGAGCGTGTTCTTATTACATTTTTCATCTCTTTACTGTACAATTTTAGTATATAAATGGAATCTTATTACTAGTCATTCATTCATATTAATTGTTCGTTAATATGGTTAGATGGTATGACAATGTGGGTTTTCAATATTTTATCACTTAAGTACTATTTTATTTAATCTAGAAACTTTACTACAGATTATTGTAAAGGCCATCATTGTATCTGAAATGGTCAGAACGCAGTGATTAAGCGTGGTGATTCAATGCTCGCTTTTCTCAGAATTAATCGTTTCCAATTTCGCAGTTCTTCGAATGTTTTATTATCTTTATACTTGATACTAGCTTCTGCCCACGGTTTCGCCCGCATGGATGTCGGATTGTTACATTATTGGAGTTCTAGTAAGGATCCCTATTTTTTTTTGAAAAAATAAGTAATATAGCCTGTCACCCGGGGATAGTGTAGCTTCCCAACAGTGAAAGAATTTTTCAAATCGGTTCAGTAGTTTCGGAGCCTATTTAATGCAAAAACAAACAATTGAATTTTTCCTCTTTCTAATATTAGTAAAGATATGTAAATTATCTACCTATTTGCTAAAAAAAATGCTCCTATGTCGTACAAGCTGACGTCGAAGATAGAATCACAGCAGATTAGAATCGAGATTAATACTATTTATTATATTTCATTTAAGGAACGCCATCTGAAAGATACGGATTCTGAACTAGAAAAACTATGCTCTCAACTGATTATAACACAAAAACTTTCTCTCAGATCGATAACAGCTTCAGCAAATAAATATGACTAAATGAACAAGGTTGGTAGGTATTAACCGTTTACAACTTTGTCGTTATTAAATGTCGTACCTATATACGTAGGTATATTTATACCTTTATATACTGGATGACCATTTACAAGAAAATACAAATAAGTACCGTACCTACTCAATTTTATCTCAACTGAAACTCGTCGTCGTAATACAAACTGAAAATAATAGGTTTCCAATGGACTTTGTTGAATAAATGATTTTTATCAAGAAAACTTTGAAAGGGTTTTTAACCTTGTTATCTTGTAAGATTACAATGATCGTTATATAACACTAGCTTTTGCCAGCGGCTTCGCCCGCGTGTTTGTAGGAAATTATCCCACAAGAACTGTATATTTTGCCGGGATAAAAAGTATCCTATGTGCTATTCTAGACTATAATCTATCTCTGTGCCAAATTTTAGCCAGATCTATTCAGTAGTTTTTGCGTGAAAGAGGAACAAACATCCATCCATCCATCCTCACAAACTTTCGCATTTATTATATTATATTAGGATAATTACTTTAGCAGGTCTGGAACACCGTGATGGTCTTGAAATTAGAAGTTTTCCGTGTTAATTGAAAAGAAATAACACACAACTGCAGTATTTAGCAAAAAACTTTTCAAAAACAGAATAATAATACCTAGTGATAATTGAATTGGGTATTTGAAAGGGTAGACAATAACGTTACTTTATATGAAATGTCTAAACGCGAAATTTGTTTGTGACTTGTATGAAATATAAAAATGCGACGTCACAGATTTTTAGAATGAAATGGAATACTTATTAGCATTAAATGTAATTTTAAAATTACACCTTCGCACAATATTTAACTTCTGTACGGTGATGGGAGTTTTTAAGACGAGCGGTCTTTTTTATATGTGGTTTTATATTTTATTCTTGACCGTTTCAAATAGTCAGTTATGTAGTTAATGCAAGTGTTCATTAATAAATTACGCGGATAAGATGTAATGGATTTGGATGAAAGGTACACAGATAAACTATAATTTTCCATTAACACATAGGATACCCTATATATATATATATATAGTATCGCGCCTGTTTCCCCGTAGGATTGGGCAGAGGAACCTATAGTGCATCCACTTTTCGCCAGTTTTATTTCAGTTTCAAGTAATAAGGGGACGAGCTTATTGCCATCAACGTGGCTTTGGTCTGCTACTAAGCAACCTGACTAGACTAAATTTGAATTAGCCCAGGACCATCTGATGAGCAGTACAACATGGGAATACTAGACCGAAGAGATGTATCCTAAGAGGATCCACTGGCTTAAGGCTGATACCGCAGTCAGTGGCCAGTGAAATTGTGACACCTAGAAAATAGAAAACCTCCCTTACGAAATGTTGTACTGGACAGCGGGATTGTCCGAAGGGGTTACCGCTGCCCGGAAAACATAGGGCTAAGGAAGGAACATGGATGGGTTTTAGTCAGCAAGTGTCTCCCTTCAGCTCTACCCACAGCGAGAGGAGTAACTTGATGATTTCCCATCCTTTAAAATAAAAAGCTTTGTTTTACTAGATCATTACTTACATTAAGACTGCCATGCGATTTGTCATCACCGAAGCTGTCAGTGGAGTTATGGCTCTGTCCGCTACTGGCACTCGAAGTCCTCTCCCTTGCAGCCCGGGCCCAAGACTCCAGCCTTTTCTGTGCGGCCCAAACGCCAGGCGGGCCTAACCCACTCATTGTTCTTTTTACACTGGTACCATCACTATTCACTTACGTCTATTAGGCCATTTACACACTTATGTACTAAGATTTATTACTGATTATTTCGTTGTTGTTGGTTATAGTTTTTTTTGGTTTGACTAGCTGAGGAAGTTAACTATGATAAGGTAGAAAATAGAGATTTATTAATAAATTATGACGCTCTTCTTTCTACTCTGTAGTCTTTATATGTTCGGTACATTTGATTGAGGTAAGTAATATATGACGTATAATCATGAAAAAAAACAGCAGAATATTAAAAACCTAATTTAGTTAAAAAACAAATCATTAAGTATGACCATAATAGATAATACACTCAAATAAGTAGCTGATAGCTCCTTTTTCTAGCTTTTAACTAGCATTTGTCGAATTTATTCGATTATGAATGTTTTATTCTTTGAATCCCGAATTTTCACCAAAAGGTGTAACTCCTACAAACGAATCATGACTGTGACTACAAAACACAACTATAAAAAATAAATTAACGCCTGTAAGCCGAGCGAACAAAACGCCGTGTAAGAAAGCTTATTACTTTAATTAAAAGCTATGACGGATCGCGTTTAGTTCGCTGTAGCGCACCGTGCAGACCACAAACTACCCGCCAACCGAGTATCTAGAGATAATTTATTGCAGTACGAAGTAGCGTCTGATAATAAATGTTAGGTAATAATGGAAGGTATACGGGAGGAAAAACTACGTATATGAAGGTAGTTTCACATTTATGAAAGGCTGTGTTTCGATCGATAAGTCAAGAGGTCAACACGCTTCTAGTTTCCAATAGCTATGTGTTTTGAGTGATGCAAATGACACTTTACTTATAAACTAGTTAAATGTACGCTACGAGTAATTAAATTTTATTCAATAAAAACTGTCACTGCGTTCTTGACTTGGCAAAACGCAATCAATTATAGTTTTGTTAAGTATCAATAATCTAAACTTAAGTTAATTAATTAAACCGTATTTCGTTAAACAAAACTTAAGCAAGTACCTATGTCAAAAAAATAAAACCAATCAATTAAATAAACCTAAAGATAATATTTATAATTTATATTGTAGCAGACGGCTTGTCGCCAGCCTAGTCGGGGTCGCAGACTACCTTTAACCTGCGTGGGCGCTGGGACACCGTATACGTGATCAAACAGAAATGTGTAGAAGGTCAACTTTATTCTATACTCGATATTGACCTCATACGAACGTATCGTCACCGCGCAGTGAAAAATTGCAGAATACCTTAAACATTATTCTGTAGGGTAAGATAAAAACTGTGTGAAAAATTACGGTTTTTGACTTTTCGGGGTTTTCATTAATATCAATCTGTGCACGTATAAATAACGAGGTTTCCTACCCGCAAATAAATAAAAAAAAATATGTTGTTTTTACTGAAAGGTTTTCACTGTACGGTGGCTATACATATACCTACCTAATAAATAAATAATAAAAATATACCGCACATAAATGTACTGTGTGCGGTATGAGATTAGTAGAAAATATCGCGTACGATTAGCACTCGGTGTTAAAGAAGGTTTTTTATGACTTAAGGACTGATTTTAGAAAAGTCATTTATCTATTAACGGCAGAATAAAATTCACGTCCGACTGTTTTTACACGCTTTATATTAGCTTCACTTGTATATTTGTGACCGACTCCTATAGACGCGATTTTCAACCACTTTAAACGGCCAGATTTCGTTCAAACTTTGTAGATTTATCGAGGACCCATGACAATACATTAATTTGAACTAAAAAGTAGGAAATAAAAAATAGTTTAAAAAACCAAAAAACACTTTTTAAAAGCGTGGGTTGCATGGTGGTTGTGAATATTATCTTAAAAAGCACTCCACGCTTTTTAAAAAGTAAAATTTACTTTCTATTTTTTAGTTCGGTTTTCTATAAAAAGCGTGTTTTTTGTTTTTTTAAACTATTTTTTTTGTATGGAAAACTTGTCAAAAGTATGCCTTGGATAAAAATATCAGGCGTTGAAAAATCTTCCTTTAAAGCAGTTTTATTTTACGTAAGTATAATGTGAATTGTTACAAAGAGTGAACCTTCTTCCGCCATTTTATTTAATATGCGTAGTAAGAGTTACTACGTATCGTAGTAATTCTACGACATTAAAGGTGGGTGTTTGTTTACTCCCCGCTTCTAATCAATGCGCAGCCCCGAGCGAAAACTTTCGCGGAAAATCCATATTTCGGTGCTCTCTACAAATTCAACGGCGTATAACCACGACAAGACATTAATATCGAAAGTTAAAAAACAAATCCCAAGTTCTGATGGATTGGATGTGCTTCTAGTAAATAAGAACTGCGAAATGGATTTTATAAATCGATTTTTTATCTATGTATATCTAAAAACAGCTCAAGGACCAAGTTTCAGTAATTTAATACGAAAGTACACAAATACAAAGTGACAGGCCCGCTTCGATACAACTCTGAACTATATTGATTTCACATTGACATTTTGTGAACGTAATACCTCCCCGTCTCGCGTAATTGCTTTTTTTTACTTATTTAGTAAAGGTTTGATTCAAGGACATCGATCAAATTTGGCCCCATGTTGGGCGCCAAAAATAGAATTGATGTGCTAACGAGTTTTACATTCTGATCCTCTTATCATTCGGTAAACATTATCAAAAGTAATTAAAAGCGTCTCCTTCAGCACACGCAATAGGAAGATGTTTCTGCGGGGTATCATAAATCCAATTATTCTCTGACAGCATTTTAATTACTTTCAGTGAATGCGAGATCTTGCGTACGTAGACGTACGAAACGAGCAATACTTATATCCCTTTTACCTACGTTGTGGAATTGCCATTAAAAAAATAACGGTAGGACTTTTTAATTTTAACAAGAAGGAGGGTAGGCGAGCGACTTGTGAAAGAGGTTTGCTCATACATGGGTAATGCGAATGGCCGTGATAAAACTTGGGGTAAGATTATGAACTAACTGTTGCGTCTGTACCGCTCCCTTGAGGGTATAATCGCGGAGATTGCGTATTTATTTAAATTTTCGAGTTGCTGATGCTGTGATTACGTTTCAAGTATGAATGAGTTTGTGGAGGAGGCTTTGAAGGATTAATTTGACGGTTTTTGTTAAATCTTCTTTTGTTTTGGAGTTGGGAAAATTGGATTAAATACTAACGAACGTCTTAACTTTTTTCCGTGTTATTAATTATTTTATCCTCTCCTAGGAATGTTAAAAATTATTAAAAGATAACTAAACACCGTAGTTCACAGAGCAGCATGCACTAACACTGAGTAAATATGTAAATTTCTATAAATATGTAAATATGCGCAGACTCGCCCAACCCCGATGAAATTTAACAAATTTTTCCAAGAATTATGATGACAAACATGGTTTTCAACCGCAAAAGATATTTTAAAGAACCGACCGCGAATCTCTTTATACGAATTAAAACACCAGACTAAAATAAAAACAAAAAACACGCGATGCATTTAGTTTAAAAACTCAGTAAAAATAAAAACAAACAATATCCGTTACCTAGAACACGACTTGAGCACTGTGCAATTAGTTGAAGAAAACCACAAGTTTTTTTTAAACACGTATAACTAATTAGAGGTGTGCTATAGAGTCTGTTGTCACTTATGACTAGGGTTGTCGGGGAGCGGTCGGCGCGGCTGACGGCTCGCGCACACTGCCTCCGCCCGGGCCGGTGTTGCCAGCACTCAAATCTAGAAACACCCGTACCAACATCAGTGACGTCGCATAGTACAGTTTCAAATGTACCCACCCGTGTAATGAAGGCTTTCGGGTCAGTGCGGATGTGCAGGATTTAGACTAATTGTTAGTCATTATGTGGAGAGGAATTATTTAGTAGCGGACCCACTCATGTGGGTATGTTTTGTATGGCTTAGCCTTAGATAATTGGCAGTACTTTTCTTCGTTGAAAACGTATTTAATTAAAAGAGTACTGGTATATAATAGACCACAACAAGAAGGAGAGCACCGTGTTAGTTTAACCTTTTGAACGCCATTGTCACATATACGTGACAAGCAAGCTCATGCCCTGTACGCTAACGACACAAATATGTGACAATGCGGGTACACTATAGCACGAAATAAACAATGAAATCATTACTTTTGTGTGTGTATATAGATATCTTAAAAATTTAAGCTCTCGTACGTATTTAATGACATGAAAAAAATGATAAGACACCATGAATAGTGGCAAATTCATGATAACAAGAAGAAATAAATTTGTATCTTGGCGTGGAGGGCATGCGCGTGCGTTTATGTTCTGGCGTTCAAAAGGTTAAGACAAGTGATTTTTCTTTAAAACCCTGAGTGCAACATAAACATTATGCTCTTGTGCGGATCGAAAACTTGAGAAATACGGTATTTTCGCGTAGCCAGCATTTCTAACAGTCTGGGCCAAATGAGAAGATAACATAAATACTCACAGGTCGTATCTACGGGGAACAATAATCAACTACCTATCATTTTATTTATATGGAAATATTTCCTTAATCAAAACTCCCAAATAATTTGGGAGATTTCACATTTCTGGTAACACAGGGCGGTGGCGCATTTCAGCCGCGTCACTTTCTCGAGGTTCAAGCAACAGGTAAGAATGGAAGACTTCAGGCTTCGGACATCTATCGCGGCGATCGCAAGTCGCAAAGACGTACCTGTCTTACCACACAATACCTTTTTAACTGGCTTAATTGCTTGGAGGGCACTTGGGACACAATCAATAGTTGCCATCGATTATGTCAAACTGGCTTAACTTAGTTTTGGGAGTACTTGGAAAAGGGGTTTGTAAGTAATGAAGAGAGCTACTGAATTAAAATTGGGGGTTTTAAGTTGTTGGCATTAGAATATCGGTTAAGGCTTTATTTGACTCCTGAGTAAAAAAGTTGGTTTCAATTTCTTCTCTTTAGAACTTACCTAATGTTAGTAAATGAATTGCATGTTTTATTTTTTAAATGGCAATGGTTGTACCTACTTATTTCAGTAGAATTATCATTTTAATCATTATCAATCGCCATAATTAAATTAATAATAATTAAATCGCACGCTTGCGATCCCCAAAGGGTTAGGCAGGGGTGTACCAGGTACACCCATATTTCGCCAGTCATGTTTAAGTCCCATGTAATAGGGGGCGAACCCATTGCTTATTGATTTAATTATTTAATAGCTTTTGCCAGCGGCTTCGCCCGCGTGTGTGTAGGCAATAATCTCACGGGAGCCGTACATATTTCCGGGATTAAAAGTAGCTTACTTATATGCTATTCCAGACTATAATCTATCTTTGTACCAAGTTTCATCCAGATCCGTGACGTAGTTTTTGATTTTATTTGTTACAAACATACATACAAATCTTTCCTCTTTATAATATTAGTATAGATTAATCAGTCATTACAATGATGATGATAACATGGATTAATTGAATGACCATCATTTTCTGCTATTATTAAGGATGCTGCTTTATTTTTGTTTGTGATTTTTTTTATGTACTGAATAAACAATTTTTATCAAATTGAAAATTAACATTTTGTTCAGATGACTAAAATTTAATAAGTCGTATAAATTACAACCAACAGCGAACAAAAACTTCTTAGAGCTAACTAACTTATCTCAGGTTAACTAAAAAAACTTACATTATTTGAGAATAAGAAGTGATTATGAAACAAAAACAAAAGAACTAAATCCAAGTAATAACTGTTTACCCCAAGGAAACTGTTACCTACTTTGTGGGGATAAAAACCGTAAAGGAGTTTAACTTAACTTAAACCGGCTGTAAAAGTAATATTTGTTTGAAACAAGTAGACTGTAGCTGGGGGCGTCGCGGCTTGAAAATACGTAGATTTGTAGGTTCAGGCAGCCTCAATGATACATCGACATGATTTCGTTTGAAAGTCTAGAAATTGTTTTTCTTTATTACTGAATCAACGTGGCGCTACAATTAGACATCTTGAGGTTGGGAAGTCATCAAATTACCCCTGCCGCTCTGGGTGGAGCGGAAGTGAGTGTCAGACTCTTACTGACTAAAACCCATCCATGTTCCTTTCTTAGCCCCCGGGGTAGCGGTAACCCTTTCGGACAATCCCCAAACACTTTAAGTGTAATTCGTTTTTGGGCTACACCTGGATGCAATGTTGTGAAACAAAGGTAAAATACCTTGGTAATTGTAAAGCTAAATGTACTGTACTTAAATTAATAGTACAAATGCGAGTATATTAAGTTACACCAATCAGTCAGACTTCTTTGATAGATTTTCAACTTTATTACAAAATTATAAGGGTCACGTTGGATTGGGTATATTTGACAGTTTGGAGTAGCTTGATGTGCTGGCGTCTGTGGGAATAGGCAGAAACTAATGAACGCCATCTGCTACACTCCTATTGCTCCGTTCGCACGCCAATAGCGGTTTTTGTTAATAATATAGTACCTACATATGTCATTTAATAAAGATTTAATAGCTGTGTCATAACTCTAGGAGGACTCGTGGCTAAGTACTAACAGTCGCACAGGCCGATCCATCATGTTAAGCTACGCTTGCCGGGGTTGGCCGTAGATGGGTGACCATCTTTACATACCGAGACTCCCCCGAGCCTCGGAAAGCACGTTAAGCCATTGGTCCCGGCTGTCATTTGTGCATCTTTGACAGTCGTTACGGGTCGTCAGAAGCCCGGAAATCCGACAGCCAGTCTTACCAAGGGGTATCGTGTTACGCAGTTACTGACTGGGTTGTGGAGGTCAGATAGGATAGATTCAGCTGCATCCGGTTAGACTGGAAGCCGACATAGTTGGGAAAAGGCTAGGCAGATGAGCTGTGTCAAATCTATGTTTGTATGTTCGATTATTGATTATGCACTTGGCGCGCGGGTTTAGCTGCATCTATAATTTGATGCTGATAAAGTATTGGTGAACCGTGAACCCATTATCAATTAACTGGATAGTTTCCGCTTGACATATTTCAGCAGTTATAACCGCACATTGTAATATCCGAAAGGCAATATCCGATGTTTAAGGACTCCCTAACTTATTCGGCGGTGTTTAAATGTTTTATGATATTTACGAGTTTGTGACCAACATTTAAACAGGTTTACTGTGAGCATTTTGGTAACTGTTATATTTTTTTTAAGGGAGTATTTCTTTTGCAAGTTCCTGATAAAATCCCAGGAATTTTTATAATTAACTACAGTGGGATTTTGAATTTTGATTTGAAATATCTGTGTTGCATTTTGGATATGAAATAAGAGTGAAAGATAAAGATACTTAGATACTATTAAATTAGATGCCTATTTTAAATGTAGAAAATTCTGAACCAGTCATTATAGGTGAGTGTTTTCCACTCCATTCAAAAAACTATTTAACCGTGGATTCCATGTGCCTTGACGGAAATTGTCAATTTTCAACCGCCAAGTACTTACTTATCTATATCCGGAAGGCATTGACTTTTTCCACAGCAACGCAACGTGAATGAATATGATCGATTTTGTGCTTCACTACATAGTATAAAACAAAGTCGCTTTCTCTGTCCCTATATCATTTTGTGCGCTTAAATCTTTAAAACTACGCAACGGATTTTGATGCAGTTTTTTTTAATAGATAAAGTGATTCAAGAGGAAGGTTTATGTGTATAATTTGTCAACATATTATGCGGGCGAAGATATGTAAGATTATACACGTACCTAATATAATACACCTTTTTCTATATCTTTCATAATTTTCCTGCTCTTATCCCAATTTGTTTCGTTACGGCGCATCATGTCTTTTTCTTCCATACTTCTCGATTAGACGTCATCTTGGCAGTGACCAGCTATATCATCTTTCACACAGTCCATCCATCGTTTCTATACCTTCAGTATTATGTATTTTTTTTCTCGCATAGACAAAAGCTTTACGAGAAAAGCTTGTGCCGAAAGATTAACTACTTAACAAGGTGGTAAGGCTGCCAGCCAACATGTTGATTACATCCTATATAGGCACATTTTCCAATATCTTTATAATTCTTACAAAATACAAGCACGGCAAGAGAAATACGAGAAAACCATAGCGTGGTGAGAGATTAGCTACTCAGAAAGGTTTGTAGTAGGATTGACTGGCAAGGGTGCTCCGAAAATACTCAAGTACCATCACTGGCGGAGGTAGGAAGGCACGAGGTACCCTTATAGGAAGTAATTACTCGCGACAGCTACATCACGTTGTCAAAATCAATACAAAAACAAATTGGAATTTCCGTTAGCTTTTGATGACGTTTGAACCGATCCAATTACTCATAACATAAAAGAATAACGCTTTGCACGTGTTTCGGGTAAAATTGTTAATTTTCAACCACAAAATTCGCGCATAATATAGCCGGAAGGCATATCGGATGTTCCACCAAAATGGCCGACTTTGAACAAATAACTAGCGGCTTGATGAATTGTAAATGATTATGATAGATTTGTCGGAAACTTTGTCAAAGTTTACTGATTTATTAATTAATTTGGACGATATCTTTTTCTTTATGGATTTGGATTATCATGTTTTCTACTGGCGGCCAGCCAACACCGTCGTATTACTTACATTGTATACAGTTATGTCAGAAAGAGATGCAGGTAACCAGGAGGTATAGCTCCATCTCTTTAAAAATGAGAAGCAATATTAAAATGATACTGCTATAAGAGATGTTGGTTGGCTCCTTGAACTTTAAATGAGACACAGCAGAATGGTTGTTAAATCTAAAGGCCCTCCCTCACCGGGAGCATTCGCCTGTAATGTGACCTTTACCCGCGACCAAGCCATATTACTTTTGCATATTTAATTATATGCGCCACGCCAGGATATCAAGCTATCCTAAACTGACAAATATTTCTCGTTTCAATTATTTCTACTGAAGCCAGCTGCGCCATCTACATACAAAGCTATAGCTTTTATATTGCAATCTTGGTTTGTTACATTACAGGCGAATACTCCTGGTTACGTCTTAAAAATCGTACATTAATTTCCTAACAGAGAACGCGCAGTATAAACCACTGGGTCTAGGAGTATGAAATTTTGCACAAGAGCTCTTGAAATTGCAAGAGTGAGCACTAAGGAAGGGTTTCTGTAAATTCATCCCCTAAAGACGTTAAATAGGGGATGGAAATTTGTATGGAAGTTTGTCATTTATGAAGATGAGAATGCATATCGCACATGGCTTGTTTTAAATAAATTCAGCAGGTACGGTAAAGAACTTGAGTTTTGAAGGTCAAAGCAAAGCGAGTATGTAAAGCATCTACGACGTTGTTGTCTGTAGGTAGAGTCTGCTTTGTGTTAATACTTCTTTCTTAAAATTCAACGTCTTTCATTCGTTGACTCGCATCATTTTCATAAGTTTTAAGATTAGAATTTTGAGAAACATATACAGTGTGTTAGGTTAAACGAGGGACATACTTTCAGGGGGTATAAAACTCATGAAAATGAATAACTTTGACAATGGCACCAACTCTGAAATATGAAAAAACAAGATCAGCTGTTCACTACATTTATGTTCACAGAATTAGTTGGTGCCATAGTCAAAGTTGTTCATTGTTGTCCCTCGTTTAACCTAACATACTGTACCTATATATGTTACCCGATAACTTAAATATATCTCTAAGGAAACCTCTTACTGTGCACTGAAGCTCTATAGCTCTTCCAACGCATTAACAGCTTACCATTGTGAGAACATTCCAAAGGAAAGAGATCCAATTCACGTTTCTAATAGGGAATGCTTAATTCAGCTGTGCCCGGTAAAGGGAATGGTTAATTAATTAAGAAATGTCCCAGTTTACTTTGGACAATAAGACTGTCTTAATAATATTTAAGTCGTATTACCTACTGTTGGGCAGGTGCCCATCTTAAGTATAATATGTTGTCTTGCGTCCAATATGATTTATTTGTCCAGTACGAAGCTAAAGGCGATATTCAATTACTAGCTAGCTAAATTTTTCATACAAACTTTCAGCTCCTATTGCACTCTATGGTGGACTGGGTGGAGTTTCCTAATATTCTTAGCTTCGATAGCTAGCTTATGAGTAGGGGTCATCCACCTACTCATAATCTAACTCTGTGCCAATTTCATCTTCGAAGGTCAAGTAGTTTTTGAGATTTCTTGTTTAATCAGTGATTTATAAAATATAGATTTATTAACATCGAGTTCGTGGCTAAGTACTAACAGCCGCACAGGCCGATCCATCAAGTTAAGCTACGCTTGCTGGGTTCGGCCGTGGATGGGTGACCATCTTTACACACCGAGACTCCTCCGTGCCTCAGAAAGCACGTTAAGCCGTTGGTCCCGGCTGTCATTTGTGCATCTTTGACAGTCGTTACGGGTCGCCAGAAGCTCGAAAATCTGACAGCCAGTCTTACCAAGGGGTATCGTATTGCCCAGTTACTGGGTTGTGGAGGTCAGATAGGCAGTCGCTCCATGTAAAATACTGGTATTCAGCTGCATCCCGTTGGACTGGAAGCTGGAAGATGATTATGAGATTTACCAACATTTTGTACGCAATTATAGAGCTACAGAAAGTCAGTGCAGCTATCTTGGATATCAATCTATTTTACATAGAGGCGTCGAGAGATACAAATACATCTATTTAGGTGTTGCAAATTGCAATGAAGAATTGCAGTGGTTTCAAAGGGGATTCAATATCGAATAGGTATAATAGCCGTACGTTGGCGTACCTCCGGTTATAGAAGTTTACCGATTTCACTTTACATTCGATTTTCAGGATACATTAAAGCTAGTTCATATACCATACATATATAGTTCATATTTTTCGGATATTACGGATTCATGTGCGTATTGTATAATTATCACTTGCTTAAAATCGGTGAAGGAAAACATCGCGAGGAAACTAACATGTCTGAGAGATATTTCTCAACAGCATGTGAAGCTAAGTCAGACGCCCATGGGCAGCATAAAAACTCTGACAACAGGTTAGTTACTAACCACACAAAAAGAAGAAGAAGTTTATACAGGTTTCTTTCTATTGAGAATATAATTACAATTCGTGGTTTGTGATTGAATATAGCTTTTACTGAATCGTAAAACAAATCACTGACGTTTTCTCTCCATTTGAACTTGCAATTATACAAGGGTCAATCATTGTGTTAACATAAATTGACCCCGATTGATGCCCTGTTGTCTGCCCACTTGAGGATCTTATGTCTGCGGCGATAGACGGAGTTCGCAGAATTTTGGAATAAACATACCTAATATTGCCATCGACACGCTATGGACAAAAATTGAGTTGGACGAGAAAGAGAGCGAAGTGATTTTTATTTTATTTATGCGTTTCTTTTTCAGGATTATTTGCAACTAGCTACTGCCAGCTGCTTCGCCCGCGTAGGTGTCGGAAATTATTTCAAGGGAACGTACTCATCTGCCGAGCCTTTTCCCAACTATGTTGGGGTCGGCTTCCAGTCTAACCGGATGCAGCTGAATACCAGTACCAAGGGTACGCACTACCGGGATAAAAAATATAATCCTATGTGTTAATCCAGGTCATAAACTACCTCTGTTCTAAGTTTCATCCAGATCCGTTCAGCCGTTTGAGCGTAAAGGACGGACAATACAAACACACACACTCACTCACAAACTTTCGCCTAGTGTGATAGAACATCTACATCCATCTTAGTAGATTATTCCTATTGTTCTCAGCTAGTAAACTCCAATGTACCGTTTCAAAGGGAATGTTTAATCGCCTCCGTTCTAACGGAATACTTGATTCTCTATTCACGATTCTATGGCTATACATTTTGCCGGGTTCTATACAAGTGTCAAACACTGAGGCAGGTTAATTATTATACGTCAACGTACGTGTATGTCAAATTGAATAGAAGGGTCACTATACAGGTTTCACAGGGTGTGGCAATTTCGGGGCGAAATTAAATGTTGCTAGGTAATATATAGATGTATGTCGTCTCGTGCATAGTTGCAAGTCATCGTTTAGGTTAAGTGGCAATCATGGACCCCTTCCCTAGACTTAAGTGTTGTTGGTAAATAGCGTTTATCAAAGCTAGCAGGATCTGTTAGTAGAATTCTAAGTTTTAAAACCTTTCTATGTGGAAACTTTTAAGTTGTGTGTCATTAATCGTTTAAAAAGTATTTTCATGAGCCAACTGCGCTTTTAGCATAATCTACATAAAAAAACTAGCGACCCACCCCGCTTTGCACGGGTGCAATGTAGATACAATCACGCGAACAAAACTACGGACGAAACCTAGAAACAAATACTTAGCCTATGTTACTCAAAATAATATAGCAATCTAAGGCTGAAAGAATTTTTGGAATCCGTCTGTCTGTAGTTTTTGAGTTTATTCGTTACAAACATAAAAATCTTCCCTGTTTATGATATTAGTGTAGATTACTGGATGGAACTCAACAAAAACAAGCCACTATCAGCTGTTACGACATAATTAATTAACGAAACACACGAAATGCAGCTTAAATTCCTTTGACTAATTAAATGAACATTGCTGGTAAAGTAAAAACATTAAAAGCTTGAATCTGCATACTTAAAACTATGCTACCGTAATGTAGAACTAGACGATGCTTTATGCTTTATATGTTTGACTTCCAGATGAGTGGCGTTATACCAAACTTTGTAAATTACACGCCACCGCCGCTCTGAAACTGTGGCTACTCTTGTTGATGTACAGAGGCTAGCACATCAAGTTACCACAACCTGTAAAATTTCTTTGATAGTATTTCAACTTTATTGCAAAGACATAAGGTTCAATTTTAATTGTGAAAATTTGACAGTTAGGGATAGCTTGATGTGCTGGCGTCTGTACCTAAAATGTGTTTGAGTAGGTGTTCACGACGTAGCGAGCGCGTTTACAAAACATTGGACGTGTCAACAGGTCTGTTTTGTTGGAAGTGGGAAAATAAAGCTACAATATCCCGAATATGAGCTTTTACGAGACTTTTTTGTTTGTGATGTTACTTTCAGTTTTCAAAGGACCCATGAGAGGCATTGTTTAGTATTGATTAGAAAAACGATCCATTTGCGGAGCTAGCTTTTGTTTTCATGATTGTACTGTCCTTACCTAACATTGTTTTTGGAATGTATGTGTTAGACGCGTTAAGGTTGTATATGAATCTTTTGCTTGAATCATGTCTGTTGTTTTCGCGCACTATACTTTTGTGATATGCCATCTACATAGCTATATAAACTGACGACTAATTGTTAAGTACCGTGAATGTTATATAGAGGATTTATTATACAGAATGCCTGAGGATTCGTCATCATGAAATTTTATGTCGCTAAACTACCCCGTCGGCGTCGCATCGCATCGCCTGCCCGCGCTATTAGGTACTTCGTTTTCACTTATTCTCCTTTCTGACTTTTTTCATTTTTGCTCGGCTCCTAAGGGTCTTATTATATAGGGCGTGATTATATCCTTTTGCAGTGACAAAAAAATATATAACAAAATATTGTTTGCGAAACGTGCGTGCAAATACGATATTTAAATTGGATATCGTTTTGGACGTGGATATCAATGAAAAGTTTACCATCGACACAATTTTCTGATAGGGCATTCAAATGACGGATTGACAGACTTTGATACTTTAAAGCGATAAAAATAAAGAGTAAAAAACCTGTGGTGTATGCAAAACTAGTAAGTACGTGGTTCGAATTTGTTTTCGAATAACGAAATATGATGGATGGCGTAGTTACACGTGGCTTGCAAATAGAGCAAACACATGGCTTTTTCGGTGTCCTGCATTTTCGCAGAAAATTGTTTGCCAAATTTTCACTTCCCAACCAACGCTTCGCCGATGTTTCACTTTGACAACTAACGATTACCAAATTTTTGTATGACAACGTTTCATTTGGTAGAATTATTGTTAAGCCGATTATTATACTGACACAAAACGTTTGGGACATTTATCATTTGTCAACCATTTCACTAGGCCACACAACTATTAGACGAATGACGTTTTGTCAGTGTAACAATTCCCTTTTCATATAATGGTAAAAAATAAACATATCTACAATATAAAACAGAAGTGTAAGGTTGTTAGCGACGTTACGATAGGTTAGGTTAGGTTAGAGTATGACAAACAATGCACGAGCCGAGCGAGCGAAGCGAGCGTGCCGCGGCAGCGGCCGACGATGTGCCAGAAGCGAATCGCTTTTGTAAAAAGAAACCGTTAAGTTAGGTTAGGTTAGGTTAGAGTATGACAAACAACGCACGAGCCGAGCGAGCGAAGCGAGCGTGCCGCGGCAGCGGCCGGCGATGTGCCAGAAGCGAATCGCTTTTGTAAAAAGAAACAGTTAAGTTAGGTTAGGTTAGGTTCTGTCGGGAGGACACGGCACGGCATACGCTGGCAGAATGTGCCGCATGGCTGGAGCCGCGCCGTGCCCTGATCTCTGAAGTAGGCAGTGACCTGTCGCTGCCGGCCGTAGTGAACGCCATGGTCGGCAGTGAACAGGCCTGGGACGCGGTGGTATCCTTCTGCGAGCAAGTCATTTCGCAGAAGGAGGCTGCGGAGCGGGAGCGGGAGATCACCTCCCTCAACCCGGCCCGCAGCAGGCGCACCGGGCGTCGGAGGAGGGCAGACAATGCCCTCTTCCAGCCCCCCTAAATGGGTCCAGGGGCGACGGACGCGGGGCTAGTCCGTCGCCCCCCACAACAACATCTGGGCCCGAGGCGGCGGCGCGTAGTGTTCCACGCGCGCCCCTCCAAGACGGTACGAGGGGAGTGTCGTACACCTTACTCCCGCTCGGCCGAGACGAGGCCCGCTGCGGCGGGCCGGCACCACGGGGGTTGCGGAAGAATTCTTTTTGATTCCCGCGACCCCCGGCGAAGGTGTGAGAGGGAACACCCGGGGTGGTTTTTAGTCAGTAAGAGTCTGACAGACCCCTCCGCCCTCCCCGGGGCGGGGGACATCCATGAGGATTTTCCCCCCGGATCAAAAAAAAAAAAAAAAGGTTAGGTTAGGTTAGAGTATGACAAACAACGCACGAGCCGAGCGAGCGCAGCGAGCGTGCCGCGGCAGCGGCCGGCGATGTGCCAGAAGCGAATCGCTTTTGTAAAAGGAAACAGTTAAGTTAGGTTAGGTTAGAGTATGACAAACAACGCACGAGCCGAGCGAGCGAAGCGAGCCTGCCGCGGCAGCGGCCGGCGATGTGCCAGAAGCGAATCGCTTTTGTAAAAGGAAACAGTTAGGTTAGGTCATATATTGTTAAAGTAAAAAAAAAAAATAACAATAACTACCTGTATATAATTTGTCCCAAATGAAAATGGCATCTTTGTAAATAAATTTCTTCAAAATTTGATCGAAGACTCAGAATTGCAGCTTTTTCGAAATCTAACACACATACTTTTGGTGCAAGATTAATACCGTGTTCTATTATTAGAATATTACGCAAACAAAAAATTCTGGTAAATGAAAGTTGGCATTTTAAAAAGTGTCATTATGAAAAGCAGACCAAACGTACAGTTGGTAACTGTGAGGTTGGGAAATAAAACAAAATTATATGATAAGTTGGCAAATGATTATTCGGCGGAAGAAAATTCTGCGAATCGTTGGTTGGCAAGTGAAAATTTGGCAAACAATTTTCGGCGAACAGGCAGAGAACCGGCTTTTTCCGACATTTTAATACTTGTAACAGCGTAGCTTTTCTACTGTCATTTTTATTGATTTCACTGTCACGACCAGCTTTAATTATATTACTATGTGCAGGATGCACGTGCCTGTAAAATGAATCGTCCGGGTTACAGCAATTTATTGATTTTATTTTACCTTATCATAAAACGACGATCGGCCAAGTAATAAGTTTGAGGATCAGAAATTATTGAAAGAAACAAAGTACCCCACTGAAACGGCAAAAACATGTGACTGAAAAGAAATAATCAAGCATTATAACCTTCAGCTGGATTGACCGAATGGGTTACCGCTACCTCGAAACACAAAAGGGCTAAGGAAGAAACATGGATGGGTTTTAGTCAGTAAGAGTCTGACACTCCCTTCCGCTTCACTTAGAGCAGGAGGGGTCATTTGATGATATCCTACCCTAAAAGCTTTATAACCTATAGAAAGTTGAAGACAAATCTATTCTAATCTAGATAACTAGCTAATTTTTTTCTTATTTTCACGCTCGGGGATATTTGCCGCCCGATTATAAAAATAATAAATATTCAGGTGTGTAGTAAGTAGTTTCCCTCATTCTCGTCATCATACCCTCCCGAAAACGGGGTCATCAAAACACCACCGCCTTACTACGCCTCTTACTACTAGCACTAAGGCACATAACTCACAAACGAACAAACAAACAAACGTGTGTATGTTACAATCGAGCCTTTGTTGACCGAGCCTCCCCTGAGCAAGCACATTACGAGCTGCTATTTGAATTCTATTCACTTTTGAGACTTCGAACTTGAAACTTCCGTGTTTTCAGTTAGTGCTGAGCTTTCAGTAGATTTCTAGTAGTTCGAGGGGCCCGTGGCTAGATAAAGATAAAGATAGTTTATTTGTCAAAAACATGCGTTTACATACAAATTAAGCTGATCTTAGTTAAGAAGGTAGGTCGGTACATGTTTTGCCTGGTGAGGTGAACAATTTTTTTTTTACAATTAAACAATTTACCTTGCAGCTGTAATTACTCAGCCATTTGACATTAATTTATCTGTTGACTATTATTGTATTTCTATTTTCATGACAATTCGAAAATTTGCTTTTTATTTTTATGAAGTGGTCCATAAAAAATAATATACTTTTTTTATGAATATGAAAAGCATTGGCATATTGAAAAGCAATGGCTAAAATATAAATGATTTATATTTTAGTCAACAGATAAATTAATGTCAAATGGCTGAGTAATTACAGCTGCAAGGATAAATAGAAGATTAAACTACGCTTCGTGTTTGGGCGACCATCCAATACATACCGAGACCCCTCAGCTCCGTGATTCAGAAAGCTGTTGGTCTGAGCTGTCAGTTATTCGTGGATCTTTCACTCACAACAACTGGGTTACGGCAAAAATATAAACTGAATAATTTAATTAAAACCTGTTCACAGTTTTGAAATGATCGGTTGTCCAGCCCGTATGCCAACCGTTGCGGTTTCATCTTGTTTATTGAATGATACATAACAAGTATGTGGTGAACAGCTCAGTGATGTGGGATATGGTAATTTTATTTATTTATTAATTAATAATGTTCGTAGCAATTATTTTAATAACAGCTTATGAAATGTTCTGGTTAACCAAAACAAAATATTTCATATCAGGCTTTGGAGGAGCTCGTGACTAAGTACTAACAGCCGCACAAGTCGATCCATTGGGTTAAGCTACGCTTGCCGAGGTTGGCCGTGGGTGGGTGACCATCTTTACAAACCGAGACTCCTCCGTGCCTTGGAAAACATGTTAAGCCGATTGTCCCGGCTGTCATTTGTGCATCTTTGACAGTCGTTACGGGTCGTCAGAAGCCCGAAAATCTGACAGCCAGTCTTACCAAGGGGTATCGTATTGCCCAGTTACTGGGTTGTTGAGGTCAGATAAGGCAGTCGCTCCATGTAAAATACTGGTATCCAGCTGAATCCAGTTAGACTGGAAGCCGTTATTCTGAGGATGCTATAAGGAGTGGCGAATCACGTATCGAGTAAGGTTGTATATTACAAGGGTGTATATTACCTTATAATTATCTCATCGTCGGCATGTGCATATTTTACCGAGCGGAAGGGCGATACTGATCCAGGCTTGGTTGCTTCTGCATCCACGCGTTGTTGGCGAAATGAAAACAAAATAATTAATTTAATTAACCAGAGGTCAATCATTATTGTGTCCACTTCTATCAGCTATTGAGTTATTGGTGTTATTATCCGTTGGTTATATTGATGCAGTGATTGAGCCCATTCCTAGGCTATAGACAAATATACAAAAGGCACGCTGCCTCGCGACGTAAACAAGACAAATGATAGAGCTTCGCACTGATTGATATCTTATATGGCATCGGGGATACAGCGTAATTGGATAGGACAGGCATTCACGCGACGGGTAAAGGCTTTGCTCCATTGCTGAACCTACCTACATATTGACTACCAGTATCCGGCTCGAAGGACGGAGGGCACATAGGTACGTGTCAATTAAGAATATTAACTTTTGCTCGGTTGTCCCATGATATGTTAAGTTTAATATTATTAATGTTGGCATCAGTGAGTAACGTGTCCTTGCGCTGCAATGGACAAGTTGCTTAATTTATAGGCTTCTGAAATGTAAAATTAATAACAATGGGGTTATCAATTGTTTTTCGAGACATCGCCATGTGGTCGGTCGACTCTTCACGTGACCAGAGGGCTTTTTTTTATTCAGAGGGCTGGCCTATTTTTCGGTCAAGGAATCAGCATTGCCATACAACATGGCAATGCTGCCAGCCTTATGGGAACTTTTCCTATTGACAGCGATGTGGACGAATTTTTTGATGCCCTTTGATTTATTTTTATTTTTTCCCTCCCTTTTTGTATACTTGTACATAGTTATTGTGAATAAATTGAAACTTTTATAATTTAACTTAAATTATATAATACTAAAAAATCATTAAGAAAAGATATATAGGTATTTATTGTATTGTTCAACAAAACTGTGACTGTAATAATAAATAGTTATGGGGTTATTATCACTTTATAATACCTTTTATACCCTTGGCAAGTATTCACGTTTTTTTTTAAACTGAAGAAACCTGTATCACCACGTTTGCCCAGTGCTTGTTGGCGTTTTCCTAATAATATATTCTTTCACTACTTATTTGTCCCTAAAAGTTTAGACAAGTTAAGGCTTCATGATTAAAATGAATTTCCAGATTGTGCACAATGGCAGGGTTAATGCTCACGTTTCAACGAACCTATTCCGAAATACCGAGCACAACCTCGCTAGCGAGAATTACCGAGCAGTAAACCGGGATACGTAAAGCTTAATAATATAGCTTAGCACCTTTTCAATTTACAGTGAACAATATAACCAAGCCGCGGTTCAGAATATATCCGTTCATTGCGAAGCTGTTAATTAATTTGAGTAGGTATTACTTAAGTTATCAAATACTGGCGAACATCTGCGGGCTTCAGATTAATGTTATCGTTTCTTTACATTATTTTGAAGTATGAGTACCTATTATTGAGATTTGCATTTTACACTTAACAAAGAGAAATATTAAATTTATTTATTTATTATTATTTAACCATTTATGTACACACATAAATGGAAGACAAGAAGAAAGGAACAGAAAATACGTACAAAGGTGATGGTTATTTCTAAAGAAATCACTTCCAGCATACCTGCGATAGGAAAGTAAATAAAAGAAATGTAGTAGACAACGTGTGTAAAATTAAAAGAGGAAAAAATAATACTCTATTATTTTCAAAATTATTTCTATTCATGTCAGTGAGTGTCATGAAAAATAAAAAACAAAACTCTCACACTACCGTGCTTGTGTGAATTGATCTATAGATGCTGAACCATTTCAATTTGCGGTGATACGTGCCTCGCATTAACGAGTTGTTTGCTATTGACATATTTTTCCAATATTACAACGCATTTTGTCCAACCTTGATAAAATCACTATGTACATACGTTATCTATAAAACAATGTGCTGATCCAATAAGTAGCGACACATTTTCTGCTATTTTCCTTAAACAAAACTGAAATCAAGAATCTCAGCTACCAGGATAACAAGACTGCGAAGAGTTCGCAAGTTGCGATTGTATTTAGATATTTGGTGCCTGTTGAACGCGGCAACAAGTGCTGCATCGATCAGAGTGACGTAAGCAGCGCCGCGCCCCCCTCACACCCGCGACTCCGTGCCCCGCCCCCTCCCCGCTTGACGAGCCCCAAAAACTGATTTACGGGGCGATATCCTATAAATACGTGTATTGCGCTTATCCGAATGGTACAGACTTGAAGCTACATGATGCCTGCTAAGCTTTATGCAGTGAAAATTGTATTTGTCTACGTGCTACGAATGTGCTACGGGTGTCGTAGAAGCGTAGCAGTTTGTGCTACGAACGCTACGAGCGTAATGATTATTATCTCACAAATTATACTTTCTGGAATTGGTAGCGTCGTAAATTGGTGGTGATTCGTTACCATTTATTGCGCGTTAAAGCAAAAGAAACAAAAGGCATTTAAACAAACGCGATCGTATCTTGCTTCAAGTTCACATTTGTACGAGTTCATTTAAAACATTCAGTTCTTTAGATTTTACAAAGTAAATTTTGTTACATTTCTTTGGAATTGAATTCAACGGCTTCATTTTGATACAGCTATTTAGATTTCCACGTGGTGTGAATTTAAAGTTAAAAAATGTTTTTCTTTTAGTGCATTTAACAATGAAAAATATTTCTATTGCAAATCATTTAAAAGTCCCAATTTTCGTTCCTTTGTGGTTACACTTTCCTGCCTTGATAGGATGAAAACCGGGTAACATAATCCGGAAAAGGGTAAAATTACATTTACCTCCAACAGGTATTACCGTGAATGCTTTAAGGTTTAAACTAAGTACTTAGTACATTAGAAAATTCTTGTAAACTTGAGAATGTATGAAGTTATTTAAATATTTTAGATAAGCTTAATTACAAAGGTCTATTAATAAATTAGAATTATTAGCAAATGTATTAGTTGATAACTCTCCAAATTCGGAGAAGTAAGTTTTAGTAGATCCTTATTGTTTTATTTGATACTAGCTTCTACTCGTGACTACGTTGGCATCGAATCTTACAACAAAGCATAGTTTTTTTTAAACTTTTTATAACTGAAAAAAAGTAGGTTCAGGATTTCCAAAATTTTACTTCTTACAAACCAACCACCTACCTATTTATAACATAAGTTTACATAATATAATATAGTATTATTTACTACTGCTGCTGCCAGCAGCTTCGCCCAAGACCTCTCAAAGGAACGTACCGGGATAAAAATGCTCATAAACTACCTCTGTGCCAAGTTTCATCCAGATCCGTTCACCCGTTTAAGCGTGACGGACGGACAAACATACAAACTCACACACACACTCACTTACAAACTTTCGCCTTTATAATATTAGTGTGATAGATCCGCTTGCTTGTTCGTCCTAGCAGGTGATGACTACTGTGACGTAGCAATTTCGCGTAGAGGACATCCATTACTGCTACGCGAGCTACGCATAAGGGATTCCGCTACGGCGTAGACACAGTTGGTTCTTTAAAAATAATATAAGTTTTGTCATTGGAATATTGTGATTTAAATTAATATTTTAAAACATTATTTTAGTAGATAATTAAAAAAAATATTGATTACTAAACATAAATACATTACTTACATTATAAACGTAGTTAATTCAATTTTAGTATTGCTCCTGTACCGAATTATAGTCTGTTTTCTTGACGTATTTAAATCAATTCTCAATTGATGGCCTAATTCTGTCTAATTAAAATTATTCGCGCAATTTTATAAGAAAAAGCTTTTGTTCTGAGATGACTACTTTATCAATATTTGGTTGATTAAGATATCAAAAGTCTGTTTTAAAGCTGGTTTCCATAAAATTTGCCTTTCCGTACCCATACCACGTCACATTTTTTACAAAAATGCAGATCACTGCACATATTGAAATATTCAAAACACTAACGCGAATCTCCCATATCGGCAAAGTTAATTAAAAATCGCTTGAATAACGCTTTATAGGTCAAGTGCACCAGTAGGGTACATATGTATTATGTATGTAAAACACAACTCTAATCAGTACCCAACACAGGCAAATATGGGCTTTATAGCTACAGAAATAAGGTTCTATTTTGATTAAGTATTCGTGTGTTGTATAAGTAAATTTTCAGATGTAGTAAGTTATCTTCCTTGGTAGCGGATGGCTATTAAAAGGGCCCCAACATAATTGAGAGTGCTTTCAACGAAAATGGAGTCGTAATATTATTATTACGATAATTCGTTTTTACCTTTAAGTATATTTAAATGAGTACCTGCTGATCTTGTTATAGACAAATATATAAATGATATGATGAATAGGTACCTTAATAAGTCATTTAAGAACAGTGGTAGCAAGTGCAAGTGGGTTCGATACCGGGGTCGGGCAGTGTGGTTGATTTTTAAATAAGGAATTTCCTAGCACCCAGCTACCCAGATACCCAATTACCCCTAATACCCTATACTTGATAACCAGCAATATGTGGACCTCTTCCTCCTCATCCTCGTCTGCCTTACCCTTAAGACAATATCATGCGCATCCAAAGTAATCTAAAAAAGCTTATAGTTGTAGTTTACGTTTACAATAGTACAAATAAGTTTGTACGGCGAACCGATTCGAATGACTTTCGTCCTACTAGCGCCATCTGCCCACAGTTGCAAGCAACGTTTTAGAACGTATTTTTCAAGGTGCGACTTGTTTCACTGGAGGGTAGCGAGATGCTGAAAACCTTGTACCTTTTTAGTTTACCAGGAAATCCGAGAGATGGAGCTTTTGTGTGTAAAGGTTGCGCAGACTTTCAAAACAAGTTCTATTACTTTTCTCGAGAGGCGAGCCATTCACGCGGCGCTGTACTGTAAGATTATTACTGGATCATATATCCCAAACGGTTAAAAAAAAGCAGTATAAAACTGCCATTTGATTCCAAAATTATTCGTCCTGATCAGCGCCGCGCCGTGTGCGGACGAATCCTTTCTCAGTATTGGGCAACGTTATATGTATTTTTGTTTGTTTAGTCGATTTTAAATAGAATGAGGCACTATTAAATAATTATTATGGTATAAAAAGCAACTTCAAGGTTAGATCCCTAAGACAGAAGATACCTGTGCCACGGGCCTCACGCACAGCTGATTCATACATATTAATATTTATTTACATAGTCATTGAAGTTTTCAAGTCACAGCATCGCCTTTCTTTTGAGATTGTTTTAATATAGAATATGTATCACGCATTTTAATCATGTTTTCTTTTTAAACTGAAAGTAATAACTTATTAAAAGGATAAAAGTCACGCAAAGGGTATTGGAGATGGCTACGCTTGAGTTTTCCTAGGTGATCGAATCAGAAATGAAGAAGTCCGTAGGACAACCAAGGTGAATGAGACAGTCCCAAGAATTGCTAAACTTAAGTGGCAGTGGGCAGGACACATTGCTCGCAGAACAGATGGCCGATGGGGCCAAAAAATTCTGTAGTGGTGACCGCGTACGGGACGATATAGCGTTGGAACGTCTACCATAAGGTGGCTGATAACCTGGTAAAAAAAGCAGGAATCCGCTGGATGCGGGAAGCACAGAATAGGTCAAAGTGGCGGTGTTAGGCCTCCGCCTATGTCCAACAGTGGACGTTTTACGGCTGAAATGACGAATGATGATAATAATAAAAGTAATGAATGGAAACGTATCTAATTTTAAGAATGTGACATTAGAATCCAAAGCTAAGGGGAAGGTTTTCAAAAAATTGCTTGCATAAAACTTAAATACATAAAAATGCCTGCGGGCAATATGATTGCCCGCAGGTTCGCTCGTTGTACTACAGACGTCAAAATAACTCTTTTTAAGGCGTTCTGTCAATCTTTTTACACGAGTGGCCTGTGGGTATCATACACGCGCCGAGCCTACAACGTCCTGCGTGTTCAATTTAATAATGCTTTTAGGATGCTGTTGGGACTGCCATGGCGTTGCAGTGCTTCAGGAATGTTTGCGGAGGCTCGCACAGATGGCTTCCATGCCATCATGCGAAAGAAAGCGGCCTCCTTACTGCAGCGCTTGCATGGTAGTAACAACAGCATCCTGAAAATGATAGCTGCCAGACCGGACTGTCCCTTTCAAGGACACTGGGTGGGGACAGTCATTGGTCTGAGTAAATAAATATTTTTGTCAAAACTAACAATACTAACCTAACTACTTAGTTAAGCACCATTGTTACTAACACCAAAATACTAACATATTTATGGACCTAGTCTGAAATAAAGTTTTTATTATTATTATTATTATAAATTGAGGCCAGCACATGAAGCTGCCCCAATCTGTCAAATTTATTTGATAGATTTTGAGCTGTATTACAAAGTGCAAAGGAATAAGGTTCATGTTCAATTGGGAATATTTGACAGATTGGGGTAGCTTGATGTGCTGGCGTCTGTATTAGTGCGCTGAATAAACACTTCAGATAAATTATTTCTCAGTAAAGCTTTTCAGTGAGAAATAACTTTGTATCAACGAGATAACAAGTAGTTGTAACGAGATAACAACTATTTGTGCAGTTTTTTCAGTTTACCAGGAAGTTCGGTGTACTTTAAAAAATAAAACAGTACTTCTACTTCTTTAAAGTTAATCTTATCGTGTTCAAATATTGCATTTAGTTTTGTTAGCTAATTTAATTTGATCCTGTATATTCAATACACACTATAAAATAAAGTCACTATTCGGGGCTAGTTTTTCTAAATTAGGTTAGTAGGTACACAACGGATGTTGTTTAAGTTTTCACAATCATTTAGAGAATCTATTCTGAAAGGTAGATGAGAGTTGCCGAGAATCGAGCCAAATGGCGTGCAACTGGAGAGCCCTATGTCCAGCTGGACCGCTACAGGCTAATAATGATGAAGATGATGATTCTGAAAGGTTAAGGGTATCATACGTTAGTTTAGATGTAGAACAAAAATCTTCACGTTTTAAATGCCGCCACCTCAGTACCATACACTCAAGAGCGGGTCATTCATTTTAGACAAAGAAACACGAATTCAATTTCCGAAAATCTTCGTTAAGTTACGAAACAAACCAATATTTGTGGAACCTATACCATCATTGGTTTTATTATTACTGGTCAATTATTGGATGAAGGATAAGCCGAAAAACAAATAAAGATGATCAGAACGGAAAAAACCATGAAAAATATAATGGGAATTTGATCAGATAGATATTGGAGGGCTATAAATAGAATAGTCCCGTGTTTTCTTTATTTTATAACGTAGAGCGAACCGCGTGACCGGATTGTGGAGATGACAACCGACAGCTAGATTATTAACACGACTCATTCTTTTTATTTTAAAATATAAGGGGAGTATAGAAACATACTGACATTTCGGAGCATGGTCAATTTTTTTGTTGAACTGCGGCAGGATTTTCGAGAACGCGATATTGATGTTGAACTAATTGTGCTGGAGAGGAAGCCCGTAATTTAAAATGATTCGTTAGTATAAATTGAAATCTAAATGAATAACAATCAAGCTTCATCATGAGATGACGATGGGAGGAGGCCAGACGGAATGAGTATAATGTTTTGGAAGTTGGGTAGGCTTTTGATGTGGATTGCAACCTGTGTCGACACCCTCGCGCTATCCCATATTTCTAGCACGGCGGGCTGTGCTGGGTCGGTTGCTGCAGGTGCAGAAAACGTCAAACGGAGCAAATATAACAACCTTATTGGGAGTTACCTGTTTGACCCGTTTGGGGTTGAAACACTAGCTTCGTGGGGTCCGAGCGCTCGTCGAGTATAATCGGGTTATCGCCTAATAGTTGGTCGACTCGATACTTTACCCAGCATTGCTATCCAACGTGGCAATGCGTGTATATTGTTTTTAAGCTTCATCATCGATTAAATAATACGGGGCTTATGCCTGTTTTCAGTAATACTAGATGACACCTGGATATTGATTACACCCTCAGGTTTCACTCATCATAACTACCAAGAACAAACATGTTGGAATCAACAAAGAAACGTTTTCTGTGTAAAGGAAAGGTAGGTAGGTGTAATTATAGGTATCCGTTGATGTGTAATTTTTAAAGGAGAGTCAATCTGCCTAGTTTTTTCCCCACTATGTAGGGGTCAGCGTTCAGTCTAACCGGTTGCGGGTGAATACCAGTATTTTACATGATGCGACTAACTGATCTCCACAACCCAGTCACTGGATAACATGATACCACTTGGTAAGACTGGTTGTTAGATTTTTTTTAACACGCTTTCCGAGTCATAAAGGGGTCTTGATATGTAATGGATGGATAGTCACCCATCCACGAAACGAACGCTACAAGAATAGCTTAAACTCAAAACATTTATTACAAATAAAGAAATTACAGGCACGTTTGAATTGTAAGGAGGTCGGAGTCAGTAAGAAAGATGAAGCTAGTTCCCCATTCCAAAGCGTATTAGGTACCTATGGAGAGTAACGGAGAAAACAAAAAGAAAGTAAGAAATAAAACATTTTATTCTGCACACGCACAGGGGATACGCAGAAAAAAAGAATTAACAAAGGGAACTATATTTTCTATCACCAAAATTTATATTTGTCATCAAGTTGTATCACCTAATAAATAGATCTATCGCCACGAAATATTTTCGTTCTCAGATAAACAAAAATTGTTCCCAGGTATGAATTATCAAATTAATGTTAATATATGTGTAAAATAAGAGATCGATAACCAATAAAATTATATTGCATTACATGAATATAAACTTCGTTCTTATAATAACAGTTTTGTTACTTAAATAATAGCTCTGTGCTCAGAATGGTAGATCTGTCACCAAATAAGCGAATCGCTTTTGTAAAAGGAAACAGTTAGGTTAGGTTAGGTTAGAGTATAACAAACAACGCACGAGCCGAGCGAGCGGAGCGAGCGTGCCGCGGCAGCGGCCGGCGATGTGCCAGAAGCGAATCGCTTTTGTAAAAGGAAACAGTTTGTTCTAGTAACATAATATGATTTATTGGTGATCTCTTTAAATTAGTTTGCTTAAATACTTATTAGGACACACCTATTATAATACATACAAAAACATTTATTTGGTACTAGACCTTATATCTCAGGATTTTAGGTGATTTATTGTGGAACTGATTTTGCATTGTTTGGTGACTACATTTTGGTGACAGATCGACTATTTTGAGGACAAACCCTATTATTTAAGAAACACAAAACTAATTAAATTGGTGATAGCTTAAATGATACCCATTAACAAAACAGAATATAAAAAGGAAAAAAAAAACCAATAAATATTAAGGAAAAAAAAAACAAACGAGGCCGAAAAGAGAAAGAGAAAGAACCAGAACCAACCAGCAGAAGCTTAACCTTTGATTGACCCTTTCAGCTGTTACTCATTAGCCACAAGTCCATCCTACCAAGAACAAACGTGTAGGTGTCATAAATATTCGCCGACGTCTAATTAAAGGAGGGTAAAAATAGAAAATAACAAAGCCATTTTGGTCTCCTTTATTTCAGTAGCTCTATTTTTAATGAGAAGTAAATACTTGTGTGAGTAAACAAGGTGCTTAGTCCTTCAGAGTTAATTAACTTTTTTTGACATGGAGTTCTTTCGGGCGTGTGTGTTGGGAAGCCTCTGACAGTGGGATTTCTCTTTTCAAGTGTGGTAAAAGTCGTTGGTTAGCGAAACTTGTTTAAGGGAGAGTAGAGAGCTTAATTAAACACAATTTATCTAACTAGGAAAGAAACGATACGATGGATGGACTGTGTGTAAAGCGATAATTATGGCTAGAGACTCACCTCAAGTTCTGAGATAGAGTAGTATATAATTATATACCGTATCTATTATGGTAAATATGTTTTATACGGCAAGTATTAACCTATTTATGTACTTATTTTTTTGTATGTTCCTGCACTTTAAAGCATCTGCCATCTAATCTCTTCACCACCGACTGGTAGAGAATGTCTTTTTTTTGAGGGTAGGAAATCGTCCAATTACTTCTCCCGCTCTGGGTGGAGCGGAAGGGAGTGCCCGACTCTTACTGACTAAAACCCATGCATGTTCCTTCCTTAGCCCTTTAGGTTCCGGGGTAGCAGTAACCCTTGCGGAAAATCCCCGGCAGGCTCGGCCCTAATGGGCCCCTTCATACGCTGACATCTCTTTGAGGCGCGCGTGGAACATGTACGCGTCGTCTGGCGGTAGAGTAAGAAGTATGGAATAACAACACAAGATGCGTTGATCCCAAATTAATAAGAAAAGTAACTTTAGTCTCTAAATACCAAATTAAGTCACTGTTAGACGTAACAGTGGCTTAATTTCATCTCAAGTCATCTTAAGATTTCAATGACAGAGATGTTATCAAGCACGTCGTAAAGTAGAGTGTTGAATAACAATTCGAAATCATTTAATTTTTTTTAAACCTGCATATACATGCAAATAAATAAAATTTGAGTTTTTTTTTGTAATCACAAAATAACTCATTTTTTCTAAATGCAAAGGAAAGTACCTATATAAGCTACCTTTATTAAAATATCTATTTAAAAAATAAATGTCTGTCTGTCTGGCTGTTCCCGCTAATCTTCCAAACGGCTGCAGCGATTTTGACGGGATTTTCACTGACCTTCACTGACTTTCACTGACCTTCACTGACTTTCACTGACTTTCACTGACTTTCACTGACTTTCCCTGACTTAGTAGAGTTTCGAGTAAATTAGGTTACTTTTATTTCAGAAAAATAATTGGGACTACGCGGGCGAAACCACGGGCAGCACCTAGTTAAATCATATAAGAAAGAACTAAGACCGAGACCCACCTATGTCAAATGTATTTTCGAACATAAAACGTATCATCTCAACAAATACCTACCGGTTTATAAGAAGTTTATAATTATGCAAATACCTACTACATCTGTATTTCAAATAGAGATGGAAACCTATAGAAATCCGGTTTACCGATAATCATATTTCTGTATCCGTACCTCGTATTGTGTCCCCACAGAAATAGGTACATTGTATTCAGTCGGTCAGTAATCAAATTGGCTGCTCCTTTACGCATCTAATTTCAGTACGTTCCGAAGGCTAGTTATTATATCTGTGGCTAGGTATTAGATCGGCTACTGGATACCTATTCATATCCATCTGCCTAGCCTTTTCCCAACTATGTTGGGGTCGGCTTCCAGTCTAACCGGATGCAGCTGTATTATACATGTAGCGACTGCCTATCTGACCTTCACAGCCCAGTAACTGGGCAATACGATATCCCTTGGTAAGACTGGCTGTCAGATTTTCGGGCTTCTGACGACCCGTAATGACAGTCAAAGATAAAAAAATGACAGGCGGGACCAACGGCTTAACGTGCTTTCCGAAGCACGGAGGAGTCTCGGTGTGTAAAGATGTTCACCCATCCACGGTCAACCCTGGCAAGCGTAGCTTAACCAGTTGGATCGACCTGTGCCGCCTGTGCGGCTGTTAGTACTTAGCCACGAACTCCTCCCTATCTATACATATATTTCCGTTTATTAAGCAATGCTTTTGAATAAAGTTCGGAATTTCAAATAATGTAGGTATTCAAGTTTACGACACTTCATACTATAAATTAATCAACTTTGATACCAAGAAAAATGTTTTTACAAGCAATTCCACTAACGAATATACCATTATTATGAACGTATTATGTTTTAATGCATACTAAGAATTTTTCGCAGCGAATACAGTATTATAAATCAATCGAGTATCGGAGCGTTATACGCGAAACAAACATACCTACAGCCTAACTCAAATGACACTTAAGTTTAACGTAACATCACGCCTTGTTACCCGGGTAGTTAGGCAGAGGTGTATATTAGGTACAGAGGCCAGCACATCAAGTTACCCCAATCTGTCAAATTTCTAAGATAGTTTTTCAACTTTATTACAAAAGCATAAGGTTCATTATCGATTGTGAAAATTTGACAGTTTGGGAATAGCTTGATGAGCTAGCGGCTGTAAATACATACACATTTTGCCAGTTATGTTAAAGTCTCACGCGATACAAGTCTATTACCATCAACTGGGCTCAAATCCAGATTCTGGGCTGCTCCTGAAAAATTCATAATGGAAAAACCGAAACGCTTTCTTTGCCCGAACAGGGCATCGACCCCAAAAACCAAAAACTTACACTTAACGGTTAAACGTTTTAAAAATGTTTCTGTCTCAACAATACACCTTTAATTGATACGGACAGTATGGCATATAACAGCGCCTAAAAATGAAGTTGTTTTCAAATATTTGACCGAGAAACTCTAATTGATACCATTTATGAATAAGGAATAACTTAAGCGCTTCAGAACTTGGAATAATAATCTATCAAAATGGCGAAATTGAACCTAAATGTCACACGAGGATCCAATAAAACATAATGTAACAGGAAAACAGAAAATTTACAAAGTTATGACGTTAGCTTGTGACGTCAAATATCAGGTTGGAGCGAGTAATGGATGATTTTTGCGTTCGACCTTGTGTGTTTAAATTAAGAGGCCTTGAGGACTGTTGGGTTTTGTTTTAAGCGCTTTCAATTGTTTTTGTTGGTTTAGGTAGTTGGTTTAGGTACCTACACGTGATGGAATTTGACAAGATGATGTTTGTTATTAATTATAAGTAAGCTTTTACGACTTATGAAGAGACGGAGGGATTACATTTAATCAAGGACAGCCAAACAAAAGCTTAAAAGTAAGAACGCTTTGACATAAAACCATCACGCCTGTAAATGTTAGCCAAAGGTGCACCGATAGTACGATAGCACGATTTCACTAGTTATGTTTATGTCCCATGGGCGCGAGGTTTTTACAATCAACCCGGCCCAAATCCAGACAACGGGTTGCTTCTGATAAATCCCCAACAGAAAAACCTAATAACACTACCTGGGAGTCGAACCCAGGACGAGGAGCCGAGCCTGCCGGGTAAGTGGGATTGTCCGAAAGAGTTACCGCTACCTCGGAACATAAAGGGCTAAGGAAGGAACATGGATGGGTTTTAGTCAGTAAGAGTCTGACACTCCCTTCCACTCCACCCAGAGCGGAAGAAGTCATTGGATGATTTCCCACCCTCAAAAAAAAAAGGACCTCATGCTTAGCAGTAGCGCATGCAACCGCGTGACGAACGCAACAGCTAATAAACTCATCCAGTTTAAGCCCTAAAACGAAATTGTACCTAAGGACTTAAGCTTAGGATTTAAACTATACATATCTAGCTTTAAATTAGCGAAGGCCAGTTTAGGGTGACTGTCTGATGTAATTTTGACCTACAAAATGTGTAGTTTGCCTACCTATGATTTTGATAGAATTGAGTTGAGAAGACTGTATACAGGGTGTAACCGAATTCCCGTGCCGTACGGCGCGTATATGTTCCACGCGCGCCTCAAAGAGATGTCAGCATTTGAAGGGGCCCCTCAGGGCCAAGCCTGCCGGGTAAGCGGGATTGTCCGAAAGGGTTACCGCTACCCCGGAACATATAGGGCTACGGAAGGAACATGGATGGGTTTTAGTCAGTAAGAGTCTGACACTCCCTTCCGCTCCACCCAGAGCGGGAGAAGTCATTGGATGATTTCACAGCCTTAAAAAAAAAAAAGGGTGTAACCGAAAGGGTATATACGTATTGATGAATCGTTTCGGAGCATTCGTTGTGTGCAGACGTGCTCGATAGCAATATTTAATAAATACTTTATTATTAGTGACCTCCTTTAGCGCATTACTGACGTAATGCAACTGTAATTGTGCCTGGTGTGTAGTTTTAGTGAATAATGAACACGGAACAGTGAACTACCAAAAATACAAAATGGAAAACAGCCCCTTTAATAAAAGAGGGCCAGTGCCAGCTCTCGAGTCGGCCTCGGCTGATGTTGTTTCCACGCCCGAGATCCAAAAATGGATGTCAGCCATCGAACTGCACTTAAATGAAATTTGCTCTATTGCCACGGATGGCAAACTCAACTCGGAGCAGAAAATGAAAATCTCTACACTATGCCGAAAAGTAGGTTCTGGCACCTCACAAATGGCAGTATTATACCAGTCGCTGAAGCAGAAAGCCATGCACGCTTACAACATGGTTGATTCCCTTAAAGAAGCGCGTGATCTGACGGAACACATCTCGGACCTCAAGCAGACAATTAAGGACTCGAGTTCTGCGAGAAACGTTTCATTTGCTGATATGGGCAAGAAGGGAGCAAAGGACTTCGTTCGACCGAACAATTTAAGCTCAGTAGCTATTTATCCCAACGATAAATTAAAGTCCAGTGACGAAACCAAAGTCCTTGTACAAAAAATCATACGCCCTGATCAAATGAAGCTTCATGTACGTGGTGTCCGCAAGACCAAAAATGGAGGCGTTATTATTAGTACAGAGACTAAACATGATGCTGAAAAACTCAAGCAGGCAGTCCAGCTATCTACATCTGGGCTTACCGCCGACGAACCCAACAAGCGCAAACCTCGAATCGTGGTGGTAGGAGTGCCTACTACTTTGGCTGACGCAGAAGTCTTCAGGTGCATTTACGAACAGAACGTAGCCGACAAGTTTCCAGAAGTGACTATAGAGACCTTTTTGACGTTGGTTAAATTGAGTCACAAATCTGGGATAAAAGATACGTCGACCTGTAACTACACACATCAAAAGTGTCTAGGGATCAACATATATTTTTGCAATAACTTTTCTCTTGATTGATATTAATTTAAATTTTCTTTAAGGATTCATCAAATAAAGTGTTTTCGTTTGTCACAGTAACGATAAACCAAGTCACCTTTGCATTAATAAAGAAATTTGCCATTTTCCTAATAAAGGGATTTTTGACATTTGAACCACTAACATTAAAGTTCGAAAAAAAGACTGAAATAACAGTTTTCTTTAAAATTTTATTGGGTAACTTAAACAATTAATAATCCGTGTTTCTACCGCGAACACTAACAACACAAGAACATCGGTTTGGCATACTCAAAATGAGTTCATCCAAATCACGCTGTGGAATGGCCGCCCATGTTCGTTGCAACAACAAAAAAAGGTCTTCTTGCAACTGGATACCCTCCATATTCGGCAGAGCTCTTCTCTGTAGCATATCCCATGCATGCTCAATCGGGTTCAAGTCTGGCGACTGAGCAGGCCAGGGCAGGACATTGATGTTAGCTGCGGCGAGAGTCTGTCTTACAACTCTTGCGGTGTGCGGTCGTGCATTATCATGCATTAACTGAAATAAGGGACCGATTTGCACTTGTAGAGGAACGATGACGTCAGATACAATCGTCTCAGCATAAATTTGAGCGTTGAGGTTGCCTCTGATCCAAATCAACTCAGTTCTTCCGCCGATCCAAATACCCGCCCATACCATGATGGTTCCACCACTATAAGGATGGACTTCCTGGCAGGATTTTAATCGCTGTTGGCGTCCAGGGGTTCTCCAGTGTCGTATACGTCTTGTATCCGGTCTCATACCAAAACGAGACTCATCAGAAAAGCACACGAAACGCCATTGTTCTTCTGCCCAATTTCTGTGTTCAAGAGCCCATTGATATCGAATCCTACGATTGTGCATTGCTATAGGTGGTACCCGTAGCGGTCTTCGGGAATGAAGGTTCACTTCATGCAAGCGGTTTCTGACTGTTTGGTCGCTAATTAAGTTCCCTGAAGAGTGATGAAGCCTCACGGCTAACATCATGGCGGTTATTGTTGGAGCTCTTCGAGTTAAGATTTGAATGTATCGGTCTTGTCTCCGTGTCGCCAGACTTGAACCCGATTGAGCATGCATGGGATATGCTACAGAGAAGAGCTCTGCCGAATATGGAGGGTATCCAGTTGCAAGAAGACCTTTTTTTGTTGTTGCAACGAACATGGGCGGCCATTCCACAGCGTGATTTGGATGAACTCATTTTGAGTATGCCAAACCGATGTTCTTGTGTTGTTAGTGTTCGCGGTAGAAACACGGATTATTAATTGTTTAAGTTACCCAATAAAATTTTAAAGAAAACTGTTATTTCAGTCTTTTTTTCGAACTTTAATGTTAGTGGTTCAAATGTCAAAAATCCCTTTATTAGGAAAATGGCAAATTTCTTTATTAATGCAAAGGTGACTTGGTTTATCGTTACTGTGACAAACGAAAACACTTTATTTGATGAATCCTTAAAGAAAATTTAAATTAATATCAATCAAGAGAAAAGTTATTGCAAAAATATATGTTGATCCCTAGACACTTTTGATGTGTGTATATAATTGAAGTTCCCGCCGGTATACGTAAAGCCCTAATAACCCAATCAAGACTTTTTATAAACTGGACGTCCTGCCCCGTCAGGGACTTCACCCTAGTAACCAGGTGCTACAAATGCCAACAGTATGGTCATGCAGCAAAAACATGCAGAGAGTTAAAACCTACGTGTGGCCATTGCGCCGAAGAAGGGCACTAGATGTCAGAGTGTTCGAAGAAAGCTGACTCACCGAAATGTGCAACATGCTCGCGCTTTAAAAAGCCCAATAACCACAAAACGGGAGACACTGAGTGCCCTGCTAGGAAAATAGCGGAATATAGGTACATTAACTCCATCGATTTTGAGGGCGCCTAGAGCGTCATACTCAAGGCCAAACTCTGCTGCTGACTCAACGTTATATTGCACTGGTCTACAAACCTGCGTATTTGTTGATGTCTAAGCATAATCATCGCCCGATGCAAAAATTGTGATTTAAGTCGTGACCATAATCAATTCTGCTGACGCGAAATTATATCGTAACTGTGTAACTAGGTTATAAGGTGCAAGAAAATATGTATGTTACGCAAACTTGTTAAGAAATTATTTTCCATAGTTATTTTAATTTAAATAGTATGTAAGTAAACTAGGTTTAAATAAGTTATGAATTATTTTAATATTTTCACTATTCAAGATATTTTATGTTAAATATTGCGAAATGTTTTGTCCTACAAATACCATAACGTATGCGCTCCTGCCGCCTGTGATACAGGTTCATCCTAGTACAGGCATCTTACAATATAAATACCTTTACAAATTATTTTCTAAGATTTTAATGTTAATATTTTACCAATTTAATTCTGAATAAATATATTATTATTAAAATATATTATTATACATACAAAAGCATATGCTTCAGACCACCGAACTGAACAACTTTTACTATGGGACCAAATTTTTAATTTAAATTTAAATTTTTATTAAATCGCAAAAAAAATCAGCCATACATTTTTGGTCACGTGTCTCGTCGAAATGTAGGGAACAGCTGATTTTTTTTCACGATTTCGGTGTTGGTCCCAATGTAAAAGTTGTTCAGTTTGGTGGTCTGTAGCATATCCTTTTGTATGTATATACCCTTTCGGTCACACCCAGTATAGACAACAAAGCTACATTATATGGCGCCACGGTTCCTATACAGTGACAGCTCTGTGTGAGACGTTACACCGGGGCGTATATGTATAATCAAGGAAGTGTGCAAGATTGACTGCTTACACTTACCACGTGATATCGATTAAAAGCCAAATGTGTTCCGAATTAAATCCCGATTGGATATCGATTTATCAAAATTCGGAATCCCAAAAATAGTCAAGCATATTTTTCATGAAAAGAAAGTACTCAAGAAGGTCCTCAAATATTATTTTAAATTGCTTAGTATTATAACGAGCCGGCGGAAAGTTTCTAGAGCTATCAATGATAACATTAAACGCTATTATAACAACGGAACCTATTTCTTTAGTTGCTAAGTAGGTAATACTAAATACTCTACGAATTCACAAAACATCGACAGTTATTTTTATAATATAAATGTTTACTATTACCTAATGTAAAGACGCCAGCTCATCAAGTTACCCCAATCTGTCAAATTTCTTTGATCGTTTTTCAACTTTATTACAAGAGCATAAGGTTTATTTTCAATTCAGAATATTTGAAAGTTTGGGATAGCTTGATGTGCTGGCGTCTGTGCCTATTATACACACAAACCTTCCAAAATAAACTCTCTAAACGATGGTGAAAACTGCACCAAAATTAGTTGCGTAGTTTAGATGCGCAACGTGGTCATACCAAAATCGACTTAAATGTAGATAGATATAAAATTTATTTATTTATTTATTTACAACAACTTAAGTTATCATTACAGGGTTAACCCTAATGCGACACTTAAGACCTTAACTACCTAAAACTACCTAAAATGTAAAATGTATTAATCAATAAAAGTCTTCGTTGACACTTTTTTGAAATAGATCCAGAAAATACGATACGTTATTACAGCGTAATGTGATAAAAAATGATACGTAAATGTGACAAGATTGAAAATATAACATCATTATCCAGATGCAACAGGCTGGCGAAACCCCGCGGGAGGCCAAGGGATATTGCCATAAACTAACAAGCATGGCGGGGGGATATGTGGCCCATTACATGTTATTAGTAATACAGTAATAATGGTCCTTCTTCCTTATACATAGAATGACTATGGTTATTGCTTGCAAAGCCGACGGTTACAGTATACTTTGCTGACTTATCTTTTAATGCTACAAAATTGTGTTTAAGCCAGCTTTACTTAGTTTAAAAAAATGGTTTATTAAGCTAAGTAAAGCTGGACTTGAAAACGGTTTAAGGAATATACTTAATTGAATAGTGTCTTAACTTTTTTGTAACAAGGCTTTTTCCCTAACTTCATTCTGGTTTACGAGATGGCTGTTCCTTTGTACAACATTGACGTATTAAATTGGAATAGAAAGCGACAACTTGGGAAATTGCTTATTTTCGTGTAAAACAGTTTTTGTAAGAGGCAGAAATAAAACCAAGATACACAACTTAGTCAAACGATCGCCTACTTTGCCAGTTTGCATTTAAGTTCTCACACTAATCACAATTATATTCATTGTCGCTTCGAGTGTATTTTTCTCACGAACAATCGCTGTTCATAGGACATTTGTCGGGTTAATACATGGTACATTAAGGTCAGAATACATGATAGGTTGGCAATGGCTTCATATTGAGGATAAAGCTGTAAAAGTGCAAAACAAAACTAAAGTATAACGAACTTGGTCCTTCGAGACGTCTTCGTAAAGATATTATAGAGAAGCTAAATGGTGCAGCGGCACGTACTGGCCATTTGTTGACAAGCGAATTCTTTGAAGAACAAAACACGTAGCCGCGTAAATTGGATCAGATTAGGTATAAAGTAATGAAGGTTTGTTTGGACTACAGATGTTTATACGACTCGTGACTATTAGATTTTCCTATAGATACAAACGCTGTAGAATCATCGCAGTAAACCTGAATAAAAGTTTTTAGGAGTTTTTAAATCAGCTTTTGAAGCTTTGGGAAACCGGCCCCTGTCACCGTTTTAATAATTAATAATTACGTTATTGGGTATTTGAAAGGGTAGTCAATAAAATTACGTTTTATGAACTGTCAAAACGCGGATTTTGTACGTGATTTGTGTGAAATATAAAAATGTGACGGCACAGATGTTTAGAATCAAATGGAATACATTCAGTCAAAAAAGTATCGGGAATGGATGATTTGTTTATGGTTCCAAATTCAAATTTTTGTTTTTTTGTAGTTGTTAGATTGGCACAACTGTTTTCCATTTTGGCGCGGAGTTTGAGTTGCATCTGTTATTTATATTAAATACAGCGCTGGTTTTAGTAATATCATATATAGTGTGTATTGCGAATTTCATAATGGACAAAAATATCGAACAAAGAGTTTGTCTTAAATTTTGCATCGCCAATGGAATTTCGTGTTCGGAGTCACTGAAAATGTTACAGAAGGCTTACGGTGAATCGACTTTGTCAAAAACTCGTGCTTATGAGTGGTTCAAAGCGTTCAAAAGCGGTCGAGATGTGATGGAAGATTTGGCTCGCTCTGGTAGGCCGTCAACGTCTGCAACTGAAGTTAACATCGCAAAAGTGAAGAAAATAGTGACTGAAAATCCCCATTCAACTCTGAGAGAGATAGCCGCCGAACTTACTGTATCTCACGAGTCGATCCGTACCATTTTAACTAATCATTTGGGTATGAAACATGTTGCTGCTCGGCTAGTCCCAAAAGATCTGAATTTTCTCCAAAAACTCAATCGCATGAAAGTCGCTGAGGACATGCTAGAACGAGTCAGTTCGGACCCAACATTCATGAAACGCATTGTTACTGGTGACGAGACGTGGGTTTACGAGTTTGACATGCAAACTATAGTCAACAAGCTTCGGAGTGGCGGTGGATTTTGCACCACGACAATGCGCCTTCGCACAAGGCTATCATTGTGAACGAATTTTTGACCAAACACTCAACAAATACCATCCAGCAACCACCATATTCACCAGATATGGCTCCTGCTGATTTTTTTCTTTTTCCTAAACTCAAATTACCACTTCGTGGCACCCGTTTTCAATCGATAGAAGACATAAAGGAGAATTCGCGGCGAGAACTAAACTCAATTCCGGAAGCAGCGTTTAAAAAATGTTTTAATGAACAGATTATTCGTTGGCGCAAGTGTATCGTTTCTAAAGGAGCATACTTTGAAGGTGATAAAATAAATTTGGATGAATAACAGACATTTTGTGTATTATTGATCTTTTCCCGGTACTTTCTTGACAGAGTAGTACTTATTAGCATTAAATGCAAATTTACAATAAATTATATCGTCGCATAAGATTTAATTTCTGTACGATGTTGGAAGTTTTTAAGACGAGCGGTCTTTTTTTTCTGTGATTTCATATTTTATTTTTGAACGTTTCAAATAGTTAATTGTTCTCCGAAACCAACCCCGATTACACCAACAACGCAAACGCAAAAGCTTTACAATAAAATTCGAAAACATAGCCATGTTTTCGCAGCCAGCGCTTTAAGTCTTAGTACCTCGTAAGCTCGCCATAACATGAACTTCATGGATAGCAAACCGTTTTCGAATTGCCATGAATTCACTTCAAAATGAAATGATTAAAATAAAAAATACTGAGTTTTTAGAATAATTAAAAATTAAAAGTATATTTTTTTTAAACGCTTTAAATATTAACAAATGTAATCAGTGAAGTTTACGGTTAAGTGTAAGGACATTTACGCCCCAAGCTTTTAAGAAAATTTTTAAAGCTCTACGTGTCATCATCTAGCCTTTTCCAAAATATGTCGGGGTCGACTTTCAGTCTAACTGGATGCAGCTGAATACCAGTATTTTACATGGAGTGACTGCCTATCTGACCTCCACAACCACCAACCAGTAACTAGGCAATACGATACCCCTTGGTAAGACTGTCAGATTTTCGGGCTTCTGATGACCCGTGACGACTGTCAAAGATGCACAAATGACAGCCGGGACCAACGGCTTAACGTGCTTTCCGAGGCACGGATTAGTCTCGGTATATACAGATGGTCACCCATCCACGGCCAATCCCGGCAAGCGTAGCTTAACCTGATGGATCGACCTGTGCGGCTGTTAGTACTTAGCCACGGGCTCCTCCTCCTTTAAAGCTTTACGTGTAAAGTTTTATTTATTACTTTTCAACATTTGGAACATGTTGTAGATGTATATTATACTCGTATGTATCTGAAATATCTTACGAATGGACCTTTCATGTTGCAGAGACATAAGCTCATCCCACTCGTCCTCGCGTTTCCTTTTAGTAACAGAAATATTTTACTTTATATCGAAACATTTTTTATTTTTATATACCTACCAATAAAAGTCTTTGACGACCTGCAAAGGTATTTTTATATTTACAACCCTGAAGGTATTTTTAGGGACCGGTGGACGATTATTTTTAGAACCGATCTGAGAAGAATATAGACTGAGATTTAAACCGTAAAACTTTTATTATTACTTATTTGTCAAAATCTCATGAGATTCTTATTTTTATGTAAGTTCCATCTATAAGACACTTTACGCGTCATTTTTTAAATTTAATAATTTGATACTGGATTGCGCTGGCATTTTCTAGCTGATTGATCTCTGAGAAGAAATGCCGAGAAAATTCAAAGGTCTTATAAAGTTTATTAAGATTGTATGCGTGTCTAACAATGCAGGGCCATGTTTGGAAGGTCCTTTTGATGAAAGGGCCCTTTCAACAAAATCCGTAATTTTAATATTTGGAGCTATAGGATTAATTTTGCTGTGGTAGTCTGTCTATCACTAGTTGGGGAAAATAAATTTCACATTTAGAAAGCTTAAGGTCTAGGCCAATGAAATTATTTTTTTCTTTAAAAGAAGTTAAATCTTTTAAAACAGTGTCTACATCACCTCCTAGGGTTCCGTACTAATATTATGAATTCGAAAGTAACTATGCCAACTTTGCACGCCTAAACCCCAGAACGTGTTTCGATAATATTTGGCAGATAGATAGTTTGCATCCCTAGGAAGAACATAGGCCACTTTTTGTCTCAAAAATATCTCCCGATATTGCGATATAGCCAAATTTCATGCGGACGAAGTCGCGGACAAAAGCTAGTTAATTTATAATATTTATCACTGACATTTGTTTAACAGGTATGAACTGTTAAACAAATGTCAGTGATTCCCAATTTAAAATGAACCTTACGCTTTTGGAATAAAGTTAAAAAAACGATGAAAGAAATTCGACAGATTGGGGTAACTTGATGTGCTGGCCTCTGTACACAAGTCATACGAAGGGCAATGGATTAGGGATTGAAGGATTATGTTTAGTATATTGTATCATTATCACGTTTCTAATTGGACAGAGTTCCAAGAAGATCAGTTCTTTGTTTATACAAACGACGTCTGCTATCTAGTATCCAGTTACTAACAATCAGGTGATTCCTATTCTTTCTTATTGCAAAACAAACAAATGGAAGCGAAGAAATCTTTAAATCCACTCTGTTGTAGTTAGAAATACAATTTACGATCAATGTTTTATGCAGTATTGCCGAGGTGAGGCTTCCAGGCACCGTTATTTATTGTATAGAATGTTATTTTCTGTCAAGACTAACAGAACATTGAAAGAAAAACAGGCTAAGAGCGTGTCGGACTCCCGAACGAAGGGCTCCGTACCATTAGGTATCTATAAGAACGCCAAAAAAATCACGTTTGTTGCAGGGAAGCCCCTTTAAATATTTATTTTATTTGTTGTTATAGCGGCAACTGAAATACGTCATCTGTGAAAAAATCAACTATTTAACTATCACGGTTCATGAGATACAGCGTGGTGACAGACGGAAAGACAGCGGAATCGTAGAAATAGGGTCCCGTTTTACCCTTTGGTTACGGGGCCCTAATAAAATGTACTAAAAACATAAAGCAAAACATAAAGCTTAAGTAAGATTTTAGCCTATGAATATCCATAGTTATGGCTTTTTACGAAAACGATACTAACCAACTTCGGTTTAAATGTAATAAAAAAGCCAAGGTGGATATCTAAAGGTATTAAATCCTGTAGCAAGAAAAAACGGCAGCTCCTGTGGACCTACAGAGTCAAATCAAATGAATTAAATAGAAATCGCTTTAAAGAATACTCCAAGCTTTTTAGAAAAATCATGACTCTGACAAAGCGTTCACAAAACAATTACAAAATAAAAACATCACACAATAAATGTAAAACCGCCTGGCAAATAATAAATCAAGGTAAATTTAATGTACCCAAAAATTATATTATGAAAATTAAAATCAATAATGACAAAATTACGGACGCGAAACTAATTGCTAATCAATTCAATGACTATTTTATTAACAAAATACAACCTATACAGTCCAGTGATAAAACTACACGACCGATATTTAACAAAAAAAACTCGATGTTTATGGCACCCTGTACACCACAACAGATAGAAAGAATTATTAGGACATTAAAAAACACAAATAGCGTGGGGTATGATGGCATATCAACCAAAATAATAAAAGCTGTGGCATCGGAAATATGTGACCATTTGTCTCATATTATAAATTTATGTATTGTAGCTGGCACGTTTCCTGATGCATTAAAGATAGCGATCGTTAAGCCACTATTTAAAAAAGAAGATAGAGAGCTCATGGAGTTCTACAGGCCTATTTCTCTGATTCCTATCTTCTCGAAAATAATTGAGAAATTCATTCAGAAGGAGTTAAACGGTTATTTAGAAAAAAACAATATATTATGTAATGAGCAAAAGGGATTTCGCGAAAATAAGACTATAAATATGGCGATATACGACTTCTTATACACTGTAATGACAAAAGTGGACAAAAAAACACCTGTATGTGCTATCTTCTGCGACATGACTCAAGCATTTGACTACGTAAATCATGACATTTTAATAAAAAAAACTTGACGCATATGGTATAAGAGGAACTGTTCTTAATTTAATGAAATCCTATTTAGACAATAGAAAGCAAAAAACAGAAATCACTAGAATTAATACTATCACTAAAAAGGAAGAGATATACTTATCAGATGAGCGTCAAACTACTTTTGGTGTTCCACAGGGTAGTGTATTGGGACCTCCACTCTTCACCCTATATATTAATGACTTGCCAAAATCAATTTCACACCCTATGACTCTATTTGCAGATGATAGTACAGTGACAATTTCTAGTAATAACAATGACATGATCCAATATAAACTTGACATTCACAATACCTTGACATCTCTAATAAAATGGTTAAACAATAATAATTTAAAAATTAATTTGGATAAAACTAAAATCATACACTTTAGTCAACGATTGTCTATCGAAAATATGGACATAAATATAGATAATAAAATTGTTGAAATAGTGAATAATACTAAATTCCTTGGACTCATAATTGATAAAAAACTTGACTGGAAATCACAAATCGAGAATCTTTGCAAAAAAATTTGTAGTTCTGCATTTGCATTGCACTCTCTAGCTGCAGTGGTGAATGTAGATACTCTGATTGCGGCCTACCATGGCTTAGCTGCGTCTCACCTAAGATACGGTATCATATTTTGGGGAAATTCTACCGACGCTAACACTGCATTTAAAGCCCAAAAGAGATGCATTAGATCAATGTTTGGGCTGAAAACGATGGATACGTGTAAACCATATTTAAAAAAATACAAGATATTAACTCTTCCGTGTCTATATATCCTTGAAACCGCTATGTTTGTTAAAACAAACCCCAATCGATTCTCACGTCTACAGGACATTGTACCGCGTAACAGGCGGGATATGACCACTCTTCGAGTCTACCCAGCAAAAACGGCATTCGTGCGCAAGAGTATCGACTGCATGGCGCCTGCTATATTTAACATACTGCCTAAACGTTGGAAGGATCTAAATAGTAATGCATTCAAGCGTCAATTAAAAATGTTTCTTTCGCAAAAAGCATATTATAGTGTCTCGGAATTTCTAGCCGAAAAGGTTTTTGACTGAATAATTTTATCTTTTTCCGGACACTAGTATTAAATTGATGTGAATATGGCTGTAGTTTTAGTTTTTATTTATATAAAGCGTGTAATTTCTGACATTTATCTTGTAATTTTGACATCAATCCTGTAAATTTGAAATCTTTTAATTTTGACATCATGTAGTAACTTTGACATTATTCTTGTATTTTATAGACATTAAAGATTTTTGCCTTATTTTCAATACTGATATTACAACATAAAAATAATTTGTAACTTGTATAATTTCTAAATTAAAATCATTGTAAGTGCACTTAATATTTTTCTCGATGTTAATTTTATTCATTGTTATTGAAATATTTGTACGCCGATACTTTCGGCTAAACATGATTGGACTCGAAACGATGTAATATCTTGCATGCTCTTGTATGTATACAATGTTTAAACAAATAAAGAAATCTTATCTTAATCTTATCTTATCTTTATTTTACCAATTTAATAAAGTAGTCTCATAAACGCGACTTTATAGTCGGAACCATGATAATTTACAACTGATATTACCACCCTGTAATACCATTGAATAAATATGTGGTTTTGAGGTTTCCGTACTTACTCGTAGCGAGACAAACGGAACACTATTACTAAGTATCACACGAACCGCATTAGGTAGACAGATGAAATCTTCACAGTCAATGTGTCTCTATTGCTGCTATGTTTAAAATTAGAGTACGCGTTTTTTTAAACAGAAGCATTTTTTTAGGATTCCATACCTCAAAAGGAAAAAAAACGAAACCGGTTTGTCATTAAATCATCAAAAATATAGTCTTCATTCAAAGTACGTAATCAATACCAACAAGTTATTACGGAACCCTCGGTGCGCGAGTCCTACTCAAACTTGTCTGGCTTTTTAAATTTTGCAGTGTTAAATATTCTACAGACGCCAGCACATCAAGCTATCCCTAACTGTAAAATTTTCTCAATTAAAAATGAACCTTATGTCTTTGCAATAAAGTTGAAATACTATCAAAGAAATTTGCCAGATTGTGGTAACTTGATGTGCTGGCCTCTGTACGGTGGTACAGAATCCTTCGTGTGCAAGTACATAAAACACATGATGGTACAGAACACACAACAAGTCAAATAAAACTACTCACACTATGCGCGACATCCATCGGCGCCAACAGAGGCAGCTCCTGTCTCTTCGGCTTCCTCCACATGAGGATCACGGCAGCAATCAGCAGCACAGTCCCAGCACCAATGACAGCGCCCACAGCAGCACTCCACACGTTCCCATGGACCTCCCATGATGACACTCCGACCCTCGCTTCAGACATCGCCTCTACAACCTTGGTAGTTGATTCTTTTTCCATGTTTTTATACACGTAATCCAATGGTGTCTCATACTCCCGCCTCTCAGCCCACTGCTTATCTGTAGATAACGAAATTAGCTACGTACAATAGTGTTACATCGATCCATTGTGTATGCCGTGCAAGGATTATACACGTTACAGTGGATAACTACGTCTGTATTCTTTTCCAACTGGAAACTGTGTTAAAAGTTATAAAATGAAAATCTCGCCTTAACATCCTGTAAGGAAGGACCAAAATTTATTTTCTTTTTTTAACCATATCAATTTAATATTACTTTTGGATAAAAACTTTTATTAAAATTCTGTAAAGATTATATTATGCGACTAGATATATCGTTGTACATCCATCTGCCTAGTCTTTTCCCAACTATGTTGAGGTCGGCTTCCAGTCTAACCGATTGCAGCTAAATACCAGTATTTTACCATGGAGCGACTACCTATCTGACCTCCACAACTACTGGGCAATACGATACCCCTTGGTAAGACTGGCTGTCAGATTTTCGGGCTTCTGACGACACGTAATGATCATTGTACAGACGCCAGCACATCAAGCTATCTCTGTCAAATTTTCTCAATTAAAAATGAACCTTATGTCTTTGCAATAAAGTTGAAATACTATCAAAGAAATTTGACAGATTGTAGTAACTTGATGTGCTGGCCTCTGTACATAATATATTAAACGCTATTAAACACTGCGGACGTGTCAATTGCCACGCGTCTTTTTCACTCATATTATGTACAGGTCTATTTACTTATAGGTAACGCAAATTACGGTCCGGAAAATGGCAAGTTATAGAACAGCTGTCTGACGCAATAATGGTAAGTAGGGATTATAATTTGTGACAAGAAACTTATAGAGATTCTAATGTTAGTTGTGAGTTGCCCAAAATATATTTCATAAATCACACAAATGTTGGAGAAGCAATGCACTCAAATACTAAAAGATTTCAAGACAATGAAGTGTTAGAAATTATTTTGTAAAAGCAAACATATGTAGGTATGTAGGGACACATTTCCAAAGTGAAATGATCCCATTACATTATGGTGATAGCGAACTAATATCACGCATCACTCATAAATCCATTCACGCACAAAACACAATTCAAATTAATTGTCACGTCCAAAAACATACACTTTCAATACTTATATGAAATCGAATAAAAAGAAAAGAAAAAAAAACAAATTAATAAACACATGAAAAACAAAAAAAATAACGAATTTAAAATTCGAACGCGTTCTATATTTCGCGCGAAATAAAAAAAAAGGTTTGATTTTTTATTTTTTAAAAGAGATGACTCACCCATAAGGTTGAATTGAAACTATTTGTTGTTATCTGTTGCAACTTTATACACGTGCGTTGGGCGGGCGGGCGCGCGCGACTGGTTGGCGGCGTCGGTCTCTTCTTATCATTAAACCGACTTGTTTACCCCGACGCCGACGGCACGCCGTGATCTGTGTCGCGATGTTGACTTTATTGCGTCGAAGTAATCGTACTATGTTCAACTGCTAATACATTTCCATACTGATGGGAAAATTAAGAAAACAAATAAGACGAAATTCGAAACATAAAACGATTTAAAAAAAAATATTCCATTCTAGATTCAAATCTGTTTTTATTTTATTTTAATGTTGTGTTACTTACTGAGCGAAGAAAAGAAAATATTTTGTAACGAAAGAGTCTTTACTTTCCACACAGGTATCTTTATAATACTAATAATAAAGCAGAAGGCTTTGTTTTTTTGGTTGCTTGTTTGTTTGAACGGGCTAATCTCTAGAACTACCAGTCGAATTTTGAAAAGAAAAAAACGCATTTGATAGCTTGATTCTTAAGGAAAGCTATAGGCTATTTACTATCACACTAGAACTCTTCGGAGCCGAGCAAAGAGAATAAAAATGCGATGCGATGGGGTGGGATGGGGGAACAAAAAATTTGACGCGGACGAAGTCGCGGGCAAAAACTGGTCTACTCAAAAAATAACTTGACTTGGGAAACTAAGTTACTGCACGTTCCGAAAGTAACGTGTCAGAACAATCATGATGTAATAAGCGGTGAGTAACAGAATTTAGGACCCGCTTTAGGTTGAATCCAATCTTGACGTCACGATGTTGTCGTAGCCAATCATTTACCTAATAATACATTGTTGTGGTCCTTTCTTATTGAATTTATTGATTTTTGACATCGTAGTAAGAAATGGTTAATTGGTTGCGGAGGAAAAGTTGACTTCATTCCTGAATTATTACGAAGATGAACTACAGTTCCATAGTAGGTACTGTAGTGTTTTAACATGGTGTTAGAATAAAACCTCCTTGACTTTTTCATAAGTAAATGGCTGGTGGGGGACGAACCAGTGTTTTGATTAATATTATACCAATTCGCCTACTACCAACTGTGTCAGCAATGTTGGTACGCCTTGCAAGACAGCACTGAGTGGCGCCATTTTTATTTTTTAACATCATGTACCAACATTATACCTATGTGTACAAATAAATAAATATGTATTACGAAAAAGAATAGATTTGACGGACAGCCAGCTGCCACAGCTGGCAACTGATGGCTAATAGAAAAACATATTATTGAATGTCAAAAACGATTGAACTCGATTTAATAATAAAGTTAAACTAACTCCTGGTTTAATTTATTTAACGCGGCACCATCAACTCCAAGGGATTGAACAGTTTCTACTTACTTAGTACCTTAGAGATCGATTGTGGTCTTTCGCCAATTGAGTTATAAAGAAGTAATGTAACACATATAGGGCATGTACTTTAATATCTAAATAACAAGTTTCACGGCTATCTGCCAGTGAGCCTTGTTGAAATCAGTCAGACAAACATTTAAAAAAAATCAAAATTATTATTAAGTTTTGTGGTATAAGTACCATAAATACTTTCATAACTATTTAGTGAAAAAAAGCTGTTATTTAGTCTGTACAAACAAACACTATAATTTTATTTATTTGTATGTATTTATATTTCTTTATATTGAGGAGGATCAATCAATTTTAGGGTTGTACTATGCTTAATTTCAATGGAGCAATTGAATTGATGTTCGTTTAAATAATTTGAAGCAAACAAAGTTGAACCATCAAAACTATTCGAAACATTGTTTGTTGTATTACTCAAATTAATTTAACAGGCGCACACGAAAACCTATTTGTAGGAAGTCTGTAGGCTACCCGCCATACAGATATTCCAACCCTTCGAAAATCCAAACCAGGACTTATAAACAAAAAGTCTGTTCCTCAAAACCAGCGCTATTCGAGCTTTCAAGAACAGGATTCTCATGAACTTATTCTTTCTTATAACAAAAGAAGGTTTATCTCCAGAATCAGGTTTAAACCAAGCAGCCATCTTTGAATTTCGAACTTAATTATGTCTGCGGTAAAATTCTTAAAACAAAACTGACAACTCTGTACTCGACTAATTGACAGTTTTGAATAAAGAACTTGATTTAAATTACAGACACGTTCTTATTTTAAAAATGAGACAGCGTAAACGTAAAAATGTAAAAGCTTGTCCGTAGCTCGTTGAACGTGTGAAGTGAAAATGAAGCTTTTTAGTAATCGCTTTTCAGAGATGTTACTTCTGCAGCCTCTGGAGAAGCTGGAGCTACGTGGAAAATCATCAAGGCTCTTCGATTGCTTATAATTTAGTGGAAAATTTCGATAAAATGCAAAAATTATAACTGAAATAAATGAAATGTCACGCTTCTGTAGTGCATCGGGCGTATTTGCTGTCGCGCGCAGCGAATGCCGCGTCGCCACTGCAGAGGTTCGAGGCAGCTACAACACCAGACTCCTCATTGCGGCGAAAGATTACCAGTTCGTTGATTATTTGTCCAACCTGCATGTTTCCTAACAGAGTTATTAATGGTTTACCAACAATAAATGGATAATCTTAAATAAAATTATTCTTCGTTTATTCATTTAATTTCTTATTTAATTCGTTTTTAAATATTTTTATAAAAACAAAAAAAAAACATTTAAAAATATAATAAATAGTGGTCCGCCGATGTCGGGAGCAGGGTCTAAGCCACCGGTGGTTAGGGCTGAAGAGACAAGAACCTCATCACAATGCAAGCCGTATCGAGGAGAACTGCCTTCTGAATCTCGCTCTTGATCCAACCGCCTAACGAGAGCCTCGATAGATGTTGGTCGAGGCTTTTAATCAGTTCAATGATAGCCGAGCTCACATTCCACATGTCAACAATATCGTGTGCTAAGTCGAGATAAAACAACTGATAATAATAACAATATTATTGTTATTAAACAATGAAAAAACAAAAACCTTATTTTCTAATAAGATCAAATGTGTGTACGCGTGAAGTACCTAAGTACCTAATCGTCTGCCGTCAGGTTAAGTGCATTTAATGAGAAATACCCAGCTGCAGTTCACTTAACGTCAACGCTTGAGGTGGGCCATTAATATTACCTACAGCGTTGAGTTATGGGCTTGATAACCTCAGGTGGGTAGCTCATCATTTACTTTGCCGCGGCGGTAAGTATTGCGAGCACTTCAGATGGCTTGTTTAAAATAATTGCAGCGTTATGCTAGCAGTGATAGCCTAGTGGTGTGAGTTTCGGACTGCTAAGTCACAGGTCTCGAGTTCGAACCTCTAATTTTTATGGTTTTATGTGCGTATTGTATAATTACCACTTGCTTAAAAATCGTTGAAGGAAAACATCGTGAGGAAACCAGCATGTCTGAGAGATATTTCTCAACAGCATGTGAAATTGTGAAGCTAAGTCAGAGGCCCATGGGCAGCATAAAAGCTCTGACACCAGGTTAGTCGCTAACCGCCCGAGAAGAACAAGAAGACTCTAAAATAAACAAGAATATGCCATATTTCACAGGTATGTATTGATAAACAATCACAAACTTCGAACTGTTGATCCTGTAAAAATGTCACCGTGATTTAAGTGAAGTGAGCGTTAAGAGAGCTGTCATTTCACCTAATGCTAGGGATTGACACTGTTGACAGCTCACTTAAACTCACATCACATACGTTTTCATGGTGAGATTTCACCATAGATACCTACATTTTTAAAGGAACGAATCTCTATTCTTCTTCTTTTCGTGTCGATGGTATTTTTTCATTTCTAATTTTATTAAATTGAATGCGCCCAGTTGCCACATTTATCGCGGCATCAGTGGCATTCTTTAGGTCATCCGAGGTGCAGGTGAACGGCACGGTGAATCTCTATTCACTCAATACATATCTGTAGGGAGCATGTAATTAATAAATGCCTATGCAATTAAATAATTCTGAATAATTTAGTTTTATTCGAATATGTAGTTAAATGCTAATAATATTTTGTTGACAAAGGGAAACTCCTTTTTTTCACGATCACCAAAACGGGATAGACCATAACTACAAATGCCACTAGGTGTAATGCCTATAACGATATATAATAATAATATCCTTGGACATTACACACAACGCCATATAGCCCCAAGCTAAGAAACCTAATGCTTGTGTTATGGTAACGACATGGCTGATAAACTACTTATATACATTTTTATCATATATCTAACTGTGTTCTTATAGAAAATGTCAAGGCCTACAATGTAAGCAATATTTTGCTAAAAAATATACAGTCACAACAATATTAGACGGAACGGACTGTCACCTTGGCTTCGCTGCACTTTATTACATTTCAAGCATTTCAAGATAAGTGCCTACTGCGTACCTATACGTACATAGCTACTCGAAGTAGAAGATGAAAACGGAATGGAATATTATGAGAGTAAGGGCAATGGTTACCTATTAGAAATAAAATAAAAACTAATGTTTTGACGAGAAAGAGTGGTCCTGTGAGGCGAATATTGGATTATTGATTTCTGGGGTCAATTGTTAGGTATAACTAACCGCCGCACCATAATTTTTTGGAAATACCAAGATTTATATTTATAAGACGTTATGACATTAATTAATTATTAAACTATTTTTATTTTACTATTAATAAACGTACATTCTTTATTTTTTTCGTTTTCTGTTATCAGTTACCTATTCTGCCTCGTTGGTCTAGTCGTCGCAAGCGCTACTGTTGAGAATGAGGCCAGGTTCGATTCCTGCGTCGGGCAGTGTTATAGGGTTTATCCAGCGCACACTTTGGCTTCAATAGCTGTATAAGCGCACACGTACTAGGAAAGTTACAAAGCAGTATGTACGTGGGCGCTACACGCTACACTTCGTATACCTGGTTGTACGAACTGTAGCGTGTAAAGCGAGTAGGTATTTACCTACACAATATACAGACTTTTCATGAAGGGGTGGTACTCTAGTGCATTTCCACTTGAGTACGGCCACCGGCAATTACGGTATTAAGTTCCAAGCAATTAGTGAGGAGTTACATTGTGCTGGGCACCTAAACTATAGTCTTAGGCTGTTTGAATTTGTACAAGTCAAAATAGAATTCGCTCAGATTACAAAACAAAAAACTATTCGAAAACACTACAAAGTGAAGAATTATTTATAAGTTGTTTTTTTTTATTTCTGATTGCCCTATCACCTGCACAAATGAGGACCCAATGGCTGCATCAGGAAACGGTAACGGCAAGGGGACGAAGACCTACCGGGTCAGCCGGATTGTCCGAAAGGGTTACCTACCACTACCCCGGTACATAAAGGGCTAAGGAAGGAACATGGATGGGTTTTCAGTAAGAGTCTGACACTCCCTTCCACTCCACCCAGAGCGGGAGAAATCATTAAATGATCCCTCATTTAATGATTTCCCAACCTAACAAAAAAAAGGGGACGGTATTCGCATTCCTAATTTTGGGCAAAAAAAAAAAATTGTTGACGCGCTAAGAAGTAGAATGTTCGATTTTGTATTTTTTCTAAGTCGGCTAACAACTTGGACTTTGGTCACAGATATTTGTAGCAGCGTAGGCGTAGGCAGAAAGCGTGATGATCATTGCTCGTGCCTTTTTTGTATAAAAATAACCTTTATAATGCTGTTCGTTGGACTGTTTCATGTTCTGTGGGTGGGACAGTTACAGACTGCCATTAATATTTTAGCAACGAGGCTTTCGCTTCTGCGTTAGCATAAATAACTAAATTCCTCGCTTCTCTATAAACCCTCACTAAATATTTACACCTTTGAATATCATGTTTCCATTTTCAGTGGTTTTGGCGGTGTGTTCTCGAGCAGTTTTCGTTTTGTGTACTTATATGTCTATATGTAAGTAGGCCAATCTGCCTAGGATTTTCCCAAGTATGTTTGGGTCGGTTTCTAGTCTAACCGACCGATGGATATTTCACATAGAGCGACTGCCTATCTGACCTCTACAACGCAGTTAACGATACCAGAATTTCCCTTGGCAGACTCCGGACTTCTGACTACCAGTAACGACGATCCAAGATCAACAAACAGCCGGGACCAATTGGGTATTTGACAGGGTAGTCAAGACGAGCGGTCTTTTTTCTATGACATCATATTTTATTTTCTGACCGTTTCAAATAGTCAATTGCTAAACATGCCTTCCGAGCTGCAGAGGGGTCTCGGACATTATGGATGGTCAGACATCCACAGACCGATCTCGGCAAGCACTGTTTAACCTTGAAGATCGACCCGTGCGGCTTTTATAACATAGTCACGAGCCTCTCATGTAATTAGTTGACATATCCTTATTCACATTCCCCACACATTCGTCCCAACAATTCCCAAAATAAAGGCGTGAAGAATAATCACGTTATTATGTAAGCGTGCTCGGCCCCGCTGAATAGCTTGAGTGCCCATTCATGACATGAAAGCTGTGGTAACGTGATTTCTCTTATTTAATCCAGGGAAAGAAGGCCAATGAGTTAACATTACTTTTTGTGGTGCGATTTGTGTCTATGGGACGGTGTGAGAGGGATTCGTAATGAAAATGACGTTGAGTGTAAGGAAAGAGGAAGTATCAATGAATGATTGCTGGTCTAGGACTTATGGATTGGAGTCCTTTAACCCATTAGATGTTCGTCTATTAGTACCTGTTTTCTTATAAGAGCTCAACGATTTACAGAAGAATTTTTCTTATGAACCTATGGGGTTTATACTACATTTGAGGAGTTAAAACTCTTTTGTCTTTACAAGATTCTAAATTTAAATGTTGGTGAAGTAGATACTGTAAAGGCTTTAACTTAACATGGTTTTAATAATAATAAAGTAAATAATAATATCGATAAACGAACTCCCAGTTTAATTACTATAATAACGATTCGCTTCATCTGCTTGGCACAATTCTAGATGAACTTAAACTTTAATATACATAATACAACTGCTTATATTCGTGAAGTCTTCCTAATGCGATAGAATGGATCATCTGGACACATTTCAGGACAACTTATGTCTGCGAGGATTGCCCAGAGGACACGGTAGAGCATACGGTGCAAACCTGCCCCGCTTGGGCGGAGCACCGCCGTGTCCTCGTAGAGGCGATCGGCGGCGGCGACCTCTCGCGCCCGGCCCTGGTGCAAGCCATGGTCCGGGGCGAGAGGGAGTGGGAGGCAGCGCCTCCTTCTGCGAAAAAGTCAAGCTTGCGAAGGAGGTGGCGGGATGGGAGAGAGAAAGGTCCTCCCGTCCCAGCCGCTGCGGGAGACGCCCGGGCGTCGGGAGCCACGTGACGACTCCCGGCCACCGTAGGCGCGGGCCTGCGGACGGTGAGTAATGGGTGACTCACCGTCCGATCAGCACCAGGCCCGTGCCGGACGGCGCGTATATGTTCCACACGCGCCTCAAAGAGATGTCAGCATATGAAGGGGCTCCTCAGGGCCAAGCCTGCCGGGTAAGCGGGATTGTCCGAAAGGGTTACCGCTACCCCGGAACATAAAGGGCTACGGAAGGAACATGGATGGGTTTTAGTCAGTAAGAGTCTGATACTCCCAAAAAAAAAAAGGACAACTTGTGTAATGTAATACAAAGCAACGCTCCTGACAGAAGAATTTATGATCGCAAGATTAATTTATCTAAAAAATACTATAAGCATAAAAATGGGCAGAATTAATGAAATAGGCATTTTCTACTAGTGATGCAGAGACAAACAGTGGTAGGTGCAATGAAGCGCGTGGGAATTAGCCCAATTTCATATACAATTTTTACAGGTACCTATCTCACATAAATAGGTACCAGAGAGAGTCCACATTCAACATACAAAGGTCACTGAGTTCTGTTCTTTATTGTAACTTAGTAAACCAAAACAAACAAACGTAGGTACTTTATAGTCTTAAGAATATCAACAAGGCTAAGCTTGACTGATAGGAACGGTCTCTTTATGTATCACAGCAGGTCCGCGTTCAGAATTCTAATGCTGTCCAATCAAATTGGCTCGAGACGGGACACGGGTCGTGCGGGGGCACGTCACTCATTGCTGGTTTACGTCTTTCTAGCACAGGAATTTCGTGAACAAAAGGAGCGATGGACGGAGCTCATGCTTCATCTGAAGAGAAGGTATAAATAGAGAGTAATTGGTGACAGTATTTGCATAGCTATTAAAATTGACGATGATGGTGTTAATATTCATGGAATTTGTTTTGTTTACCAAACTCACAGCGAGGTTTTTTCTTGCCGGGTTGCAGATTCGTAAAATCAAAATCAAAAGTCATTTATTCAAACTAGGCTGAAAATCAGCACTTATTGAAGGTCAAAGTTACATAAGACAGTCCCGCAAAAACGCCCACCCTTCACCACTTCCTAGTGCTTTAGCTGGGAACAATCTTTGGTTTTCGCGATTTTATTTAAGATCGCAGCATCTGCGGATCATTGGTACCGCGGAATTGGCATCTCGCAGTTCAACCTAGGAGGTGGTCGACTGCTTAGCCAGGGTTTAAAAACTTACAAACCAAGCGACTACACACTAAGGGCGTGACACTGGAGGCACTGGGGCACTGAGGGGTACGGAGCTCGGCTTAGGACGTCGCTGAAGGAGGATAGCAAGGGAGAGCCTGGATTGGATAACTGTGACTGCAGTATTGTAGCATTTGTATTTAAACCATAAAACGCTTCTCGCTATCTAGTAAGTAAGTAAAACTAAGTAGTTTATCAGCCATCTCGTTACCATAACACAAGCATTAGGTTCCTTAGCTTGGGACTGTATGGCGTTGTGTGAAATGTCCAAGGATATTATTATTATTATTCCGTTTATTCATTTAAATTCTTATTCAATATATTTTTATAAAAACCAAAAAAACACATATAAAAATAGTGGTCCGCCGATGTCGGGAGCAGGGTCTAGGTCACCGGTGGTTAGGGCTGAAGAGACAAGAACCTCCTCACAATGCGAGCCGTATCGTGGAGTACTGCCTTCTGAATCTGGCTCTTGATCCAACCGCACCGCATCTTATTATTATTATTTATCTTGCGGGGAACCGCATGCGGATGTGGATGTGAAGTGTGGTGGGAGGTGCACCTATAATCGCCAGCATCGCTTACCTATGTTTAAGTTCTATGTAATTGCCTATTGCCATCAACCGGGCACAAATACGGTCTCCGGGCTACTGAGAATTTCTAGATGGAAAAACCCAATAACACTTCACCCGCGCCGGGAATCAAACACAGGACCTCATGCTCAGCAATAGCGGTTACGAAATTAGACCAACGAGGTAGTTCGTCGAGGTATCTGGTTCATTATAGGGATATATTGGTGTCTCTACCACAAAGCCCGCGCATATTGTTCCGGAAAGCGGATGTTTGCGAACTTTAGCAAACCAACACAGGTATGAATTAACTGAGTGACTCTGAAGTGGGTCAAAGTTGTATAATGAACATTGCGATGATATTCTGAAATGCGTGGCAACCTACCGCTCTGAAATCATGAATAAAAGCAATTTAGGAATGTTGGTACCTTTTGGTAAAGCAGTGATAGCCTAGTGGTGTGACCGTCAGACTGCCAAGGTCAGATTCTCGAGTTCTAACCCAAGCCACGCACCTCTGATTTTACGGATTCATGTGCGTATTGTATTATATCACTTACTTAAAATTCGGTGAAGGAAAACATCGTGAGGAAACCAGAGATTTCTGAAAGATATTTCTCAACAGCATATGAAGCTAAGTCAGAGGCCCATGGGCAGCATAAAAGTCTGACACCAGGTTCACCATGTTCATTAACCATACGAAAAGAAGAAGGTACCTTTTGGTAAAGGTTTTTTAAATTTCACATAACCTGATAGTTTAGTAAAAGTTCTATTGTGAACTACTGAAGGTAGGTACAGAGGCCAGCACATCAAGTTACCACAATCTGTCAAATTTCTTTCATAAATAAAACATAAGGTTCACTTTTAATTGAGAAAGTTTGACAGTTAGGGATAGCTTGATGTGCTGGCGTCTGTACTTAGTTGCATAACGCTTTAGTTGCGGTTGCACGGCCCGCTTTCTCACAGTCTAGATAGCGCCAGACCAGGTCGACAGGCCGCGGGAACGGTTGCATTCGAGGCGGCCTGTCGCCGCCTGTCCAATACGTCATTTAATTTTAATAATGTACGCATTGGTTGTTATAGCGATATCAGAAATATATAATCTGTGAAAATTGCAACTATCCACGTCTAACGGTTGACGAGATACAGCCCGCTGACAGACATAGAGACGGAAGGGCAGTGGAGGCTTAGTAATAGTGTTCCGTTTGGCTTCCCACGGCTAAGAAACCCAAAAAAGATGGTATATGGGAGGGTTATGAGAGCAAATGTAGATACAGACGCCAGCGCATCAAGCTATCCCAAACTGCCACATATTCCTAATTGAACATGAACCTTATCATTTAGAAATAAAGTTGAAAATTGTGCATGCCTCTGTACAATCTTCTATGGAGGTTCAAATTGAGTTTGGTAGAAGGGCACTTTAAGATAGGTACCTACTGTCATTCAAGTCACGTGTAATTATGACGAAGGTGTTAACTGTCTCGCTGATAGAAAGTTAAGATTTAATTAAGTCAGTAATTTACTTTACGTAGGTTAGGTAAGTAGATACTTAAATTAACCTGCGGAGCTTAAATTCAATGTTAGCCGCAACCTTTTATGTTCTAAATTGTAACAGAGAGCTCAATTTTACTAACCCGTTTTCACTAACAGTAGGCGACACCTAAATGCAATGCCTAAAAATAAGCGTGCTGTTATATTTTCAACTTTCAGCGCTGAACTGAACTTTGAAAATTCAACAGCTTGCTTTAAGTTAGGTATTAGGGAGATGCCTGGTGTCAGTAAAATCGGGCATTAGAGCCACGCTTGAAGTCCTTCCGCCTTGTTTTTGTCTTCGTGATGCCGATATGATTATGTGATAAATAGATGCTACTTAAACCAGACTGATAAGCGGACTAGCGACAACGATGATGAAATTAAAAGCGATAACCAGTTGTCTATGCCCTCTGATCAAAAAGACGCCAATGTTAATAGTTTAATTGGTAAAAGACACTGTGACATTAGAACACTGCCATTTACATAGGTAAGTAGTTGTCAGGCACTACAATTAAGTAATTGAGGTAGGTAAGAACATAATAAGGTGTTGCAGAGTGTACCTACAAATCTTATCGCGTAACTTAGGTAGGTACCATAGATATAAGAAAGAAGTTGTGACTCGCAATTTTCGGTCTATGTAAGTATCATGTGTAGGTATATAGGGTGAATTTGAATTCATGGGCAAGCAGCAATTGTAGTCATCATTATGAACAATTTTTACTATGGGAAGAAACCAGAAATCACAAAAAAAAATTCTGTTGTGCCATACATTATCCCCCCCATATCTCGTCAAAATGGAAGGGAACAGCACATTTAAAGTTGAATGACCCCTTAAAACATTGCCTATGAATTCAATTTCACCCTGTATATGGATCATAAGTAAGTAAACATAAACGGTCATAAGAATCAACTTACGTGCCCGATTTCAATAACAATCTTGAATGTTCCGCTTAGCACCGAGAGTACAAAATCCGACAGTGTGCTTTTATTTAGGTATTCATTTAATTGTCACCTAATGGTAGTGAAAGAGGAGCTCGAGGTTAAGTATTAACAGCCGCACAGGTCGATCCATCCGGTTAAGCTACGCTTACCGGGATTGGCCGTGGATGGGTGACCATCTTTACATACCGAAACTCCTCCATGTCTCGGAAAGCACGTTAAGCCGTTGGTCCCACAATCCCGAAAATCTGACAGCCAGTCTTACCTAGGGGTATCGTATTGCCCAGTTACTGGGTTGTGGAGGTCAGATAGTCGCTCCATGTAAAATACTGGTATTCAGCTGCATCCGGTTAGACTGGAACCCGACCCCGACATAGTTGGGAAAAGGATAGGCAGATGATGATGGCAGTGAAAACGGGCATTAAAAATATAGGCAGGTAAATAGGTACAAGGTGACATCGCATTTCATCCACATAGCAGGGATTTGACTTAGAAGGTACCGTAGAATAATATTATTATAGTAATTAAATAAAAGCGGTGCTCTTATTCCGCGGGTACCTATCCTATTCTTCCGTCCGACATTATTTTGTTACACGAGTGTCGCGACTAGGCCAAATGGTTAATTTATTTGCTACAAAATCACTGTAATATTATTTTAAAATTATTAAGAAATAAAGTCCGGGTTGTTGTTTGCAGAACAAAATATTATTTTTAATCATTGAATTTACATATCAATGTATTTAATCAATTAAATAGACCGTATTGAAGAATGTACTACGCGCCATCTGTGTTTGATTTCTGAAACTAGATTACTTATGAGTTAGGTAGATGATTAAACTAGAAGCGATTGCACAGTCAATACACAGATGGCGTTGTTAACGGTGATTAGAAAAGATGAACACCCCATTTGTTTTTGTTTTAATTTACCAAGTAAATTCATGCAAGAAATTCTCAATGACATCATGGAATTAAATTGATAATGGTTTTAAGCAATGTTTTTATTTGCCCATACTTAATTTTACTACAGCCCTTATAACTACAAAACTAGATTTTTAATTACAATTATTTTTGTATCTTACTTAATAAATAAATAACAGTTTTACATACATTTGTATCATATTAACTATTTACATCTTTGACTTGAATTCTTCATTTTTATTGAAAGGGAATGTTTGTTTGTACCTTGCTACTCCCATGCAGATGAAACCTGAAAGAGAAGATTATAAATAAAGAATTATTGGTACATAGACAATTTGAAGTGGGAAGCTACTTTTTATTTGAATTGGAATGACTGTGTATTTTATTGTAAAAAGAAAATTATTATCAGTAGGTAATGTACTTATTGTCTCTAAATCTTAAAATATGGGGATTAAACACAGTTTTGTACTGCAAAAAATCTCTTTTGATTAAGAACAGAATTAACACTTTCACTGCCTAGCACCCGGCTCCCGGGTCGAACGATGATTCGTTCACGTGCCCACAACTCGGCTCCCGGGTCCTACATATAAATAGTTATATGTGGCTTGTGGCCATGCCCAGCACCCGCCTACCGGGTGCAAATCAAAACGTGCTACTAGGGTTGCCAAAAATAAGCTAGGTGAGAATAGTATGTACTTTTGAATAAGTCTTTCATCAATTATTTATTTACTTTAAATGTTGTACGATTTAATATTATGCTGACAAATCTCTAAGAAACATACTAAAGTGGATTTATTATTAATTGCCTTTTCATCATAGGTACCTATACAAGCCTATGGCGCCACGCAATTTTAATGAGATTTCTTATTATTAGGTAACTATTTTTCTTTATCTGCGCGTGTTTTATTGAGGTAAAAACCGCCGCTGAAGGTTTAAAAAATGAAAACAAAGGCATTGGTTTGGTTTTATTGAGATTAGAAACAAAAGAAGGCAAATGTTAAACTTTTCCTTATCTGTATGTGTTCGTTCTATTGAAGCAAAAACCCTCGTTAAAACATGAAAACAAAGGTATCGGTTCGGTTGTATTGAGCTCAAAAACAAAAGAAGGCAAATGTTTAATCTTTTCCTCATCTGCACGTGTTTTATTGAGGTAAAAACCGTCGCTGAAGGTTTAAAAAGTGAAAGGTTTTTAATCGCTTGCTGGCGATTTAGACGACAACTGTTTATACAAGTTTAGCTACCTTACTTTAATTCACTTAGCTTAGATAATTCTGTTGTTATGCGTGTGAATCATCTGGCATCAGAGGGTTAAAAATCTGCATCATTGGCTGTATGAAGATTTGATATTTTGACATTTAAAAGTTTTGGACTAACAACAAGTTGAGATTGAGAAGGAGGAGCAAGAACATTAGTACAATGTTTTTCGTTATTTTGTGGAGTGTTTTACATATAATTTCACAGAAAGTATTCTTTGTTCTGTATTGGTTACATCTCCGATAAACATTCTAGGATAAAAAGTGTGGTATCGTATTCAATAGGAAATACATTTCATAGGTTATCATGAAACTTAAAAAGAAAACCACTTAAAAAGAAAAACACTACAACTGCGGATTAGGAAATCATGTAAGGTTAAGGGTAAGGCGTAAGTGTTATGATTTTTAAATACCTAGAAAAACAAATAAAAATATAAAAAAGAACCGTGTAGTTTATTTCTTTCAATAAAAAATTAGACGTTCGACAACCCTACTATCGCTGGCTGGTCGTGGGCGTGGCTTAGTTAACTCGGATTCGGGTGCTGCGGCATAGGGGTCCCGTTACGTAACCGTTGCGCCTATGGACTCAACAGATGGGTTGTTATAGATATGCGAGACACATTTTATGGCATGCCAATTGTTATGCAATAAATGTACTTGGCAGTGAAAGTGTTAAGAACAGAGATACTGTTCTTATAATAAGAGTCTTAATAAAGTCATCATTTTATTTTTAACCCGCAGATAACTAAGAGAAATTGGGAATTGTTTGGAATATGTACCTTATAATTAAACTACTAGGACTAATATAGTTGAACTTCTAATATTAAGCACCTATAACCTACTACGTTACTGTACATTAAGTCAAAAAACAATGCTATTTTTCGTCCAACATTTACAAGGTTTAATCATCTATACTAATATTATAAAGAGGAAATATTCGTATGTATGTTTGTAACGAATAAACTCAAGCAATACTTAGCGGATCTGAATGGAAGTTGGCACAAAGATAGGTTATAGTCTGGAATAGCATATAAGCTATTCGCCAGCTATTTCTATCCCGGAAAAATGTACGGTTCCCGAGGGATAATTTCCTACATACACGCGGGCCAAGCCGCTGGCATAAGCTAGTACAAAATAAAGAAGAGATAATTACCAAATGATAGTACAGACAATCCATATTTCGAGGGTAAATTTTGATTTTTGCAGGCTATGTTTGCGAGATAACCTCCAATGCCTACCATACCGACAGCCCCAACGATTCTGCAAGACAGGCAGTCCCGGGGACGAGCATTTTCCGTTGATGACATTGTAAATAACTTATCATAAAGATTTGTATTGTATAAATAAATAATCGCAAAAATTGTGCAATATTTTGTTTGTCCCGAATGATTTTGACACTAACTTAAAAGTCTAACTCTATTCTTGGTTTTGACAGATACTGTCAAGTTGAGTGAATCGTTCCTTTCTACGTAGTTTCGAAGATGCGTTTTAATGTGGTTTTGTTTATCGGTGTCGGTAAAAGTTAGGATCATTCAAAGAATAAATCGATCAAAAGTACGATGATATTGGAAACTCACAAATTCTCAATGATCTGAAATCTTTGCCATCGAGTTGGGTTGCTAATAGTATTTTACGTCATCGGTTTGGGGTGGCGCTAGTACCAACCTATTTACGGTGGTTTGACTTTCACTTTGTTATTTATTAATGACTAGCTTTACCCGACCGACTTCGCACGGGTAGAAGTACTTATATACGGCACACCTGCTTACCTACCCTACCTTCCTACCAATTCTACCTACCCTTTCTACCCACCTACCTTTTTTTCCTTATAAACCACTCTTGTATTAAAGCAAACAAAACAAATAAAAATGGTAATTATTCAAATAGGTCAAGCTGTTTCTGAATTTTAGCGAGACTAACAAACATCAATTATCATCTGGATTATTTTTTATTTCTTTTTAGATGCATAATCCAAAAATTAATGTCATGTAGCTTTTGCCCGCGACTTCGTCCGCGTGAAGTTGGGTTATATCACAATTTATTCAGACAAAAGTATCCCTTCCCCGGGATGCAATCTATCTCTCTGCCAAATATTATCGAAATCCGTTCAGTGGTTTAAAAAAAAAAAGGCATGAAGAGGAGGCGTGATACAGAGAGACGGAATTACTTTCGAATTTATAATATTCGTATGGATTATCGCACATTGGTGGAATACAGGATGGTGGATCTCATGGATGGTTTGTAGCTTATAACTGCTTTGGGCAAGTCTGGGAACACTATCCAAAGATTTTTGTGTTCGGTTTTAGTACCTACATACATATACGTAATTTACAACCAAAGCCAGCGCCGCAAGATCGATTGTAGAGCTACCTAAATATAAAGTTTCCTTAGTAGGTGGAATTTTATCAAACGTTTCCAGTGCACGTGTAGATAAAGCACACACTAACAGAACATAACACATCACCTTTTGTTCGAATGACAGCGAAATATCGCGACTCGTGTCTTGTAAAAAGACAAGTGGGTCAAGGGGTAGAAAAGACAATGAGCTGGTGTCAGCGCTGCATTCACTTAATAAGTTTTGTATATTCTGTAGCTATTTTGCAGCTCGTGGCTAAGTAATAACTGCCGCACGGATCGATACATCAGGTCCATGCGCTTGCCGGGGTTGGTCCGTGGATGGGTGACCATGTTCACATATTGAGATTCCACCGTGCCTCGGAAAGCACGTTAAGCCTTTGGTCCCGACTGTCATTCGTGGATCTGTGACAGTCGTTACGGGTAGTCAGAAGCCTGAAAGTCTGACAGCTAGTCTTACCAAGGGGTATTGCCCAGTTACTGGGTTGTGGAGGTCAGATAGGCAGTCGCTCCATGTAAAATACTGGTATTCAGCTGCATCCAGTTAGACTGGAAGCCAACCCCAACATAGTTGGGAAAAGGCTAGGCATATTGATTGTGTAGCTATTTTATTTTGCACAAATTTTCAGTTTTTTGCGGATCCTTTAACAATTACATTGTACATAATAATGACACGATTTATGCAAGATGTAGGTGGGTAAAGCTATTCCCGACTGTCCAAATACATGGTAGGTTTGTAGGTAAGCCCACTAAGTCCTTTCTGCCTTCTTAGTGTAAAACTCGGTAGCTATGTCGGAATGTGTATAAATCCGACTTCCGACACAAATTGAATCATAGTGTCATCACTATGATTCAATTTGTGTCGGATGTCGGATGACACTATGATTCATTGTCCAACGACTCATGTCGTTGGACAATGAATCATAGTGATGAGTCGTTGGACAAATTGGCGACACTAGGGAATTACCTATGTACCCAATACATTATTTCCGTGACACGAACTGCATTTTGCAGTTCCTACTAATTTCAGTTTCTACTTTTCCTTTATGAGTCCAGGGCGAGTTCTTCAGTCATTGGAAAGTTTCTCACTCCTTTTAACCATTTCAAAAGAAGTACCTACGCACTGAATACCAACTATATCCTCCTTGGATAGAAGTTGGTATTAGTTCACTTATGGTCTCCCCACATTTATCGACGCGGAATCGGCTTAAGCCGAGTGCGTATCACCACACTACTCGACTTATCGCCGATCAGCTGTTGCGACGGATGTTGACAACGGCTCGTGTCGCCGTCGGCCGGCGTCGCGACGCGTCGTCCGAGCCGAGCCGATGCGAATGGTATTAGTAACACCCTTATTACGTAGACATAAAGGCTTTTTTGACCGGTGTTAGCCGATTCCGCGTCGATAAATGTGGGGAGACCCTTAGGCTCTAAAGTGAATCCAGCTCTCCTGACTGACCAACGCATCAAGCCAAAGCGGTACCAACCTACCTATCTAGTAGTTACTTTCCTTTCCTACCATTAACAAAACATAGTACCTAAGTAATGAACGAGTCACGAGCAGGTGTAGTGGTAATTCATAAATGGAATTTTCACCCGCGCCGGAAGCGGTCGGAAGTATCATGCAAGAATGAATACAATGTAAGTACTGCACCTACCCATTCTGTGTGTAAGTATAATTAGAACCCAAGCCACTTAAACCACTAGACTATCAATTACGTTCGTAATTTAATCTAATAATGTGTAACTTGCCTTATTTCCGCAGTGAAAGGCGTTTGGCTTGCGTGTGGCCGATGTGGTAGAGACCTAAGAGTACCCGTAGCCGACTAATAATTATATTGAGGGAATAGGCAATGAAATGGACGCGGTGTGAAACGAACTTTATAGTTATGTACCTGTTTTAAAATTTTCGAACGAAGGTATTTGATATCCATACGTCAATCTGCCTAGCCTTTTCCCAACTATGTTGGGGTCAGCTTCCAGTCTAACCGGATGCAGCTGAATACCAGTATTGTCAGCGACTGCCTATCTGACGTCCACAACCCAGTAAGTAGGTAACGCGATATCCCTCGGTAAGACTGGCTGTCAGACTTTCGGGCTCCTGACTACCCGTAACGACTGTCAAAGATCCACGAATGACAGTCGGCACCAACGGCTTAACGTGCTTTCCGAGGCACGGAGGAGTCTCCATATCTAAAGATGGTCACCCATCCACAGACCAACCCCGGCAAGCGTAGCTTAACCTGAAGGATCAATCCGTGAGGCTGTTATTAATTAGCCACGAGTTCCTCCCCATCTACTTACGTAATATAATAAATTAATAACGAAGATTTTCCGTCCATTTGTTTTCGTGTTTGGATGTATGTTCCGGTTTGGCGTAAAAACGGCTGAGCGGATTTGAATCAAATTTGGCACACAGATAGTTTATAACCTGGATCAACATATGGGGTACTTTTAATCCCGGTAGTATGTGCACGTGGGATATTTTCCGACATCCACGCGGGCGAAGCCGTGAGAAAAATAAGTTTATTCAGTGTGATGGTGACATAGTATTTTTGAAAATATGTCACAACAAATATGACTATCACAATATATCGAATATTTTCCGTAGGGTCCGTTATACATTGAGTCCGTTTCATTGCGTATTCCCCCTAGCAACTAGCACAAAAGTATACTATACCTACCTACTAGTAAATGTCGGAAAGTACGTATGTCTATAGCTGTTCTTAGTTCATGTAGTGTTCAATCATGTGACTGACAGGGGACGGTCTTGTAAGTGAAATACTCTGAAAAAATACGAGCTCACTTGGCGAGAAAAATGGGAGAGAGGAAACGTAATTAAAATGAAAAAATACACCTAAGTATTTTTGTTTGTTTTTTTTGACAAATAGACTGGCGTATAGCTTATAGGTATTTATATTAAACAGCTTAGGCGTTTGTTTCATACATAATAAATAGTTTATTTTTTTATTACCAGGTAGAGATGGCGAGACGACATAAACGCATCAAAGGATGGATCGAGATGGCTCAAGAGAAAGATGTCTGGAAGGATTTAGGGGACAGTATAGGCTATCTAAAAAAAGAAACATTCGTTTATAGTTAAACACAACTGGATTTCAAAATAACTAGCTAAATAAGAGTGTACTATAGGTACCTACATAACAATTCTGTCTAACAATTTGGGTTTAACAGACGCGATGGGATGTTCTTGTTGGATTTAGTTAGACAATGTCTCTTTGAATTAATCATCAAAATTTACCCAAAATTATATTGATAAACTGGTCTTTAGTTTTTCATATACTAAAGCTTATATTTATTAATCTTAAAATGTTACTTTTTTCCGATTTTACCGCTAAAGCATCATTCATCTATGACCACCGGCACCATCATCACCTACATATGTATGTCCCGCGCCGCGACATGTTTATACTCCGCTCACAAAAATAGACACGTGTTTCTATTGGCGCTAGGATGTTACCTACTAGAGGAACTGCTGAAGTTTTTAAAAAAGTAAACAAAAACGTTTCAATAAGAATTAAGCTACTTAAAACTTAAATTGTTTACAATATTTTGAATACCTACTAGGTTCTTATGCATAGTCGCCAGGTGATATAGCCATAACATCATGACGGTGCTGCTGCAAATGCTGTAAGAATCTGCGTAGACCACCCAAGGCGGGTATCAAATACCACGATTTTATAACATTAGGGGTCGATACAGCATCCGTAACTAATAGGGACATAATGTAAACTGTTCTTGAATAAAAACCGACTTCCAAAAAAAACACTACATAGTGAAAAATAATTTTGATTTCGGAAGTCGGTGTCTTCGGTTTTGTATTTTCATTTATTGCCACCGACTTCCGAAATCAAAATTATTTTTCACTATGTACCTAGTGTTTTTTTTGGAAGTCGGTTTTATTTTTTGTAAAAAGTTTTTATTTTTCACTTTTTAGTTGTGGTGTGGTACCTACACAACCCACCCCCCTCCCCAAAATTTTAATACCACTACCTGGTATGTAAATTACAGTGACAGGAACTTATTAGAACATCGTCCACATATATTAAGTAGGATTTTTTTTAGATTTTTGTTGATTTTTCAAAAACCGCTTATCCGATTTCGAAAATTTTTATGGGACCATTTAGGAAGTATACCCTTTCCAACAAAAAAATAATTTTTCAAATCGGTTGGCAAGCAACGGAGTTATGCGCGAACAAACATAAAAAAAATATATATATACAGTCGAATTGAGAACCTCCTCCTTTTTTAGAAGTCGGTTAAAAAAGACCACAAAACTATTCCAATTTAATGTGAATTTCACTTACTTACCTAACAACCGAAACATTTCAGAAACATAATAAATGAGCTCCTGTATAAGATTAAGCGTATAAGATACCAATGGAGCCGAAACAAATTGGTTCTGCCTGATGTGGGGTCAGGGAATTAAATTAACTTTACAGTTACCCAATTCATCTTTTACCACAACTTAAGTTGATACCTACATCTGCCAACATATTTGGGTACTCTGTATGATTAAATAATAAAATCGGCCAAGTGCGTGTTAGACCACGCACTATGAACGGGTCCGTTGTTAAGATGAATAAAATGACGATACTTGACTGCAACTAAAATTGGCACTTTAAAGCTTAATATTTCGCAAACAGATCCCTTTTTTATCATCCAATGACTGCTCCCGCTCTGGGTGGAGCGGAAGGGAGTGTCAGACTCTTACTGACTAAAACCCATCCATGTTCCTTCCGTAGCCCTTTATGTTCCGGGGTAGCGGTAACCCTTTCGGACAATCCCGCTTAGCAAACAGATCAGATCCCTGAATCGTGAAATGGTTTTCACTCACCCGTAATATTATACGACGTGGCGTGTAGTATTAGGAGTTTCTCAACTAAGCCGCGGACAGACGGGCGGATTCGGCGAAACTATACGGAAAGGTCCTTTTTGACTATGGATCCCTAAAAACTTGAGAAAAGGACTGAAAAAATTGTTCGGGTAAGTTATTGTGTGGGGAATATTATTTAGTTTAAAACGATTCTTGTAGTACTTAAATAATAGATTATATTTTCTAACACGGATTTATTAAAAGTCAATATTTGAAAGTCAAATACACTTGTTAGATTTTCAAGATTTTGATGGACTATCCAACACAAAAAGAATTTTTCAATTCGGACCAGTAGTTCCAGACATTAGCACGTTCAAACAAACAAACTCTTCAGTTTTATAATATAAGTAGGTATAGATTAAGTGGCTAAGTCTAATAGACTCGTTACTTGAGCGCGTTATTAAATAAAAACCTTACGAAAACGTTTTCGTCTTCCGCAAAAATACCCTTTGAAATAAAAAAAATATATCAAAATGTTTCCCTTCGTTATGATTTATAGCAATTAGCGTTAAAATTAAAAAAAAATCCGCAAAAAAAAAACACGATATTACCAAAAAAGATTCTTGCCAGCTTCGTTATCGCATCGCAAAGAAAAAAAATAAACATTGTTAATAAAAATTTTAGGTCGGGGTGGATAAAAAATCAGAGGGGAGATGAATGAGGAAATTGTTCAGACGATGAACAGGTTCAAGGGAAATAAATTATATGAATTACCTCCAGGTAAGTTCACAAAGAGGCCACCTCCGCCCTCCTCCACTTCTCTGGGAATAGGAACCGGTACAGGCCGTGAACTTCCTCTTCCAGACGGAATAGGAAGGAAGACTCGATGTAAGCTTGAAATATTACCTCAACATAAATTGATAACTACGTCGGCACATTGCCCAAAACTGTGTTTCCTATGAAACACATCAATCAATATACAAAGTACAATACGATCAATGAAACTGCGTATATTTAATGCGGACAGCATTAAGCCTGCATACGAAAATTCAATCAAATATATCCAACAGTTTAGTCACTATAGCTAGTCATAGATTGGCAAAACCCATAGTCGGTCCACCACTATTATTTAGTTTGTTTGAAAAACCTCCTTTTTTGAAATACCTCCAGGTAAGTTCACAAGGAGAACACCCACCAGTATTGTCAGTATTATCATTTTTGGTCATATTGTTTTCCCTACATTGTATATTTTACAATCACTTTTACACGTCAATAATATGAGGCCAGCGTTTCCTATCTGACTACTCTGAGGCCGAAACAAACTTAGACAATTAAATTTAATCTGTGAATACTCTTTGTACCCTAGTGGTACAGACAAATTACAAAATTGACAAATTATTGTACTTTGACACTAACAACTTTGTTAGTGGTTTTAAATTAACTCAGAGAACTTTGTCTCTGTCTTGGGAATGTAGACATCAGATTGCTATGTTGATAGCATATAATATTAATGAGGTTATAGCTAATATAACAAATTCTAGTATTAGGGACGAATCTGTGTTGTTTAGTTATACTAACAACATAGGGATTAATTATGTTTCATCATGTTGTACGAAGGAGGATCTACCTATAGTACCAACAACCTTAGAGGCCATGAACACTCAGGTTCAGTATTCTCTTCCTGCTAGAACTCATATGGACATTCTAGACTCTTCGGTTGTAGTTGTGGAGGATACTCCGGATAGTTCTTTAAACTAGTCCGTAGGACAACAGAAGTTACCACCTCTAATAACCAGTTATTATTACTACAAAATAATAAAAAGGTATCTTCTGGCAATATCACTCTTAAAAATAATAAACTGAATGGAGTGCAACACACATTAAAATTATTAAATCAAAATATTCAAGGTTGCTCTTCCAAGTTACTGGAAATAGAATTGTTTTTAGAAAATACCAAGTTTGATGTCATTTGTTTAACAGAACATTGGTTAAAAGATCATCAAGTAGTATCAATTAATTATGAAAATTATTGTGTAGTTAGCCATTTCAGCCGAAAACTAATGATACATGGTGGGTCATTAATATTAGTTAAAAATTCAATAAAATCCAAAGAACGAAAAGATATCATCACACTGTCTGTTGAACACACCATTGAATTGTCCTGTGTTGAGCTAGATAAGCATGTTATAGTATGTGTGTACAGACCTCCAAATTACCAGAATCTATCTGTGTTTGATTCTGTATTGGAGGATGTGTTAAAGAAACTTAGTACTAGTAGCAAGTCAATAATCATATGTGGAGATTTTAATATTAATTTACTAGAAAATAACTCGAATACTGTCAGATTATTAAGTCTTTTTAGGTCATTTGATTTATCCAATGTTTTTATGGAACCAACCCGAGTCACTGCTTCTTCTGCCACTTGTATAGATAATATTTTTTGTAACTGTGAATACTTACACAAAGACATCTTAAATAAGTTGCCATCTGACCACAGTGGACAAACAATAACATTTTGTTCCTATATACCTTTACAAAAAATTCAAATAAGATTTAGGCCAATTACATGTACAAATTTAAACAAATTCAATAACTCTTTGGCCAGTAATTTATGTGTTCACAATTTTAATAACATATCTGACCCAAGTGAGTTCTACACCGAGTTCTTTTTACTATTAAATAAGCAATTTAATGACTCTTTTCCACTACGAACTAAAAGTATTTTCACAAAGTTTTTATTTAGCGACTGGGCTACTCCAGGTATTCGCAAAAGCAGGGCAAAACTTTTTGAACTTTATGGCCTCAAGCAACATATGAATCATACAAACTTTCATCAGTATGTTGCAAAATATTCTAAAACTTTTAAAAGTGTGTGCAAATTAGCTAAAGCTCTTTATATAAGCAACAAAATAAAATCAGCTGATGATAGAATAAAAACTACCTGGCAAATAATAAATAATGAAACAGGTAGGAAAAAGCAGCGTAATACTGAGTTTAATTTAGAGACTGCTCATGGCTGCATCAACTCAGATATAGAAATAGCTCAGGAATTTGAAAACTTTTTTGCTAATATTCCTCTTAAAACTACTGCATCTTTAAATTCCTCAGCAGCGCTTTCTGCTGCTTTACTTAGAAAAAATGTAAAGGCATGTCCTATGGAATTTACATTTCAGCATACAAACCCCCAGGCTGTCATAAAAGCTTTTAAAGATCTTAAAATTAAATCAACAGAGGATCTCTGGGGAATGTCTGTTAAAGTCTGTAGTTCTATCATCGAAACCATTGCGCCCTATTTAGCTTTCATATTTAATACTAGTGTGGACCAAGGTGTCTTTCCGGATCTTATGAAACACAGTAAATTAGTGCCATTGTTCAAATCCGGTGATAGTAAAGAACCCAACAATTATAGGCCTGTGTCAATTCTGCCAGTTCTCAGTAAAGTGTTTGAAAAGTTGATGCTCAATCAAATGTTACGTCACTTTAATAAAAATTCCATCTTGCATGAACAACAGTTTGGTTTCACCAAAGGGCGTTGTACTACTGACGCTGGTGTCACCCTAATAAAGAACATTTTTAACGCCTGGGAAGAAGCACAAGATGCCATTGGAATCTTTTGCGATCTCTCTAAGGCGTTCGATTGCGTAGAACATGAGACGCTTCTGCTGAAACTAGAGCACTATGGGATTAGAAATACAGCCCTTGATTTACTTAGATCATACCTGAAAGATAGAAAGGTTAAAGTTCAAGTAAATGGTGTGAACTCGCTGGGGTCGGAAATGACAATGGGCGTTCCTCAAGGTTCGATATTGGGTCCATTCCTATTTTTAGTTTACATTAACGATTTACCCCAATTACTTCAAAATCAACCGAAGATGGTGTTATTTGCAGATGACACGTCATTAATTTTTAAAATTGATCGACGCTCACAAAATCTTGACGACGTGAATAACTCTATTCTTCAGGTCCAAGATTGGTTTACGGTAAATAATTTGGTACTAAATGAAAAAAAAACCAAATGCATTAGATTTAAATTACCTAATGTTAAAAGTAGCGATTGTGACATCATATTGAACGGAGAAAAGCTAGAATTTACTAAGCAGACGGTTTTCCTGGGAATCACGCTAGACGACAAGTTACAATGGGGTCCCCACATAACAACTCTTGCGGGACGGCTAAGCTCGGCCGCTTATGCTGTTAGAAAGATAAGGCAGTTGACAGACGTAGAAACCGCGCGCTTGGTCTACTTTAGTTACTTCCACAGCATTATGTCGTATGGCATTTTACTGTGGGGTCGGGCTGCTGACATTGAATCCATTTTTATTCTGCAAAAGCGAGCTATCAGAGCTATTTACAATCTACGTCGCCGCGAATCGCTTAGGGAACTATTTAAAAGTATTAATATTATGACGGTACCATGCCAATTCATTTATGAAAACATTATGTATGTAAGAAAAAATCGACATATTTTTAACAAAATAAGTGATAGGCATAACTTTAATACTAGAAATAAAGATAAAATAGATCAACCCTTTTTTAGATTATCAAAAGTACATACATCTTTTATGGGGTTCTGTGTTAAATGTTACAACAAAATACCTTGTGACATTCTGCAATTAAATGAAAGAAAATTTAAAACTCACATTAAAAATACACTTTGTAAACAAGCATATTACAAATTAGAGGATTATATAAATGATAAGGAAGCTTGGAAACATGCTGGTCCTGCTCCACAGGGCAATCTAGTGTCTAGACAAAATCAAACTGGTTGCTAAGTAAATAAGGTAATAATTTATTATTTATAAAATACTATTTTAACATGTTGAAATAACTTCTCACACATTGATTGATTTATTATATATTAACTTTTAGAATGTTTGTAAATATGTGAGCACCATGTACTTTTGACATACTTAAGTTACCTACCATTACTATATGTGTTTTTCTTTTCACCTTTTGTGGTGTAGTGTTTTTATTCTGGGTGCATCGTCTTCACATATAATGTTATAATTCATGTATACAAAACATTGTAAAACATTTTAAAAGAGTAACGGTGGAGTTTCTTGCCCATTCTTCTCCACACGAAACTACCTTTTGGAAGGGGCGACTAGAATCAATTCTATTTCTTGTTCATTTTGACGTTCAAAAGTGCCTTACTTGTGCCTATTTGAAATAAATGATTTGACTTTGACTTTGACTTTGACAGGTCTACGAAAATCATTTCACCTGAAAAAGATCATTATTGAATTAGTACTTTTAAACACGAATGAGGTATTCATTAAAGAACGAACCTCTAAAAAATATAATGTAATTTGAATAACATAAGTCCTAAGAAAGAAAAACGGCGTCCTGTCCATGATTTTTACAAACCTTTTGGAAAGGGATTATTTGCAAAGACCTCTACAAGGATCTAGGGTGTCTCCCCCGCCCGGCGTGTGAACATGAATCTGCCTTGTAAATACCTTTGTTAGTCGTCATTCATTCACCCTCTCAACATGACCATAGCATCTAACGCCCTTACTAATAAACGTTGTATAGCGTCTGTAAAGCAGATAGCCTAGTCGCCGCCGCCGGACTGCCAAGTCGATAAGGTCTCGAGTTCGAACCCAAGGCACGCACCTCTGATTTTTCGGATTCATGTGCGTATTGTATAATTATCACTTGCATAAAATCGGTGAAGGAAAACATCGTGAGGAAACCGGCATACCCGAGAGATATTTCTCAACAGCATGTGATGCTAAGTCAGAGGCCCGTGGGCAGCATTAAAACTCTGACACCAGGTTAGTCACTAACCACACGAAGAAGAAGAAGAAGAGCTTCTATATAGTTACATAACGCTTTGTCTTCTTCTTTCAAAGTCAAATTTCTGACGACTAAATGAGTGTCCATGGAGTTTCTTGCCCGTTCTTCTCCATAGGTACCAACTGCTTTGGAATGGGCAACTAGCTTCATCTTTCTGACCGACCGACCCCCTTGACAATTCAAAAGTGCCTGTAATTGGTTTATTTGAAATAAATACTTTGAGTTTGAGTTTGAGAGAGGAATCGGTGTGCAACTAGTCACATGAAATAATACGTTTATTAGTAAGAGATTGATACAATATTGAGATTATAAACATTATTATGCTTCAATCATAATGGACCTTACGCAAATACACGATGTATCCCATATTCTAATGAAAGACCATTAAAAAACAGCATTGTTCTAATAAGAAATCCCACTGTATAGTTAACAAAATATACTTATTGAATGTTAATTGACTTCTATTGTGTTACAAATGAACTTGGGTGTACAGTCGCCAGCACATCAAGTTACCACAAACTGTCAAATTTTCTCAATCGATTTTGAACTTTTCTATGATCGTTTTAAGGTTTAAAATCATTTGGAGAAATTTGACAGTCTGGTATAACTTGATACGAGATTTTAGTAATATCAGAAGTTGGATAGATTTAAAATTATTAACTTGCTTTCACTGGTGTGGGACCTGGGGGCCCTCCCACCTCTTATAGGAGTACTATTCTAATATCGCTTCACATTGGGAAAGAGACGGAGCTATATCTACTCCGGACCTACATCTCTCTCTCACACTAAAGTAATATTAAACTAATATTGTTGTGCTGGACTGGATGAGAAGGCGGAGAACAGGGTGTTGAGGCCCTGCCTGTGAGAGGCCTATGCCCAGCAGTGGACTGCGATAGGCTGAATTTATTGATTAAAAAAATTCGTAGACATAGGTAGGTCTTGAAAATAAGAAATATGCTGTTGCAACATGCTCGCTAAACTCGCTTTTGTTAAATTGCAGCAATCGTTCAAGCGGTCAAGTGTGATTATCAAACATACACTCTATTGTTGTTCAATTGGAATATTTGCCATTTGTAGCTCCGATTTTACATAATACCTAGCGAATGAGAGTTAAATGGTCATATTGCTTTCAACTGGATACAAGTCCAGACTCCGGGTTTCTACTGAGAATTCCAGATGGAAAACACGCAATAACTCTTTGCCCGACCCGGGAATCGAACCCCAAAAAAAATAGAGGAAAAAGGAATGAGATAGAGAGTGAATACGGATAAAAAGTATCTTATAAGAGTAATGGTGGAGTTTCTTGCTCATTCTTCTCAATACGAAACACTTCTCTTGGAAGGGGCGACTAGAATCAATTATATTTCTTGTTCATTTTGACATTTAAAAGTGCCTTTCTTGTGCCTATTGAAAATAAATGATTTGACTTTAAATCCGAACCCAGGCCATGGTCTATCATTTCACAAACAACCAAATCCAGGCGTGAAAAGATGACGGACAGACCGATACTTTCTCATTTTTATCTATTACTAGCTTTCACCCGCGGCTTGGCCCGCAAAATATGTCAACAAATTATACACATAAACCTTCCTCTTGAATCACTCTATCTATTAAAAAAAACCGTATCAAAATCCGTTGCGCAGTTTTAAAGATTTAAGCATACATAGTGTAAGCAATCACGCAATTAATTATAATATTTTGACGGAAATTGAACTAAATGTATTTAATAAAAGTTTTTAATACGCAGTTTAGTTCGATAATAATTAATGATTTATTTACATGGTATGTAGAGTGTAAATACATGTAGATATTTAATTAAACTAAAGAAATAATATTTGATCACTGTTTCGATAATTTATTTACAGTATTTTTATAACAAATAAGTATTTCTATTGACTTGCAAGTAACGCGCCTTTCGCCATCTTGTTTTACGTTGACACGGATGTGTCAAGTAATCTAACGCGGTGTTTTGAGTGAGTCGATCGCTGACTGTAGAACTGTACAGCCGGTCGATTCTGTAAAAATCTCACCGTGAATACTTGCGTGGCGTGAGCTGTCAGTGTCATTCAACTGATGCTAGGGATTGACCAAGCATTAACATCACAATCAAAATCGAGATTTTAATGATATTTTTATGCTAATTTTAATAAGTAATTATTTTATTTTATTTCAAAGCTAGCTAGTACCTACTTTGGTACTTACTTACTTACAACATAATTAGTAATAAACTCAATTTCGTTTTTATTTATTTTTTTCCTAGACTAGCCTTTGTATTTTAACTTAAGGCGCGAGCGGGTCACGCATGTTCGCCAGCATATCAAGTTACCCCAATCTGTCAAATTTCAAAGTGCACACTTCGCGCAAGCACGTTTTTCGGTTGACATAAGGTGGATGTTCCAGGGTAGCCCGCGAAATTCAAATTTTCTTAAGTTTTTTGCAATTTGCAGGCCAGTGATAGCTTGTATGTTGATGAACATTTGATTCGCGGCTGTAAGACGTATGTAGTTACAGAATTATAATCATCAAAATCATTAATACAACCCTCCGAGCTCATAAAGGTGTAAAAATGACTTTTTACAAGGTCAAAGTCATTTAGTACAAGCTATCACTTCTAGTCGTAGATACCTATTCGAGTTTACAGACAATAATTGATTTTAAACCTTAAAACTTGTACAGTAAGGTTCAGAATCGATTGAGAGATTGGTCTGAATCCCGCGCGGCGTTCACTTCACCGCGCTGCCTGCAGGGAATTTTGGCAGAATCCCGTGCTCGGGAAGTGGTCACTTCACGCAAGCACGTTATGCGTTGTCATAGTTACTAATATGAATACCTATATCGTTGACGGGTGTACATCCGGTTGACAGGGTGTAAGTTACAAAACGGTGATTCTTTACAAATTGCTGCAATGTTCTAGCAATGTGAGGAATGTGTGTAAAACTTAAAGCAATGTGCTTTTAGATGTTTTTATGACTAAATCCAAACGTTTTTGTACAAACAGTCGAATTTCTCCAAATGATTTTAAACCTTAAATATTTTACCGGTAAGGCTCTAAATCGATTGAGAAAATTTGTCTCCTTGCAGTCATTAATATGATGTGACTGCAACTACAATTTACCAATAATTCGTCACGTGCGCATACCTACGTGGACACACCAAGAACATTGCGAAAATGCAATACCAACGTCCAATAAGTACAAAATATATTTTATTGTTCCAACTACCTATTCGTTCTTCGGCTTTGGCTCACCGCCCGCCGCCCGCCTTTTGAAAGTGCGTGGAGCGATCACTTCGCGGAAACATCATTATAAGATGCGGTACTTTGTGTATTTATTATATAACATTAGGTATAAATATGTGCGGCTTTTTGGGACATACCTTTAGTTACCTACCAATAAAGGCGATTTTAACACACTGCACACCGCGCGCCGACGGGTAACGCGGGGCAGCGCCCATATCGTTTGCTATGGCCGCCTCGCGCTACGAGACGGAGCGCGGTGCAGTGCGATATTCGCTTTACCTACTTCAGTAAACATTGCCAATAAGATGATGATGATAATACCTAATATTCATCATCATCAACATACCTACTGCCAAACTCGACCTAGCTCACGGCATCTCATTATCTCTATGTAGGTAACTCTCGGTCTCCGCGACGCGACTTACAGCGCAAGCGTACCTACTGAGAACTCGACGAACACGACTGTTAGGAGGTTGCTATGGCAATCACGCCATGGGGTTTGTTTGGGTCGTTGCCATGCCAATCACGCTATTCAGGTGAATAGCGTGATTGGCATGGCAACGACCCAAACAAACACCGTTGGCGTGATTTTGTAGGCGCTGTCAATCTAGTGCTGCTTGGGTTGCTATGGCAATCACGATTGTACGTGATTTGTAGGCGCTGTCAGTCACGTGCTGCTTTCTGTCAAGTGGGCCATGTCTATTCGTTCATATAAAGCCCGTCACAGACGTAGCTATAATATATATTAATATGAATCATAGCAAAGCATATTACGACATATTTTCCATATAGATTTTCGAGTGACCGCACACGCAGCTATAATATATAATTCTATGACATCACAAAAATATGTCGACATTTATATCTCAGTATATTTTAGCATATTGATACATATTTAAGTATATTAATATATATTTTGAGGATACGGGGTATTCCTGAGTGGAATTTTTTGGGTACCTAGATTGATTATAGTGTTATTTCAAAATTAGTACACCTGTACACAAAAAATAAGCTTTAAAACCGTGCGCTTTAAAAACGACCGCAGACCGAGTGAGGGCAAAATATATATTATATATTAACACGTTAGACGCCACGCCGGTCACCGGTGAGCCGCGAACAATTGTTTTTCTATTGTGTCTGCTGCGTGGTAGTCAATGACTTAATAAATATATTATAGCTACGTCTGTGACGGGCTTAAATTTCAAGGCTTTCAGATATTTAAATGTCAAATACGACATTTAAAAAACAGTGGAATATTTGGATGCTTATAAAAGATCTATATACAGAGTTATTCTAATAAATGTATAGTTGAAAAAGTATTTTTTAATCATCTCAATGTTAATCGAAAAAATTGTGTCAAAAAGTAATACAGTCTATAATATTGGTTGCTGTAGTCGAATTTAATTTGTGAGTGTCGTATGTGTCTTATCCTACTCTCCTGTCGCAGGTCTGCTGGTAGAAAATGATGTGTAATGATGATGTAAGTAGTTCCTTTGCGTTCTTCATCAATATGTATTTTACTTTATTATGTAGGTAGTCAGTGTGTAAGAATACATAGATAAATAAATAAATAAAATTTATTCATTAGTATCACAATCAAAACAATTTGCTAATACATTTCTTCTACTGAGTCTGCTGCCTCCCAGGGTTCAGCTTCGCACTGCTGAGAACGAAGGGGCATCAGGTGTGTGTGCGCTGCACAGCGATCAACTGGAAAAAATGGTATGCATGTATTAATCATTTATTTATTACATTTTCAACTTGCAATTATTTACATAATATAAAAGTTGACAGACTTTAGTGCCCAAATGGTTGGCAGAATTGCCGCATTGTATCGTGGTGCTGTAAAAATAGGCCAGCCTTGTGGCCACTTAAAGAGTCGACCAACTGTTTGGTGATGATTGTCTCAAAAAACCAAGTGGCATTAGGACCCCACAACCAAGTGGCTTAGGCTATCCGGCCTGGGCTCTTACTGCAAGGTAGGCCCCTATGGAGTCCCTCGCCCACCATACTGGCGGCAATGTGTAGTCCAGTGATAAAAATAAATGATTATACCATGGTATGGTACCTGAAGCTGCTAATACCACTGTGGCTGGGACCTGGGATTTATTGGCCAATCTGCATCCGGGCAAACATAGCACTTCAGGTCCAATCAGGTGCAGGCTAAAATCTTCCCTGTCAACTTTTCAGTGCTGTGGACAGAAGACAGAAACATTAAGCTAAATAATATTTGATTTATTTTTATATTACTCATTTTATTAAATTAAATCAGAACTATCGCTGTTCAGTTGCGGAATTCACTCCCGCCTGACGACATTAGAGACTGCCAAACAGTTGCAATTTATGTATTATGTTTTTTCTTTTTAAGCTTACAGACATCGTCTACATCTCCTTTATCGAGTTTCCTATTGTAGTTGTGCTGGAACAGATTTCTTTAGAAACAAGCATCACCTATAAAATTATGTATTTTCTGTTCCTTTCTTCTTGTCTGTTTTTATGTGTGTGCATAAATGGTTAAACAAAATAAATTATTAAAATTTAACATTATCTAATACACACATCATCAAATTAATTTTTAAATACTGACAACATTATCATTTCTATTTCAAGTGAGCAGAGAAAATGTCTATTTTTGTTCTCCTACATAAATCACACAAATATTTACTTACAAGAATGAGATGTATAAGCTGAGTTTAGCTGCAACCTGACTTTTCTTTTCATAAAACTAGAGCACAATTTTCTAATATGACAGACACTTCTATTGAGGTATCTGAAAACAAAAATAAGTTAAATCAACAAAAGTTCAGGTAATCCCAATAATCAGCGGGTAATACCATTCTCCATTCTCCTGCCCTTATCCGAATTTATTTGGGGTCGGCGCATGTCTTCTTCTTCCATACTTCTCTATTAGTCGTCATCTCAATAGTCACTCCCTTTCTAGCCATATCATCTTTCACACAATCCATCCATCGTTTCTTTGGCCTCCCTCTACTTGTATAGCCATCCACATTCATACTCACAACTCTCCGGACAACATTTTCCTCATTCCTCCGCATAACATGCCCATACCATGACAACCGATTTCCACACAACTTTTCGGTCACCGGTGTCACTTTCAGACTTCCTCTTATATACTCATTACGTATTCTATCCATTCGCGTAACACCACACATCCCACATAACATTCTCATCTCAGCTGCATGCAATTGTCTTTCATGAATATTTATAGCTTTTTAAGTAGTTCATTAAAATATCAGTCTTACAAGACAGAAAACATTAAAAAAATGATAATAATGTTTCATAAATTTTTTGAAAACAATCATTTGTACTTACAAATAAATAATAATTAATAATACACATGACGTAAAATAGGTACTGGTATCCAGCAGCATCCGGTTAGACTGAAAGCCAAGTAAGCCCACCCCAACAAACAGTTGGAAAAAGGCTTGGCAGATTGATTGAATTCTGATACACATCTGAAAAAACAAATGTTGTTTATCATATTTAAAGGGTGATACGAGGGGTGATCAATAATGTTTGACATTCATTTTAAATGTTGCAGACAGCCTATTTAGGTTAATCAATAACATTAATAAAACGAGGTGGGTAACCCATACCCATTGAGCAATAAACTGAGGGCTGACACTGGGCAGTGTCCAAAGTATGTCTTTGTGACGGCAGGTAGTTGAATTTCAATCACACAACTCGAAGCATTTTTTTCAATTAAAACATTTGCAGGCACTTTACATTATTATCGTTTACCTACCTCTTTTACCAGGCGGTCGTTTAGTTTGAGTTTATAGTGAAGCTAGCCGCCCCATCACAAGACGAAGCAAGTCCTAATATGGAGAAGAAACTTTATGGACAGTCTTTTAAATCGAAACCTTATGTTACAGAGGTTAACTTGTTTGATAATTACTTACTTCTTCTTCTTTTTCTTTTAGCACAACTTCCATTAATTACATCACACGCCATCTTTTCTTCAAAGTGATCAATCCACAAAGTCTGAACCGGGCGGATATGCCGCGTATTCAAATACAGAATCTTATTACTTATTTAGCTAGCTCAATAAAACATACAATGCCAAAATTCTAACTGGTTAATTCTTTTATAATCATAGTTTGCCGCCATGCTTAATTATTAAACATGGCGGCAAACTGCAAAGTGCAAACTAACTAAGTCTGAAAAGTTGAATCGAAAACTTACGCGAAAACCGCCAATATTCTAAGTTGTCTATGTTTTTTCCAACCACAGTATGCGTTTGAAATAACGATTATTTGAGATAATCGACTAAAATTACTTTTACACGAAAAAGGCTAATTTTTCAATTGTGTATTCTGTAATTAGCTTTTAAAATATCATATTTTAGGTTTTAACCGGGTAAAACCTAAGATATAGGCTGGTTTTATAGTCACGCCGCTAGACGCGCCGTTGGGCAGCGCGCTGCGCCGCGCGAATAGGACCCGTTCACCGAACGGCGCTGCTCAAGCGCGCGAATGTGAAACGCTACTACTACACCAATACATATCCGAGCGCGCGCGCTCCGACGGCGCTGCTGAAACGCGTGACTATAAAATCAGCCTTAATGAATACTTGTTTCACTAAATCGTTGTAATAATTTAATATTGCCATTTATTAAAAAAAAAACTAAGTGCAGATTGTAATTATAATTTATATTACTAGTTATATAATAATATTTGTATTATTTATAATTAATTTATATACATATATTTTTATATATCTAAGTACATATTGTGTTTTGCTTTAGATATTAATGTTGCAGAAAATAAGAAAAAAATATCAAATGTTATGCCAATTCTCACGAAAACGACCGGTATTCAAAATAATAAGAAAATTAAGCTTAGTTATTGGCATTGACAACTATCCATTGCGCTCTGTCCCACAGCTTTGTCATAATGGTGTTCGAAAGTTTTGCACTGAATAATATTTAATTGCCTCCGCTTTTTAAATTAAAAATGTCGCATAAACAAGTTATTTACGATAGCAAGAATAAAATGGCAATACTAATTCAACCAACAAATTCATAATCGAATGATGATTCAAACAAATATTTCTAAGATTTTTTTTATTCTGCATGAATAAAACGATATTTTTATTAAAAAATTAAGAAATATAATACGTGTGTCAGTTTTAGTCGTGCAAATTTATCTCGAATACGATTACGCAATATTAGTTTTTTCGACCGCGTATTCTGTGGTAAGAAAAACATAGACAACCCACACTAAACTTGACATTAGAAGTTCTGTATAATATGATCTGGCGTCACAGAAAATGGCGCGGTGTTTAAAGGTCAATACTTCAATGTTATTATTGAATAGGAGAGCTAAATTAGTTACGAAAATAATTGACAAACTATAAAATAAGAAGAATATTTTGCACATACATTTAGTTATGGAAACTTGTTGTTTGAGTAAATTCCTTGAACTACCGGAAATGTGACCCAGTACTAATAAATATTGAGTTTAGAAAAATAATTATACTTCAATTTTAAGTTTAATTCTAAAAACGTCTTTGTTTTTTTTTAATTGGCATGTTTAATTATAAAAGAATTAACCAGTTAGAATTTTGGCATTGTATGTTTTATTGAGCTAGCTAAATAAGTAATAAGATTCTGTATTTGAATACGCGGCATATCCGCCCGGTTCAGACTTTGTGGATTGATCACTTTGAAGAAAAGATGGCGTGTGATGTAATTAATGGAAGTTGTGCTAAAAGAAAAAGAAGAAGAAGTAAGTAATTATCAAACAAGTTAACCTCTGTAACATAAGGTTTCGATTTAAAAGACTGTCCATAAAGTTTCTTCTCCATATTAGGACTTGCTTCGTCTTGTGATGGGGCGGCTAGCTTCACTATAAACTCAAACTAAACGACCGCCTGGTAAAAGAGGTAGGTAAACGATAATAATGTAAAGTGCCTGCAAATGTTTTAATTGAAAAAAATGCTTCGAGTTGTGTGATTGAAATTCAACTACCTGCCGTCACAAAGACATACTTTGGACACTGCCCAGTGTCAGCCCTCAGTTTATTGCTCAATGGGTATGGGTTACCCACCTCGTTTTATTAATGTTATTGATTAACCTAAATAGGCTGTCTGCAACATTTAAAATGAATGTCAAACATTATTGATCACCCCTCGTATCACCCTTTAAATATGATAAACAACATTTGTTTTTTCAGATGTGTATCAGAATTCAATCAATCTGCCAAGCCTTTTTCCAACTGTTTGTTGGGGTGGGCTTACTTGGCTTTCAGTCTAACCGGATGCTGCTGGATACCAGTACCTATTTTACGTCATGTGTATTATTAATTATTATTTATTTGTAAGTACAAATGATTGTTTTCAAAAAATTTATGAAACATTATTATCATTTTTTTAATGTTTTCTGTCTTGTAAGACTGATATTTTAATGAACTACTTAAAAAGCTATAAATATTCATGAAAGACAATTGCATGCAGCTGAGATGAGAATGTTATGTGGGATGTGTGGTGTTACGCGAATGGATAGAATACGTAATGAGTATATAAGAGGAAGTCTGAAAGTGACACCGGTGACCGAAAAGTTGTGTGGAAATCGGTTGTCATGGTATGGGCATGTTATGCGGAGGAATGAGGAAAATGTTGTCCGGAGAGTTGTGAGTATGAATGTGGATGGCTATACAAGTAGAGGGAGGCCAAAGAAACGATGGATGGATTGTGTGAAAGATGATATGGCTAGAAAGGGAGTGACTATTGAGATGACGACTAATAGAGAAGTATGGAAGAAGAAGACATGCGCCGACCCCAAATAAATTCGGATAAGGGCAGGAGAATGGAGAATGGTATTACCCGCTGATTATTGGGATTACCTGAACTTTTGTTGATTTAACTTATTTTTGTTTTCAGATACCTCAATAGAAGTGTCTGTCATATTAGAAAATTGTGCTCTAGTTTTATGAAAAGAAAAGTCAGGTTGCAGCTAAACTCAGCTTATACATCTCATTCTTGTAAGTAAATATTTGTGTGATTTATGTAGGAGAACAAAAATAGACATTTTCTCTGCTCACTTGAAATAGAAATGATAATGTTGTCAGTATTTAAAAATTAATTTGATGATGTGTGTATTAGATAATGTTAAATTTTAATAATTTATTTTGTTTAACCATTTATGCACACACATAAAAACAGACAAGAAGAAAGGAACAGAAAATACATAATTTTATAGGTGATGCTTGTTTCTAAAGAAATCTGTTCCAGCACAACTACAATAGGAAACTCGATAAAGGAGATGTAGACGATGTCTGTAAGCTTAAAAAGAAAAAACATAATACATAAATTGCAACTGTTTGGCAGTCTCTAATGTCGTCAGGCGGGAGTGAATTCCGCAACTGAACAGCGATAGTTCTGATTTAATTTAATAAAATGAGTAATATAAAAATAAATCAAATATTATTTAGCTTAATGTTTCTGTCTTCTGTCCACAGCACTGAAAAGTTGACAGGGAAGATTTTAGCCTGCACCTGATTGGACCTGAAGTGCTATGCTTGCCCGGATGCAGATTGGCCAATAAATCCCAGGTCCCAGCCTCAGTGGTATTAGCAGCTTCAGGTACCATACCATGGTATAATCATTTATTTTTATCACTGGACTACACATTGCCGCCAGTATGGTGGGCGAGGGACTCCATAGGGGCCTACCTTGCAGTAAGAGCCCAGGCCGGATAGCACGGCACGCCGCCATTAAAGACGTCATTTGTAGCGCTCTTGTCACCGCAGGGGTGACAGCTGTTTTAGAGCTCAACGGCTTGGCACGCAGCAATAGGAAGAGGCCTGAGAGAATTACCATAATGCCTTGAAATTGAACACTAGGGCCGTGGGGTCCTAATGCCCCTTGGTTTTTTGAGACAATCATCACCAAACAGTTGGTCGACTCTTTAAGTGGCCACAAGGCTGGCCTATTTTTACAGCACCACGATACAATGCGGCAATTCTGCCAACCATTTGGGCACTAAAGTCTGTCAACTTTTATATTATGTAAATAATTGCAAGTTGAAAATGTAATAAATAAATGATTAATACATGCATACCATTTTTTCCAGTTGATCGCTGTGCAGCCCACACACACCCGACGCCCCTTCGTTCTCAGCAGTGCGAAGCTGAACCCTGGGAGGCAGCAGACTCAGTAGAAGAAATGTATTAGCAAATTGTTTTGATTGTGATACTAATGAATAAATTTTATTTATTTATTTATCTATGTATTCTTACACACTGACTACCTACATAATAAAGTAAAATACATATTGATGAAGAACGCAAAGGAACTACTTACATCATCATTACACATCATTTTCTACCAGCAGACCTGCGACAGGAGAGTAGGATAAGACACATACGACACTCACAAATTAAATTCGACTACAGCAACCAATATTATAGACTGTATTACTTTTTGACACAATTTTTTCGATTAACATTGAGATGATTAAAAAATACTTTTTCAACTATACATTTATTAGAATAACTCTGTATATAGATCTTTTATAAGCATCCAAATATTCCACTGTTTTTTAAATGTCGTATTTGACATTTAAATATCTGAAAGCCTTGAAATTTAAGCCCGTCACAGACGTAGCTATAATATATTTATTAAGTCATTGACTACCACGCAGCAGACACAATAGAAAAACAATTGTTCGCGGCTCACCGGTGACCGGCGTGGCGTCTAACGTGTTAATATATAATATATATTTTGCCCTCACTCGGTCTGCGGTCGTTTTTAAAGCGCACGGTTTTAAAGCTTATTTTTTGTGTACAGGTGTACTAATTTTGAAATAACACTATAATCAATCTAGGTACCCAAAAAATTCCACTCAGGAATACCCCGTATCTTCAAAATATATATTAATATACTTAAATATGTATCAATATGCTAAAATATACTGAGATATAAATGTCGACATATTTTTGTGATGTCATAGAATTATATATTATAGCTGCGTGTGCGGTCACTCGAAAATCTATATGGAAAATATGTCGTAATATGCTTTGCTATGATTCATATTAATATATATTATAGCTACGTCTGTGACGGGCTTTATATGAACGAATAGACATGGCCCACTTGACAGAAAGCAGCACGTGACTGACAGCGCCTACAAATCACGTACAATCGTGATTGCCATAGCAACCCAAGCAGCACTAGATTGACAGCGCCTACAAAATCACGCCAACGGTGTTTGTTTGGGTCGTTGCCATGCCAATCACGCTATTCACCTGAATAGCGTGATTGGCATGGCAACGACCCAAACAAACCCCATGGCGTGATTGCCATAGCAACCTCCTAACAGTCGTGTTCGTCGAGTTCTCAGTAGGTACGCTTGCGCTGTAAGTCGCGTCGCGGAGACCGAGAGTTACCTACATAGAGATAATGAGATGCCGTGAGCTAGGTCGAGTTTGGCAGTAGGTATGTTGATGATGATGAATATTAGGTATTATCATCATCATCTTATTGGCAATGTTTACTGAAGTAGGTAAAGCGAATATCGCACTGCACCGCGCTCCGTCTCGTAGCGCGAGGCGGCCATAGCAAACGATATGGGCGCTGCCCCGCGTTACCCGTCGGCGCGCGGTGTGCAGTGTGTTAAAATCGCCTTTATTGGTAGGTAACTAAAGGTATGTCCCAAAAAGCCGCACATATTTATACCTAATGTTATATAATAAATACACAAAGTACCGCATCTTATAATGATGTTTCCGCGAAGTGATCGCTCCACGCACTTTCAAAAGGCGGGCGGCGGTGAGCCAAAGCCGAAGAACGAATAGGTAGTTGGAACAATAAAATATATTTTGTACTTATTGGACGTTGGTATTGCATTTTCGCAATGTTCTTGGTGTGTCCACGTAGGTATGCGCACGTGACGAATTATTGGTAAATTGTAGTTGCAGTCACATCATATTAATGACTGCAAGGAGACAAATTTTCTCAATCGATTTAGAGCCTTACCGGTAAAATATTTAAGGTTTAAAATCATTTGGAGAAATTTGACTGTTTGTACAAAAACGTTTGGATTTAGTCATAAAAACATCTAAAAGCACATTGCTTTAAGTTTTACACACATTCCTCACACACATTCCTCACATTGCTAGAACATTGCAGCAATTTGTAAAGAATCACCGTTTTGTAACTTACACCCTGTCAACCGGATGTACACCCGTCAACGATATAGGTATTCATATTAGTAACTATGACAACGCATAACGTGCTTGCGTGAAGTGACCACTTCACGAGCACGGGATTCTGCCAAAATTCCCTGCAGGCAGCGCGGTGAAGTGAACGCCGCGCGGGATTCAGACCAATCTCTCAATCGATTCTGAACCTTACTGTACAAGTTTTAAGGTTTAAAATCAATTATTGTCTGTAAACTCGAATAGGTATCTACGACTAGACGTTTCAACGACCTGAGACGTTTAGTCAACCGAAAAACGTGCTTGCGCGAAGTGTGCACTTTGAAATTTGACAGATTGGGGTAACTTGATATGCTGGCGAACATGCGTGACCCGCTCTCGCCTTTAGTTAAAATACAAAGGCTAGTCTAGGAAAAAAAGAAATAAAAACGAAATTGAGTTTATGACTAATTATGTTGTAAGTAAGTAAGTACCAAAGTAGGTACTAGCTAGCTTTGAAATAAAATAAAATAATTACTTATTAAAATTAGCATAAAAATATCATTAAAATCTCGATTTTGATTGTAAGTGGTACATCCCTAAAATCAAGTGGGATGACACTGACAGCCCACTCCACGCTCACTTCACCTAAGTTTTCACGGTGAGATGGTAACAGAATCGCACTGCAGTACTCAAAGTGTAACAAGAGTTATTGTGAATAAAAGTGTGAGTTACAACAAGAGTGTTTTTCTTTCAGTTCAGAAGTGGGATAATTTCACGTAAGTAATTAAGTGTTACTATTTTATTCCGTTGCTTTCTGCATTTAAAATAATGCTAGTTTCGGACACTTAGGTCCTTTGGTGATTTTTTTTGGTATTTGAAATAGATTTTGAGAGTGTTTGCTAACATAAAAAAAAAAAAAAATTGAATAATACGCTACATTACAATGCAAGCAGTAATCAGGTTGAGTGTATACGTTGTTGTTTTTATTTGTGTGTACACTCATTCTATCAACGGTCACCACTATTTAAATTGTACCGTTTTAACGATCGATCTTAAATTTAGTTCTGCTAATTGAAAACATTAAGTTATAAAAATATTTTTACAAAAGTTATAGTTAGTATACGCAGTGACCATGACTCGAGGCAGGTTATTTGGTGTGTATATTTTCACATTAATATTATTATAGTAAAGAATAGCTGTGTCCGTATATTTTTTTCATTTGTCCAGGTCTTCAAAATGAATGACAATGAAGAATGCTTAGTTCAGCCATCGCGAACCCCATCGCCGGTGTTGGGTAGGCAGAGCCGCATTCGTAGCCGGGAGCAGGGTTTCAGGCGAAGTCGGAAGCTGAGCCAAAGCAGTAAGCAGTGCCTGAGCCAGAGGAGCAGGCAGAGCCGCAGCCATAGCCGGAGCCATAGCCGGAGGCAGAGCCGCAGACGATTGCGAAGCCGCAGTCTAGGCAGAAGTGGACTGGATAACGACCACAGCCGCGGGCAGAGTCATCAGCGCAGCAGTGAATGGAATCCTGGTCGCCGCGGTAGGCGGGTCGAGACGCCGTCACCGAAAAGGACTGCAACCCATCGAAGTCGCAGTCCGATTGGAGGTCAGCAAAGGAAACTCCTCACGCTGCACCGCAGATCGCGGTCAAGGAGTAATCGACGTTCACGAAGCCCAAGCATCAACACACGTGAGTCGATATCTGCAACTAATATGTTTACGAAATTTTCCGACATTTTAGACAAAATTTCGCGTAGAGGCCGTGAGAATATAAGTAACTTTAACGTAGTCCCCGAGTTTGACCCTTCTTCGAAAAGCCAAAACATGAATAATTGGATACACAAAGTCAATGAAATAGCGAGAATTTATAGTTGGACTGACCGACAAACAATTCATAATTCGATACCTAAGCTTACTGGTAATGCCAAACGGTGGTACGAAGGTCTTGCATCTGTCAGTTTTACTTGGGTGGAATGGCAAGAAAAGCTAAAAGTAGCTTTTCCATCCGATGAAAATTACGGTCAAATGCTGTCAGATATGTTGGATAGAAGAGCAAAATTTGGAGAATCTTTAGAAGATTACTATTACGATAAAATTGCGTTAGTCAATAGATGCGAAATTAAAGGAAAGAGAGCAGTTGACTGTGTGATCTTTGGAATAGACGACAGAGCCATTAGAATAGGCGCGGAAGCGGCACAATTTGATAACCCTGATAAACTTTTGGCGTACTTGCGAAATGCAAAGAGTGTAGGTAAAAGAACCGACGTATCGAGACCCTTAACTAATAAAAGAAGCATGACCAAGGATAAACTTCTCAATAACAAATCAAATACGATTAGATGTTATAATTGCAAGGAAGAAGGTCATGTCATGAATAAATGTAGTAAACCTATTAAAAGATGTTCTAACTGTTCAATAGTTGGTCATGATTTTAATGAGTGCTATCGTAAGAAAGAAGAATCCAAATCTGTTTTAGAAATTTCAACTTCTCATCCTAAACGTAACGATAAATATATACAAGCTGTTTTGATTAACGGCCATAAAAAGCGTAGTTATTTAGACTCGGGCAGCGAATGTACACTCATTAGATACACTGATGCTGTGGAAGTATTAAGTAAATGGGACAATACTTATTCTGTAGCTATGAAAGGTTTTGGCGGAGCGATAGTTCATGCATTAGGAAAATGTTCAATAGCGTTGGAAATCCAAAGCGTTTCTGTTGAGTTGGATATAATTATTGTACCTGATCATTTCTTGAAATACCCTTTATTAGTCGGACAATCTTTTACCGAAGCACCTGGTGTTAAAATCTTGAAAACTGATAACGAGCTAATAATTTCCCGAAACCATTGATAGAGTTAAATTATTTTCAAAAGAGCATAGTACAGTGTCACCTGGATGTTCTTACGTAGAAATTTACACAACCCTAAATATAACAGGCTCTATTTTAGTATACGGTAGTTATAGATCCACACCTAATTTAGAACATAACATAGAAGAGGGGGTGTACTCAATTGAAAATGGCAGGGGCGTATTGTTGATCGATAATATTTCTTCAAAAGTGGTGACTTACCATAAGGACCAGTTGATAGCCAGGGGACATTTCTTGAAACTAAAAACCGTTAACCATCCGGCTATAAATAAGATAGACGTAGTAAGTACCTTAGAACCATTTAATTTAAATAATTTATCATTAGACGATAGCTTGAACGAAAATCAGAAATCGCAACTATTAGATATGGTAAATCGTTACCGAACTTGCTTTGCTACTAAGTTAACGGAGTTGGGCTGTACCAATGTTGAAAAAATGAATATTGATTTAACGGACGCTCAACCAGTAGTATACCGGCCTTATAGGTTATCTTATAAGGAAGAGGTTAGGGGTATGACCGACGAACTGTTGAAATGTGGCATTATAAGAGAATCATGTTCACCGTTTGCAAGTCCAATAATCTTGGTTCGAAAAAAGAATGGCGAAGGACGTCTCTGTGTAGATTACAGGGCTTTGAATAGGAAAACTGTAAAACAGCACTACCCGTTGCCTAGGATAGAGGATCAGATGGATAGGTTAGCCGGGTATAGTCTATATACAACATTAGATCATCGGGTTATTACCAGATAGAACTGAGTGAAAGCGATAAAGAAAAGACTGCTTTTGTCACCCCCGAAGGACAATTTGAATTTAATAGGATGCCCTTTGGTTTGACGAATGCGCCGGCGGTATTCCAAAGAACTATTAATAAGGTTCTTGGGAAGAAAATACTTCCACTACCGATCCCGTCGATTTACAAGTTTTACATATAACTATAGATTGGTTGGCCACAGTACAGATGAATGACGATGAAACTCAAAGAATCATACGAACCTTAAATAATAAAGATTCGAGTGCAATAAAGTACATCACTGAGAATTTCACTTTAAAACGCGGAGTAGTTTATAAAATAACAGATGAAGGGCTTAGGTGGTATGTGCCAAAAGGTGTCAGATGGCAGGTCTTGCGTGCTTGTCACGATGATATTGGTCATTTTTCTTACGAGAAAACCATGGATAAAATTAAAACAACGTACTGGTTTCCAAAAATGAATAAAATTATAAAAAAGTATTGTCAAGCTTGCCTACAATGCGCTCACGGCAAAATACCGGCTGGAAAACGATCCGGATTTTTGCATCCCATACCAAAAGTACCTGAACCATTTCACACTATACATGCTGACCACTTAGGCCCGTTTAACGAGAGTAGGAAAAAGAATAGATATATACTTGCCATTATTGATGCGTTCACTAAATTTATTATTCTTAAACCAGTTAAAAACACGAAAACTCATACAACAATTTCTGTATTTAAAGAATATTTTGGTTTGTTCGGTGTACCTTCTAGAGTAATAACTGACAGAGGCACTTCTTTTACAAGTTCGAAGTTTAAAGGCTTTCTATCGGATAAAAGCGTAAAACATATTTTAAACGCGGTCGGTACCCCTCGTGCAAACGGGCAAGTAGAACGATATAATAGGACAGTTTTAGATTCATTAACGGCTATGACTTATGGAAAAGATGAAAAACTATGGGATGAGTTCCTACTTCAAGTACAATGGGGTCTCAACAACACAATTAATAAAGCAGTAGGCAAAACCCCAGCACAGTTATTGTTTGGACTAAGATTGCAAGGGTCAACTGAGAGTAATCTGGCTATACCGACCCAGGAAAATGCTGATATCAATTTCAACAATCGGGAAGATGTCCGAAACAAAGCGTTAGACAAAATTGTACGTAGTCAGGAAAATCAAAAACGAATATTTGATAAGACTAGGATTCCCCCTCGTAAGTTCGATGTAGGACAGCTGGTTAGAGTAGAAAGAGAAGTCTGTCAAAAAGGAAAGAGTAAGAAATTGGTTTCAAAATGTCTAGGTCCTTATAGAATTACCAAAGTACTAGAGAAAGACAGATATGAAGTGGAAGATACTCCTATCACTAGGAAAAAGGGTAAACAAAAATATGTAGGAATATTCTCGGTTGATACAATTTATCCGTGGCTTGTGTATCAGTCAGTAGACGAATTAAATGACGATGATGTTGATTCGGAAATGAATACAGACTAATAATTGGTATAAGTGTTGTTTTATGATAATATTATATACATGTTAAAGCTGATCAAACTGTGTGGTATTTTGAGTATATTTTGGCAAATATTAAGACAAATATTAGTTTGTCAGATATTAAGATTATGTGAGTTAATGTGTATTATGGTTATGTGCCATTGGTTGGCGAGTTTCGATTCTGATTAGTAGTATGGTAGTATGGTTAAGTGCCACTCGTTGGCAAGATTCGACTTTGATAGTATGGTAGTATGGTTAAATGCCACTAGTTGGCAAAGATTCGATTTTGATAGTATGGTAGTATGGTTAAATGCCACTAGTTGGCAAGATTCGATGTTGATAGTATGGTAGTATGGGTAAATGCCACTAGTTGGCAAGATTCGATTTTGATAGTATGGTAGTATGGGTAAATGCCACTAGTTGGCAAGATTCGTCGTTAGTTTGATAGTATGGTTAATGCCACTAGTGGGCGAAGACTGAAGCTGCTGAAGATTAGTGATATGATGATAGTGTTAGTTAGTATATGCATTGATTTTATATAAAAATAATAGTATTTGATATTCAGAAGTGATTCCATTGTTGAGATTAATGTGAATAATGATTTAAGTGTGATAAATATTTGATTGTTGAATTTATTATATTTTGAATGAATTAATGTCATGTGAATAATAATGGGAATACTGTATTTTCTTTAAGCATCAATATTTCGCGAGGGCGCGACTTGCAGGTCAGGATGGACGAATGTAAGCAATCACGCAATTAATTATAATATTTTGACGGAAATTGAACTAAATGTATTTAATAAAAGTTTTTAATACGCAGTTTAGTTCGATAATAATTAATGATTTATTTACATGGTATGTAGAGTGTAAATACATGTAGATATTTAATTAAACTAAAGAAATAATATTTGATCACTGTTTCGATAATTTATTTACAGTATTTTTATAACAAATAAGTATTTCTATTGACTTGCAAGTAACGCGCCTTTCGCCATCTTGTTTTACGTTGACACGGATGTGTCAAGTAATCTAACGCGGTGTTTTGAGTGAGTCGATCGCTGACTGTAGAACTGTACAGTACTCAAAGTGTAACAAGAGTTATTGTGAATAAAAGTGTGAGTTACAACAAGAGTGTTTTTCTTTCAATAGGGGATATAGGGACAGAGAAAGCGACTTTGTTTTATACTATCTCGTGCTGCGTTCAGACCGCGGCCGACAAAGTTACTCGCCTGTATCTTTTTCTAATCGCCACAAATGATTGTGTTTCGACGTTGAATCGGAAATCTTTGATTGTTACGATGGAGTTTATGTAATTGTATTAATACATGTTACATGTCGTGTTGTTGCATGTTTTCCTTTATGTAGGTACTAGATGACCCCAAAAACCAAAATAAAATTTTGCCCGACGCGGGAATCAAATCCAGGACCGAGCTAACACAGCTACAGTAGCTCTTGCGACTCTAGACGAGGCAGTGTTTGTGTTTATGTGTCTTTATGTATTAATATTTAATAACGGAAGTAACTCTGTCTGTCCGCTTCACGTCACAAAAAAAAAGTAGCTATCGTGGGACCTAGAAAAGAGCATAAGATAGTTTTAATTCTGAATATAAAAATATGAAGTACAAAAAAACCTCAGCTAGTATTTTATAAATATTCCTTTAATCTCATAAGCGATCATCCTAAACGAATTAATCAGCTATTTCTTTATTACTTGTTTATTTTGGGCCAATTCAATTGATAGAGTCCATTGTTATGGTGAATTCATATTGTTGTTGTAATAAATCATCATCATCGTCACCATTCTAGCCGAAAGTCGTCCACTGCCGGATATAGGCCTCCCCAAGCACCACCACTTCGACCGGTTCTGTCTCCACAAGGTCAGTTCACGTTGTGGGAGGTCTTCCAATGCTGCGTTATCCGGTACTTTCTGTCTACTGCCACTTAAATTTGGCAATAGGGATGATGCCCGAGTATATATAGTAAAAAAAAAATACATTTTGTCCGTCAATCAAAGAATAAAAATATTAGGCGGGTATCTTTTGCTATAATATATTAATAAAAAAATACTGATATAAAACGCATTGAAGTTGGGGAATGTAGATTTCAAAAGTTAGTATAAAATCTAAACACTTGTGACGTCATGCCACCATGCACGCTTTAGCAGTAGACAACCCTACGGTTGAACTGCGAGATGCCATTTATAAAAAAAAAAAACATGCCACATTTTTACTCAATGTATCGTATTAATCTTTGGATTACGTGAAAAAAAGTTTTTTTTTTAAATCTAGATTACAGACTAAAAAATAATTGTCATCTTCCCTACTTTTCGGGTTATATTGGTTACTTTGGTTGGTTCTATTGCGGATCTGTTCATTCTTAAATCGACCATGATTGTACTAAACGTAACATGTCCAGGCATAAAGGGTCCAGTAGTGGGGTATTGAGTTAAGACTGGATTCGGTATCTAGAATAGTCAATTGATAGTATGGATTGAAAAAATAATCAAAAAGTAGCACACGTTTTTTTTATCAGACATTTGAAGTTGAAATTCTGAAAAAGCTCGATTTGAGAAAAAGCATTTTGAAAGTTTGAGTGAAAAAAAAACACACTTTTACTTGCTTGTTACGTAGATTTTTATTCATTATTGTAGATTGATATGTTTTCCATAGAATCAACTTATAATTATACTTTTGACATCAAAACTAAAACAATTATTATCAAAATAAAAGAAGGATACACAGTCTAGTAAAAAAGGTCCACTTGCCGATATTTAATAAAAAGTTAGTTATTGCGATAGTAATTAACAATAAAAAACTAAAATTAAGTATTCTTACTCTATTTAGGAACTAACAAAATAACAAGACAGGCTTTTTTCAAACATTACTGCAACAGAATAATGATTATTTTAGCCACTGGTACCTTTTATGTAATTTCATAAAAGGTACCAGTGGCTAAAATAATCATTATTCTGTTGCAATAATATTTGAAAAAAGCCAATACAAACATAAAAATAAAACTTATTCTATTTGGGACTCCAACTTACGTTTTGGACAAAAATAAATTCCTCCTCGCACCTGATTCCTATGACCAACCTGTTTGCAGTACGAACATGTTGGTTTTTGTCGAATACTCTTTTCAATTGATGGTTTCTGAAAAGAGTACTCGACAGATGTTGTTGGGACAGAGTTGTGGTCAACATCAACATTTGGAATGGGTTTCGGGCATAAAATGTCTTTAGATTCTTCACGTACAAATTCACGAATCTTATTATAAAGATACGATTTTCTTTCGTACGTCATGCCTGCAGGGGATTTTTCTAAAGGAAAACCGTATACTTTATTCGGGTTCAAAACCTTTGATACAGTTGGTTGACTGTCAGTATATTTTTTGTAACATAACATGTGCCCTCTATTATCTTCATTTGTTTCAAAATGACTAAAATGCAGAAGTTGGTTAATAGTTACACAATCAGGTTGAAAAAAATTGGCCCAGTCGTAAGTTTTCACAAAAGTTTCTCCTTTCTCATCACCAGTTAGAACAGCTACTATAGATTTTGTTTTCGGACAAGCTTGAACAGCAGCTGCAAGAATATCCTTTAAGTTATTGCATTCCCATTTTCTAAAACTTTTTTTGAATAGACCGAAATACATGTCGGGTGCAAACTTCGTATGACCCACGGGAAGGAAAGATATACGGAAACTTCGGTGTCTGCCTGTTAAAACTCGCCATGTTGCATATTGCATGACATAGTTATTTTTATTTTGTCCAGCACAATTATCTGCATGACAAACAACATCTTTTTCGCCTATACCAAAATTTTCGAAAAAATGATGTAGCATTGAAATTATTACATTAGCTCCTTTCCCAGTAGCACAGGGTTCAGGAATTACGTACAAAACGAACTTTCTCAAAGGCTCTGCAGCAACACCAAATAAACTGACTTTAAATCCTGTCAAGAAATACAATGGCCCAATTTGTTGTGAACTGTGCGGCAAATGCACCTGTTGGGCAAAATCAAAAGAGTAATGCATGACGCCATCATAAGAACATGGTTCATGAGGTCCAAGAATAAGAGTAGAGTCCGTTATTGAATCAGTCGCAACTTTGATTACATTGTTATAATATTTTCGTTCATTTTGCACTAAATCAAGGTGCTGCCTCGACTTTTCTACAAGCTGTATTTTTTCCTTTTCATCTAAACCACCCATTCGTCCCAACGTGGTCACGTTTTTCTGACAAGTTGCACATAGATCTGTTTTCGGTTTCTGTATAACGACATATGGACAAAAATCTTCCCAAAGATCATACCAACTACTTCTACTAATAGGAGTTTTATCGAGTAAAGCTATAGTTTCCAAATATTTGTTGTACACATACGCTTTAGACATACTACAAGGTAAAATTATTAAATCAGATTTAAATTGGTGGCCTGGTAATCGGCCCGGCAATACTAAACCGTTTTCATTAGCAAACTGTCTTATAAAAGTGATTGCGTCTGATCTAGTTTGCAAATTAATACAATTGTAAGGTCGTTTACGTGACCCGTGGACCTTTGGAGCAACACCGCTGTCCAGAAAGTTCTTTTTTACATTTTTTAACCTTTTCAAACCAGTGGCATATACATATTGGAAAAAAATCTTGCATACTGAAACACCTCGAAAGAAATACTTTACCGTGTATTCTTTTCGTTGCAAGTTTCTGTTTTTTGAATGTAATGTATTTTCACTTGTACGTAAGAGAGCATTTAAAGCTCCTTTCAAGACCAAGTGATGATGATTGACTCCTTCATTACAACGTGAATTTAATTCGATACAATCTAACCTACTACTTAATATTACATCTTTTTGAAATTTGGACACACAATTATTATTACATCCACAGCCAGTATCTAAGAAAGAGGCCTGAGTTACATCGTCTAGAATTAAAGGATCATCATCTAGTAAAATATTACCAATTTGCCGCTCTTCGAGCGGCTCACAAGCACTAAATTCGATGTCACACGATAATTCTGTACCCCGTTGACTTTTGAACTCTAAATTAAAATTTTCATAGTCTTCATGTTCTACAGACGCTGAATAGCTAAACTCTGAAAACAAATAGTTGAAATATACATTCTACACAGGTCATTTTTTCATACTATGTCTATGACATAGGTACCTAACACAACTTCTTAATTGGTATTAGAGTCCTTGCTGTAGTCATAAAGAATATGTACTATTGCATGCATACAATGATCACGTCGATCTTTTTTGATTTTACACAAGGCTCGGCTAACTGTTTTAGCAAAATCATAACACTCATGTATTTCATCTTCACTGATTGCTTCTGTATTAGTGCTTTTTTCATAATACTGATCCGTTTCATCCATCTCAGATGTCGACTCTGTGAAATTATTTTCTAAGTTGTAAGTACCTGAATAAGGTGCAACGGTTTCTTCTTCTGATGGTAAATCCGGCGTTGTTGCGGTCGAGGCCAAAACAGGTAGTGTGTTTACTTCCACCTCCATAGAAAGTGGTACAGGTCCATCAGAATGCTTAGATTCATCACTAGAGCTGGAACCTTCGGTTGAATCTTCAATAATTATGTTACCTAAAAACAAATTTGAATTTAGTATAAATGGGATGAAATTATGACTAATTGAGATTCATTAGCCTATCAACTTTGTCGCGGTCAGTTTTCAGTCTATGTGGATGCAGCCGAATTATTATGATTAAAGCTGCTCTCTTTTAAAATGTAATAAATAAGTAGGAACGTAACGTAATCTACGCTTAATCCATAAATCTCTAAATCTCTAAAATCCATAAAAAATCGAATTTAAAGACGACTGCTGTCTGTAGGGGGCTTCGCCCCTGTCGAGGTCTAAATATGAAAAGTAGGTAACAGCTGTAGATACACACAAGAACTCCGTAACATTCCGATACCCCGGTTTATAGAACTAGCTTTTCGACCTCGGCCCCGCTAAGCGTAATAACGTTAATAATATTATAGCCTATGACTGAATAATGCAGCTTTGTATTGGAGAAAGAATTTTCAAAATCGGTTCAGTACTTTTGGAGCTTATTCGATACATAACACAACACGTAACAACAAACATAGTATTAGTAGATATAATAGACAACGTAAAGACTTACCTTTATTCATTTTTATGCGCACTTTTCACTCACTCAATTTAAAACAGCTAAGATAATAAAAACTGCTATATTTACACAAAGACTGTCGGATATTGTTTCCTTTCCGGTGTCAAATGACAAATAAATTATTGCATCACAGGCAGATCTATTTATAGGACACGTAGGTAGCAAAAAACGATCAGGGAAATCCCCGCTATGTCGAAGTGAAGCAAAGTAAATCCCCTTAGTAGTTGCATAGTAGCAGGGAGTTCCCCGCTTTAAGGGACCTTTTACACGTAGTTTCAACATTTTAATCTTAAAATATAATTAAATTATTAGAAGTGATCAGTACGGGGTATTGAAACGTATTTTATTCCCAGAATATCGACATGCCACCCACTGGTACCTTTTTAGTAAACTTTTTTCATAAAGTTTCTGGTACTTAGAAACATCGTATATAGTCATTTACTATATGAAATTGTAGATAATTGAGCATTTATTTATAACCAATTAAAATCGCGAAATGCAATTTTTATACCCAACTTTACAAAACCTCTTATATCTCAGAAACTAAATGCCGCGCACTGGACCCTTTTCGCTTGGACTGACACTATAACTACCGATATTGGCATGAGTACGTACTATAATAGATTTAAATTGTGTGATGCATGAAGGTCACGTTTATCCTTTCATTGTAGTCAACATTTTGTGTAAAATGATTATTTGTCGAATTATTTAGGCATTTTGGAGTAGTTAATAGCTAAAAAGGGGCTCATGGCTAAGTAATAACAGGTTATGCTACGCTTGCCAGGTTTGGTCCGTGGATGGGTGGTCTGTACATACCGAGACCCCTTCGTATCTCAGAAATGTTTGAAGGAAGGAAGCAGGTAATTAATTAAGATTGCAGAATGGCTGAAATTTTATTTTGTTTTAATGGTAGGTAACCATTGTTAACATAAAACAACGATAGTTAAATCCTAAACAGTCATAATTAAACTCCTTATTCCTTCTTTTTCGTGTGGTTAGTGATGACTTAAATTATAAACACTTTTTCTGTGAAAATTCCTAGGTTTATCACCGAACAGAAAGCAAACCGCATTACGGAAACTTCAAGCTCTATTTACTCCACATGCGGTAACGGCCACCATTACATAAACATACTATTTACGTATCTTATATAACTTTCTTCACCATAAGTTAGAGCAAGTTAACTTGCTTGTTTACTGGCCCGCTCACTAGCCATAGCGCGCGCGGCAGTCGCTTACCGCCATTCGTCGACCGCGCTACACTCTTGGCCAAATGTTTTGTTTTGTACAATGGCGTGCGTCTAATTCATAAACACGCCAAATGTTTATGTTTACAAATATGGGCCCATTTAAACTGTGCCCATTCGTCGGGCCGCAATTGTAAACAATTGATGAATTTATGATTTAGCCAGAGCGCAATGGAAATTCGATTTCGCTAACAGCTCTTGAAAACTTTTCTTTCGCAGTTTTCTAAGTGAAAAAATAAAGTATTAGTGACGAAGTATTATTAAGTGGAGTGTAACATATGTTTCTAATTTATTGATAAGTGTTTTGATGTTTGAAACTCGTTGAGAAAGTTAGTTTGATTGTTTCTAACGTGATTGTAATACGAGGCTAGTGTCAAAACTACGTGAAGAATACAATACTTGATCGAAGGTAAGTTTTCCGAAAGTAATTTGATTATTACAGTACAGCTATCTACATAATATAAGGTGTTATAAAATTTGCTCTAAGAATTTCGTGTGAGCACTTACTCACGTTACGAACAACTTTTACTATGGGATGAACCCTGAAATCGCGAAAAAAAATTGAGCTGTTCCATACATTTTATTGAGTTACGTGAGCATAAATGTATGGAACACCTCATATATTTTTACACCTTATTTTTACTTTTTTTACATTATATTTTTATTTTTAACAACTTAAACAAGTCCGTCATTTGTATTATTATTTCACGTGCAGTTGACGTGCAAACTACAATAATAAATCCGTGTTACAGTAGGTACCTACTCGTAACTAATAATGGTACACGGTGTCTACGTTGCAAGGCCAGGGTTAATAACTTAACTGTCATATATTTTACACAGATAATTAAAGCAAGACCGTACGTACCCAGTCGGAAAGTTTTAGCCCCTGGGCCATGTTGCGGCTTGTTCAGTGTCTTACCTACTGACTACATTGTTAAAATGTAATGTTACTTTTAATGAGACAACTTGGAACTCTTACTTACAGGTCGTTAAGTTTTTGTTCGGTTATTCAAAACTGTGCGGCCGTCTAGTTAATTATTTAGTTTTTGTAAGAATTTTAAATAGGAACCTTCTTTTGTTTTTCTGTTATATTTTAGAATTTATTACGTTTTATTTGGGGGGAGCTCGTGGCTAAGTAATAACAGCCGCACGGGGCGATCTATCAGGTTAAGCTACGCTTACCGGGGCTGGTCTGTGGATGGGTGACCATCTTTAGGTATCGAGATTCCTCCGTGCCTCGGAAAGTACGTCCAGCCGTTGGTCCCGGCTGTCATTCGTGGATCTTTGACAGTCGTTACGGGTAGTCAGAAGCCCGAAAGTCTGACAGCCAGTCTTACCAAGGGGTATTGCATTGCCCAGTTACTGACGGGGTTGTGGAGGTCAGATAGGAAGTCGTACCATGTAAAATACTGGTATTCAGCTGCATCCGGTTAGACTGGAAGCAGATTATTACGTTTCATTTAGTTAACAATCAATTCAAAATTCGCCATAAAGGTCTACATTTTATGATTCCTTGGTTTGTTCCAATCTCGTCCAGGTATCCACAACCTAGGTCACACAGTTAACTTCAAAGAAAATGATCTTCTCAGGTAATGAGAATACGATTGCAATACTCAATCCACTATACCTTTAATAACAACTTGCATCAGAAACCAATCAGTTCGTCTAGTGTACTCATAATACCAATACACTTTCACTGTTGTCTATTATAGTCTATGGCGTATGATAACTCATACACTATGCTAATGAACTATGAACGCTATGGCATCCTGCTTACGTGATGGAAATTATAAGTGAATAACTATGCCTTATAAAGGTACAGAGGCCAGCACATCAAGTTACCACAATCTGTCAAATTTCTTTGATAGTATTTCAACTTTATTGCAAAGACATAAGGTTCATTTTTAATTGAGAAAATTTGGCAGTTAGGGATAGCTTGATGTGCTGGCGTCTGTACAAAGAATCTATTTATTTATTAGGAACTACCTTCTGCCCGCGGCTTCGCCCGCGTGGATGACGGGAATTGCAAGTTATTATTTTTGCATTGCATTGCATTGCATTTGAAACGTAAACAACCTGAATGTGGGTTTACTGAAGCGTTAAACTCACTCGCTTCCGAGCTCAGATCGACCCTAAAGTCATTTCGCGGTGACGTTGACGCCAGCCTGACCACTATCAACTCAAACATCTCTGGTATGAAAACTGACTTGGAACTTCTCACCGCGAACACTACTGAGATTCGCAACGACATCAATCTTTTGCGAGCTGAGCAGGAATCACTTAAGCAGCGGTTGGTTGCTATAGAATCTAGGAACGAGGACATTACTCCGCGTATCGACTCCATGGATGGTTTGCTTCAGTTTACGTCGAATCAATGTGAAGACGTCGTGAAGAGAATCTCAGCCCTTGAAAGTCGTGTCATCTCAGCGGAGCGTACTGACGATCTAGTTGGCGAACTTGAGGCCAAAATCGACGTATTGGAGCAGCAGGCCAGAGCCTGTAATATAGAAATATCGAATGTTCCGGAGAGGCGTGGGGAGAACTTGATCACTATTATTAAATCTATAGGGGACAAAATAAAATTTCCGATAACACAAAACGACATTATTTCCATACATCGCGTTCCACAGAAAATTTTAAATAATTCCAGACCCAAAAATATTGTGGTGAGGTTCTCCTCGGTGCCGTTTCGTGACAACGTAGTGAGCGCCTATCGCTTGGCAAAGGGATTAAAGTCGGATCAGGTCGGCATAGCTGGAACCTCGCATACAATATATTTAAATGAGCACTTAACTCTGAAGAAAAAGTTGTTCTTTCGTGAATGTCGTCTTGAGGCCAATAAGCACAAATTTAAACACTGCTGGGTCAAACATTCCACAATTCTGGTACGCCGAACTGATATTTCAAAGATATTTTCAATCCGTAATAGTAAGGATTTCCACAAATTTAATATTTCCGATGATATTACCGCTAAAGATAATAAGTAATTCTTTAATTTTCCGTATTTTTTCTAACTGTATAAATTCCCTTTTTCATTTTTATTTTGATGCTATAGACTACATAAGCTCAATTAATTACACATACGTTCTTTGGTTAAGCGAATCAGTAATACATTTTTGTCATACTATATTCTCTGTTATCTGTGGTTCCAGGCTTACTGGTTGCATCTCTAATCATCAGTGCTTTCAACATACATTATATTATAACATATCTCCTTCCTAATGGCTGATTCACTATGTATTTATTATCAGAACTGCAGGGGCATTCGTGGCAAACTTCAGACGATTTTTATGAATGTCTTGGCTGGCACGTATGATATAATCGTATTAACGGAGACTTGGTTAGTACCAGATATAGCAGACTGTGAGGTTGTAGATCAGCGCTACACCGTTTTTCGTTGTGACCGGGATCGCGCGGCAACTGGTAAACGCGAGGGTGGAGGAGTTCTTGTTGCCATTTTAAAAACACTTCAACCTTTGTATATGGCCAACGTATGCGGCGGTTCTTTACACACCCACTTAGAATTTCTACTTATTCAATTACCCAGTCGTGACCATTCGAAACGGCACTTTATCAGTGCGGTTTACATACCACCTAAAACACCCGATGACGTCTATACTACTTACTTGAGTATGCTTTCGAACATTTTAAGTGATCCCGTGATAGATTGTTTTTACATAATAGGTGACTTTAATTTACCGAAACTGGATTGGCCTTCCGGAGTTGGTGCATGTAACCAGCTCAGTGAGATCCATTCATTTATTGGTAGGAATCTCGAAAATTTTCTTTCAGAATTGAACGCCACGCAGTATCATAACTTTCCAAACGCGAACAATCGAACGCTAGATTTATTAATATCCAATGAACACTGCCAGGTTTATCAGCCAAGTGATCATTTAGTACCCGTGGACTCTCATCACCCCCCTTACTGTGCCGTGACCTCCCCTCACATGAATTATTCGCGCATGAACCAGTGCCCAGTTGTGAAATTCAATTATAATAAGTGTGATTACGATCAAATTAAAGCTGATTTGTCTGAAACAGATTGGAATAGCTTGCTCGATCACCTTTCCGCACAAGAGTCTGTAAACACATTTTATGATTATTTATTTGAAGTTATTCGTAAGCATGTTCCCCTAAAATCCAACCGATGTTCTAACTTTCCCATTTGGTTTACTCGACCCCTTATAAGGCTATTCCGAAACAAAAACAAGGCTTGGATCAAATGGAAAGTTTACAATAACATATCCGACTTCGAGCAATTTTCTCTTTACCGACGTAGATTCAATAGTGAATGCTACCAATGCTACTCCAACTACATAAAGTCTGTCGAAGATAATGTTCACAAAAATCTCAAACTTTTCTGGAGCTATGTATCTAGTAAACGTGCTAATTCAGGGATTCCATCTAATGTCAAATTGGGAAACACTTCCTGCTGTGAGCCGCGCGATATCTGTGAACTGTTTGCAACGTACTTTAAATCTGTGTATGAACCATCTACACTCGATATTCATAATTGGGTGCCTCCTTCTACCTTCCATAGCGATAGTGACCTTATTAGTAAAATTTATATAAATCATTCAAAAATTCACAAAGAGCTCATATCGCTAGACTCCACAAAAGGTCCTGGACCTGACGGCATCCCACCTTCGTTTTTCAAACGTGTTGCTGATCAACTGTGTGATCCTCTGCATTTGTTATTTAATAAATGTATTGAACACGGCGTTTTTCCGGATGTATGGAAACTAGCACATTTGACTCCAGTCTTCAAAAAGGGATCCAAGCATGACGTGGAAAATTACCGCCCGATCTCCATTCTGTCCACCTTGTCAAAGCTTTTTGAGAAGTTAGTTTACAACGAAATATATCCCACTTTACACAAGTCCATAATTAAACAACAGCACGGTTTTGTCCGACAACGATCCACCTATACAAATTTACTCATTTTTGTTGGGAATCTTTTCGAAAACATGGATAATCGTTTACAAACCGACGCTGTGTATACGGACTTTCAGAAGGCTTTTGACAAGGTGGACCACGAATTGCTATTACAAAAAATAGCTTTTAATGGTATTCGCGGAAATTTGCTGCGTTGGTTCACATCTTACATAACAAACCGTACTCAAAAAGTTGTGATCAATGGTTATCAATCCGAGCTAATTTCAGTCACCTCCGGAGTCCCGCAGGGATCAATTTTGGGTCCTTTATTATTCACTATTTTCATAAACGACATTATTTGTTGCTTTAAACACTCCAACTTTCTACTATACGCGGATGATTTAAAAATTTACAAAACTATAAATAGTTTTGAAGATTGTTTATTACTTCAAAGTGACTTAGATCGACTTTCTACATATTGTACCACAAATAAACTATTACTGAGTTTACCCAAATGTAACGCTATAACTTTTACAAAAAATAAAAAACAACATCTATGTAACTATTATTTATCTAATGCAAAACTAAATAGAGTCTATTCACTGCGGGACCTCGGGGTGATATTGGACTCAAAACTTCATTTCAGCACGCACATAGATACTATTATAAACAACGCGCTTAGATTGTACGGTTTTGTTATGCGTAACAGTAGAGATTTTAAACGTCCATCAACTTATAGATATTTGTTTATATCTTTAGTTAGGCCATGTCTGGAGTTTGCTACTATGATATGGAACTATGATATGGAACCCTTACTATAGAAAGTATATTGAATCAATCGAAACAGTACAACGAAAGTTTCTGCGAGCCATGCATTGGAGATGTAGTCACAGCCAAGCCACGTATGATACATTGTTAAAGTATTACAACCTGCTTTCTTTAGAATCCAGAAGGCTGCTTCTTGGAGCAATGTTTGTTCACGGTATTATCCATAACAAATATGACTCCTCTGATATATCCAATAAACTGTGTTACCTTGTTCCGAGAACAGTAGTGCGTAGACGAGCGCGCCCATACCGTTTACTAGCAACTAATACCAGCCAAATATGTCACTCTAATGCTGGGTCTCGCGCTCCTCTGCGTCAACTGGTGGATTCTTACAACGACAGATTTGAGAGCATAGATATTTTTAACCTATCCGCTAACAAATTTAGGATACTTGTAGTCGAGTCTATAATGGCATCATAATTTTATTCTAATAAAAGAAAGATCTTTTATAATTTTAATAGTTTAATAATGTATTTAACTCGCGTAGCATAATTAATCATAAGTTAGTGATCAGTGGATAATAGTGTTGGTAGTGCAATAAGTGCCACTAGTTTAAGTTTATATTTTGTTTACGACATGTTTTGTACTGCTGTTTTTTATCCCTAAATAAATAAATAAATAAATAAATAAATAAATTATACATATAAACCTTCCTCTTGAATCACTCTATCTATAAAAAAACTGCTTCAAAATCTGTTGTGTACTTTTAAAGATCTAAGCACACATACAGACATTAGGACGCGGGAAGCGACTTTGCTTTATACTATGTAGTGATTTTGCGACGCCATATTTTAATGGGTAATTTTTAATACTAGTACATTTTTTTTGAGGGTGGGAAATCATCATTTGACCCCCGCTCTGGGTGGAGCCGAAGAGTGTCAGACAGCGGTAACCTTTTCAGACAATCCCACTGACCCAAAACGCCTGCCTGGATTCACACCCACGATCCAAATCGTAGATCTAGGCTCCACCACTGCTCTACACCCATAGAATATTCTTTTTAGTTTAAGTGTAAGATTATATGTACTATATATTGTATATACCACTTTAATGACTTAATTCTAATAAATTACTAACTAACCAATTTATTATTCATTTTCAAGATGTATAAAAGACTTTTGTATAGTCATTTAACTGATTGTGTCAGTATTCATAATTGTGAAACTTCGCCAGTTATGTTGTTGGTAAGTTCCGTATAATAAGGGGCAAGAAAATTGCCAATAAACACCGATTCAGACAGTCTGCTATTGACAAGATCCTAATGGAAAATACTCGACAGCGCTTTTCCCGACAAGGGATCAAACACAGGACCCCACGCTCGCAGGCGTACTTTAGCGACCATTCAATCATCAAACAGCAAGTATTGTGATTGTTACGCTATTAGGCGCATAAAACCCTAACAAATCCTTACATAATTTAGAAAATACGATTAATTACTTTAAAAACAAACAAAATTTTTCTAAGCTTATTCGGAAGGGCTTTCAAAATCACCATCATAAATAAATGGTTGTTAATTTGTAGTTAGAAGAAATCTTCCGAGGTAAACACTTTGTTCGACAAAATTCGTTCGAGATTTTTGGTGTCTACAAATTACAAATAAAGACTTCCAAGTGGTTTTAAAACTCGAAGGCTTCTCCGGAAGCCCTTGACGAGAGACCGCTAAAACTCGTTGTGGACATTTGTAAACGGACCAATATGTATAAAACACTTATGGATCTTCTATCGAATAGAAACAACATGAATGATGTAACCAATATTATGTAATAACTTGAACTCACACATTTATTGATTTATTATTTTTAATTTTTAGAATGATTGTAAATAAATGTGTGACATAATTAATTTTACCTGGCATTTTTGAATTTGTTTTTCTTTTCACCTTTTGTGGTGTAGTATTTTAATTCTGGGTTCATAGTCTTCTAATATAATTTTATAATTCAAGTATACAAAACGTTGTCAAACATTTTAAAAGAGTAACGGTGGAGTTTCTTGCCAATTTTTCTCCATACGAAACTATCTTTTGGAAGGGGCGACTAGAATCAATTCTATTTCCTATTAATTTTGACGTTCAAAAGTGCCTTTCTTGTGCCTTTATTTGAAATAAACGATTTGACTTTGTTTAAAACAGTGTTCGTTGAGATACTTGCCCGTTCTTCTCCATTGTTACCAGCTACGTTTTGAAATCATCTTTCGACATCTTCGACAATTTAAAAGCACCTCTAGTTGGTTTATTTGAAATAAATGCTTTGAGATTTTGGAAATTATGATTATGAGTCCGTTGCGCAATTTTAGGCGTAAGAAAAGACAACTCGTGTTTTTATTCCTATTTTAAATGAAAAATTAACCATTTTAGATATTAAATTCTGAGATAGCCACATCAAAGCTAATTTTATACTAGTACCTACGCTCTATTTATAAACAAGTGAACAACTTTGCCGTTCAGTTCGAAATGCAAATCAGGCGAAACTTTGGAAGTTCAGATATTTGTGGCATCTGGTGCATGATACATTTGCATCTTTATCTGAGTAATATTTTAACTGTTTTAAACGATCCAAAAAGGATCATCGGTGACGTTATTTACTTAAAACTTAAATGGAAACTGCTCATTCTTTTCTAGTTCACATGTTTGTTTGTGTCATTATTGCAATAAGTTGCAATCATGATTAAATGTGTTCTACCTACGCACGAGTTCTTATCCGGACCTCTGGACCTCATGTTATGGAATATCGTCAAATGACTCCTCCCGCTCTGAGTGGAGCGCAAGGTAGTGTCAGTCTGTTACTGACCTATGCATGTTCCATAGTTCCTTAGACCTATGAGTTCCGGTAACCTTTTCGGACAATCCCGCTGAATGAAAACTCCGTTAAAGATACTGGTAATCAGCTGCATCCGGTAAGCCTAGAAACCGATCTTAGAAAATTGGGAAAAGGCTAGGGACGATGATAAACGGCTTCATTTGATTTTGACACTGAGCCCAACATTCCCTAAACATCCCTAAGTAAAAACGTAAACAATCACAAATTCATTTATAATGCAGGATGGCTTGACGGACCCAAGGCTACCTTGGCCAGAGGCTGAGAATTGCCATATAACGTGGCAATGCCGCCAGTCTCTTAGGTACATTACCAGTCGACAGCGATGCGGAGGAATTTTTCGACGCCATATTTTAGTTAGTTATTAGCTTTAAATACTTGTACACAATTTTTTTTTGTTTTGTTTTAGTGTTAGATAATGGGTAAGACGCATTGTCCGAAAGGGTTACCGCTACCCCGGAACATAAAGGGCTAAGGAAGGAACATGGATGGGTTTTAGTCAGTAAAAGTCTGACACTCCCTTCCGCTCCACCCAGAGCGGGAGAAGTCATTGGATGATTTCCCAGCCTTAAAAAAAATGTGTTAGATTATAATATATTGGTATATAACCATTTTAATGAAATACACGTGTATGTAGGTAATTGACGAGTGGGCTGTTAATCATACCATGGCTACCGTGCATTAATAATTATAACTGAAAATTACCGGCTTAATAGCCACCACAAACATGCCTGCAAACTGCTGTTCGTAACGACAGACAGAATTAATATAGACTGAATTAATTCTACCCGTATATAGTATCCTAGTTACTCCATTAAAAGGGGCTAGATACGACCCTAGAGATTCGACTTCATTTGTCTTATCGGACCGGAAATGGCTACTGAACATGGTCTTCTAAATGAACTGACCGACTTGGGAATCATGAATGGGTTGGTAAAGTGGCCGAGTGTTTCCGGTCTGCCGATCTATTCTGTAAAAATCAAAACGTGAAAACTTACATGAAGTGAGCTGTCAATAATGTCATTCCCTATCATACGATGGAATGACAATTCACTTTAAGCTTACTTCACCTGAGTTTTCTGGGTGACATTTTTAACATAGTGGATCAGTTGCTTTATGTCGGGTCGTGAGTTCGATTCTTTTGCGAAGTTTCCAAATACTTTATTTTTTATGAAAATGTCCGAATTTTGGCTAATTCCTTATAAAAAAAAAACAAATATTTCGTTCTACTGAGGTTACGACGAACTGGAGATTTCTTTTTTTATTTAAAAGTCCGAATTTTGGCTAATTTGTTATAAAAAAAAACTTTATATTTTGTTCTTCAACTAATTGGCTGGCAGTATTTTTTTTTTGTTTTCAGCTCAGAAAGAAATGGACGTAAGAGCAATTTGCGTGTTTTCTGCTCGTATCTAAAAGTGGAAAACACTTTCGAAGAGTTTTAATAAAAGACCGAGTTAATAGACTATTAATAACAAAGCTGATAAAGTCTATAACAAGAGTTATCTAAAATACAGTGTGATTTTTAATTCACTGCTAACCACTGAGTAACTTTGTCTATGAGACCAACTCTGAAATGTGGAAAAGAATATTGGGTGTTTCTTACAAAAATGCAATATTTACACGATGAAAATATATGGAACAGATGTATATTTTTTGCTGTTTCGTTGTTGTTCTCAGTTGTTTATAATTATGAGTACTTTCATCTCCTGATGATAGTGAATTAAAAATCACCGTTTAAAATTGTATCCATAAAAAAACATGATAATACAAAAAAAAAACTTTTTTTTTGTAGTTTTCAGGTACGTTAGACGTATGAGTTTAAAAAAAATGTAGTTTTCACATCCATCCCTCACGTCTGCAAAGTTTAGCTAGCTAGTTTTATTTGACCTTGTATAAAGTGAAGGTTTTAGTACGGCGGGGACGGGACAAGGTAAGCTCACGTGGCCTCACTCGAGGGTCCTTCCAGTCGAGTGGACGGTCTCCGCAACCTGATCAGGACATCTGTCCCTATTGGCTTTATATTACCCTTGACCTAACCGCGAGGAAAATATGTTTACATTTTATAGAAATAAAGATTTTCTGACGTAGTTTCGGTGAAAATGTTACCTTGAACCTATTTTGTTTTAAAAAAACTCGATGTTTTTTCTTACTAGATATGTTTTTGTACATTCCAGCATTTTGGCTTCAAAATAAAAAAATTAAATAACTACTTGGTACTTTCAGCAATTTAACTTTACTTATTGGACATTATTATGTCCAATAAGTAAAGTTTGGAATGTTTTTGAAACTTAACACTAACAGATTACACGGTCAAAAAAAAATCGTTCATGTATTATGCGGGATTGTTTTATGTAATATCGAAGTTCAAAAGTGCTGATTTTCAGTCAAGTATGAATAAATGACTTTTGATTTAGATTATGAAAAGTTTTATGACATTAGGAGGTCCTAATTATGAGTCACTGTAGACCGAGCGAAAATGGATTGCTTTGTTTGCTGGAAACGAAAATGACGTTCTGCTTTACATTTTCTCAAAAACACTTAAAAGAGGGAAACAAAATAAACTACAAAACGATTTTCTGAATACAGATAGAAGAGAAAAAAATTGATTGCGGCAAACATTGATGACAATAGGCTCGCCAAGCAAAATGTGGATGTGTATACGTACATCTCTACCTATCCTTCCGTAGTTACAGGCATAATGCCGCTCAGCTATGTTGTATGGATTATCTATCTTTAGCTTATCTTTATTACTGTCATTACGTCCCCTTGTAATATGCAAATTCACTAGATTATAAGATGAATGATAATAAATCCCAACAATTATTATGGCTATGGTCCAGCATTATAATGAGTATAAGTAAATACTGGTGCCTTTAATATTGTGATTAAGATAGGGTTCTATAGCCAGACCCTGGCATTCTTCTTCTTCTTCTTTTTGTGTGGTGTGTGACTAACCTGTTGTCAGAGTTTTTATGCGGCCCATGGGCCTCTGACTTAGCTTCACATGCTGTTGAGAAATAATCTCTCAGACATGCTGGTTTCGTCACGATGTTTTCCTTCACCGATTTTTAAGCAAGTGATAAATAACACCCTGGCTTTAAAGTTACTTCGTTCGGTATCTGCCTAGCCTTTTCTCAACTATGTTGGGGTCGACTTCCAGTCCAACCGGATGTCGCTGGATACCAGTATTTTACATGGAGCGACTGCCGATCTGACCTCCACAACCTAGTAACTGGGTAATACGAAAACCCTTGGTAAGTTGGTTTGTCACGTTTTTGGGCTGGGCACTACCCGTAACGACATGCAAATATTGTTACGAGATTGATCGTTACAGACCAATTCTTGTAGTAATAATGATTTTCTTATTATTTATTTGTCTTTTTTCTTTTAGATGAGGCTTTGGTCCCGGCAGTGGGCACATTAAAGGCTGATTATGAATTTGTTTATATGTATAAGTTCATACAGTCCGCGAGGTATAAGCTGAGCTTTGCATTAGTGTGAGTGATCACCAAAAGTACAGTCAGAATGGCGCCGCGCCTCAGGCCGGTTACCCAAAATCGGTTTTTACCGGGCGAAAATGGCGCCGCGCCTAAGGCCGGTTATCACACCTACACTATCCATGTACACTCACACAAATGCAAAGCTCAGCTTATACCTCGCGGACTGTAATAATATTTAAGTAAAGTCCCTCTTAGCAAAAGTATGCGTAATTTATATTTATATAGGTAGGTACCATAAAAATGGTCCACAGTTGGCACATAGTTCATTATAAGAACAGATTATTTATGAGTGGTTTTATAACATAACTATGTTCTGTCCGCGGCTTGTTCGAGTGGAAGTCATAAAAAGATTAGTCCGTACAAATTTCGAACCGCTTACATTTTTAGACATTGAATTTTCAAAAATCCGTTCTTAGCGGATGCCTACGTAAGTATCTGTGTACCAAATTTCAGCACAATCCGTTCAATGGTATGAGCTATGTGTTGATGGATCAGTCAATCAGTCATGGTTTCCATTTTATTTGTATAAACAAAAGATTATCAATTTTATCACCATCATTTCGCTTGGCAGCCTGAATATAACCTATTTGACTAAGAGCAACCAAAACAACAGAACATAAAAAGGAACTGGCATCTGGACTACTTTATTTATACCTACTTAACAATATGAGGGGATATTTTAGGCTTAATATGTTTGAAAGTGGGAAGCGACAGCATCTTCAAAGCTGGTTCGCGGCTGCATTGTTCCACTTAACCTCAAAAACTTTCTCCTCATTTTCCGAAAGCTTTTCATTTCGTGTGTTGTTTTGGGTAAAGTCATTATAACAGCTAACAGATATATATATCTTTACATATATAATGTATAATCAGGCTATATTGTTCCCACTGCTGGAACACAGGCCTCCTCTCGGATTAAGCGGGATTGTCCGAAAGGGTTACCGCTACCCCGGAACATAAAGGGCTACGGAAGGAACATGGATGGGTTTTAGTCAGTAAGAGTCTGACACTCCCTTCCGCTCCACCCAGAGCGGGAGCAGTCATTGGATGATTTCCTAGCCTTAAAAAAAAAAAAAAAAAGGCCTCCTCTCGGATGGATGGGAGATGGGATGTTATATGTCTTCCAATTTTTGGTCTAGGACAGATCAGTTCCCTGACGTTTTCCTTCACTGATTTGACAGCAGTTGTTCCATCACAAACAGTTTACATAAATTAAAGAGCCTGTCTAGATTCGAACTACGACCTAAAATTTGTAACTCGGCGCCGTTACCTCTGGGCTACCACTCCTCATCATATTATAAGGTGTTAAAAAATAAACACAAAAAATTTCGTGGGAGTTTTTTTTTCATTGTACTCATCATGACGCCGATGAGTACAGTGCTCCCACGAAATTTTTAGTGTTAATTTTTTATCACCTTATATAGAAATAAAACAGATATGGCTAGAAAGGGACTGACTACAGAGATGATGACAATAGAGAAGAAAAGGACATGTTGCGCCGAGACACATAAATAGATAAACAGGAGAACGGTGATGATGAAACATAGTAGTTAAGATAACATTTGGCCCCTTATTTACCGATCGGACACCCTCCGACTGCCAGATACCAGGAGTTAGTAGGAATACTGCAGTCTGCATTAAAATACCCTTCCTGAGAATCGACCGGTACACCTAACTCATGAGCAAGGCTAGTGAGGCTGACATATTCTGGAGTCATTTTAAGCTGTGTCCACCTTATTTTGTTGTACCTAGGCCAGCACATCAAGGTACCCCAATCTGTCAAATATCTTTGATAGATTTTCAACTTTAATACAAACTAGCTTCTGCCCGCGACTTCGTCCGCGGAAAATTGCGATATACTGTAACTGTTTAGGCAGCGCATGCAAATAATTCTGTTTTCGGAGGTATTTCTTTCCGACTCGCTAGACGAATATTGCGATAGCTCGGCTAATATGTGTGATATAAATATAATTTATAGCCTATAACACTCAATATGTAGCTTTCTAACCTAACTTTTTCTGACGTCTATGCAGCCAGGGACCCAAACGTAGCATATCAGGAGTTCGTAGACATTTTCATTTTGTTATACGATCTGTGCTTCCCCGTAAATCTTATTTCAGTTAATGTCCACAATAAGCAAAAATGGATATCTCGCGGTATTAAAAAATGTAGTGTGAAAAAACGTCAATTATTATGGCAATATCGAATAAAACCTACTCAACAAAAAAAAAACGAGATTTAAAAATTACTCAAAACTACTTAAAAGAATAATACATTTAACACAGAAAGCACAAAATAACTACAAAATAAAGACATCAATAAATAAATCCAAAACTACCTGGCAAATCATAAACGAATCAAAATTAAATATACCAAAGAATAATATCCCAAAAATTAGAATTAATAATCAAATTATTTCCGATCCAACCCATATTTCTAATTCGTTTAACGATTATTTTATTGACAAAATTGAACCCTCGATAAAGTCAGGACTCAGAGTAACAAAAAATATTTTGAACAGAAAGGATTCCATGTTTATCGCTCCAAGTATTCCGAATGACATATCAAAAATCATTCTAGCGTTAAAAAATACGAATAGTGTGGGTTATGACGGGATTAGTACAAAAATACTAAAAACTGTAGCTGATGAAATAAGTCATCCACTCAGTCATATTATAAATCAATGTATAAGTGAAGGTATTTTTCCAGACGCATTAAAAAAATCGGTTATAAAGCCATTGTTTAAAAAACAAGACAGGGAACTAATGGAATGTTACAGGCCGATTGCATTAATACCGATGTTCTCAAAAGTAATTGAGTACTATATTTATAATCAACTTAGTTATTACTTAGAAGTGAACAATATACTCTGTAACGAACAAAAAGGATTTAGAAAAAATAAAACAATAAATATGGCAGTTTATGACTTTTTGCACTCGATTATGTCAAATATGGATACAAATACGCCAGTCTGTGCTATATTTTGTGACATGACTCAGGCATTTGATTATGTCCAACATGATATTTTAATTAAAAAACTTGATGCATACGGTGTTAGAGGGAATGTTCTTGAACTTGTAAAGTCATATTTATACGGCAGAAAACAAATAACGGAAATAAGCAGGCTGAATACTAAAACCAAACACGAAGAAAACATTATATCGGAGGAACGAACCGTGACCTACGGAGTTCCGCAAGGAAGCGTTTTAGGACCTCCACTTTTTACACTGTACATAAATGACTTTCCTAAATCAATTAACCACCCCGTAACACTTTTCGCGGACGACAGTACTATATCTATTCCCTGTAAGAATAAAGACCTATATAAATATGACATTAATAATACATTGATCAATACTATACAATGGTTAGACAATAATAATTTAAAAATCAATTTAAGTAAGACAGTAATTATGCATTTTAGCCAGCGTTCATTGACATTTTCCGATCTTGACATAACATATAATAACATAACAATTGACACGGTTAATACAACTAAGTTTCTGGGACTAATTATTGACCGACATTTGAATTGGAAGGATCACATAGATTCGCTGAGTAAGAGAATCAGTAGTAGTGCCTATGCATTATACTTGCTGTCACGAAATGTCAATAGGGAAGCGTTATTAACAGCTTATTACGGTCTAGCTGAATCCATTCTCAGATATGGCGTTATCTTTTGGGGTAACTCGACTGACAGAGAAGTAGCATTTAAGGCACAGAAGAGATGCCTCAGAGCAATGTTTCATTTGAAAACCACGGACAGCTGCAAACCCTATTTTATAATGCATAAAGTTTTAACATTGCCATCCATATACATTCTTGAAACCGTTATGTTTGTCAGAAATAATCCTAAATTATTTCCGCGCACAGCAGATCAATTTCCCAGAAACAGGCGTGACCAAACTCAACTATGTGTACCGCCCTGTAGGACTGCACTTATGCGCAAAAGTGTTTTTCATATGGCTCCAACGGTTTACAACAAGTTGCCTAAAACATGGAAGGAGCTTAATAATGTACATTTGAAAAGAAAACTGAAGACATATTTAGTAAATAAAGCATACTATAGCGTTAGCGAGTTCCTAGAGGAAAAATTTGTATTGACATAGTTGCTTAATTGATTTGATTATTAATTTTTGTGTTTGTTTATTTAAAATGGAATAGTTCAATAATTTTCGATCTTTTTATATTTTTTTGAATTTACCTTATTTTATTTTAATTGTTGACATGATTATTGTATAAGTAACAGCCTTTGATTTTGTTAATTTAAATTTGAATATTATTACTCTTTTATTATTTAATTACTTGATTTATTGTTATTTTAAGAGGTTTTTATTAATAACATTTCTTGACATTTGCACGTCACAGCGTGTGGCAAACATGCTTTGTACTTAATAATGTTGTTACCATCTTGCATGCACGTATTTCTTGTATGTATGACACATGTTTATGCAAATAAATATTATCTTATCTTATCTTATCAGTGAAAAAATTTATGAAATTGGATCATTAGTTCCGGAGATTACCCCCTACATACAAACTTACAAATTTTACCTCTTTATAATATTAGTATAGAAGTATAAGGTTCATTTTTAATTGGGAGTATTTGACAATTTGGGATAGCTTGATGTGCTAGCGTCTATACAATAAAAGAAAGAAAGTCTATCTATGCTCGGAGCTGTAACAATTTTATGCAACACGAAAGATAAAGAAGAAGTGTGCCTACTAAGCATTATATAGGTCTTTTACATAGTAATAACATTCAAAGTGTTTCCAACACAGAGGACAACATCCAAAAGTAGGTCGAAAGTACATGAAAGGATCAAAGAAAAACCAAGTACGAATTAACGGTATAAATTATTCCGTACGACGGTTTCTCCTGTTGCCATCGCGTGAATATCGTACCTTTTCGTTTTATTTTCATGGCGGTGTCGCGTGTGGCGCTTACAGTTCTTAAGAATAATTAGTAATTAAGTGAAATTCGTGTTGGAACCTCAGCAATTACTGCCGCGAACACCTGTCAATGTTGAGTGTAAACGTTTAATTAGGGGGTTTTATTTAGTCTGCTGAATTTCCCAGCACGGCGTATGTACTTTAAGATAAAGTAGCAATCCTCTCGGAAAGGATATCCTAGTCTAGGTGCCATCATTGTATATTCCCCTTCTCGAAGGAAAGCTTGTTAAGTCAAACTTTCAAGCTAATCGTATGAAGTCAGCTGAAATGCAGTATGCTCCGCAAGTCAAAAATCAATTAATCTTCCTAGCCTGGAAACAACGTTGGGGCCAGTCTAACCGCATGTAGCTGAATACCAGTATTTTAGATGGAGGTACTGCCTATCTGAACTCCTCAACCCGGTAGTATCTGGGTAAAACGATACCCCTTGGTAAGACTGGCTGTCAGACTTTTGAGCTTCTGACGAACCGTAATGACAGCCGGGACCAACGGTTTAACGTGCTTTTCAAGGCACGGAGGAGTCTCAGTATGTAATAATGGTCACCTGACCACGGACCAACCCCTGCGAGCGTAGCTTAACCTGATGTATCGACCCATGCTGCTGTTAGTACTTAGCCACGAGCTCCTCAAGTAATGCTCCGCAAGTAAAGTTGTTTTAACCAAAACTTAATGTTTCCTACACAAGGTAAGTTAGCGTAAGACTTGTAAGTGTAAAATAATGTACCACACAGAACAGTGTAGTCGTCTCACGTCAGTACCTTGTGGGGTTTCTCTCAATTTATGATTTTACGATCTGTGAAGCGCAGTTTATTTATTGTTTAACAGCTGAAACAGTGAATGATTCTCAGATCATATTGCCGTGAACAGCGCGCGTGATACCGTGGTTTGATGCTTGGCTAGGTATAAACACGCTACACGATATACTTAGCTGTACGGAACTGTCAATACGTCGGGAAGTAGTTAACAGTATCGTTGGCTTTTAAGTGTTCATTGTTAACTGTGATTTGAGAACTTTGAACATCACATCTTATGTTTTATGGACGTGAAACTGATCTTTCCGGTCTGTTTAGCTGGTTTTAACGGCAAAACCTTGGCTTTGGTTGTTATTTTAGTTAGCTTCGTAGTCAGAGATCAAAGCAGGCAGGCAGTGATAGCCCAGTAGTGTGACCGTTGGACTGCCAAGTCATAGGTCTCGAGTTCGAACCCAAGCCACGCACCTCTGATTTTACGGATTCATGTGCGTCTTGTATAATTATCACTTGCTTAAAAATCGGTGAAAGAAGATATCGTAAGGAAACCAGTATGTCTGAGAGATATTTCTCAACAGCATGTGAAGCGAAGTTAGCGGCCCATGGGCAGCTTAAAAACTCCGACACCAGTTAGTCACTAACCACACGAAAAGAAGAGAAGATTAAAGCGGGTTTCAATTTTAACATTTGTCGCGTTAAGAACTGCGTGTCAAGGCCAATAGTGGCTTTTATACCACTGTAAACAAACAATTTCGATACATCGTTAGCCCATTTTGAAGTGATCCTATCTAAACTATCCTATTTGGGGCCTTATTTCTTATCGATATACTAGCAACGCGCCCCTGCTTCGTAGGGCTTTTACGACTTTAAAAAATCATTAAAAATTACAAAATTCTTTAGTTTATTTTATTGTGAATGTAAATTAATGTAAAATAGGTTTTCAGACACATAAACTTTCGATGACATAAGTTCTCACGGTGATAACGACTTGTCAAAAGATCGTGAATTATGTAATTTTAATATGAATATATAAAAAGTTTCCGGAATAAATTCTCCGAATGATGGTAAAAATCGTATCCAAATCCGTTGCGTAGTTTAGAAAATTAATGCGATCACACAGAGACGCGGCAATATGTATGTATAGCTAAAGCATATAGATTACAAACGTATACAAGCCTTATGGTATCAAATCTTTTTCGAAGAATTCCTTTGGGGAACCGCCTCTGAGATTCAGTCCAAATATCGTAGGATTTCTTATATGGAGGCAATATTGTTGATTAAAATGAGATTTGAAGGAATGATACGGATTGAGTGCCGATAGAGGCTGTGAAAGGATTTATCGTAACTGATAAGTGAATAGGTCTATTCAATAAAGGTTTTGGTTCTGAATAATCGAATGAAATAAATAGTTTTATGATCTTATCGCAGATGAGGTAAGAGGAGTAATTTGAGATTATGCAATAAAAAGAGTTAGGTATTATGGCTTATGTCCAAAATTAATTGTGGTGTGATTTAAGCAAGAAATTCCTGTATCTTGGGACACCTGGTGACTCCTCCGTGCCTTGGAAAGCACGTTGAGCCGTTGGTCCCGGCTGTCATTTGTGCATCTTTGACCGTCGTTACGGGTCTTACCAAGGGGTATCATATTGCCCAGTAACTGGGTTGTGGAGGTCAAATAGGCAGTCGCTCCATGTAAAATACTGGTATTCAGCTTCATCCGGTTAGACTGGAAGCCGACCCCAACATAGTTGGGAAAAGACTAGGCAGATGATGATGAGAAAACAGGATTCAACATTGGGAGCAGGAGTACATGGCAAAAGACTCCCTAAGAGGGAAGAAAAAACGCAACTATTCCACCCTTAATTGCGTTTTGCCCTGTCATAAACATTATAGTGCAAACGTTAAGCTATGATGTGTCCCAGCGCTTCATTCGTTTAAGTAAATGGCTAGTATGACGTATGCTTTAAAATCTAGAAGGTACAGTAATTTGTCAGAAATAGTTTTTCCTCTGACAACAAACTTATGCAACGAGAATAAAGGTCACTGCGGTCCAAAACCTGAGATAAAATAAATGAAAAAAAAAATGAAATGGAAAGGAGGAGAAAGGAGGAAGAAGAACGGAAAGAAAGAAAAAACTGAATGCAAAACTATTTGTTCAAATTAATTACTAGTACGTGTGCGGGTACTAACAAGTGCACTAGACAAGAAAGCAGCACTTGATTCACGAATGAAATCACGCGATCATTAGTGAGAGCGCGGTCAATTTATTCATCCTATGGCTTCATTACGGTTAAGTTCCTGAAGTAGCCAGGCATCCGGGTTGATTTGATATCGTTGTTATTATGTTTTTAGAAGAAGTGAGAAAGTAGGAAGAGGTGGACAAAGTAATCAGTTTTGTACTTGTTAAAGTCCACTTATAATGATTGTTTGTTTAGGTCCAAAGCAATACAAAAACGCAACGCAGGGAGCGTTCGTTATACCCCATACAATATTGCTTAATGACGTCTTCAATAACTGTCTGTATCTTCATAGCGTGTCGATGGCAATCTAAATGTACAGACGCCAGCAGATCAAGCTATCCCAAACTGTCAAATTTTCTCAATTAAAAATTAACCTTATGTCTTTTCAATAAAGTTGAAATACTATCAAAGAAATTTGACAGATTGTGGTAACTTGATGTGCTGGCCTCTGTACTCGGCCCAGAATTCGGCTACGTGTTTGGCGCCATCACTAGCGTCCACCAGTTCCTGTAAAATGCATACGACAGGATACGCAGGACACTATATTAAGTGTCCCATCTTTTGTGGGACAGCACCACATTTACACTCCAAGGCGGAGTTGTCTATGAATCCCCATCCGAGCAGGTTTTCCTTGCTTCGACCAACCTGGGTCCGGACTGTCCGTGTATCTATATATTTACAGATATTCAACGATGGTGGCCCAATCAGTGGTAAAGAGTGAAGAGGTAGACTTAAGATTTGTAGGTGCAAAGTTACGAAACCAGTCATGCTTATTTTGTGTAAATAATTTAATCAATGCTGCTTTCAAAATGGTGTAGGAAAACATCGTGAAGAAACCGGCATGTCCAAGAACCAAAAATTCAAAGATATGTGTACTAACCCGCATTGAGTCCATCTGGAAGATGAGGTAGACCACACTCCCTCTCGAAGAGAGGAGGACTTTTTTTTGAGAGTGGGAAATATCCAATGACTCCTCCCGCTCTGGGTGGAGCGGAAGGGAGTGTCAGACTCTTACTGACTAAAACCCATCCATGTCCCTTCCGTAGCCCTTATGTTCCGGGGTAGCGGTAACCCTTTCGGGCAATCCCGCTTACCAAGAGAGAAGGCCTGTGTACCAGTAATGAGAGAGAACATTATTGGCCGATTATATTTCTACGCACTTTTAGGACTATTCTTATTTGGTTTCTCTTTGTTGTTTTTCTCAGCTACTGGTTTGATGGTCTAACCTATCATGGAATGTACTATCATGATTTTGCATTTATTTTTTAAATGTCAAAAACATTTTACCGACTTAGAAGATTGTTGTTAATCAACACTAAGCCCTGTCTATTTAAATGAACTACATGCAGATTAACTGAGATAAATCCTTATTAAAGTAGTGAAGACGTATCTTAGATCCAAGTGATAATATTAATGACTTATGAACCCAGTTTCCGTTTCTATATTAGTCGGTGACTCCACTTGTTAATGAAGAGTTTGATAAACAGTGAGTTATTATGTCACACTGATACGAATGACCAAAGTTTTGTGTGATAAGGATTCATTCATCGGAGTTGCTTAGAATTGTTATGTATCTCCTTACAATTATTAAGTTACCGAGCAACGTGCTTTTGGCTAGTGACTAATTAGATTCTTGTTGCTTTGATTGTCTACGAACCGTCTACCGACTAACGTTTAGAAAAACTACTTTTTATCATGATTTTACTCATGACATTTTTGTATGATGAACAACATAATTCAAGGGGTATCGTATTTAAGCGGGATTGTCCGAAAGAGTTACCGCTACCCCGGAACATAAAGGGCTACGGAATGAACATTGGATGGGTTTTAGTCAGTAAGAATCTGACACTCCCTTCCGCTCCACCCAGAGCGGGAGAAATCATTGGATGTTTTCCCACCCTCAAAAAAGGGGTATCGTACTACCCAGTTACTGGGTTGTGGAGGTCAGATAGGCAGTTGCGCCATGTAAAATACTGGTATTTAGCTGCATCTGGTTAGACTGGAAGCCGATCCCAACATAGTTGGGAAAAAGCTAGGCAGATTTTGATTGATTGAACAACATAATTCAGTCTATAATGTTACCACTGCTGGGGCACAGCCCTTCCCTCGGTGAGAGCGCGTGGGCAGTTATACACCATGAGGATTCAGTGCGGGTTGGTGGATGTCAGATGTTGAGAGCAAGCATGTGTCCCATCAGGAACATTATAAGCTGATTATGCAAATTTTTCCTGTGGCAGCTAAGTTTCTAATCATTTCTTTTTCTTAATATAAACCAATTAAAATTTCGTTGGCCCAAAATTTTGCCACTTCCACAGCGTCGCGTCGTCGGTGGCAGCGCAGAGATCACTTAGGCTGCATGTTTTGGGACTCAGAGGGCAGGATAGAAGGTGAAGCATAGTTTGGGATTTAGTTCCACATCCACACGCAGCTTTTTTTTTTGATGGTGGAGAATCATCAAGTGATTACTCTCGCTCTGGGTGGAGTGGAAGGAAATGTCACACTCTAACTGATTAAAACTCATCCATGTTCCTTCCTAATCCCCTTACCTTGCTGCCCTACCGTTGAGGTAGCCCCACCTTGCCAGGTTTTAAATTTAAAATACAGTCGTGCCAGCGACACGAAGAAGAAGAAGCATATAAATCAATGTTCGTCTCAATCTGCCATTTTTTTTAATAAGTTCGCGGAGGTTTTATTCCAAAACTACACACATCAAAAGTGTCTAGGGATCAACATATATTTTTGCAATAACTTTTCTCTTGATTGATATTAATTTAAATTTTCTTTAAGGATTCATCAAATAAAGTGTTTTCGTTTGTCACAGTAACGATAAACCAAGTCACCTTTGCATTAATAAAGAAATTTGCCATTTTCCTAATAAAGGGATTTTTGACATTTGAACCACTAACATTAAAGTTCGAAAAAAAGACTGAAATAACAGTTTTCTTTAAAATTTTATTGGGTAACTTAAACAATTAATAATCCGTGTTTCTACCGCGAACACTAACAACACAAGAACATCGGTTTGGCATACTCAAAATGAGTTCATCCAAATCACGCTGTGGAATGGCCGCCCATGTTCGTTGCAACAACAAAAAAAGGTCTTCTTGCAACTGGATACCCTCCATATTCGGCAGAGCTCTTCTCTGTAGCATATCCCATGCATGCTCAATCGGGTTCAAGTCTGGCGACTGAGCAGGCCAGGGCAGGACATTGATGTTAGCTGCGGCGAGAGTCTGTCTTACAACTCTTGCGGTGTGCGGTCGTGCATTATCATGCATTAACTGAAATAAGGGACCGATTTGCACTTGTAGAGGAACGATGACGTCAGATACAATCGTCTCAGCATAAATTTGAGCGTTGAGGTTGCCTCTGATCCAAATCAACTCAGTTCTTCCGCCGATCCAAATACCCGCCCATACCATGATGGTTCCACCACTATAAGGATGGACTTCCTGGCAGGATTTTAATCGCTGTTGGCGTCCAGGGGTTCTCCAGTGTCGTATACGTCTTGTATCCGGTCTCATACCAAAACGAGACTCATCAGAAAAGCACACGAAACGCCATTGTTCTTCTGCCCAATTTCTGTGTTCAAGAGCCCATTGATATCGAATCCTACGATTGTGCATTGCTATAGGTGGTACCCGTAGCGGTCTTCGGGAATTGTATCTGACGTCATCGTTCCTCTACAAGTGCAAATCGGTCCCTTATTTCAGTTAATGCATGATAATGCACGACCGCACACCGCAAGAGTTGTAAGACAGACTCTCGCCGCAGCTAACATCAATGTCCTGCCCTGGCCTGCTCAGTCGCCAGACTTGAACCCGATTGAGCATGCATGGGATATGCTACAAAGAAGAGCTCTGCCGAATATGGAGGGTATCCAGTTGCAAGAAGACCTTTTTTTGTTGTTGCAACGAACATGGGCGGCCATTCCACAGCGTGATTTGGATGAACTCATTTTGAGTATGCCAAACCGATGTTCTTGTGTTGTTAGTGTTCGCGGTAGAAACACGGATTATTAATTGTTTAAGTTACCCAATAAAATTTTAAAGAAAACTGTTATTTCAGTCTTTTTTTCGAACTTTAATGTTAGTGGTTCAAATGTCAAAAATCCCTTTATTAGGAAAATGGCAAATTTCTTTATTAATGCAAAGGTGACTTGGTTTATCGTTACTGTGACAAACGAAAACACTTTATTTGATGAATCCTTAAAGAAAATTTAAATTAATATCAATCAAGAGAAAAGTTATTGCAAAAATATATGTTGATCCCTAGACACTTTTGATGTGTGTATTTAAAGTTTAACCTCTACAGTAACAACTTGACTTTTATTACATTTGTATGATTGTATATCATCGTATTTAATGACTGTGTGTACGCAAAAGTCAAGGGCAACCAGGGACATTTTAATGTGGGACAAATGTTTTGTAATCAGTAAAATCACTTGCCTCCAAGCCATTTTGTTATTACTTACCTACTTGGTGAAATGTGCGTGTTGCTGAACAATGAAATAAAGTGGCATTGGGATGGAGTGGACACAATTGAGACTTTGAAATTATTCCTCGCTGGTAGGTCAATAAATATAGGTACAAGACCTTTGTAGTCTGGTTAGAATGTAAGTCAGAAAGCCATAATTAGCGTATTTGTCGAGTGTATGACAGATTTCCTAAGACCTAGGGTTCGCTAGGCGTTTTTTAGAGAGAGACCGCATTTATCAGCAGTTAGTTTTCGCAGTTATATATCACCACATATCATATGTTTCATGTATGTATGTATTATTGTATACAGAGTGTCACTTAAAGGGTATATACATAGAACAGCATATGCTATCGTGGAAAAAAAAATCTCCGGTTCCCTACATTTCGTCGAGTCACGTGACCAAAAATGTATAGAACAGCTGTTTTTTTTGTGCGACTTCGGAGTTGGTCCCATAGTAAAAGTTGTTCAGTTTGGTGGTCTTTAACATATCCTTTCGGTTACACCCAGTATACAATAATACATAAATACATGCATAAACAGCATTTACTATTTGCAGTAGGCTGTTTCTTTCTCCCATAATACATCCAAAGGTTGACTTTAAAAGATCGCTTCGATCGATCGCAGAACATTTAACAAGGGGTGACACAAGACCGCTCTTGTGTCACCCCTTGTTAAATGTTCTGACTTTGTGTCAGGATCTGTCATTTTTACGGCGTATTCTATTCTATCACCCCACTTGTCGCATTAAGTTCCACGTTGTGTCTAGTCATGTCGTTGGAACTGAAATGAGTTGCGTGACTTAATTTTCGCTTTTATTGCATGGACATAAAGCTCTTTCAGACCGGCTCAAGCTGATTCCGAATATAAGTGTGGTCACTCCGTAAATAACAGTCGCCAGCACATCAAGTTACCACAAACTATCAAATTTTCTTAATCGATTTTGAACTTAACCGACAACGTTTTATGGTTTAAAATCATTTGGAGAAATTTTACAGTTTGGTAGAACTTGATCGTACATTACAACTCTTACAAAAATATTTATCCATAACCACTTTAAATGTAGATATTCAAAACTAAGGTTGACAGACATCTAAGCGAAAGGTCAAACTAAGATAATGGTCCAGATAAGACAAAGAATTTACGATTACAATGGTTGATTACTTTGACAGATTATAACTTATCTTTAGTATGGCTGTAGTGATACTATCATCCTAAATCTGATTATGTCTATTACTTCTACAAGCAGAAAACTTTAGCCCGTAATAAAAATACTTACCTACATTAAATCATTGAAAAAAGACAGGAACTGAATCTTACCTGTCGTTATTTTCAGCCGTCACATGTTTTTTCTGGACACAGACGACAAAGAAAGCAAAGAAAAGTTTACTATTGGTACACTGTACTTAATCTATATAATATTGAAGTGTCTGTTTGTCATTGATAAAAAAATACAGTTTTTTAGTAGTAGTAGTATTTAAAGTAGGAGCTTTTAAAAAAAAATGTTTTGTTTGTCTATCTGTTTGTTCCGGCAAATCTCCGCAACCGCTGGACAGATTTTGACGGGACTTTAACTGACAGATAGCCGATGTCATAAGGAGTAATTACTAACTATTGCGGGTAGCAGCTAGCAGAACATAAAACACAGACGCGCTGCTTCGCCCGCGTGTATTGTAATTATTTTTATAAAATAAAAGTAGTACTTATTCATTGCTCGCTATAACATCGGATATCTGCCAGTAAACGTCCCAACGTCCCGAGCCATGTCTATGGCTGCGGCTATTTTAATCAGGAAATGTTGTGGGTGTTCCAAAACAAATAGTAAAAAACTTTTCTTATATCAAAGTTTTAGTGTTTCCGAACTAAATCCTTTGTCCCGGATGTTTTCTTTGTTTTTACTATTTTTTTGTAATGGATTTGGTGTCGTAAAAAAAGTTCATTTTAACTGGGGCAACATAAAAGGCTAAGGAAGGAACATGGATTAGCATGGTTCAGAATAGTTGTGACTTGATTATATAAATTACTAGCTTCCGCCCGCGGCTTCGCCCGCATAATATGTCAACAAATTATACACATAAACCTTCCTCTTGAATCACTCTACCTATTACAAAAAACCGCATCAAAATCCGTTGCGTAATTTTAAAGATTTAAGCATACAGACAAATAAACAGACAAAAATAGCGACTTTGTTTTATACTATGTAGTGACTATCAACCCGCCCCGGCTTCGAACGGGTGAATGTAACTACTACGCGGGTGAAGCCGCAAGCAAAAGCTAGTTAAATTATACATTTAAACCTTCCTCTTATATCACTCTATCTATTTAAAAAAACTGCATCAAAATCCGTTGTGTAGTTTTAAAGATCTAAGCATACATACAGACATTAGGACGCGAGAAGTGACTTAACTTATACTATGTAGTGATGATGGAAGGATTTGTAATAGTGACAATATAGTTAATTCATTTTTATATTATTGACTAAATATATTAATAGTATAGCTAGGTTCTGTGTACATTTTATAGCCATACTTACTGCTCCAGCTAAATAAAACGATGAATATTTTCAACACATATTTTATGTTAATTAATATATTTTCAATAGAATAAGTTATGAAGTCTTTATGAATATGTAAGTAGCAGCTTAACATTAAATATGTAAATAACAAGACTTGTACGGTCGCTTACAGCTGTACAAACATTTAGATAATTTAAAACAATTTCTTTTTATTTTATAGGAGCTCGTGGCTTAGTAATAACAGCCGCACAGGTCGATCCATCAGGTTAAGCTACGCTTGCCGGGGTTGGCCGTGGATGGGTGACCATCTTTACATACCGAGACTCCTCCGAGCCTCGGAAAGCACGTCAAGCCGTTGCTGCCGGCTGTTATTGTGCATCATCGACAGTCGTTACGGGTCGTCAGAAGCTCGAAAATCTGACAGCCGGTCTTACTAAGATGTATCGTATTACCCAGTTACTGGTTTGTGGAGGTCAGACAGGCAGTCGCTTCATGCAAAATACTGGTATTCAGCTGCATCCGGTTAGACTGGAAGCCGACCCCAACACAGTTGGGAAAAGGCTCGGCAGATTGATTTCTCATTGTTTTATTACGATTTGCACAACATTTGAGGGTAAATTGTTTGGCGTGGTATCTGCATGTGATGTCGAGGAAGGAAACGTAGCTAAGTGATTAACTGAGGGATTCATAATTATGTTGATGGATGGAGAGAGAAAGGAAATACCATTACCAGAACCTTACATGATGCGACTGTCTGTATGTCAAAGTCAAAGTCAAATCATTTATTTCAAATAGGCACAAGTAAGGCACTTTTGAACGTCAAAATGAACAAGAAATAGAATTGATTCTAGTCGCCCCTTCCAAAAGGTAGTTTCGTGTGGAGAAGAACGGGCAAGCACAAGTTTAAACCTTAGTGGTTTTTGGTTGCTATTTAATTTGAATCCTATGATAATTTGTATAAATGATAAATAAAAAAAAAAAAAAAAAAAAAAAAAAAAAAAGAAACTCCACCGTTACTCTTTTAAAATGTTTTACAATGTTTTGTATACATGAATTATAACATTATATGTGAAGACGATGCACCCAGAATAAAAACACTACACCACAAAAGGTGAAAAGAAAAACACATATAGTAATGGTAGGTAACTTAAGTATGTCAAAAGTACATGGTGCTCACATATTTACAAACATTCTAAAAGTTAATAATAATAAATCAATCAATGTGTGAGAAGTTATTTCAACATGTTAAAATAGTATTTTATAAATAATAAATTATTACCTAATTTACTTAGCAACCAGTTTGATTTTGTTTACACACTAGATTGCCCTGTGGAGCAGGACCAGCATGTTTCCAAGCATCCTTATCCTTTATTTAATCCTCTAATTTGTAATATGCTTGTTTACAAAGTGTATTTTTAATGTAAGTTTTAAATTTTCTTTCATTTAATTGCAGAATGTCACAAGGTATTTTGTTGTAACATTTAACACAGAACCCCATAAAAGATGTATGTACTTTTGATAATCTAAAAAGGTCCGAGCTCCGCAACCCAGTAACTGGGTAACGTGATCCTTCTGATATAGGTGCGGATATTATTATGGCATCTGCTACATGAGAGAACAGTGGTGGCCGAGATGTAACGGCCCGACTTCCGATTTGTTATAGGTTGTGGGTTCGAACCCAGCCAGGCTCATAATTTCATCACCACTGTTCTCAGAACGGTGAAGGAAAACATCGCCAACGTGAAGAAACGGCATGTCTCAGAACAAAGAAATCGAAGACATTTGACATCTACCAACCCGCACTGGACCTGCGTGGTAGATTACGGCCAATTTCCTCTTACAGAGATGATGCTTGTGTCCCAACCGTATTGGCTGATTATACTAATCGCTCTATGTAGGTAATATTAGTAGTATATATATGCACGGTGATATTTACCCATATCATGGACATTTATTAGGTAAGCTGACCCAACATAGTACCTAGTTGTAAAAGGCTAGTATTTACAGCCTTTTTTTGAGTCGGAAATTATCAAATGACTCCTCCCGCTCTGGGTGGAGCGGGTGTTAGACTCCTTAGCCTTTTATGTTCCGGGGTAGCGGTAACCCTTTCGGCCAATCCCGCTGACCCGGTAGGGTTCGGCCTTAACGGGCCCCTTCCTTTATACTGCTGTATGTATTTTCAGCCTTAGCTGACTATAAAATAATAGTCCTTCAGATCAAATTTCCACCATGGCGATAAATTTCAGCGGAGACCAGCCTTCGGCGAGGGAGATATTAGGTATATTAAAAGTACACAATTGTGTGCGCAAACGCGGGTGCCCTAATGTGTCGTCGATATAGATACTACAATACTTATTTACCTTTCTATCAATATAGGTATTTTTATTTACAATTTCTTTTTTCAAAACAAACATATTTTTCATTATTATTTCGCTTGCTTTGTTCAGCATGCATCTGTTCTAGCCAGTTGCTCAGTGTTGAGTTCTCTATTGTGACGTCACCATATCCGAAAGCGGGGGATTCCTCCGTACTGACGTTGTATGTTTCCGTTAGTTTCCGACGATTCGCCATTTGTGTATCTTTTAGAACCGTATGACGCACCGATAGGGGACAACCCGTGTAGCTAAAACCTTTGCTTTGATCTCATTCGCCTGGAACTTACTTTGATGTGGATTGAGGACGACAGACAGTTATTAATTATCATATTGCTGTGAAACCAAAGACTTTGTTGTTTATACAATGCTAAGTCCGACTAAAGTGCTTTAAGGCACTGTTAGCGTGAATGACATTGATGTTGGGACGTTGATATACATTAGTGAAATTGTCACACAAATTTTATTGACAATTTTGGCCACGCACCTAATCCTTGTAGCGTTGTGCTGCAGTACTACAAGAGAGCTAGCTAATTAACTAGGCAGCTTATAGCACATTTTACTCTAATTTGTTTACATGTTATCTGCGAAAACTTGCAATTTGGCCATCATCATGTTATTATCTCTAAATACAATATTTAGAGATAATAACACGATGATGGTCTGCCTAGCTGTAAGTTTTCCGAAAAAGATAAAATAAAATGAAATATTTAAACCGTAATATATTTAGTTTCATAAAATATCTCAAAAAAATGTGAGCCAATCTATACCGTACAATATTTAAAAGTAGTTCCAAATTCGTTTAAAAATCGAATGCAGCCAGAATTATTTTCCTTCCATCCTGCTACAACATAAGGTCGCCTATTGCATCAAACCTCTACTGTACGACGTTGCATGACTCCCTGTCACGACAACCCATGACATGCAGCAGTAGTGCTATTCTATTAAAATTTCAGCGTGAAAACGTAGGTGAAGTTAAAGTGAACTGTCAATAGTGTCAATCCTTAGCTTTAGGTAGAATGACAGCTCACCTCACGTACACTTCACCTGAAGTTTACACGGGGATTTTTTTTTACAGAATAGCAGCTTTGAATCAATAGCTTTGCCCGGTATGACGCACTTAGCTGATTTTTAAATATTCACCCTGGTCCTAATGATTTAGTCCTGTTTGATCGGCTTCGCCTAAAACCTAGTTTGATGTGGTTTGAGAACGATAGACAGCTTAGCTAAGATTATCGTGTTACTGTGAAACCACAAACTGCGCTGTTTGTATACCTACTTAGTAACTATTAGCTATGTCTCGTACTAAAAGATCTCTTTATTGTTGCACGTCATAAATTACATTGTTACCGCTTTTCCGAAAATAAGTAAATGTTATTATTTAGCAGAGGCGCCAAGAAACTAATAACAACTCACTGGTTTAATATAATTAGTATGGCTGGCGTTTGGACAAGGCGGTGCCGCATTTCCGTTTATTTGTTTATTTAATTTTCCGGGTACACCAGGATTCTATTTCGTTTGTCGTGTCCCAGTTATAACTTTCCTACCTTATTTAGCCGAGGATAAAGGAACATTGTGCTAATAGATATTTATGTTTTTTTGGAAGGGTAGTAGGGATGTGCCGATATTGTTGACTATAAGTAAGAAGTAGGTACCAAAAAGGTTTGAAATAAATCATGTAATTACTCGTTTTATTTTTGAAACCGAAGTCTTACATCCAGCTGACGGATTTATGTCTGACAAACAATTTCTTTGTTGCCTTAAACTATGCTTCAAGTAAAAGCACGTTGCACGCATCTGACGACTGTCATGCATACAAATGACAGCTACGAATGTTGCAACACACAAAAACGAACTGTTACGTCGATTCTACCATTACGTCATAACATACCTTTACCATGTAAGTAGCATGATGGCGAATAAACAATGTGAACTATTTTATCAAACCATTGTTCTTCTTTCAAATCACAAATGTGTCATCTAAATAAATATAAGGAGAAACTGATAGACTGACTCACTGATTGACTGACTGACATATCAAAGTACAGCCGAAATTACTGGGACTAGGAACGTGACATTTTTCACACGACTTTCTTTTGTAATGTAGGAGAGCAAGGGTTTTTGAAAATCGACTTTTAAGGGGGTGAAAGGGAGGGATTTTGTTTGTATAAAAATCGTATTCCATGAGTTAATAAACTAAACTACCCACTAAAGGGGGTTTAGGGGGATACAGTTTATAATATACTAGCACTTTGCCCGCGGCTTCGCTCCCGTGGTCTTTCCCGTGGGACCTGTTATTTTATTTTATTTCCCGGGATAAAAAGTAGCCTATGTTACTCCTAGAAAACTAAGCTTTCCAACGGTGAAAGAATTTTTTAAATCGGTCCAGTAGTTTCGGAGCCTATTCATTTCAAACAAACAAACAAAAAATCAAATCTTTCCTCTTTATAATATTAGTATAGATGAAATATCTTATTCACAGCAGTACGCTTGGAATATTTTGTGACATCCATGCGGGCGAAGCCGCTGGCAAAAGCTAGTAATCAATAATAATATTTTCTTTTCCATGTTCTGGAATAGGGATTGTCCTAGGGTGCACTTGCATAGTGCATGCAGGGATAATCGTCGGTCGGTGCCTCCTCAACATTAAGAATGGTCTAAGAGACCTTCTGCGAGTTGGCTTCGGCCCCTCGTACGCTTGCCAAAGGTCCACGACCCCTGGGTCCCGTGATGTGTCAAAGACTAAAATAATGAAACTAATGTGGTTTCTGGTTCTAATTATACCTCCTTACTAATGAACGTTGTATAGCGTCTGTTTAATTACACAACGCTTTGTTTTCTTCTTTCAAATGTCAAATTTCTGACGACTGAAAGAGAGGTATCGGGGTGTAATTATTCACCTGATATGATACGTTTATTAGTAAGAGGGGTATCTAGTCTTCGAAAAGGGCTTTTGGTTTGACGTGTTCTAAATAGCTCATAATTATAAGTTATTAATACGTACTCGTATTTTAGTGGCATTAATGATTCCTTGTTATGTATCGTGGCCTTGCTAGAAAAATTCATACCTTTCATACTATAAGGAAAATTCTACTACATTGAGCTTTTGGAGAACTGAATATATACCTATGCTTATAATAAGCTAACAAAAACAAAACAAATGCGAATTGCGAATGGGAGCTACATCGAAAAATGGAACATTTTGACGTTCCAAGAGTGTCGTGATGGTCAAAATGGTATGTATGGTCGTGGTGGTGTCGTGGTGGTTGGTGGTGGTAATGGTACTTCTTTTGGTATAGCTGTCAGTCCCTCAGTGTGTATAACGTGGTCATTCTAAAAGTATATGTGCAAAATCATACCTGATGTTGATATGATTGTACACCAATATTTTGCCAGTTACGTTTGAGTCCCATGTAATAGGGGGCGAACCTATTGCCACCAACCGGACACAAATCCAGACATCCCAGGTGCTACAGAGAAATTCCAAATGGAAAAACCCAATAACACTTTCCCCGACCAGGAAGTCGAACCCGGGACCGGACTGTCTGAAAGGGTTACCGCTGCCGCGGAACATAAACGGCTAAGGAAGGAACATGGATGGGTTTTGGTCAGTAACAATCTGACACTTCCTTCCGCTCCACCCAGAGCGGGAGGAGTCATTTGATGATTTCCCACCATCAAAATAAAAAAGGACCTCATGCACAGCGGTAGCGCTTGCTAGACTAACCAAGTCCAAAGTTATTACACTTACATTTTTTTACATAAATATTCAAAACACACGTTTCTACCCATGGGTGAAGCCATCTTTTGTTTTGCTCACGTCAAAAAATAACAAGTTCTTGAACCACTAGTTAACCTACACGTGTATCGTGATAATCTCGTGAAATACCAATAACCCAACACAAAGACATGACACATTAAAATTCAAAACAACTTCCACTACTCTGTCTGTATTAAACGGTATTAGGAAATCCCCTCCTAACCACACTCCTTACAATTCCTTTGTGCTCTAGTTAAGGCATTCCGACTGTATACGTTTAATAGACAACAGGTTGATAGTACAGAACTGCACCAAATTACTTTGAACACCACACTACAATGGAATATCAACTCTAACTCCCACACTTTAAAGTGTCAAATCCATCGTAGTGATGGTAGATTACCTATTCACCGTTCGCATACAGATTAAGAGCGTCTGTTACTTAAGAGTTACGTTTGAAGGTTGACTTTTTTATTGGTTGTAACGTTTTACATATAAACATGTTGTTTATAAACCAGGCCATTGTTACATGTTTATTGTTCTGTCATGACGTTTTAATAAAAGAATAAACTGGAACGTGCCAGCTGTTTAAGCCCTGGCTGGAGGCTATAATTATTTTGTGGCATCTACAGGCAAGTCCGGTTAAGCAGTATACAACCCTATGGTTAATGCGAGATGACATTATCAAAAAAAAAAGAAAGCCAGTTGTTTATCGTACTGTCGCCAGCGCATGAAGTTAAACCAAACTGTCAAATTTCTCCAAACGATTTTAAACCTTAAAATGTTGACAGTTAAGTACAAAATCAATTATGTAAATTTGATCTGCTGGCGACTGTACCTAACCTACTAAAAACCTACTTTGCATTATTGTTGAAAAATAAAGGTATTTTATTACTAGATTCAGTTTCTTGAACTGATAAAAATACCATTCAATTGTGCTCAATTCGAGGATGAATCCCTAAACACCAACCTTCTGCAGTTAACCAATGACAAATCAACGGATTACTCTCTTTGGAAAGTGACAAGGAACCTAAAAAGGCCAACTAAACAAATACCGCCTATTAGAAATACTGACGGAAAATGGGCTATAAGTAATGACCAAAAAGCGTTAAGGTTTGCTCAACACGTACAATGTACTTTTCAACCCAATGATAACTGTACAGATATACTTGAGTGTGAAAAGTTAGTGCAAAATCAAGAAATTAAGCTTGTGACTCCTAAAGAAGTTATGAGAGAAATTCAAAATAATATTAGTTCAAAAAAATCGCCGGGCTATGACCTCATAACAGGTGAAATTCTTAAACACCTCCCGCGCAAAGCCATAGTAAAGCTGACCAAAATTATCAATGCTGCGTTTACTCTGAAATATGTACCTGAGCTGTGGAAGGTAGCTGAAGTAATTATGATTGCGAAGCCTGGGAAACCGCCCCATGAAGCGTCATCATATAGACCTATTTCCTTGTTGCCAGTGTTATCAAAACTATTTGAAAAACTATTGCTAAAACGATTAAAACCAATAATAGAAGAAAAAGATCTTATCCCAAATCATCAATTTGGTTTCAGAGAAAAACACTCTACAGTAGACCAGGTACACAGAATAACAAACGTCATTGAAAAAAACGCTCGAAAACAAGGAAGTCTGCGCCACCGTATTCTTAGATGTCGCGCAAGCTTTTGACAAAGTTTGGCATGATGGCCTAATATTCAAACTTAGATGTATGTTGCCTCCAGAATTTGCAGATATTCTGGAGTCGTATTTAACTAATAGAATGTTTAGAATAAGACAAGAAGATGCATATTCCGAGCTAAAAGCGATAAAAGCTGGGGTACCTCAAGGAAGTGTGCTAGGCCCAATCTTATACTTGTTGTACACATGTGACATCCCAGAGCTAGATAACAACACCATTGCGACCTTTGCTGATGATACTGCTATTATGGCTACTGGATCGAATCACAAAGAAGCAGTAGAAAAAGTTCAACTTGCTGTGAACAAAGTTTATGACTGGAAACAAAAATGGAAGATCAAACTGAATGAGTCAAAATCAATTCACGTTGACTTCACAAACAAACAGTGCGACTACCACCCAATCTACATAAACGGTACGCAAGTGCCTTATTCTAATACAGCCAAATATCTTGGCATAACCCTCGACGCTAAGTTGCGATGGAAAGCTCATGTCAAAAAGAAAAGACAGGAACTCGACATACGCTATAAAAGTATGTATTGGTTACTCGGAGGGAATTCCTGTTTATCAATACATAATAAGATTATACTCTATAAGCATATTCTGATGCCAATTTGGACGTATGGTATCCAACTCTGGGGCTGTACTAAACAGAGCAACCTCAAAAAAATACAACAATTCCAGAATAAAGTACTCAGAGATGCTGTAAAAGCACCTTGGTACATCAGAAATGACGACCTCCACCGTGACCTTAAAATAGAACTCGTCACCACCATCATTCAAAAATTTGCTGAAGCCCACGAACACAGACTTCACCGACATGTGAATGTTGAGGCAATTCAGCTGTTAGACAACACGGACCTAGTGCGTAGACTAAAGAGAACTAAACCTTTTGAGTTAGTGTAGTGTTTAAAGTTAGTGTATAATAGTGATCATTGCTGTGTGTGCTATGCATATAACACATGAACAAAGTGTTTTTATCAATACCAGACTCTAAGAAAGTGCTATGGACTTGTATAAAAGTGCTAAAGGACGCTATTCTTAGTTTTAACAAAACCTTTACCGTATAATAATAAGTTAGAGTTAAATTGCTTATTAGTCTTTTAGGCTAGATTGTAATCATTTATTAAGAAATCTTTTCTTAATAATAAGGAAAAAAAAAAAAAAAAAATTGTGCTCACGTAGAGATATCGCCGCAACATATTCTAGAGAAATTGTCGGCAAAAAAGGCCAACTCCTTCTTGAATTTCTCGTAGCTTTTTTCTGTTTTAAGGATGGGAAAACATCAAATGACTCTTCTGCTCTGAGTGGTGGGAAGGGAGTGTCAGACTCATACTGACTAGAACCTATCTATGTTCTTTTCTTAGCCCTTTGTGTTACGGGACAGCGGTAACTCTTTCGGACAATGCCGCTAAACTCCTCGATGCTGATCCCTACGATAACTTTGATCTATTAGATTATTAGTTTATTTCCGAATTTATTTTCTATTCCCAACGAGTACCACATTTTCAGTTCATATTTACAGAATAAACATTTTCATTTCAATTGATCATCTTCTTAGGTTGATCCCCTGGAGGTCTTTGTCCAGCAGTAGACATCTATTGGTTGAAATGATGATACCAAATTGATGATCAACTGCCAAATCATTGACCAACTTTGTTCGGGTTGGCTCCCAGTCTAAACTTTGACAAGGAGTGTCTTCATGTCTGATCTCCGCAACAACCTAGTTACTGGGTAACACGATACTCTTTGACTGACTGGCTTTCGATCTCAATGGACCGATAATCAGGTAATGGTTAAAATCCGGTGGATGCGATAAGCAAAAGACCGTTTAAGTTGGATGACTCAAGGTAGTCAGCGAAATTCAATATTTCATAGGTACTTTGCATTTTGCAGGTCAATGTCAGGTTATATCACCTCTGCCTAGACTTTTCGTTAGGGTCGGCTTCCAGTCTAACCGGATGCAGCTGAATACCAATATTTTACATGGAGCGACTGCCTATCTGACCTACACACAGTAACTAGGCAATACGATACCCCTTGGTAAGACTGGCTGTCAGATTTTCGGGCTTCTGACGACCCGTAACGGCTGTCAAAGATGCTCAAATGACAGCCGGGACCAACGGCTTAACGTGCTCTCCGAGGCACGGAGGAGTTTATAATGTCAGGTTACATGTTGATCAAAATTTGATTCACGGCCATAGCAAGTATGTATTTACAGAATTATAATGATAAGAATCATCAATACGCTTTCACCTTAATGAAGCAACGCTTATGAGCGATCTATTTCCAACGTGTGTGAACGTCTTACAGCTGAACTGATGATAATGAAACGTACTCTTATGAATATGTATGAAGCACGGTATCTGGTATTATTTACTTAGTCGCAGGCGCACGTTCGAATGACAAATGAATGGCGCTGTTAACAGCCGCGACCAGTGACGTGTGTCAAATCGGTTTCACGTCAATGAAGGCAGTTAAATGATGTGTTAACGTTAGCTGATATATTTTCTTCGGGTATAGTGGGAGATGTTTGGGAAATTAACATAATGTTTGGTAATGTCTTACAGAATTGATGTTTTATCTCGAGTGGCGTTTGGTTGACCTCTATCTTACGATTAAAGAGAAATCTTTGTTTATTTACAACTTAAAGAACACGGAAATTAAAAAAAACTCTTTTCAATTTGGGAAAAAACTTGTTAAGAAAGTTAGTTTGATTGTTTCTAACGTAAGTGTACGAAGCTAGTGTCAAAACTACGTGATGAATACATATACGGAATGAACCCTGAAATCGCGAAAAAAATATGAGCTGTTCCATACAATTTAATGTATGTCCATACATAGTAAAAGTTGTTCGTAACGATGAGTAAAATGCACCCACGAAATTCTTAGAGAAATTTTTTAAACACCATAATATGTTAATTAATCAAATGAAAAAAGTATCATATGCCCATATGCGAGAATCAAAACACAGGCCATTTACCATCTCCACAAAAAACCCTTCAAATTTTGTAACTATAAAAATAAACAAACAAGTAGGTATTTTATCGACATCTTTTTACAGACGCTTCACAGCCCATTACATTCTCATTACACTGTCAACGCAAATCATAATGAAAGACGTATACGAACGCAAAAAACAACATCGGCACTCGAAAAATTGCTATTCCTTTTTAGCTCTGTGTTTACTGTATGTAGATTCTATTTGTCAAGCAATGTTTACGAAAAATCATAAATCAGATGTTTGACATACACTAAACAACGTTGCGAAGCGAAGCGAATTCGAAACACGAAAAAATACCAACAGCTTACTTTTTTACATCAAATGACTTGTCCCGCTTTGGGTAGAGCGGAAAGAAGTGTCAGACTCTTACTGACTAAATCCCATCCATATTCCTTCCTTAGCTATTATTGTTCCGGGGTAGAGGTAACCCTTTCAGACAATCCCGCTTATTTCGGCCCTAACGAGTCCCTTCCTTACTTATCAAGTGTCGTGCTCGCAGAAGTTTCCAATGCGACATCGTATCGCAGTTATGTGTTTGAGCCCTAGGGGTTGTCAGAATATTCGGGCTTGTTGCAAGTTTATTTATTCAAAAACCGGCCTAGTGCGAGTCGGATAATACGAAGGTTGCCGGCTCCTTTCTTTTTCGTGTGGTTCGTGACTAACCTGTTGTCAGAGTTTTTATGCTTCAGGTACTATCTCTCAGGCATGCTGGTTTCCTTACGATGTTATCACTTGCTTAAAAATCTGATTCCCAGTACGCTACCATTCAATATTAAACACTACATTACATTTAGAAAAAAAATACTTGTGTTATAAAATACGAGTTTTTTTGTCACCCCCGTTAACCCCTCAAATGTCGTATGAACCCCATAGGTTCATTAGAAAAATCTCTCGAAACGACAATAAATATAACCGTAAAAATCATCGAGTCTTTTAGGTAAACGGCTTCTAATAGGTGAACATCTAATAGGTTAATTTTCAACTTAGGCTTTAGTCAACCCAAGCCACAAAAGGCTAAGGAAGGAACATGGATGGGTTTTAGTCAGTAAGAGTCTGACACTCGTTTCCGCTGCACCCAGAGCGGGAGAAGGCATTGGATGATTTCCCAGACTGAAAAAAAAAGGCTTTAGTCAACGGAGGCTTAGTAAAAGTGTCCCGTTTGGCACCCTTCGGGTACGCAATACTAAAAACAAAGAATCGAATTATTTTCAGGAATTAAACACAAGTCCTAAATACACTATACAACCTAAAACTAAAAAATATACATATCATGTACAAGTTGTAATAAAAAAAGAGGAGAGCTCATAGGGCGTCAAAAAACTCATCCCCATCGCTGTCAGTGGGAAATATGCCAAAAAACCTGGCAGCGTTGCCACGTTGGATGGCAATGCTTTGAAGACTAGATAATATCGTTTCTTTAAATCTCTTAAACTGCCCTGACTAAGTAACAGCATACCAATCACATACTGACAATGAATAAATTAAAGAAACACGAAGTTATGTAGTTACCATAAAATCATTGTAAGTCCACGAGATAATACGAGTCAAAAAAAAACGGCTTCAAAGAAAAATACGTAACCGATTTACTACAGTGAGATTAGTATCGCTACAATTTAATTAATTGGCAGGCATTAAAACAGCAACACGAGGCATTTTGATTAATTGGTTCGTTAAAAAACAAAAACAACGTAGACGTCGAAAGCATTGGATTCGAAAGTGAAATCCATTTTAATCAAGATTAGAGGTTTCGGCTGAAATGTTCGACAAACGACACGACACTGTAATACCCCAGGTTTTGCAATCAGATAAAATTATACCAATTAAAGGCACCCAAACTAATTTAGCGCTTCACAGGTTTCACTGATGAGGGAACTTAATTACTGAATTTCTACTAAGTTGCGTGCCCCACAGATGGGCTCTATTCTATATGAGGAGAGAATTGAATTTTCTAAAATTACGTTTGGTTTATCTTACTGGAGTGGGTACAGTAGGCCGCATATCACTGATAACAAAGCCAGTTAAAGCTGGCCTTTTGTTTCTATTAGCCTTTTGACGCACGTGAAACGCACGCGCGTCCCTTCACGCCGAGCTACAAATTTATTTCTTCTTGTTATCATAAATTTTCCAATATCCATGGTGTCTTTTAATTTGTTTCATGTCATTAAATATGTACGAGAGCTTCAATTTTTAAGATATAAGACATATAATTTAAGATATGTATATAAACACACACAAAAGTAATGATTTAATTGTTTATTTCGTGTTATAGGGTACATTGCATTGTCACATATTTGTGTCGTTGGCGTACAGAGCATTCGTTTGCTTGTCACGCAAATGTGACAATGGCGTACAAAAGGTTGGACATACCCTAATTAATCAGGTAGACTGTACCATTTGGCATATTCACCACGTGTTGAAAGCAACTTAGATTATTATATTACGGATTGGGAAAACCTTTTGGTTTTGTCGAAATTGTTTACTATAGTAAATGTGATGGTCGTTGCTAGGGCGACTATCTCTGATGGGGGTAACTATGTGACCGAATAATAGGTACGTTTTTTTTTTGAAGTGTGAAAAGTGACCGAGGTAGATCTGAGAGCGGCGAATAATAGGTACTTAACTACTTGATAATTGTTCGTGGAAAACTATTCAGTATTGTTTGAGTCAGTTATTATTGCATTATTTATTTTATCAAAGTCGTCGTTGTTGGTCATATTTTCTGGTTTAATTACTTATTATTCTTTTTATTATACAGGGTGTAATTGAAGTCATGGAAATTATTGCAAAGGTTCATTGTATTCATCATTGTGAAAAATTTTCACTATGGGAACAAATCTGAAATCGCGAAAAAACATCAGCTGTTCCCATGAAAAAAAATTACCCATGAATTCAATTTCAACCCGTACAATAGAATACTTTATTTCAGACCAAGTACATAAGGTTAGTTACAATTTTAGTTAAAATCTAGTGTTAGTATATACAGACACAGATTCACATAAAATTAAAATTCAGCATGGAGTTGCATCCACCTCCTGAACATCAGAAAACCCCACCTCTCAGCGAACAAAATGTATGCCAAAGTTTTAATAAAATTCTGATAAATGCATGACATCTGTCATAAATTTGACTAGGGACCAAACGAGATATCAACGAATTATGTAGGTATGAGCCCGGAGTTATCCCTGAGGTCTCGGGTTCAATTTGGGACGTGAATAATACCCGATGTTGATAATTGAATAAGATTCGGACGAACCAGGCCGGTCGGGCCCTAGTTACTGTGATAACGTACAACTAAATCAACTCAGTATGGTTTCGATATATAGCTTCCTTTATTGAAACACAGCGGGAGTGTGTTTTCATGTTCCTGTTTCTTATGGACGGGACATGTACAATGTTATTCCCCGCGTTTATATCAAAGTATCAGACATGTTTAGAGTATTTGTTTTTCCTTTACGCCAAAAACGTGTTGTAAAGATTCGTTGTATACAAAAGTGTGAATAGCCTATAATTTTATGGGACAGAGGCCTTGTTTCTGTGAGAGGAGGAGGGCTATAATCCACCACGCGTGTCCAGTGCGGTTTGGTGGAAGCCGAAGTCTTCGAATTTTTGGTTTTATGATTTTCACAGAAAAGACCAGGCGGATATAACAATAATAATAACATCCTTCCTTGGACATTGGACACACAACTCCATATTATAGTCCCAAGCTAAGCAACCTAATGCTTGTGTTATGGTAACGAGATGGCTGACAAACTACTTATATACATTTTTATTTTTGTAAATACATACATATTGTAGATAGACAAACACCCAGACCTAGAACAAATACTTGTATATATTATAGTCCCACATTTGATTATGAAACCTGAAACCTGTACCTACTTGAAAAAAATCACGAGGTATTCTTGGCACAATGATTACTGTTTTAAATCTGAAGTGAAATCTCACCGTAAAAACGTAGATGAAGTGAGTTTAAAGTGAGCTGTCAATAGTGTCAGTTCCTTTTTTTTTTTCAGGCTGGGAAATCATCCAATGACTTCTCCCGCACTGGGTGGAGCGGAAGAGAGTGTCAGACTCTTACTGACTAAAACCCATCCATGTTCCTTCCGTAGCCCTTTATGTTCCGGGGTAGCGGTAACCCTTTCGGACAATCACGCTTACAGTGTAAGTCCCTAGCATAGGGTTGGATGACAACTCACTCCACCTTGATTTTTACGAAATAGATCAGCGGTTGTTACAAGGCGAATAACACAGCTGGTGACTTGTAGTTAAGCGGTTAGCCAACATGCAGAGATGCATGAGATGCATGTATTTTATGATTAGGGTCAAAAGTATCATCTTACCTAAAGAGTTGCATTCAGATCAATTGCTCCTAATAATCTTAATCTGTGCCTACATCATCTTGTAGATGACTAACGCGAGACCGTTAGTACAGGGTACAGACGCCAGCACATCAAGCTATCCCTAACTGTAAAATTTACTCAATTAAAAATGAACTTTATGTCTTTGCAATAAAGTTGAAATACTATCAAAGAAAGGAGAAACCCATTTCTGGGCCCAGCCGTTACACGAATCAAATATGTACCAAAAAAATCTCCTATTCTGCCTAATTAACCCATTTAAATCTTAGCCTCAATTACAATGGCAAAGTGTAAAAAAAAAGTACAATTCAATTTTTTTGTTTTAAACATCCTTTGTAAACCGTTACAGCACTTATTTCATTATACGTCACTTACTTTGCAAATATTAGCATTAAACAATAGAGCGTACCCTAAGAATGTAATCGATTTATCGGATATCGATAATTACAAATGATAATTGAATCCTCCATTATTTTAGTACAATTGCTTTTTAGATATGGAAATCATTGTAAAATAAAAAATTCAGGAATATAATTATTTTTTAACGTAAGCACGATTTAAAAATCATTAAAGGAAATAAATAATCGAAAAAATCAATTGCAAAGCGGATTGCACTAGTAAACGGCAAATGTCAATGTCAACGTCTGTCAAATGCCATCGTGGTAATTAGTGTCATTCGCTTTTCGTATCTCTGCGCAAGTGAATGTGTTTTTCGAATGCTCGAGTTTTATTACAATATTAAACCTCTGCTGTCGGTTCGAATACTGGACTCCGAATTTGATTGCCTTCTGACTGACCCTCGTTTGAATATTGGATACCGCAGCCTGTCATTCCTGCTGACCTTGGCTGGAAAACCGGATCAGGATATTGCTCTTCTTTTTTTTTTTTTTTAAGGCTGGAAAATCATCCAATGACTGCTCCCGCTCTGGGTGGAGCGGAAGGAAGTGTCAGACTCTTACTGACTAAAACCCATCCATGTTCCTTCCGTAGCCCTTTATGTTCCGGGGTAGCGGTAACCCTTTCGGACAATCCCGCTTACCCGGCAGGCTTGGCCCTGAGGGGCCCCTTCATATGCTGACATCTCTTTGAGGCGCGCGTGGAACATATACGCGCCGTACGGCACGGGTATATTGCTCTTCTGACGACTGGTTAATACGGTACCATAAGCTTGTGCATTAATTGTGGAATAGTTACGGACCGCTGCAACACTATAGGAAGGCGAAGATTGGAAGATGAAGTAATTCTTTCAATTGTACAGGAATGGGTTGCGCCTCAATCGGTTAGTATGCGATAATTCTATAACGTAACATTTTTGTAAGCATGTTGATCGCAACGATAGATGGTGGTGGAGCAAAATGAAATGTGTAGTGGACTGTATAATATGTATAATTAAGATATGAGGAATTACAACGGTCAGCTGTTGCACGCCTCCACACACGGCTGCGCTTACACGTTTTCCTAACATCTATTCATTTTGTCTCTTATTACTTTTAACCGACCGTTGTAATTCCTCATATCTTAATTATACATATTATACAGTCCACTACACATTTCATTTTGCTCCACCACGACCTATCGTCGCGATCACATGTAATATCGCCAATCTGCACTGAACCTGCATAGTTAATTACGGCCTTTTCCTTCTCTCTGAGAGGAGTCCTGTGTCCTTGCAGGGGGAATGTAATAAAGCCGCTGATGTTTACCTAAATGTGACACTCAGATGCTTATAGCTAAATGCTAGTGCTAGAACTAATAGTCAAATGATAAATGTTTGCTTCAGGTAAATGAAAATGACTTTATCTGTCAAGTTTGCTGGAATCATGCCAATGGTGTATCTCTTGATGGAAATAGACTAGAAGAGAGTGAACAGACACCTATAGGATACCGACAAGTGTGTATTCACTGTGGACGTTCTCTTCGTTCGTTCGGCTTCAGGGTAGTCAGTTACCTCCTGCACAATTCCTAGATTCTGTATTATTATATTATGATATCCTAACGAAGAAGGTGATTAATAAAACCCTATCTCAATAATGCGGTATTTTATTTTAATAAACCTATTGTTGCAATCTCAGTTTACTGTAATTTGAGACAGCATAAAATCCCCTGGTAGTAAATACAATGTTTAAAAATGCAACCCATTAGTGATGTAAGTGGACCTTATTTAGAAAACATATTTTTTTGCTGAGGTTTTCAGTAATATTAATCTGAATTCACCGCTTTTGTTTAAAAAAATAACCTAACATGTAAACATTTTCTGATTTTATCAATTTGGCCATTGCTGAGAGACGTGAAAATTGGGCTCGTGAAATCTTCCTAGGTGCTCTAACTTATGGCAAAATTCCAGTTCTGTAACGCCAGGCCCAAGTTTCTATGGAGTTTGGGTTTCTCCTTTGACAGATTTGACAGTTTTGAGCAAACCCCTTTATTTTTAAAAGTTGTCTATAATTAAGAGTCGTTTAACGTCAAAATGTATGGTTTAAATTGACGTTTGTACGTCTACAAGTATAGACGTACAAACGTCAATTTAAACCATACATTCGTCAAATATGTAGATTATGCAATTTTTATTATTGAATATAATACGTTCTGTTCGCATTCACAACCGCTAATCATTACTAAAAAAAAATATTTTATTTCGACAAATTACTAAATTAGACTCAAATCTTAAAATAATATACATCCTAAAACTAAAATGTATTTATATTATGTTCAAGTATATAAATAACGAAAAAAAGGTCAGAGCTCATAGGGCGTCAAAAAATGAATCCCCATCGAAGTCAGTGGGAAATGTGCCCAAAAGGCTGGCAGCGTTGCCACGTTGGATGGCAATGCTGATTCTTTGACCTTAAAATTTACCATTACTTAATTTTAACCCTTAGATTTGTATCATATGTATAACCAACCAAATCAAGATATAGGTGCAACATTTATAATCGTATGAACCTCATAGGTTCATAAGAAAAATTCTCTCGAAACGACAGTAAATATAACAGTATAAATATTGAGCTCTTATAAGCAAATGGCTTCTAATAGGCGAACATCTTATGAGTTAAAGAGTAAAAAAGCATATTAAAATCAACGCAAAGTGCCATTAAACTCACCCCTTATCCAGCTGTCTCTTACTGTCCCCCCCCCCCCAGCGACGCCCTAAGCCGAGGTCCGTACCCCACAGGGGGTGCCCTAAGCGTGTAGTCGCTTAGTTTGTAAGTATTAGGATTATTAAGCCCTGGCTGGAGGCTGCAATTCTTTTGTGGCATCCACAGGCAAGCCCGGTTAAGCAGTAGACAACCCTATGGTTGAACTGTGAGATGCCATTCCCTAAACAAAAAAAAAACATTACACTCACAATATCACTACTACTATCCCCGAATGGTGAGCGAAGGTATAGGTAGTACACTCACATGTCACCGGTTATGTTTAAGTCCCGTGTTTTTTATGCGCGCGAGTCTATTGCCATCAACTGGGCACGAATGCAAACTCAACTATTAAACTCAAACTTAAACTCAAAGCATTTCTTTCAAATAAACCAATTACAGGCACTTTTGAATTGTCAAAGGGTCGGTCAGTCAGAAAAATTAAGCTAGCGGCCCATTCCAAAGCAATAGAAGAACGGGCAAGAATCTACTCGGACAACTTGTTTAAACAAAATATGGTTACAAATGTCGGTTACATCATTCATATTATTACTATAGGTGCATGTGAGAACGATGCAAAACGTTAAAAGCATCCATTATAATTATATAAAAAACAATTAAAACTAAATTAAACAAGTCATAATCGCTAAGAGATGACAACTCCCTACTGACAGCGCCCGTTCACGAACATACGCATGGATTACAGCCATTCAGCTCCAACATTTTGAAGGGAGCTAAATGATCAAACATACACGCCACCATCAGCGAGGCTATTGTAGACCTACTGATCCATGTTTCAGGTACGGAACCCCAAGAACAACCTTGTCAGCTGTACATTAGTATAGATTGTCGCAGCTAAAATACACAAGTCTCTTGACTATTTCCATGCCAGATTCTTCCCCACGAAAAATAGATTAAGCCGAGCGAACAAATTGCTTTATTTGTCGACGCGGGAAGAAGATTACAATAGTATTAATCTTCTTTTCCACGGAATTAATATTACTTTGTCAAACCAACGGGAAAGGTAAAGCTGTGTTTTCACTGGATGACTAGAATTTACCTACTCTAGCGGTGTGATACATTTTCTTTCCCAGGTAAATTAAGTTGTTAGTCGTTTTTTTATATTTATGACAACAAAATATCAAGATTTATTCAGTGTTTTAGGTATTCTTAGTTCAACATCATACATTGCATTATTATATTTATATTTAAAAGCTAAATATTCATAACAATATGTACAGAAATAACATTTAAAAGCTAAATATTCATAGTAATATATACTAATAATATGTATAATAATATGTATAATAATCAAAGAGCATCAAACATTTTTTGTTTTATTGTTTTAGGTTAAACGACTACTTAACGTTAACTTTGACTATGGAACTGCTGATTTATCTTTACATATTTCAGAGTTGGTCCCATGGACAAAGTTACTACAACCTAAAAGTATGTCCCTCGTTTAACCTAACACACTGTTGATGTTACTATAACTTTACATCATGCCTGCATTCCTTCAAGGGTTAGGTGGAGGTGCACTATCGGCTTTAATAAGTATTCTTACCTTGTGAAGCGACGCGTGCTTTAGCTGTAGTAACCAAGTGTACAAACACGCTGTGAATGTGTGCGTGAAGATGAGTAGCGTCAGCACGTAACACCCACGCACACGCTAACACACACACACACTTCCATTGTTTACCAAGAGCTTCTGTACTCCAGGTGTACAATACTCCTGTACACAGCGTGTTTATTTATTTGGTTACCACAAGTAAAGCGCGCGTCGCTTCGTGAGATAAAACACCGTAGTTACGTATAGGCATAGACGATACAATTTTAATTAATTCGTTATGTACAACATTGTACAGACGACACTTGACACTTGACAACTGTCAAATTTTCTCAATTAAAAATGAACCTTATGTCTTAACAATAAAGTTGAAATACTATCAAAGAGATTTGACAGATTGTGGTAACTTGATGTGCTGGCCTCTGTACTAAGTGGTCAGATTTTATTTTGTTTTCATAGAAACAAAACAATCTTTCAAACAACTTTAGACCACGCGTTTGTCTTGAAATATTTTTGAACTGTTCGATTGTCTGATAATAGTCTGTTGAACATAATGTAATGTCGGCGTTGAACGATACCAGAACCCCGTTCAGCAGCTGTCAGCATCAATATTCCCTAAGAATTATTACAAGAGAATCGCGTTCAAGAGCTGTCAAAGCTCTTGAACGCGATTCAGATGATCTAATCGCGTTCAATTTAATTGGTGAAACAAGTTTTCCCACGATGTCATCCTTTACGTACCTGTTATTTAAGTAAGTCCCACGAAATTAAATCAAAGTAGGAGTCATACTGAGCAAATCAATTTGTAGGTACATTATTTATAAGGACTACGAGTGGTGTTGCTAAAGTGTGAACATAGCTTATAGAACTGTGTGTTATTATTCAAGTTCCTTAGTGTCAGTTTGTTTTGTTGTTGTTGTTGTCACTTACAGTACCATGTTCGACAGAAAATGGGAATAATATGTTTTGTCTTCACGCTCTATTGCCTGTAATCAGTATTAGTAGAGATCGGATGACCGGATGTATATTTGACGAAAGTTGAGGGGGTGGCTAAATGTAATGTATCGATCGTAAAAATCCCACGGTTCCGGAATCGACAAATAATTTAGAATGAATTTTGTGATTATTTATTCCAAGAAAATATATTTCATATCTCGAATCACGAAATACACGGGCAGTAATTTTGATTTATGTGCGAATATTAAAATCTATCGCATAAATAGCCGTTTTTTATTGCGTTAATAAGCCTGATTTGTTCATTAAAAAAAAAGTAAAAGAAGAGGGTTAGTGAAGTTACAACTCTGATATCAGGCTAGTCAATAACTATAAGAAGAAGACGAGAATAGAAGTGTACTTAGATCTAGTTTAAAACTATAGAACCAAAGTGCCTCGTATCCTTCAAGTTAATATTTAAGCGTTCTATTCCAGTCAAAGTCTACTATTTCAAACTAGCAGCGATCTTCGAGAAAGGTTTGGTTTGTTATACATCCATTCTCCGCGTGCCTACGTCATGTCACTTTCCGGCAGGCAGTGACGTATATAACATTCATCCGGACCGGGTCTCCCGAGATCACCTCGGAGGCTGTGACATGTATCTACGAGCTGCTATATTATGCCTACATAATATGAGACAGCGAGATGAGAAGTTTGAATTTTTAAGTTGCAATAGACGTAGTGGAATAATATAGTTTCATGAAATGTGATTGCAGCTCGGGGTTTGAATCTTATAGTCCTCTCAGAATAGTGCTACAGGGTGACTGTGGCGTGTGGCCGAAATTGGAAGTAACTATAACTAAACTAATCTTGTTATTTGAGAACCTATATTTGAAGTGATATTTCACTAATTAATTGCATAAATGTTTATCAACAGCACCCTCGTCATTCGAGCGCTAACAGAAAGAGTCTTGTCTAGTAAAATTGTAGGGTAGTTAGTAGGTACTTATAACGTCTTTAAAACAAACTTTTCACTAAAAAAAAACCACTGATTACCAAAAAACATTAGAAAGTAGAAAGATAACTTCAATTTGATTTCATATTTTTTGTTTGTATATAGCATCATCATCAATTTATAGGTATGTGAATACCGCTCAAGTTTCCTTTATATACCTAATGTTGTTTTTTAATCAGTCCACATTTTCATACATACAAACATAGAATCTCCACTTTTCTGGCCGTTGGGTAATAAGGTTAATATCTTCCTGATGACCAATGTATCTAAGGATGAGTAAAGAAGAGAACTGAATTTACTGCATCAATCAATGACTCTGCCCAGCGTTCATCCAACTATGTTGGGGTCCGCTTCCAGTCTAACCAGATGCAGCTGAATACCAGTATTTTACATGGAGCGACTGTCTATCTGACCTCCACAACCCAGGAACTGAGCAATACGATACCCCTTGGTAAGACTGGCTGTCAGATTTTCGGACTTCTGACGACCCGTAACGACTGTCAAAGATGCACAAATGACAGCCGGGACCAACGGCTTAACGTGCTTTCCGAGGCATGGAGGAGTCTGCATCATGATACGAGAAAGAAAGAAAAATATTACAGAGATTTTTCTCTTGAATTTAGGTACAGAAAAAACTTATTTCAAACAAGAAAATTAACAACAAAAATATTCTAGACTCACTAAAAATGCACAGTATAAAAGTTTCAGTAGGTTTAATTTAATAACTTTTGTGCGCGATAATATAATTACTAGGAGAGCAGTCCTCATGAGAGTCGCGCTAATCACATTAACTCATTATTTTCTAGTGGGAACTCACTTTATTCATTTATAAGTTCCAGAGGTGTTTGCGGGAACTTAAGCGGATTATATACTGCAAATTACTTTATCATATTTAGTTCTAATATTATAAAAACAGACGCCAGTGGCTTGTAGCTGGGTTAATGACATTATCTTGAGAATTTATTAATCTAAACGAGCTAAACTTGATCTGTGGATAGGAGACTTTTTTATCACATGGAGACTACTCTAAAGGCTTAAGTCCTATGCTGAACAGCACTTGAAAGTAGGAATAACTACCGAACTACCGTTGTTGCTCTACACGTGGAAAACATCCTAAGGAAACGTGATGCCTGAGAGATATTTGTCAACAGCATGTGAAGCTAAGTCAGACGCCCATGGGCAGCATGATAACTCTGACAACAGGTTAGTCGCTAACCACACGAAGACTGCGGACGATATAACATCACGCCTTGTTTCCTCGAAGAGTTAGGCAGAAATAAGGAGCCATGAAAGAAGGGGCGAGCCTAAACAGAATATATTATACAATGTTTCATACAAAATAGTAAAAAACAGTGCATGAATTATGTGTATAGGTTTTAGGTAAGGTATTAGGTAATATGGGCTAGTGTCCACAACTCCACGTCAATGTGCGTATTTTGCGAACGACTAAATTTTATTCATAATACATAATCAGCCTATAGGCTATGATGTTCCCACTGCTGGGACATAGACCTCCTAGGCTAGAAAAGTTTTGGCAAGAGACTATTACACCAATGACTCCAGGTTAACTATTGTGGCACTGAATATATCTCGATGTTTGTTTTTATACAGGATTGGAACGTGTTACCCAGTAGTTGGGTTGTGGGTGTAGATAGGCAGCCGCTCTATGTAAATTTCTGTTATACAGCTGCCTTCGGTAAGACTGGACGCCGACGCCAATATAGTTGGGAAAAGGCTCGGCAGATGACGATAATCCTGGATGGAAAGTAGCTTAGGTATATTCTCCAGATCCCATATTTATAACTATCAGCTCAGTGGTTCATCATCTGCCTAGCCTTTTCCCAACTATGTTGGGGTCGGCTTCCAGTCTAACCGGATGCAGCTGGTTACCAGTATTTTACATGGAGCGACTGCCTATCTGACCTTCACAACCCAGTAACTGGGCAATACGATACCTACCCCTTGGTAAGACTGGCTGTCAGATTTTCGGGCTTCTGACTACCCGTAACGACTGTCAAAGATACAGAAATGACAGCCGGGACCAACGGCTTAACGTGCTTTCCGAGGCACGGAGGAGTCTCGTTAAGTAAAGATGGTCACCCAGCCTCGACCAACCCCAGCAAGCGTAGCTTAACCTGATTGATCGACCTGTGCGGCTCTTAGTACTTAGCCACGAGCTCCTCAGTGGTTAAGGAATAAAAAGGTAATAAACTGCCTGACTCTCAAAGTCAGTCTATGTTAAATCATTTATTTCAAATAGGCACAAGAAAGGCAAATTTGAACGTCAAAATGAACAAGATAGAGAATTGATTCTAGTCGCCCCTTCCAAAAGCAAATTTCGTATGGTGAATAAAGGGCTTGAAGCTCCGTTACTCTTTTAAAAATGTTTTAGGTACAATGTTTTGTCGCGTATAAAAAAATTGTATGGTATACATGTAACACCTGTCCAACACATGGCTCCCAAGACTCTATAGCGAATAAGAAACAAGAAATGGAATCAACTAGTTCGAAATCCAATAAGAACGACAAAATTAGATTTCATCAACTCAGGTCAATGGCAATGAATCGAGCACAAGGTTTTTGTCTGGATGGCGCGAGGAAAATGAAGACTGATTCCTTTCCTAATGACTTTACCAAATAAACAAGTTGGAGCAATTTCAATGAAGATGAGACCTTTCTTAATTGAATGGAGCTATTAATGTTAATAAGGCGAAAGAGCACGGTACCGTTAAATCTTTTTTACTTATTTTATGTTTGCGATTTGAGAAATTTATGGTCGATGAAGAGCAGTTACAGTAACTAAAGAATATTCAATAAATAATTATTAACTACATATTTTAGTATTTTAATTTTTAATATTAGGGTATATAATCCTAGTTTCTTTTTTAAAATTTATTAAACATTAATAATATTAATACATATTAATAATTCATAAAAAATATTAAATTAAAATTTCAAGTTTCTTCTTTTTTTACTTAGCTAGCTAGCTAGCTAGGTACCACTGCTGACCAAAAGTTTCGCCTAAATACTTCCAGACATCTATCTCTTGAGTCACCTCCATCCATCCTTTGCAATATGCGTTTAGGTCGTCTCAACATCTCTTTCTGGGCTGGCCTCAAAGGCACCGTCCATCGTGAGGAACTCATCTGATTGAGACTATTGCCCAGCGGCTAATTAAGAGGAATATTTTTTTTTCAAATATTTGCAGAAGCCGTGAACTTAATAGATCAATTTGGAATACAAGTTCCACAGTTAACATAGCACGCATGAGGAGCTCATGGCTAAGTAATAACAGCTGCACATATCGATCCCTCAGGTTAAGCTTCGCATGCCGGGACTGGTCCGTGGATGACCATGTTGCATATCGAGACTCCTCCGTGCCTCGGAAAGCACGTTAAGCCGCTGGTCCCGGCTGTCATTCAAGGATCTTTGACAGTCGTTACGGGTAGTCAGAAGCCCGAAAGTCTGACACCCACTCTATTACCAACGGATATCGTATTACACAGTTACTGACTGGTTTTGGAGGTCAAGTAGTCAGTCGCTCCATGTAAAATACTGGTATTCAGCTGCATCTGGTTAGACTGGAAGCCCACTCCAACATAGTTGCGAAAAGGCTTGGCTGATTGATTGAACATAGCACGCATGAGCTCTCGCTCTCTTAAGTCGTTGACACAATAGAAAAACTATTGTTCGCGGCTCACCGGTGACAGCGTTGGCGCTCAACGTGTTAATAACACTTCATACAAGGTCACTCGTTCCATCGACACGACGAAGAAAATGGACACAGATTTGCAACTCAATAAAACAACGATTTATCACTAGATATTCGAGATAAGGGACACTTGTTACTTAGATTACTAAAGCATAGTGATGAGATAAATGCATTGTCAGTCTACTTCTCAACCAGATCATATCAATTTACCGTAGAACAATACAAGGATACGATATATTGATAATAAGTAACGTGAGAATCATTATAAGTAAAGGTTTTATAATAAAAACTATAATTTAATTAATAAGATTCGTCGAGCACAGTTAGATCTTGAAAAAAAGTGGTCTTTTGTTTTTACTTCTGTTAATCATGGAGTCTCCAAATTTTGTGGTAAGTGGTAGAGTGTTGAATAAAGTTGTTTTATTTTATGAAGACCATTTGTCATCACCAGGTCAGCTACTATCATGTACTGAAACGTTTAATAAAATTATATCATACTGTATCATTATATTATGGCCTAATCATGCAAAATCTTTATAAATTGTAACCTATGTATTATTGTGATGTATAAGTTATATTATTGGTTCGGTACTTTTTGCGTGAAAGAGGAACAAACATCCATCCATCCTCACAAACTGTCGCGTTTATAATATTAGTAGGATGTACTTAACGCTTAGGTTGTAATCTTTGTCTAAAACCACCTAAATTAAAGCGTGTTATTGGATTTTTAACTGTCACAATATATACTTATATATATACAAAATCTGTCCTAATCCTAATTTAAGTTTTTACGGTGGGATTTTTACATAATAGATCGGTTAAGCATTGAATACTGCGAGGATCGCCCAGAGGACACGGTAGAGCACACGGTCCAAACCTGCCCCGCTTGGGCGGAGCACCGCCGTGTCCTCGTACCGCCGTGTCCTCGTAGAGGCGATCGGCGGCGGCGACCTCTCGCGTCCGGCCCTGGTGCAAGCCATGGTCCGGAGTGAGAGGGAGTGGGAGGCAGTCACCTCCTTCTGCGAAAAAGTTATGCTCACGAAGGAGGTGGCGGGATGGGAGAGAGAAAGGTCCTGCCGTCCCAGCCACCACAGGAGACGCCCCGGGCGTCGGGAGCCACGTGACGACTCCCGGCCACCGTAGGTGCGGGCCTGCGGACGGTGAGTAATGGGTGACTCACCGTCCGATCAGCACCAGACCCGTGCCGTACGGCGCGTATTTGTTCCACGCGCGCCTCAAAGAGATGTCAGCATATGAAGGGGCCCCTCAGGGCCAAGCCTGCCGGGTAAGCGGGATTGTCCGAAAGGGTTACCGCTACCCCGGAACATAAAGGGCTACGGAAGGAACATGGATGGGTTTTAGTCAGTAAGAGTCTGACACTCCCTTCCGCTCCACCCAGAGCGGGAGCAGTCATTGGATGATTTCCCAGCCTTAAAAAAAAAAGCATTGAAAATCGAATAGCGTGCTGTTAATAAGGCTGTAATTAGGTGTCGCCTTGTGATAGAGACTCTAATATTGATACTCTTACATGTCATGAATATTATAATTTCTCTAAAATCGTAAACGGTCAAAAAGTATTTATTGAGAATCCCACAGGAAGAATGCAAATCAAAATAAACACAGAAAAAAAAGAAATTGAAAGTACAAATAAATGCCTCTCCGAGGCCAAAAGGCTCCTATCCAAGCGTGTTGATGTCTAGGTATAAAATTCAAGTTAATAGTTGACCAACTCCATTAAAACGCTATTTGACTTTATTGCCGTCTCGACAATTTGGAAAGAAAATGACTATGACAATAGTTTCAACTGTCTACGAATGTTATGGTTCTATTCGCCTTTTTGCACGTGATACAATACAGGTTGTAAAAATAAATGATAATAACATAATTTAAAGTAAATTATCCGACAAACCAACTTTCAATCATTCATGGTTCATATAAAAAACCATAGACAAAAGGACGTTAAGTTTTTCCTGACTTTTCCGCAAAACATTTCCAAATTTTTGTATTAATAAATACTTAATTTTTATTACATTTAGACTTATTACAAAAAATATTACAAACAATTGATTTTAATGTGTTGTGTTTCGTTATGTGAATTACATCTCATACCGTATTATAGAATCAAGTTCTTCTAACTGAACAGACAGCTGTGCTGCTGTGTTGCGCCACTTCTTCTTCCCAGCTAAATCACTAGGATGTTTGGCCGCTCTGGGGGACTGTCTTATGTAATTTGACCTTCAAAAAGTGCCGATTTTCCGCCTAATTTGAATAAATGACTTTTGATTGATTGATCCATTGGTTTTCCAACAAAAACTAACCAAATCGGTTCAGCCATTCTCAAGTGTTACTTAGATGCAAGAAACGTCCTTGAATGTATTCAATAGCCTCAATAGGATCTTGAACAACTAAGCCAAGGTTTTCTGTTGTGGTTTTTATAATCGGAGCATTTGTGATCTTAGGTAACGTATTGTGTTTTCTAGGTAATTTGATAGATACCTATTGAATACTGTCTTATTTTATTTTGTTTACAGGATTAATTTTGTTAACAGAAATACGATTCAGACTTAGGCGACTCAGCGGAATTGTCACAGGGCTTTTTTTTTTTTTAAGGCTGGGAAATCATCCAATGACTGCTCCCGCTCTGGGTGGAGCGGAAGGGAGTGTCAGACTCTTACTGACTAAAACCCATCCATATTCCTTCCGTAGCCCTTTATGTTCCGGGGTAGCGGTAACCCTTTCGGACAATCCAGCTTACCCAGCAGGCTTGGCCCTGAGGGGCCCCTTCATATGCTGACATCTCTTTGAGGCGCGCGTGGAACATATACGCGCCGTACGGCACAGGTCTGGTGCTGATCGGACGGTGAGTCACTCATTACTCACCGTCCGCAGGCCCGCGCCTACGGTGGCCGGGAGTCGTCACGTGGCTCCCGACGCCAGGGGCGATTGTCATAGGGCTAAGGAGGGAACAAAGTGGGAGGAGCCATTGGATGATATCCCACTCTCAAAAAAAAATATTGGCGACCATAGAACCAATAGATGGACTGTATGAAAGATGATACGGCTAGACGTTTCTAGCCGTTCGTCATCATGTGACGACTAATAGAGAGGTATGGAAAAAAAATAACGCCGACCCCAACGAAATTGGCATAAGGGCTAGAGAATGATGATGCTTGACATATTGGCACCGCTATAGATACACACAGTAAGAGCTAATCTAGTCGAATAAGAAAAAGAAGTAAAATTGACTACGATTTTAATGACACATACAATCGGGGAATCACCTTCGTGAATCATAGTCTTAAGTAGTTTAACCAATAACTATTTTGTAAAATAAACAAAGCTGTTTTCTTAAGCCGTGAGTACTTTTGCCACATTATTATACCTTGCTTCACTTACACGTTTCAACACCAATGCAACAAGAAAAGTATCAATAGAACTCAGTAGAGTCGTGACAAAAACAACACGATTTTGTTAAACGTTCTACTATTTGTCTATGTGAAATATCTATGTCAAGAATTGATCCCTGCTTTATTCGAGTAAAGTCAACAACACTTATTTGCATCAATTCTTATGCACGACGTAATCGATGTAATAGAAAGTGTACGTACTCGAGTTACGTTATATGAGCACATAAAATTATTAATTCCAGTCAGCGCGAACCAATCGTGATGAAACTGCTTGAGCCGCGAGTGAAGAGGAAATGACAAGCCAATTAGAGCCAACTTTCTGTGGAGCCAACGGTAAAGAAATTATAGAATGTTGGTTTATTGGAAAAATTGAGGCTTCGTGGAATTACGGACAGTAATTGGGGGTTAAAAATATGATGAATTCGATTTTCTGCCAGGAAAATCGAAACCAGACACTGGAGAATTCGAAGTTCAAAATCGTTTAAATAAATTCAATAAATATCGAAGGGAGATTTCAATTCGGAATTTGAAATTACAATAAAAATATGGGTCGAAGGAGTTATTTTAAAGTGATGTTCTGAATGGTTTCGAATTTACGAAAAATGTTTGGTGGAATACTAATATTCGAAATTCGAAAAAGAACTGGCCGCAATGCTCTGCGTGTCTATTAAAATGTAGGTAGGCATTACTGTGTTCCTGTCAAAAAGCCAATTATATAAAAAAAAAATAACATTAATCGCAATCTTGTCTCAGATACAGTCAGTGCCAAAAATTTCTGATCGTTTTAAAATTAAGAACAATTGTTACATTAAGATGCTTAAATAAAATAAGATTTTTTTTAACATCATACTATAAATACTACAAAAAACGAATGTTTTATTGATCTAAATTACCTCTAATCAATTAGTAATTGGAAAATCGCGTAAAATTTTTAATATCACTTATTTTTTCTTTAAATTAAGTATGTAGTTAAATTGTTATCCTGTTGATAATATCAAAATTTCAATGATACATTGATGGAACATTCTGTTTACACTAAAGGTTTAGTGCAATTTAGGTGTACGTAAGTAGGTGTGTACAGTCGCGAGCACTGAATACCAATATAGTTGAGTAAAACTGATGCTTTATTCCCTTGGGATTAGGCTACAGAGTCGATAAATCACCACCTGCTACGATCCTTACAAAAGTACTTATCATAAGAAATACGCTTAAAGGAAACCAATTAATTATTAGTATCATTAAATACAGTAAGTTTTTTTTCCATTAGTTTAGTAATTTTTATTATTAGTAAACATATAAGGTGTTCAAGGCACACCTTATATTATGTTTGGGTCAAATAAATTTATTTTCTTCTCTTTCTTCAATTTATTTTATTATACAGACAAATGTTATTTTTAAATCTAATCGTGAACCTTTCTAAATTATTCCTTAACTTTTGATTAGAAATTAATGATTGTTATTAATCTTTATGAATTGGTTGATACTGATAATCTTACGGTAAAATTCAGTGCGGCGGGGATTCGGCTAAGGCCGGTCCATTTTTGTTTGTTTTTTTTTTAATCTGGAACGTGGTGAGTATCTCAAAGGAATATTCTTATAGGAGGAGCATGAGGTGGTCAGTTTTGTGATGCACGTCTTATGACGCAAGAGACTCTGACCTGTGCTTGCGCACATATGTGTGCACTTTAATATATTCCGCGTAACTTCGCGTGGCCAGGATATGAATCTTAGAGGAGTAGACCGGGCAAATTCGATCTGAAGGATTTAAATATTTGAAATAATATACAATAGTGGTTTAAAAAAAAAAATATAATAATAATATCCTTGGACATTTCACACAACGCCATATCGTCCCAAGCGCAACCTAATGCTTGTGTTATGGTAACGAGATGGCTGATAATCTACTTATATACATATTTTTTTTGTAAATACATACATAATTATTATAGATAGAAAAACATCCAGACTCGTAACAAATACTTGCAGGTCATACAAATATTTGTTCCGTGTGGGAATCGAACCCGCGACATAGTGCGCAGCAGTCAATCGCTCAACCACTGCGCCAACCGTGTCGTCAAATGGGGAGCATAAACTAGGTCGTGAAAGATTTCCTCAGGTATTCTTGTAGGTTCTACGGCAGGCCATATTTAATTGAACAGTGCTAGTTGTCGTTTAAGAAAAACTATGCTTTTGTCGCAGATATAGTGTTGAGTTCGCCGTTTTACAGAACAGCTCCGTTATATGTATAAAATAGCTATTTTCATAGTACTGAACTACACTCGAGAGCAATGCATCCGGTTCACTTAAAGAATCCTAAAAATCTCGGAAACTAAAAATGCTAGGTTAATGCAATAAATTGTATTTAATAGACAATGTAATACTCCTTAAATGAAGGTATTAAAACTTCTTAGTTTTTGTAAAGTTATATCATAAAAAAATCAAATTTGAAAAAGGGCCACTTTCGAAGATGGAACTACGAAATTACAGCATTTGGTTTTGCTTTTGTTTGTAATCTGTCATTTATGTGGGTACATAAACCATGTTGATAGTGCTCTATATTCATTATTCAAGCTGAAATTATGTCGCTTACGCCTGAAGAATGCACCAGAATACTTACAATGCTGGAAACCGGCCGGAGTCAGCGCGATACAGCCAGGACTGTCGGTGTGTCGCTGTCAACAGTACAAAGAGTTCTCCGACGTTACGAAGAAACTGGTTCTAACCTACGCAGACCAGGAACGGGCAGAACCAGGTGTACCACAGCACGAGAAGACCGATACTTGGTGAACACCATGCTTCGAAATCGCTTTCTCACAGGAACTGAACTCACAAATCAGTTTCGACGCCTCGGAGGAAGTAACCCAAGTGCATGGACAGTAAGACGTCGGCTTGCTGAATCTAACTTAAAACCCCTTAGACCTGCAAACGGCCCTAAACTGGAGCGTGGGCATCGTATTTCAAGACTAAGATATGCCCAGGGCCACGTAAATTGGAGTATTGAAGATTGGTCAAAAGTTATGTTCTCCGACGAATCAAAATGTATGCTCTACAAGCACGATGGAAGACACAGAGTGTATCGAAGACCAGGGGAAAGATTCAAGCAAGCATGCATCGAAGAAAAAGTAGCCTACGGTGGTGGGTCTGTACTTGTGTGGGCCGGAATTTCTTCTGAAAGTCGCACAGAGCTGGTGATCATAGAAAACGGCTCTTTAACTAGCGTAAGATATGTGGAAGAAATCCTCAATGATCACGTTGGTCCATTTATGGTCAATTTAGGTGAGGATGCTATATTTATGCATGACAATGCCCGACCTCATACAGGTAGGATTGTGAATGACTACCTTCAAGAGATGAACATTACTCGTATGGAGTGGCCAGCGCGCAGCCCGGATATCAACCCGATCGAGCATGCTTGGGACGAGCTAGGCAGATGCGTAAAACAACGAAACCCTCCCCCAATCACGCTTCGTGAGCTCAAAATTGCTCTCACAGAGGAATGGGAGAATATTCCCCAAAATATAAGGAACTTGGTGTACAGCATGCCAAACCGCGTAAACGCAGTAATGGAAGCACGAGGAGGCAATACGAAGTATTAAAATTCAAGAAAATCGTAATAAAGTTCAAAAATTTCATGTTTCCTATTTTTGTTTTAAGCAGTTTTTTCAGATCAGCAGTTTTTTTCTTTATGTAATTTTGTGTTAATAAAATGTATGGTGACTCATATTTTTTTTACTTTCATTTAAGGAGTATTACCTACATTGTCTATTAAATACAATTTATTGCATTAACCTATCATTTTTAGTTTCCGAGATTTTCAACATTCTTTAAGTGACCCGGATTCATTGCTCTCGAGTGTATTTTAGAGGAAATATAAAACAGCGTGAAAGAAATCAGATTGTAGGTTTTAGTTGAAAATTTATGTTATGGCTTAAATTCAATAGTCAACATTAAATTTAACTCATGACAAAAATAATGGCGTTGGAAATAGAAATAAATAAATCGAGTAATATGAGTAAATAAAAAGAAAATGATTGACTCATGTGAAAATAGTGATTCACGGGCAATTTTAATACATTGTAAAGAGTCTTTTAGGAAACTCAGTTCTACAACTACTAAATAGTTAAGTAATTGCAACCAACTTGGGCGTAGCGCTCGCCGGTCGCTCCTGCAGCAATCGGCCCGCATCGCTAGCGCGCGGTTGGACACAATTCTCACATATCCTAATTAAATTGATCAGGGTGTGCTAGCTTATTGCGACCAATTCGCCATTAGAAGCCACAGCAAACGCCTAAGACTGCAAATAAGCCTTTCTGCACTACTTCTGAACGCGAGTAACATTTGTTATATGTAACGCAACGGCAATTCAGATGAACTTAGCTGTTTTACATACCGGAGCTGCTTTACAAAACAGCTAGTGGTTATGTAATATACCGGACTCGACAATCCATCTGGGACATGTAGGTATACGGTTCCCACTGTTGGGGTAAAACCCTTCTTTTCACAAGGAGTACTTTGTGAGAAGAAGTAGATCATAATCTAACAAGCGGTCCCAATATGGGTGGAAGTTACAAATGTTTCCAAACTTGAAGCCTTCGAAAAAGTAAGGTTTGAATTTCTAAACCAATGCAACGAAATCTTAAAAAAAGTAACTTTTACAAAAATAAGAAAAGCTATTTGAGCCACATCGAAAACTAGCGGGAAGGCAATAAATATCAAATCTCGACGCCCGCTGATGCGAGAACGTAATATCGAATTTAAGGGGAAGGAAAAATAAATTGTGTTTTAAGATTATTGAACTCCACAGAGTATTGGAATTTTTATAAAGAACCGAAAGGGTTTATTACACGAAATTTTTTAAGATTATATCTTTGGGAATTTCTGTGATAGTTGAACATCACGCTTGTATTACCAGAAGGGTTAAGCAGAAGTCTTTAGTAATTATTAGAAAAGAAAATGTCATCATCATAGGATATTAACATTATCGTCTGTGCCTACTGCTTGTTTTTAAAAGTCATACAGGGTGGAAGGGATATTAAAGCGAAGTCGCTTACCATGGATTTAGTGCACGATTCTGAACTGTGTAGAAATTATTCGACATTAAAAAAATTTAGGTATATCCATTTCATACATTTTCGCTGCGTAGGCATTGCACTTTTCTTTTTGTTCTTGGACATCGTATCCTCACGATATTTTCTTTCTGGGCGAATCGACAACCACAGAAATACGTATTAGGCCATTGGCTCGCATGCGGACGGTGAGTAATGGGTAGCTTACCGTCCGATCAGGACCAGCCTCGTGCCGGACGGCGCATACGTGTTCCACGCGCGCCTCATAGAGACGTCAGCATAACGGAAGGAGCCCATAAGGGCCAAAGCCGTAGGAACAAAAGGAAGGCATATGGGTGGGTTTGAGTCAGTAAGAGTCTGACACTCCCTTCCGCCCCACCCAGAGCGAGAGAAGTCATTTGATGATTTCCCACCCTGAAAAGGCCATTGGCTCATTTTCTGTTGTGTTTTGGCATAAGGTCCTCTTCATGCTCGGCGCTCAGCAGTAGCGTTTGCGACCATTAGACCAACGAGTTCAGTCAATCAATCTGCCTAGCCTTTTCCCAATTATGTTGGGGTCGGCTTCCAGTCTGACCAGATGCAGCTGATTACCAGTATTTTACATGGAGCGACTGCCTATCTGACCTGCACAACCCAGTAACTGGGTAACACGATACCCCTTAGTAAGACTGGTTGTCAGATTTTCGGGATTCTGACTATCCGTTAGACTGTCAAAGATGCACAAATGATAGCCGGGACCAACGGCTTAACGTGCTTTCCGAGGCACGGAGGAGTCTCGGTATGTAAAGATGGTCACCCATCCACGGCCAACCCCGGCAAGCGTAGCTTAACCTGATGGATCGACCTGTGCGGCTGTTAGTACTTAGCCACAAGCTCCTTATTATATTCAATTGTTCACAATCAAAAATTTTTTTTGTTCATTCATTCGTTCATTATTTAAAGTTGCTGCAATTCGTCATATTTTACGAAATAATCTTATTTGCAGCAAATGTGATTTTGAGAGATCTACCTACTGTGTATAGCTGATATAAATACATTGTATGAAACAATACCAGTGACGTAATTGTAACTTGTAATGAATTTAATTACACTTTATGTTTGCATTCAGTACAAAGTTTATTCGGGCACAGAATAAAGGAGGAAAATCCACGCTTTGTAATTATATTTAAAACAAAATTCTTAAAAGAATTGCTAATGTTGTGGGGCCCTCTTTCATTTATCCGTACAGGAATAATTATTTCTGTAACTACTCAGGTATTATTTATTTTTATTTTTATGGATTGGTTTAAAAAGTACATTTTACACGTTTTTTTTTGGTTCTTCCAGTCTACTGTGAGAAGAAATATCAAAAAAACTTCGTCAAAAAAGTTTAAAGTTTCGAAAGAAAAAATAAATTAACTGTGTGCTTGTTTTGTTTTCAGTTAATCCCCAATCAAGATGGCTCAAGACAACAGCAACTCCACTCTGGAGATGGGAACCAGTGACCAGGTGAGGATTAATCATTATTACTTCAAAATAAAGAAATAAACTCTGACACCAGTTTAGTCACTAACCACACGAAAAGAAAAAAACTTCAAAATAACAAAGTTTTACAACGCGATTATCTAAGTAGGTACGTCTCCGCGTTAACGTTACGTGAACAAAGCCAAAGCCTGGCGGGTCAGCGGGATTGTCCGAAAAGGGTACCGCTACCCTAGAATATACCCTTGCATATTATTTCCTATGGTAATTATCGACATTTTGGTCTGGTGGTTCGTAATTTCTAATTTGTGTTTGTTTGTTGCTTCCGTCTTACTTCATAAAAGAAAAAGTTATCTATGGAATCAATGTCCGACTTATGCGAAAACCTAACCTCACCTACCTAAATAAAACTAGGTGGGTTGAAATCCTTCGCGTCCCCCAAATTCTCGTGGCTATTCTCCACATTCACGAAGATATTCCACCTCTAACAAAAAAAAAAGAAAGGTTATAATGGAAGTAAGCCAGTATCTTTTTCCTCATTTTTATATACGTAATCTGACCATTATGATGACAATTTCTTGGGAGCCATATATCTTTTACTAGCTGTTCCCGCGCGGTCACCCGCTGCTTGGCTCCAATTGGTCGTGGCGTGATGTTACATAGCCTATAGCCTTCCTCGATAAATGGACTATCCAACACAAAAAGAATTTTTCAATTCTTACCAGTAGTTCCAGAGATGAGCGCGTTCAAACAAACAAACAAACTCTTCAGCTTTATAATATTAGTATAGATTTGCTTCTTAAAATATTTTTAATTTTACACCTCTATTGTTTGACTTTTTGTAAGCGGATTTAACGTGCAACAGATTTTTTTTTTTGATGGTGGAATATCATCGCTACAGACCAGCTGCTGGCAAAAGTTTACATTGCAGTTTTTGTCTGTATTTGTCATTAATTAGGAAGTGAAAAAAAATCCCCTACGCACCGAATTAAAAAGTCATTAGTAAGTTCATCATTAAAAGCATAATTACCTGCGCATACACTGATGTCTTTGTAACTGCAATGTAAATGACAGTACTTACTAAAGATAAAGAGAAATCCCCGTCTTGCATCATAAAACCATAAATTCTAAAGTGTTTCACGCAGATTATGACAATAACCGTAAAAGATCCGTTAAATCTAGCTAGACGAGGATACGTTCAAACTTGTCATAGGCGAATTGGCATTTAAAAAAAGAATAGAATAGTAAACAGATATAGATAGGAAAAAAATATCACCATATTCAAAATCCGAATTCTTTTTGTGACATGTACAGACGCACATCAAGCTACCCCAAACTATCAAATATTACCAATTGAAAATGAACCTTAGGTTTTGTAATAAAGTTAAAAAAATATCAAAGAAATTTGACAGAAAGCGGTAACTTGATGTCCTGGCCTCTGTACTTCATATGTTTCTATCGGGATCAAAAACGCAGTTGTGACACTAAAAGTAACGGTAGCTAGAGATATCGATAGGAATTTCTTCGTCTTCAAAAATATATCACTGTTTGATAATCTCTCATTCGAAACACAAAAAAAAAATACTTCAAAGAACGATGATACTAAAATTTATCATGCTGAAATTACATTTAAATTTTAGTCCAACATTTTCATTCACTATAAATAACAAATTAATCAAAACACCTGAGTTTACTGACAGATTTCCTGTTAACACCGTACAAGTACAAGTATGTAGCCAGTCGTTGAGAGCAGCTTAGGCCCTCGAAAATTACCCATAAAATAAACATGGAACCAAATTAATCGCCATTACGTATTACAATGAGGCGTAACCTATACGTAATTGATGCTAAATGTTGAACGAACAGTAGATAACCTTCGATAACCCCGGTGGAGTAACTTACATGTAAAAAACGTAATCAAGGTCCACATTCGCGACCAAGTCCATTCCACTTTTGTTCAGTGAGCGGAATGGCCGCTGTTTCGTGAATAAGTTTAATTAATTGCAATATTATTGTTTCAAATTTTTAATAAAAGAGTATGGGTTTTGGTGTCCTCAAGTGTATTTTATAAATCTTTAGTGATTTTGGATTGCAGTGCAGTGTAGGACAAAAGTAATGTGCGTAATTTTGTTTTTTTTTTATAGTATTTATTCTATTTTGTATAATTGATAAATTTATTCATCAGCACCTAGTTGTTTTTTTCTTTAATATACGAGTATCGGTTAATCAATCATATATCATAATTGTTATGAACTCGAGGTTAATTTAAAATATAATTAAAAGTACTTAGTAAAAGATAACGAACCTACGTCCTCATGTACCCGTTAACCATATTTTTAAGGAAAACACGGTTGTAAACCCATCCCGACGCATAAATATATTATTATATATGACTATTAATTTATAATTAATAACTTATTCAATATAACCTAGTGTTTACTCGTTCTTGGTCAGTGGGTAGCCTTAGGGGCGGATATAACGTCAAATACATAAGTCATTTGAATGCACGATCAAGAAATCTGTGTTTTGCAAAACGTAATTAGTGTAAAAAATAATTTAGAGAACTTATACTTATCTCAAATCTTGACTGTAAAATTAATGGTGTGCTTGATTATAGTAATTGATTATAAATTGTGATCATTTTTTGCAAGATCCTGGAGCATTCTGCGTCGGTAACACTTGCTTGTTCACCTTCAAATAGATCTGTCGTAGGTTTGTAAGTTATTATCCACTGACTTCCTAGTTATATTAACTTGATTTTCTATTTATTTGTCACTAACTGCAAAATAAAAGCAGCCTAAGTTTCTCCATAAAATATCAGTTATTGGTAAGTGAAAGTCCCGTCAAAATCGGTTCGGCCGTTCGGGAGATTAGCTGGAACAAGCATAGGTAGGTACAGACAAACAAACAAACCAAAATAAAATAGATTTTTTGTTATAAGTACCGTATACACGGTTAAATTTTAGTCGTTTTAATCCCCTTAAGGGGATTATTGTACTTATTATAACGAGCAAGTTTTACTATGGAACCCAACCTGAAATCGCGAAAAAAAAAATCTGCTGTTCAGGACATTAAAATTTTTGTTCGCCTAACTCGTCAAAATGCACAGCTGATTAAAATGACTAAAATTTAACCGTGTATACTTTCCTATACATTTACGCCGTTACTAATAAACGTTGTATAGCGTCTGTAAACTTACACAACGCTTAGTTTTTTTCTTTCAAAATTCAAATTTCTGACGACTGAAAGAGAAGAATCAGTGTGTAACTATTTACCTGATACGTTTATTTTTGTCATTACAAACAGACACTAAACTTAATTTTATTTATTTGTATAAATAACAAGATATTATATTATACATAATTATAGTGTACCTACGCTAGCGGAGCAATTCTTTTGTTTAGTCATTAAAGCCAATTTTATGGATGAGGTACACAGAGGTTTTGCACGGATTTTGTTAGTGATGAAATAATAAAAAAAAACTATTTGTACCTGAATATAAATTTTAACGCAATCCGTGCTAGTCCGTATCCATTTATGTTCAAAGAATTGGGTATTTGAAAGGGTAGTCAATAACGTTACTTTTTATGAACTGTCAAAACGCGGCATTTGTACGTGATTTGTATGATTTATAACAATGTGACGTCACAGATTTTTAGAGACAAATGGAATACTTATTCGCATTAAATGTAATTTAACAATTATATCCTCGCATTACATTTAATTTCTGTACGGTGATGGAAGTTTTTATGACGAGCGGGCTTTTTTCCATGTGATTTCATATTTTATTTTTGACCGATTCAAATAGTCAATTATCAGAATTAGAATGTGTAAGGGCTTTTAAAAAGTTAATTTAGGTACATATATTTCAGAACTTTTACGTCCCAAAATCATTGCCTGCCTTTCTCCTCTTTCTTTTCGTGTGGTTAGTGACTAACCTGGTGTCAGAGTTTTTACGCTGCCCATGGGCTTTTGACTTAGCTTCACATGCTGTTGAGAAATATCTCTCAGGCATACCGTTTTCGTCACAATGTTTGCCTGTACTAAACTCAAGTTAAAATTTCAGGTTCTGGTCGCAACCAAACGCAAGAAGACACTAGGATACCTAATCGGGACCGTCGCCATGTTGGTAGCGCTCGGAGTGGTTGTCACTCTGGTCGTCGTCCTATCAGGAGGCGATAATGGCGTGGCCCAGCCTATTGAGTCCACTGACAAGCCCACGACTCCCGCATTCCTGGTAGACCCGACTACGGCGCTTCCAAAAACTGCCCCAACGACGACAACTGAACCTCCGGTAACGGACCCGCCACTTGCTCCGATAGAATTGGAGGAGATCATCGATGGGATATATTCGCCGCCTTCCTTCAATGCCACTTGGTCCACAGGTATGTTTTGTGCTACCTTGATTTGTTTATGCTATTGACTTCATTGTTCCCGCTACTCCTTTATTTTGGACGACAGATGATGGTATATTGGGAACAAGACCACATACGTGATTGGACCTATATACAGGTTGTAACGGAAAGGGTATATACATACAAAAGCATATGCTCCAGATCACCAAACTAAACAACTTTTTCTATGAGACCAACTCCGAAATCGCAATTTTGTTTCACGATTTTGGAGATGGTCCGATAGTACTTATGCTTTTGTATCCTTTCGGTTACACCCAGTATGGTTTTTTTTTTCGTGTGGTTAGTAACTAACTAACCTGATGTCAGAGTGTTTATGCTGCCCATGGGCCTCTGACTTAGCTTCACATACCGTTAAGAAGTATCTCTCAGGCTCCCGGTTTCCTCTCAATGTTTTCAGAGCGGCATTAATAGTGTTACAGTGAGAATAGCTAAATTGTGCTTCGTCTGCGTACCAGGATAAAAAGTGTTATAAGCTATCTGTTTGCCAAACATCCAGATCCGTTCAGCCGTTCTGGCGTGATTGAGTAACAAACATCCATTCATCCTTTTCAAAATTGTAATAGTATGGATGATCAAACATGACCGGAACATATTCCTGATATTTTCGCTACCCATATGGGAACGATAGAAAAGGAAATACACATAGCAATAACTTTCAGCGAAGTATTCCCCACGTTTCGCTACAAGTTATCGTCGACAGAATAGAATAGATCTTTATGATGCTCCGGGGCAGTGTCTTAACATAATATTGGCGTACTGTTGAGTTTTCTGCGTATGGTTTAGCTGTGGCAAAAATGGACCTATGTTGTTTGTGAGTGGTAGAGTAACTGAGTGTAACCTGTCAAAAGACCTATGTTACATTGAATTTTAACAGCCAGAAACAGCGTCATAAGAGGTTTCTACAGAGGGCCAGCACATCAAGTTACCCCAATCTGACAAATTTCTTAGATAGATTTTTAATTTTATTACTAAAACGTAAGGTTCATGTTCAATTGGGCATATTTGCTAGTTTGATATAGCTTGATTTGCTGACGTCTGTGCTTAAGAAAACGCATCTACTTCAAAAAAAATAGTTACAAAAAAAAGAAATGATCTTTAAGATCAAGATGTGAATAAGTATTTAAGAGGTCATTCAACTGCAGTATTCCAATATTTTGGTCAGCAGCCTCCAAAAGGGTTCCAATGTCACCGTTCTTATAACTAAAACCTTCCGTTGTTAGGGTACTTTAATGACCACTAAGGTACTTAAAAATCACCAACAAAAAATACCTTCATATCTTCGAATATCTTTTCTCTCGCAATTTCAAGTTGCCCTTAAATCCGTCGGTTGCAAAACTGGTTGTATTCCAAAATCATAAAATTGAGCGTAACAACTTGACTGGTAAGCATTGCGTGCAGTTTTATGTATTACATAAGCAACAGGTCTACCTTGTACGGATAATGACGTAAATTACCCAAAAGCTTGATTGCGTTACGTGCTTAATGGATTTAAGTATAAAATAACCATTGTTATGTAAATACGAAGTTGAAACTATGGATTTTAAAGGTCAGTTCGCTAATTTAGTGCCCCATGTTTGAACAATCAGCGTAATAGTCCAATGAAACAGTAGGTATAAGAATCCGTTGTATGTTACGGAAATTATAAGGACCTTATGAGCCTGTCGTTTATACAGTGGTTAAAAGAGGGACATACATTTATGTTCGCATAATTCGTCAAAATTTATGGAACAGCTGATTTTTTTTGATACCAGGTGGTATAGAACTCATGAAAATGAACAACTTTGACTATGGCACTAAAAAATAATCAAAAAAAATCAGCTGTTCCATACATTTTGATGAATTATGCGGACATACGAGTAAGTGTACTGACCGACCCGCCTCGGCTACGCACGGGTGCAATATAGGTATTAACGCACGGGCGAAGCCGCAGGCCAGAGCTAAATTATACGTATAAACCTTACTCTTGAATCACTCTATCTATTGATGAAAACTGCACTAAAATCCGTTGCGTAGTTTGAAAAATCTACGCGTACAGAGGTGGCAGACGGCGGGAAGCGAGATATATTGCATTTTATCAAAGCCGTTCAAAAAAGAAGGCTAATCTATACTAATATTATAAAGAGGTAAAATTTGTAAGTTTGTATGTAGGGGGTAATCTCCGGAACTTATGATTCAATTTCAATTTTTTTTCACGAAAGCTACATTATTCCTGAGTGCTATAAATTATATTTATATCATACATATTAGCCGACCTCTCGCAATTTTCGTCTAGCAAGTCGGAAAGAAATACCTCCGAAAACAGAATTATTTGCATGCGCTGCCTAAACAGTCGTCAGTGCACGAAGTCACGGGCAGAAGCTAGTGCTAAAATATGAAGGCTTGGTTCAGGGGGATGTACCTACTGGAATAGGTACATTATTATATGGTTAGTTCAATAAGATAAATGACTATTATGTACGCACGGCTACACATCAAGCTATAATTTTCCAGTTTAAGCTGATCTCGCATTGTAAAGGATTTCCGTACGATGCGAGACCAGCGTAAACTGGTTTTGTATAGCTTGATGTGTAGCCGTGTGTACGACTGACTCGTTGAGTATTAATAACTGAAACAGTTAACACCTTACCGATTCCTCGGTGGAAATACACGGGAATCCCTATAACGCATTGCGTAAACGATGACGTGTAGGATTTGTAGGTCTTATCCTTGCTCACTTTGATTTATAGTTGTAGCGCCATTATAAAAAAAAAAAAACACTTGCAAAAACCAAGGCTTTCGGAAGCATGAATATTTGCATAAATATTAATTTATGTATTTACTAGCTTTTGCCAGCGGCTTCGCCCGCGTGTATGTAGGAAATTATCCCACGGGAACGGTACATTTTTCCGGGATGCTTATATGCTATTCCAGACTATAATCTATCTTTGTGCCAAGTTTCATCCAGATCCGTTAGTAGTTTTTGAGTTTACTCGTTACAAACATACATTATTTTCTCTTCATAATATTAGTATGGATTTAAACATTTATGAACACATGTAAAAACAGACAAGAAGAAAGGAACAGAAATCCTACTTACAAAGATGATGGTGGTGGTGGTGACTTCATTAACTTTATTATTGAGGAAGCTAGACAATTGGTTTAAGTATGGATATTGTAAATAAAGTAGTTATTTATTTATACACTAGCGGCTGCCCTTCATTCGCCTTATTATTTTTTCTTAAATGAAAGCGCTTAAGCTACTCCTATCATGACTGACATGAATATTACAATTAACCGAGACAAACAGACAATAAGACAAAACAAAAAATGTTTTTCTTATAAATAGGTACCGAACATACTTTCATGCATTTAGTAAAAGCCTGTTTTTTGACATAAAAAAAAAATCAACTTCAATTTTATTTAATGGTTTATGTTATGTAGATAAACACCTAAACTTTCAGAGGTAAATAACAAAGAGGTCGGCGAAATCTATACATCTATACATATGAATAAAAATTGAAGTGTCTGTTTGTAATATTGAAATAACTGTTTTTTACTACATGTATATGAATATAATACGGTACATACACAAAAATATTTTTTTTTAAATTTTTGTCTATCTGTCTGTTTCGGCTAATCTCTGAAATGGCTGAATCGATTTTGACCGGAGTTTTATTTGAGTTTTAGCTGATTTAATAAGGAGTAACTTAGGCTACGTTTATTTAAGTAAACTTATTTTTTTAATAAAAATAACTTAGGCGGAACGAAGTTCGCCGGGTCAGCTATGTTCAATAATGCCCGTGGGACAGAACTCAGAACTCATAAAGTATTTATGTTTAATACGTAAGAAAAAGGTCGGTCAAGAAGAAATAAGTAAAAAAAATACGGATCGGTATTGGACAAAGTTTCCTTTGTTAAAAGTTAAGCGGTTCGGGGACGCGAGGGTTGGTCGCCACATAACTCGTGCTTCTCCAAAGTTAGAAGTTAGTTCGTTGTAAGATTGCTTTTTTTTCTCCGCTTCTTAAATGGTTTTTAAATGTTAACCAAGTCTTCTGGATGATATAAGTTTCACTTATTATTATTTGTCAAATTTTAAAATTGAACTGAAATGCATCCAACGCTCTACATAATTAAGCTCAAAAATTAAAAGTCATTAATTCAAACTAGGCTGGAAATTAGCACTTTTTGAAGGTCAAAGTTACATAAGACAGTCCCCCAAACGCATACCCTTCACTAATTGCTAATGTACTAATAGTCCTAATAGGTTATACATTTATAAACCTAGAATATTTATAACTTATTTTAAGATTTTAATGTATAACTGTTTATTTTCCCGAATAAATAAAATAAAATAAAATATGATCAGAATCAGTGTATTGTTGTTTTCACGTAATTTATAAAGAGTCTTAGATGCGCAGGATTCGTTTTTTAACTGTTTTCTAAACAGACATGTTTAAAAATAAATAATGCCAATAGTTATAGAGTGACAAGCTAAAAAAATCAACTTCAATTTTATTTAATGGTTTGTGTTATGTAGATAAATACCTAAACTTTCAGAGGTAAATAACAAAGGGGTCGGCGAAATCTATACATCTATACATATGAATAAAAACTGACCATTGACCATTTTTGACCATTGACCATTTTTGTTGCACTAAGTGTACGGTCACCAGCAAATAAAGTTATACCAAATTGTCACGTTTATACAAATGATTGTAAACCTTAAAACCTTGACAGATAAGTTCAAAATCCATGACCGTGAAAACGGTTTTGTGGGGCATAGTTGATAAATTAAGACTTTTTGTAAACTTTACTTTAATAATATAAATAAAATAATAAAAATTGGGAAAATTTGACAGTTTGTGGTAACTTGATATGCTGGCGACTGTACATACTGGAGCTTACTCCCAGTGTGCCAAAACCTTGCCAAGTTATGTGCCCACGACTGTAGAAGACAAGTGAATTAGTGCTTTTAGTGAGATTTTATTGGTATACTGGGAACCGTTACCTATTCCTACCAAAAATAAAATTACTATCTACTTTACTACCACAGAATCTTATCTTTTTAATTTTTTTTTGAGCTATTTCAAGTCCAAACCATTTATAACTTTAGCTTAAGTATTTATTCGCTATTAAAATATGATTTAAAGCAATGTTTTCTTTTTCTTTTCTTAATGTTTTAAACATGTGTTAAACTGTGATTTTAATGAAAACCTTTTTTTTTCAAACTCTTAAACATTATTTACAAAACATATGTTTTAAAACAACTAGTTTGTTTATTACAGACCCTGATAAGTTTCACGATATAGTACGTTCTTTTTTTTTACTTGTTAACAACGAGTTTAACGAAGGCTATCGAAAATACTACAATTATAAGAAGGTGCATTAAAAAGAAGTCCTCGTGTAGTAAGAGCCGCATGGGTTGATCCATCAGGTTAAGCTACGCTTGCCGGGGTTGATCCGTGGATAGGTTAACATCTTCACATACCGTGACTCCTCCATGCCTCAGAAAGCACGTTAAGCCGTTGGTCCCGGCTGTTATTTGTGCATGTTTGACAGAAGTTACGGGTCGTCAGACGCTCGAAAATCTGACTGCCAGTTTTACCAAGGGGTATCGTATTTTGCCCAGTTACTGGGTTGTGGAGGTCAGATAGGCAGTCGCTATAAGTAAAATACTGGTATTCAGCTGCATCCGGTTAGACTGGAAACCGACCCCAAAAGGGTTGAGAAAAGGCTAGGCAGATCGATGAAAAAGAAGTCCTGTAACCAGACTGAAAATGCATTATTTATTGTTAGTGTTTCGTTTTTTTCTATCGAACTCATTCATAGAAATGCAGTCAAAACCACGCATGGTAACTTAGAACAGGTTCTGTCATTGACCAAGATACATGTATAAACAAATGAATGCATTTACATAATTTAAAAACCTGTTCAAATGAGAACACGGAAAACATATTTTATATGGAATTGTGGCTTTCGGGAGTTCCGGTCGGCTTGAATGTGATGCCTCGGTAATGGGATGGCCTATTTTTTCTTTGAGTTCAGAGAGGTAGCCTATATTTCGCGTTCGTAAGAGTTTTTAGATAACTACCTATTTAAAAACTATAAAAGGTTTTAAAACTAAGTGATAGTAGAACAGTAAATGTCTCTTTTTAAACGGACTATCAAACGGAACGCGTAATTTAATTTTGTTTGTGTTTAACAAAGGTATCTACTTACTTTCACTTTTATATATTTGGAATTCCGATGCTCTACCATTTCTACATTAGCAAAATTCACTAATTTGAGCAGTTTAGCGAACGAGTTAGGTAATTAATGTAATTATTTAACGATTACATTACATCACAGATTATTGACTCATACTTATTGGCTATGAGTGTAAATATGTTTGTAAAATGGTAATAAAAAGTCTAACTAAGATTTTTATACAACGTGGCGCTACAATGATAACTTAAATTTAACAGACATATACGTTTTCACATTTTCGTTGAGGAGAAGACATTTATTATTTACGGATTTATTTAAAATTTTAGAAAATAGCATATTAGAGCAACCTCTACTTAAAGAACTGTCGCGCAGCGGCCATTTGCCGGGGTCACGGATCATATCATTCGCATCAATGAAATTAGACAAATAAGACTACGAGTATTAGGATGAAACAACTGCAAAAAATAGGCAAATTGATGTTTGTTTAAATTTGTTTTTTCGATTTCTTTTAAAATATCAACATTTATATGATAAATGGGCTCTAGCCCTACTCGCGTGTTAAATTAATGACACTATTGTAGCGCCACGTTGTTTAGCCACAATTTTTTTCACATATTTAGGTCGAATTAATCCATTAACAAAAATGCAAGCAAAAACTACGGAGAACATACTTAGTTCACGTAAATTCCGATGTCCAATAAAAACCAGTTTATTTGCCAACATCTAACGATACCAATCATATCGTGTGTTGCACCAATTTGATTGCAAACATGCGAGTACAGGCAGCATAAAAAGTGGATCATTGTTTCCGATTTTACTTTTAACTTAATTGTCGCATGACTGGCAAAAATCACGTTTGTAATGTGTTATCTTGTAATGCAATTTATTTTGTTTTGAAATTTTTAGTTTTATCCCAACCTCTGTACATCATAATAATATTTGCAGTAAACTGATTCAAATTGATTTGACATGATGATTTGATGCTTAAAGTAAACTTTTGCTATTCATTAATGAACATCTTATTTTATGCTTTATTAGTCTATAAGTGTTTTTACTAGAAAATCGAGTAGAAGTGACATGCAACCGCAAGAGGATCAAGCTGTCCTTAAGTTTTATACTAATCTTCACAAGACAGCGATACGTATCACTACATAGTATAAAACAAAGTCGCTATTTTTGTCTGTTTGTTTGTCTGTATGCTTAAATCTTTTTGTAATAGGTAGAGTGATTCAAGAGGAAGGTTTATGTGTATAATTTGTCGACAAATTTTGCGGGCGAAGCCGCGGGCGGAAGCTAGTACACAACTTAAAACTAAACAACAATAAAATTAAATACAAAACTTGTATGAAACAAGACTCTGTTGCTAACTGTGGAGGCTTGTAAATTGCTTATCGTAAATTACCTTACTATAACTTTTATAATACTTGCTGTTAATCACCCAAACATAATAAAATAAAATCACTACATAGTATAAAGCAAAGTCGCTTCCCGTATCCTTATGTCTATATGTATGCTTAGATCTTTAAAACTACCTACCAAACGGATTTTGATGCAGTTTTTTTTTTTAATAGATAGTGATCAAGAGGAAGTTTTAATCTATACATATAATAAAACAGTAAAAAAACTGTGTCTGTACATTGAATATAATAAAAAAATAATGATTGAGAGGGGTTTAGAAACAGTAATAGAGCAAGAATCCAAAAAAAAAAAAGGTCTGTTTGTCTGTATGTCTGTTTGTTTGTACACGCTAATCTTCAGAACTACTGGACGGATCGGAATGTTTTTTTTTGTTGTATAGATATTAAGTCTGGGCAACCCATAGGCTATAATTTATCTTCGAAACTTGCACACCTGATGCAGAACCGCAACAGACCAGCTAAACTATAAGAGATACAAAAATGATACCATAGCAAAAATTGTTCCACGTGATGAGCATTTTCTGCTGAGAGAATAAATTTGAAGATCTGGAACACCTGTTGTGGAACTCCGAGAGCCCAGCTACACAATAACATATATAGGAATGACGTCTTAGCAAAAGTTGTTCAGCCTGATGAGCACTCTCTGTTGACGTATAAAAATTGAAGATTTGGAACACCTGTTGTGGAACTCCAAGAGCCTAGCTACACCATAACACATATAGGAATGACGTCTTAGCGAAAGTTGTTCGGTCTGATGGGCATTTCCTGTTGACTTATAAAAATCGAAGATCTGGAACACCTGTTGTGGAACTCCAAGAGCCTAGCTACACCATAACACATATAGGAATGACGTCTTAGCAAAAATTGTTCGGTATGATGGGCATTTCCTGTTGACTTATAAAAATCGAAGATCTGGAACACCTGTTGTGGAACTCCAAGAGCCTAGCTACACCATAACACATAATTATAGGAATGACGTTTTAGCGAAAGTTGTTCAGCCTGATGAGCACTCTCTGTTGACGTATAAAAATTGAAGATCTGGAACACCTGTTGTGGAACTCCAAGAGCCGAGCTACACCATAACACATAAGGAATGACGTCTTAGTAAAAGTTGTTCAATCTGATGAGCACTCTCTGTTGACGTATAAAAATTGAATATCTGGAACACCTGTTGTGGAACTCCAAGAGCCTATCTACACCATAACACATATAGGAATGACGTCTTAGCAAAAGTTGTTCAATCTGATAGGCATTTCCTGTTGACTTATAAAAATCGAAGATCAGACACATCTGATGTGGAAATCAAAGCTATCACTAATTTTACTGTGTAATTATAAAATAACATAAACTAGGAGTACCTGCACGCGGTGAAGGCGGTAACAGTTTAGGACTGATTTTCGATGACGATGGTATATCATTGAAAATTTGACTCTACTGGCCAAAACTCCTATTTATTTTTTTATTTTATCGTATGAATATGCCTTCGGGCTTATGTTGTTTGAGTGTTTAATTTCCTTTTCCATTTATCTTCGTGACACGGTAGCCTACCCGGTAACGCAGGGGAGCAGTCAGTTTAGATTTTTATTGATCAGGTATCTTCACAATAAAACTATGACCATGCCTAGAAAGAGGTCAAATATTTCCCAATGTTCCAAGAGAGCTAAAAGATTGAGGATCATAAGATCCCAAGAATCAACCGAAGAGCGTCAGGAGAGACTTGATGCTGTTCGAGAACATTAGGCTGCAACTCGCTCCGTGGAAGCCTCTTCGGGTCGCTAACCACGCCTGCGTTCTCAGCGTATTCATTAGGTCTCTAGAGACCAGTGAAGAATATGATGCGCGACTGACCGCTGATCGTGAACGTCATGTATTAACTCGCGAGTCAGAGACGTTCACGGCAAGAGAAGAGTTCCAAGCGTATCTACGCATCGACTTCTAGGTCTCTAGAGACAAGTGGGGCACGTGATGTGAGACTGACCGCTGATCGTGAACGTCATGTATTGTGTCGCGAGTCGGAGACGTTCACGGATAGCGAATTGTGCTTGAGTTCCAACCGTATCTACGCAGTGACTTCTAGGTCTCTAGAGACAAGTGGTGAATATAATAATGCAGTTACCAAAATGAAAACGATGACAAATGGACTGTATGTTTTGGTGGTTGTTGGAATGAAATAAAACTAAAGCTCTGTGAAAAATGATAAAAAATAACATAAATCGCAACCCCGTTGTCGCTGGCATAAGCAACAGTGTCCGCGTACGAAGTCGCGGGCAGAAGCTAGTAATAAATAAACCCACTCCATTCTTTGCGAAGAAAAAATATTGTCTTGTACAGTCAAAAAAGAACAAAGAAATTATCATTACTTTTGATGGTAACTGTACCCAGGAAAGCAGTGTAATCATGTACAATCGAATCTACTAATTATAATTATATTCATCATTAACTGTTAATTGCAGGAAGCGAAGTGATGTTCCGGAACAACAATGGTGACCTGGTGCTCTATGATGTCGACACTGATAGCACCACACCACTCATTTATAACTCCTCGCAGGTTAGTTGATTTATTGTTAATTATTTACACTTTTCGCACATAATAAAGGTAAAAAGGCGGTCTTAATGCCTTAGGCATTATTCTATATTATTTTCAAAACCCCAATGGTTCAGAGATTTAAAGATTAATAGTACTGTACATGTTACTGCAATAAACTTTTTGTTTTGAAAAGTTCGCCAAATTTTCGTTAAATAAAAAAAAATTAAGTAGTGAAGTTTGTCCGAATACGCTTATTCTATGCAAATTATAAATTAAAATCTATACCTTACACAATATAATTTACACAGAAATTAATGAAACACTAGGTACTAAAAAAATATTAACTGTCTAACTGTACAAATAAGTGAAGAGTCGACCAGTCGTTGTGACACTTTTTGAAAAAGAAGTCGTGCACTTGGGCCTCCTGGCCTGGGGGGCTACGTGACGATAACTCCGAAATGTATGGCATTCGCATTAAGCTTTCGAAATGTCACTTGATCAATCATTTTCAATCGCTAAGTGCTAGACAATGCAAATGCGAATTTCCATACAAATGCGTTGACAAGTGGCGTTCTTGACAATCCGAATCGCTGTGATAACGAATTGTTCGATAAACTATTTCCGAAATCGAATTTATACGGAACGATTGACACTTGTCTAACCAGAGCGTGTTGACCCCATACGGCTGAAAACTGTAGGAGTACTGTCTATATAGTGTACATAATACAGATTAGCAGTCTGTATACTATTCAAGTTTAATTAACCATTAGCGACGAGTTTTTCATTAGTACTGAATATTTTAAAAGTAAATTCGTACTAAATGAAAGATGCTGCTGAAAGAAAATCCTCTTGACATTATCCCTAAGATGCTTTTTCCGACAAGAATAAAGGAAGTGTCTTCATTCAGTGGAGTGACATTTTCTTTGCCAGTAACTAAAGGAAACGTTAACTTCGTTTCTCTTTAATCCCGTAGCAACACAAGTATGGAAGCTACAACGAGGCGCTACAATGGTGACATTAATTGAACACACATTTATACGTTTTCACATTTTCGTTTCATGAAGACATTAATGTTATTATTTACGGATGTATTTAAAATGTTAGAAAATAGCATTTTAGAGCAACCTGTGGTCATTTATTTGCCGGGGTCGCGGATCAAAACATTCGCATCAATGAAATTAAAACGAATAAGCAATTCTAATAGGATGAAACAACTGCAAAAAGTAGGCGAATTAATTTTATTATCAAGTTTGTTCGATAATTTTTGTTATTTAATTTGTGATTTAATTACTTAACTTATCAACATTTATATGATTAATGGGCACTAGCCCTACTCGTGCATTAAATTAATGTCACCATTGTAGCGCCACGTTGTGTAAATTACAGAGTTTTGTAATTAAAACTTGTTAACTGATTAATCTTATTTTAATGGGAGACAGCTGCTGTCTTATCAATTATGTTCGTTGTCAAGATTTTTTTGTTAATTTTAAGTTTGTCTTGCTATTACGTGGTAGCAGGGGCCTGTGTCTAAATTATAACAGCCTCACGGGTCGATCGGAGGTTAAGCTACGCTTGGCGCGGTCGGTTAGTGGATGGGTGACCATTCGTTACATATCGAGACCCCCCCGTGTCTTGCATGCACTTAAGCACTTTGGTCTCGGCTGTCAGATGTAGATTCAATTGTTTCTACCCAAACATTCTTTTTCGATAGCTTCGAAGTTCAGTGGTAGCCCAGTGGTATCGGCCTCGACTTACGAGTAGTAGGTCGTGAGTTCGAACCCAAGCAGGCGCTTTACTTTGTGTATTTAATTTAATCACCACTGCTCTCAAAACGGTGAAGGAAAACCTGGAGAGGTAACCGGCATGTTCTAGAACCAAACAAACCCGCACTGGGTGGTGGATTATGGCTTACTCTCTCTCTTAGACCCGTATTACAGAACCTCGCTCAATACTCAAGCATTGCTTGAGTCTCGATTAAAGCCATTTGATTGGTTGAAGCTAGTTTTAAGCCATGCTTGGGTCTTGAGTGAGGTTCTGTAATACGGGCCTTAGTGAGGAAGCCTGTGTTCCAGCAGTGAGAACATTATAGGCTGATTATGTTATGTATGTTCATGATGATTAAGTTAGTAAAAGAGGAAAATATTCACGGAATTACCCGCTGCGCATACTTACACGTCAATTTCCGAAGCAATTCATCCTCATAAATCAAATTTTAAAAGCACTTTTCTGAACGCGCCAAACTATTGCGGAAAACGCTTACCTCAGTAAATAGATGTTTGTAGATTTCCTAACTATGATAAGTAAGGTAAGGTAATGATATTATAAAAAAAAAGCAACCAACTACCGAAAAAACACTACGAAGTGGATTCCGATGACAGAATGCGTTTCTGACATTTGTCAATTAGTTGTCAAGTCCTTTCATAATTACTAAAATACTATTATTATAAAGAGGAAAGATTTGTACTTTTGTGTGTATGTTTGTAATGAATAAACTCAAAAACTACTGTGCCGATTTCAAGCTTGGTTTTCAGGGAGTAACATAGGTTACTTTTTATCCCGGAAAAATAACGGGTCCCGCGGGAAAGGCCACGGGAGCGAAGCCGCAGGCAAAGTGCTAGTTTTAAATATGTTAGCAGCCTTCTAGCAACGACATTAAATATTATTGTGAGTTGCTGTCACCACATGACGTTGGCAGAATAATCGAGTTGCCAGTTGCCAAAATACCAAAAAAAAAAAGATTATTGTGGTGTATAATCGGAGTTAAAGTAACTATATTATGACTGCAAGCGCTGAGTACAAAAGAATATGTGTTTTATGAACTTCGTTAGGTCCTTAACATGGTTTACTGACTGGTGGCAGGAACGCATTTTCTCTGTGGTCGGAATATGTATTCAAATGTAGGTACAGTCACCAGATCCACCTCAACCTATTCCAAACTGTCAAATTTGTCGAATTGAAAATTAACCTTATATGTTTGTAATAAAGTTGAAAATCTATCAAAGAAATTTCACAAATTGAGGTGGCGTGATGGGCTGGCCTCTGTACGAATGGTTGTTACTTAACATTCACTTGAACGTCTAATCTCAACGAGGTGTTAACATTATCTACTCGAAAACCTTAACCTAGATTAATTATAGGCTCTTCAAATAATGTTCTTAATCTAGGTATAGATCTAGTTAGTAGTTCTGTCCCTGCCGGGCCAGCGGGATTGTCCGTATACGGTCTCCACTCCAAGACTCGTCTGCTCTAAGTAGGTACTGCGAAGTAGGTGGCGGGATGGGAGAGGGAAAGGACCTCCCGTCCCAGCCGCCGACAACTCCCGGCCACCGTAGGCGCGGGGTTGCGGACGGTGAGTAATGGGTGGCTCACCGTCCGATCAAGACCAGGGCCGAGCCGGAAGGCGTGTACGTGTTCCACGCGCGCCTCAAAGATATGTCAGCATGTGAAGGGGCCTGTTAGGGCCGCAGCCTGCCGGGTAAGCGAGATTATCCGAAAGGGTTACCGCTACCCCGGAACATAAAGGGCTTAGGAATGAACATGGACGGGTTTTAGTCAGTAAGAGTCAGTAAAATACTGGTGTTTAGCTGCATCCGGTTAGACTGGAAGCCGACTCCAACATAATTATGAAAAGGCTAGGCGTTACTTTTAAGTAGCGTCATGGGCGATGAGCCTAAATCGTTACCCTTGTGTCAGGAATCCACGGTGCTTCGTTTTGTAAAGTGCAAAAACATGATTTTCTAATATTTTTTCTGTATTACAGATTCTGCAACAGTCAGCGAGGGTGATGCAGCTATCACCCGATGGTTCTGAAGTCATCTTGGCATACAATATCGCACCGGTAAGTTCTTAAAAAAGGAGGAGTTGTGTTTAACATTGAGCTTGTATGAGAATCGGAGTATGCTATTCCCAGATTCTTCTCTATAGTTCTATGGCAGTAGTTCCAAACCTGGGGGTAATTATTTTAAGGTCGGGGTAAAATCGGGTTTCCTAACAGGTCATAGGGGTAACAAGATTGAAAATTTTAGGAACCACTGTTCTAAGGTAACATAACGTAAAAAATATGTGTATATCCTTATTAAAACAATGTATATTTATTCAAATAAAACCGGATGGCAAAAACAATATTAACCAGCACTAGTTCCTTTGCACCAAATAATAATTACCTCTCTATCTAATTAATTATTGGAATACAGACAATGTAGTCCTAACTAGTATTATAAACGCGAAAGTTAGTTTGTTTGTTATGAAAGGCTGAAAGGATTTTGATGGAATTTAGTGCATGGGTAAACCATGACCTGAGTTGGGGCTACCAAAAGGACTCTGAAGGCCCAAGGAAGGTTCTGAAAGCCCAACTTGCAGTTGGCAGCTTTTTTATAAAAATGAACCGCACAAAATAACAATAAAGTAATATTAAAGCAAAACAAGGTAATTAGCCAATATTTTATTTTAGTCCCGCGTTGTAAACATGGCCATTTTTGACCGAATGTGTTTTTCACATTTCGCAGCCCCATTATACTTCGAAAATTGCTTGTTATATTGTGCAAACAGTCATTTACTTATAAGGGTAAACATTAAAAGCAATGTCATCAGAAATATGTACGTAATACGAAAATAATATACTGTTCTTATACTAAAGCACGTTCCGTAAATAGACTGGTGTAGCCTTTCACTTTTAGCGGCAGTTATTGGAACGTTAACCGATTTAATATATTTTTAAAGTTGTATTCTAGACCTTGCGTAGTTATTTTAGTTATTAGTTTTTCATATGGATTTGTACAACGTAAATTTTAGTTTAAATGTGCAAATCTTCTACGTCTTTGAATATTACACTTTGGTATTTTTAATTTTAGGATTTTTTTTTATAAGAATGACACGTATTTGCACAAATTGAGTCTGATTTTGCATTGCGACACTTAATTCCCAAGAGTGAAAAGTGGTAGTATAAAGATTATTTACGTCCTCAGACTTCTACTAAATTATAAGGAAAAGGAAATATTTGAAGAAAAATAAAATACATAGAAATACATTTTCAGTTGTCTACACAACTAGGTACCAACCTTTCCGTGTTTTTCAACCATCTCTTGATTATATTTATTTTATTTTTTAATAAATAGATAAGAAAAATACGTAATAAGATTTATAATGCTTTTGGACATACCTAAAAAACGGCACCTCATCCTTATCACCATTCTCTTGCCTTTAACCCAATTAATTTATGGTTGGCCCGGTTTTTTTTCTTCCATACTTCAATATTAATCACCCCCTTCTCTCCTCTCTTACAAAAGTGCAATTCTGAATAAATAAACTAAAAAAGCAAGTAGCTTACTTTAACTTGACTACTTGTAAATACTGCAACCATAATTTCCCCAGCGGCGCATTCAAGTCACCTCGGGAACAAGTGTGAAACAAAATAGACAACTTTGTGCACTTCAAGTTACTTTTAAGTAAAGTACACAAGAGCTGAAGTTTTACCAGTCGTGTCAACAATGCATCGACTGCCCTGACCCAGTTACTGTTCAGCAAATTGACCCAATTTGACAATTGAATTTTTGTTATACTTTGGTAAACTTTGCTAAATTGGAAGTGACTGTGAGCTTTTTGAAATTTTTATTCAAACCGACTTTTATTTGACGCCGTTCGCTGGTGATTCTCTTACTATGCCTTCTTACTTGGTACGCGGGATTGTCCGAAAGGGTTACCGCTACCCCGGAACATAAAGGGCTACGGAAGGAACATGGATGGGTTTTAGTCAGTAAGAGTCTGACACTCCCTTCCGCTCCACCCAGAGTGGGAGAAGTCATTGGATGATCTCCCAGCCTTGTTGCTCTTTCACGAAAAAACGACTGAATGAATCTGGATGAAATTTGGTACAGATATAGATGATAGTCTAGAATAGCACATAAGAAAACAGCACAATACACACAGGTTCCCGTGGGATAGTTTCCTACATAGGTACACGCGAGCGAATTGCTGGCAATAGCTAGTATTATTTTATTTCTCAGTAGTCTGAACTGTGGATTTGTGCCCGGCTGACGGCAATAGGCTAGCCCCCTATTACATAGGACTTAACCATAAGTGGCGAAAGATGGGTGTGCTATAAGTACACCTCTGCCTAAGCCTTCAGAGCATACTGTCGTAAAGTTAAGTTTAAGTAATAACACATAAACGGACCTGACAGATATAACTTGCCATGAACATTGGCCGTTACTTAAGTAAATTATGAATACGATAACGGAGGATATACCAGACAGTTTCACAGTTTATGCAACTTAACCGTCATAAAGTTAAATATTGTATTGCTGTTACTATTTGTGTCTTAGTGCCTGCGCATACACCTGTCCTCATTGTATGCGATCTATGTGACTGACTTAGTAATAGACTAAAGACTTTTCACAAGCACTGTTACACGTGTATGACGTTTATGTAAATCGACATAAGACTTAAATCACAATTATTGAAGCGTAGTTGCTTCATTCCTGTCCATATAATTGAGTAAAGTTTATTAAGTTGACTACTGTTGTTTGAAGGGGCAATAACACGTTAAAATTACATAGTGCATCACTTTGTTGTTTTGTGGTGAATACTGTAGAGATATACCTATAATTAGTAATAATTTCAGTAGGTACTTTTGTTACGAGTACCATAATATCGTGTTTTGGTATTTTGTATGTGCTAGTGTTGGTTTACACTGTGTACAGTCAAACGGGGTGAATAGGGAAGCAGGGGTGAATCGGGACGAAACTTATATAGTTTGTTGTCAACAAGGACCATTTAATCTATACTATATAATATTATAAAGAGGTAAAATTTGTAAGTTTGTATGTAGGGGGTAATCTCCGGAACTAATGATCCAATTTCAAAAATTTTTTCAATGATAGAAAGCTACATTATTCCTGAGTGCTATAGGCTATAAATTATATTTATATCATACATATTAGCCGAGCTATCGCAATTTTCGTCTAGCAAGTCGGAAAGAAATACCTCCGAAAACAGAATTATTTGCATGCGCTGCCTAAACAGTTACATTATATCGCAATTTTCCGCGGACGAAGTCGCGGGCAGAAGCTAGTTGTTAAATATTACATTACATTATTTCAATGTTAATTATTTGTTTATTTATTTGGTTCCTTAAAATGGGGTAAATAGGGATGCAGGGGTAAATCGGGACAAAACTTTAAAAGGGATTTTAACATTGAAATAATGTAATGTAATATTTAACAATTAAATGGTCCTTGTTGACAACAAACTATATAAGTTTTGTCCCGATTTACCCCTGCATCCCTATTCACCCCATTTTAAGGAACCAAATAAATAAACAAATAATTTACCTGACTATACGTCGTTTAGGAAAAAAAGCACAATTAATTTTCAGTCCGTGTAGAAAGTTCCAAAAATATTTCATAGAGAAAATTTAACCTTACCTTTCATTCTGTTATAGAATCTTTCTTAGGGATATTTAGATAATATATTAGGTACTTAAACTTTCAAACTTTTTATAAAGTCGTTCACCTGAAGTAAAAACCTTGTAAGTTTTAAGGTAAACGGTGCTTACTTGTACTCTTGAATGCATATTTCATAAAGTAAACGTCAATGTAAACAGGGCAATTAAACTTTATGGTTTTTTGACGTCTTTTTTTTCAGCTGTTTGCGTTTCAACTGGCTAAAGTGAACGCCACGAGAAGCTATAAATTATGTAAACAAACATCTTTTACTAAGTAAACATTTTATACTGCGAGATAATAATAAATTGACCATTTTCAATCGACATGAAATATAGACGGGTTATATGAAAGTAACAACCTATTTAATTTAGTCGGATCATATTTTAACGACGCAAAGCGCTATCGTTTGTGTTTCTTGGTACCGGAACGCGTCCGTCGCAGGGATTGTAAACTATCGGGACGCCATTTTGAAATAAACGCGTCATTCGAGTTTCGAATGCGTACAAGTTTGTTTCACACAGAAATGGAAACATCTGAATATGACGAATAATTATTCTTAAATAATACATGTTAATTAATATTTGTTACTTAATAATTTATTAAATCTTAAACAAATTCATTTTTTTTGTTGGTCCAAATGTTGTGAACTCCTGAACACTTGTTTACAAAATTTATAGCTTCTCATGACTCTTACTTTAGGTCTGTAGTGCTATTATTAAAAAAAATCGAGTAAAAACACTCATAGTGATAACTTGTGTAGTGATGTGAAATGAGCCGTCAATGGTGTCGATATAAAGCGTCAGATCAAGGTCTAGTGTAACTGTATGTGACTTAGAGCCTATTGGCTAAATTGATTAAAATCCCTAGCGTCAGGTCGAAGCGCAGTGTATATATGACTTCGAACCTGACCAATTGGCTAAATTGATTAACTGCATGCTCAATTCTTTTTTTTTATTGTGTCTGTTGGAACGAAAAATATACTTTAAAGCTTTCATTTATTTTGCATTGAACAAAAAAAGTCACCAAAATAAATGAGAAATTCAAGATGAAAAAACAAGGCATATGCCACAAAAAAAAATTCCCGCGTCATATCCCATTAACGCATTTAGTAATTTTGGCACTTAATTTAAAAATGTTATTCTAACAGCCATAATGTAAAAATCTGTACAAGACTTGGGTTTTTCTTTTCCCAAATGCAAACTATGTTAACAAGTTTTAGTATTTGAGTACACTATACATCATACTTTATTTCCATATTTTGAATCACGTGATGCACCATCCATTTAAGTATTTAATTAGCAGCTACCTATCTGTCTTCTGAGTTTGTACATCTTAAAAATCTCGTAACTCCTTCCACTATTTCCAGGTGTACAGGTATAGTTTCCTCGCCCGCTACGCAGCCATTAACATCGTAACCGGCAGCAGGGTTGACATCATTCCCTCAGGCATCGAAGCCGACGAAGCCTTCCTCCAAAACTTCGTGTGGGGACCTTCAGGAACTGCCCTGGCTTTCGTCTACTTGAACAATATCTTCTACCAGGACAGTCTCAGCAATACTCCTCGACAGATCACGACAACTGGAAGGTTGAATGTGATCTACCACGGCATCCCGGATTGGGTATATGAAGGTACGTGGTCTTCTTCTTTTTGTGTGGTTAGCGAATAACCCGGTGTCAGAATTTTTATGCTGGCTAAGTAAGAGACCCGTGCTCTTACTTAGCTTCACATGCTGTTGAGAAATATCTCTCAAACATGCTGGTTCATGTTTAATTCTATTCTATTTATTGCAGGCAAGTATAAGAAATACAAATAAAATTAAACAAATTACATTTACAATTTAGCAAAAACTTGTGTCCTGAGTAGAATTTAGAATCTTATTGATTCTTTTCCATATTTAAATTTATCTGTACTGATATTTTAAAGGGGTTAAGTTTGTATGTAGGGAGTAATCTGAATCCTAATGGAAAGCTACATTATCTGTGAGTGGCATAGACAATATTAAACAAAATTCCACGCGACCATAGTCGCGAGCGATGTTTTAGTCTTCTAGAAAGTATTTTAATTTTATCGTAAAAAAAATCAAATGATTGTAATAGAGAACCGAAACGCAATTGAAATAATTTGATTATAAGGTTAAGAGATAAACTACGATAACATGGCTCTCCCCTCTAAAATTAAAACGTATTAAGTATTTGTGAAAGTAATTACTCAGCGCCACCAAGACTCACAACGCTGCCGGCTTGCTACTAAAGATGAATACTTACAACTACATACATAAAAACTTTTACAAAGTATGTGACTACAAAAATTAGTAGGGATGGGCCGAAATTCGGTTCAACCGAAGTTCGGCAGCTTGAACCGAACTTCGGCAATCGGCCGAAATTCGGTTCAGATGCCGAACATTCGGCACAAGAAAAATAATACCTACATGCACTATTTTGACTCAAATTCAATAGAATTAGAATAGCATTAGGTACTGTAAAATAAAATTATGTCTTTTACTCAGTCACGGTTATTTATTTTAGATATGAAGATTGTAAATGTAAACCTTAAATTACAGTTTTTCTTATTCGTTTTGAAAATCTTTGCCTAATTAATTAGACATACTATTACAAATTAAATATTCTTCTAACAAACATCTGGATTACACTTCGTAAATTGAATAAAAAAATCTGGTATTTGGTTCACCAACTAAACATTCATTAAAATCAAATATTTTTTTATTACGAAGGGTTTAGGTTAAATTAATCTTTTGAACGCCAGAGCATAAACGCACGCGCGTGCCCTCCACGCCAAGTTATCATGAATTTCCCTTTATCCATGGTGTCTTTTAATTTGTTTAATTCCATAAAATGCGTACGAGAGCATACATTTTTAAGATTTCTATATAAAAACTCACACAATTCATGATTTAATTGTTTATTTCGTGTTATAGTATTGTTGCCATTGTCACGTATATGTGACAATGGCGTTCAAAGTGTTAAACAATCAAATTAAGGTGGTAGCCCGCAAAATTCAATTTTTTTGCAATTTGCAAGGTTGGGAGCGCGGTGGCGAAGGCGGGGTACATCTAGCAATAATATTGAAGTAAATGCGTAAACAAGTCACGACGTGTCGCTCTCGAAAAAGCGCTTGAAATTGAACCGAAGTTCGGCCGAACTTTTCATTTTAACCGAATGTTCGGCCGAAGTTCGGATTCGGTTCAAACCACATTCGGCCTATCTCTAAAAATTAGAACTGTAATTTGGAGGGGCGCGCCATATTATCGTAGTTTATTTTCTACTGTTACTTATCAGTAATTTCATCTGAGTTTCGTTTATTTATAGTTCGCTCGTTCACTCTCGAGGGAAATTATATAAGATGCATACTTATCCAATACATAAAGAGGCTTTCGATAAAATTGAAGCCATATTAAAAAAATATGCCTTATTGCAAAGGTATGAGGTATAGCGTACGGTATTTTGTTCTCTAGAGAGAGTTTATGATCAAATAGAAAGTAGAGATGAAATATTTATTATTAACTTTGTATGTTATTTAGCCAGAAGAGGAAAACAAACACACATACTTAACACCTATTATAATTTTAGACAGTCGTTAGTTGAAGTAGATATTGCTTAACCACTGTTGATAACAATTCTCAGTAAATTGAAACTTCACTAAGGTTAAAACTATATAAGAGCTGATTTCACCAATGTTACTGAACGCGATCAGGACACGCGTTTAAAGAGTTGTCAGTACCAACATTGTTGGGGAATATTGATACTGACAGCTTTTGAACGCGTTTTAGATGTGTTGGTGCAATTGGCGCTAAGTGTCACATAGACAAGTAGACGTTATCGTTTTAAGATGTACAGACGCCAGCACATCAAGCTATCCCAAACTATCAAATATTCCCAATAAACATAAACCTTATGATTCGGTAATAAATTTGAAAATCTATCAAAGTATTTTGACAGATTGGTAGCGTCACAGAACAGTTATCTGTTCTGTGGGTAGCGTAGCTTGATGTTGCCTCTGGACAAGTTATATGCAGCCTTGGGGCGACCAAGCCAGTGGGATTGTCCGAGGGGTAAACCGCTGTTCCGGAACTCCTAAGGCAAAGGAAGGAATATGGATGGGTTTTCGTAGGTAAAAGTCTAACAATCCCTTCCGCTCCACCCACAGCGGGCCCCTCATTTAGTGATTTCCCATCAGTAAAAAAAAGGGTGACAAAACAATTTAGAGATCGAATACACCGACCTTTTATTTATTTGTGATTCTATATCAAATTCCTAAACGTTCTACTAATTTCTTACAGAGGAAGTCTTCGGCTCGAGCAACGCTATATATTTCTCAAAAGATGGAAACAAGATGGCGTACGTGACCTTCGATGACACCGGTGTCAGGACCATGAAGGTGCCTCATTACGGTGTGCCTGGCTCCGTCAACTACCAGTACACGCAGCATCATGAGATCCGGTATCCCAAGGTAAGAGATCCATAATATCCTAAAGAAGAGTGGAAAAAAGTATTCAGTTCTGTTGAACACCATGTCACGCCTATTCTTGCTGTTTTTTTTTTGTTATTTTGGCAACTGAGCCGATGTCGACTATTCTACCAACGTCATTTTTTGCTGTATTAAGGTCATAACATACATTTGCCTAGCCTTTTTCTCAAATATATTGGGGTCGGCTTCCAGTCTTAAGCGGATGCAGCTGAATACCAGTATTTTACATGGAGCGACTGCCTATCTGACCTCCACAACCCAGTAACTGGGCAATACGATACCCCTTGGTAAGACTGTCAGATTTTAGGGCTTCTGACGACCCGTAACGACTGTCAAAGATGCACAAATGACAGCTGGGAGCAACAGCTTAACGTGTTTTCTGAGGCACGGAGGAGTCTCGGTGTGTAAAGATGGTCACCCATCCTCGGCCAACCCCGGCAAGTGTAGCTTAACCTGGTGGATCTACGCACACGATCTCCTCATAATACACATATCAATCCTTAAAGGGATTGTCACCGTATCAACTCGTGCAGTATTCTATGGATGAAACTCTCTACTGCGACGCACACTGATCGGAATTGGGTATTAGAAAGGGTAGTCAATAACGTTACTTTTTCACCGTTCAACGTTCGTCAAAACGCGGAATGTGTACGTGATTTGTTTGAAATATAACAATGTGACGTCACAGTTTTTTTTAAACAAATGGAACGGTTATGAGCATTAAATCCAACATTACAATTATATCTTCCAATATTATTTAATTTTTGTACAGTGGTGACAGTTTTAAAGATGAGCGGTCTTTTTTCTATGTGATTTCATATTTTATTTTTGACCTTTTTCAATAGTCAATTTTAACGTGATCGCCTCGCCTTGGGACAGGCTCACGAACAAGGCGATACGGTGACGATCCCCGTCCAGGTTGAAATGTGCGCTCCTTTAGCAGTGTGAACGTCCAAATATTGTTCAAGATGGTTTATCAAAGCGTGGTGATAGGTTCCACTGTAAATGGAACTGAGTAGGCCTTGCAATCACTAACTGAATCGGCAGATGAGGGAGATTATCTACATATTCATATTTACTTTCATGTAGAAGGTCAAAGAGTAAGAGTGAAAGAGTAAAATAAAACAAAAGAAGTCCTTTTAAACCAACCACTCAGTGAGATTGCCTGAAAGGGTTACCGCTGCCCCAGAACACAAAAGGGCTAAAGAAGAAACATGGATGAATTTTTATAGTCAGTAAGAGTCTGATACTCCCTTCTGCTCCACCCAGAGCAGGACGGTTGATAATTTTCCGTTCTTAAAAAAAGGCAGCCAATCACCACCTCCTTTAGCAATATTGTTTAATATTACTTCACAGTGGGAAAGAGACGGAGCTATGCCACTTGTATAGCTTCATTTCTTTCTCACACTCAAAGTAATATTAAAATAATATTGTTCTTTCTACTTCTTCTTTTCGTGTCGATGAAACTTTTCCTGGATGTAATTAAATTGAAAGAGCCCAGTAGGTTGCCACATTGATCGCGCATCAGTGGCATTCTTTAGGTCATCCGAGGTGCAGGTGATCGGGTACTTAGGACACTCCAGCAGATGGGGCCTTATCTGGTCAGAAGCTCCGCAATACTTTAAGTAGGTACCTAATAATGTAGAACCCGTGTAAAAGCAAAAATCACAATAAAATTCCGTTCATAATTTCAAGTTATCGTCGTATGAAATAGTCGGACCACGACTATTTCATACGAAGATAACTACGTTTCATACAAGACGGATGAATGGAGGTAATTATAAAACTTAATAAAAGTAATTTGTATGTCTTGTAGGTATTACTTACTGAATTGTCTTAGTACAGACGGCAGCACATCAAACTATCCTAAACTGTAAATTTTCCCAATTGAACATGAACCTTATTCGTTCGTAATAAAGTTGAAAATCTATCAAAGAGATTTGACAGATTGGGGTAGCTTGATGTAATGGTCTCTAGGTATACATAGTAATCAGACTAACCTAGATCGATTACACGAAAGAAAGATAAGTGGTAATAACTGTTTAATTGCAAATTGCAATAGTAGGTACACACCGTAGACGATTTATTGGTTATGAAATTGATAAGGAATTGTAAATAGTTTATTTTTTTCATATAGTTTTAATCATCTAGTTAACACAGTCTACTGTATAATTACTTAAAAAATTGGATATTGGATCATAGTTTATTGTTGCTTCAAATTGATTGTATGGTACAGGTACGGTACCTTGGACCGTGTAATTTGGACTTTATTTTACAACGTCAAATAAAAATCCTTCTAGAAAAATCTATCGCTAGTTTGTGATAATAGTTAGTTTGCACTATACTAATGAGGTTTTAGGTCCTTTATTCCTAAACGTCAATTGCTAATATTATTATTTTAATATTACTTGAGTGTGTGAAAGAGATGAAGCTATACAAGTGGTATAGCTCCATCTCTTTTCAAATGTGAAGCAATATTAAAATAGAACTGCTATAAGAGTTGGTAGTTGCCCCATGATTGTACAAAATATCGACACAATCTCTGTATGATTTTTATAATTTAGGAACAAGATGATCGTTTATTTTTTAACATAATGAAAGTCATATTAAATGTACACATAATATCTGCCTTCCTCTTCGGAGAATACTGTTATGTTATGGATAGATTATTTTGCTAATCAATCCAAAACACTAGTTTTGGTGATAATAAATCCATGAGTAATCTCAGTCTAGTGAAGACAAAGAACTAAAGCACAACGTAGTAAATTACTTCAGGCGTGGGACCTTAGCGCTTGCAAACCTCAACTAAATTATCCACGTAAACTTTATCACCTAGTGTTCCCACTATAACTTCCAAGGGGAACTAAAGATTTATTCACGCCCCAAGCCAAGTTTGGGGAGCTGCATCACCTTATTCATTAGAAAGTTCAACAAATGTTGTAAGTTTTAATGAACTGTTGAAGCCAGAAGTTCAACTTTGTATAGTCTCCGTAAACACAGTTCCTTTGGTTAATTGCGTCACCAGCTCTTGTGTTAAGGGGAATTGGATGCTACTTATTTCATTTTAAAAATCAAAATTCAACTTTATCATACTGATAAAAATGACTTAGATAAAACGCATTAAAGTTGGGGAGTGGGGGTGTGCTACGTCACAACTCAGCATAAAATCTACATAAAAGTGACGTCATGCGACATTTTAAAACCATGAGCATTGAATATAAGTTGCCAATCTTCACGAAGCGATGCAACCGTCGGATCAGACATGAAAGCAGGACAAGTAAACAATCTTACTTTAACATTTATCACATTAATAAGGATATTTAAGATGAGCCCGCAAAAACTAGCTTCATATATTTTATCCAAATGAATTTTCGCCGATATTTTTGGTGGGACCAGCGGTGGCTCAGTTGTAACGACCAACTTGTGAAGTGTTTGAATGCAGGCAGACGAGGAGTCTGCCTGCATTCGTATTCGCTTTGCGTAATTTATTTCAACATCACAGCTCTGAAACTGGCTGAGGCGCTCGTGGCTAAGTACTAACAGCCGCACAGGTCGATCCATCAGGTTAAGCTACGCTTGCCGGGGTTGGCCGTGGATGGGTGACCATTTTTACATGCCGAGATTCCTCCGTGCCTCGGAAAGCACGTCAAGCCGTTGGTCACGGCTATCATTTGTGTATTATTGACAGTCGTTACGGGTCGTCAGAAGCCCGAAAATCTGACAGCCAGTCTTACCGAGGGGTATCGTATTGCCCAGTTACTGGGTTGTGGAGGTCAGATAGGCAGTCGCTCTACGTAAAATACTGGTATTCAGCTGTATCTGGTTAGACTGGAAGCTGACCCCAACATAGTTGGGAAAAGGTTAGGCAGATGATGACCACAGTTCTGAAACTGGCGAAGGAAAGTATCCTGAGGAACATTTTTAAGACATGTAACACCTTCCAACCCAACTACTACCCCGCGTGGTAAAGGCACAAGCCCTCTAACAAGGAAGAGGCGTTTTTTTTTTGATGGTGGGAAATCATCAAATGACTCCTCCTGCTCTGGGTGGAGTGGAAGGGAGTGTCAGACTCTTACTGACTAAAACCCATACATGCTCCTTTATGTTCCGGGGTAGCGGTAACTCTTTCGGACAATACCGCAAATAAAATAATAATAATAATACAAATAATAATATAGGAAAAGAGGTCTGTGTTTTAACAGTGGGACCGTTACAGGCTGATATAGTGTCATGCTTGTTTCGGTAGGAATTTAACCAAATACACTCGAGAGCAATGAATCCGGGTCACTTAAAGAATGTTAAAAATCTCGGAAACTAAAAATGATAGGTTAATGCAATAAATTGTATTTAATAGACAATGTAATACTCCTTAAATGAGAGTAAAAAAAATATGAGTCACCATACATTTTATTAACACAAAATTACTTAAAGAAAAAAACTGCTGATCTCTCCTTAAAACAAAAATAGGAAACATGAAATTTTTGAACTTTATTACGATTTTCTTGAATTTTAATACTTCGTATTGCCTCCTCGTGCTTCCATTACTGCGTTTACGCGGTTTGGCATGCTGTACACCAAGTTCCTTATACGATTTTGGGGAATATTCTCCCATTCCTCTGTGAGAGCAATTTTGAGCTCACGAAGCGTGATTGGGGGAGGGTTTCGTTGTTTTACGCATCTGCCTAGCTCGTCCCAAGCATGCTCGATCGGGTTGATATCCGGGCTGCGCGCTGGCCACTCCATACGAGTAATGTTCATCTCTTGAAGGTAGTCATTCACAATCCTACCTGTATGAGGTCGGGCATTGTCATGCATAAATATAGCATCCTCACCTAAATTGACCATAAATGGACCAACGTGATCATTGAGGATTTCTTCCACATATCTTACGCTAGTTAAAGAGCCGTTTTCTATGATCACCAGCTCTGTGCGACTTTCAGAAGAAATTCCGGCCCACACAAGTACAGACCCACCACCGTAGGCTACTTTTTCTTCGATGCATGCTTGCTTGAATCTTTCCCCTGGTCTTCGATACACTCTGTGTCTTCCATCGTGCTTATAGAGCATAAATTTTGATTCGTCGGAGAACATAACTTTTGACCAATCTTCAATACTCCAATTTACGTGGCCCTGGGCATATCTTAGTCTTGAAATACGATGCCCACGCTCCAGTTTAGGGCCGTTTGCAGGTCTAAGGGGTTTTAAGTTAGATTCAGCAAGCCGACGTCTTACTGTCCATGCACTTGGGTTACTTCCTCCGAGGTGTCGAAACTGATTTGTGAGTTCAGTTCCTGTGAGAAAGCGATTTCGAAGCATGGTGTTCACCAAGTATCGGTCTTCTCGTGCTCTGGTACACCTGGTTCTGCCCGTTCCTGGTCTGCGTAGGTTAGAACCAGTTTCTTCGTAACGTCGGAGAACTCTTTGTACTGTTGACAGCGACACACCGACAGTCCTGGCTGTATCGCGCTGACTCTGGCCGGTTTCCAGCATTGTAAGTATTCTGGTGCATTCTTCAGGCGTAAGCGACATAATTTCAGCTTGAATAATGAATATAGAGCACTATCAACATGGTTTATGTACCCACATAAATGACAGATTACAAACAAAAGCAAAACCAAATGCTGTAATTTCGTAGTTCTATCTTCGAAAGTGGCCCTTTTTCAAATTTGATTTTTTTATGATATAACTTTACAAAAACTAAGAAGTTTTAATACCTTCATTTAAGGAGTATTACATTGTCTATTAAATACAATTTATTGCATTAACCTAGCATTTTTAGTTTCCGAGATTTTTAGGATTCTTTAAGTGACCGGGATTCATTGCTCTCGAGTGTACTATCATTTTATTTTATTCTACTTTGTGCATTTCGCTTATTTACAAAGTAGAATATAATACTTACCCACCTCATCATCTGCCTAGCCTTTTCCCAACTATGTTGGGGTCGGCTTCCAGTCTAGCCGGATGCAGCTGAATACCAGTATTTTACATGGAGCGACTGCCTATCTGACCTCCACAACCCAGTAACTGGGCATTACGATACCCCTTGGTAAGACTGGCTGTCAGATTTTCGGGCTTTTGACGACCCGTAACGACTGTCAAAGATGCACAAATGACAGCCGGGACCAACGGCTTAACGTGCTTAATACTTACCCACCTAATTCACATTAAAGTTTGACGTCACGGTCGCTTGAGTGAAAGGGCACACGACTGGTTTGGCAAAGTGCCTACTGCAGGGCGAATACGGAATAATACAGATCGAGGTCCCGCATTTGAGATTAAATATCGTTTTAATGTGATACTTGGATGTTATAATTTTTTTTTATGTAGGTACCTGTACCTGAGTACACAAAAGTATTTAGACTTCTGTATGAAAACCTTTTTGAAATTGATTATTGTGGGGGAGGGTTGAGTCTTGCATTTTAATTTATCAGGTATTTTTTTACCATCAAGAACAAGATACATAGATGAATCAATTTTAGTTTCTGACCACTGTGTAGACAGAAAACAAGCTACACAATTTCGGTACTACTCTTGGCTGTATCGGTGATTTAAATGATTACATTTATGTGAATACAGTATATATTCATTTATGTGAATATTTTTACGGCCACGAATCAAATTTTGATCAACATACAACCTGACACTGACTTGCAAATTGAAAAAAACGTACGTAAATTTTTAAATTTACGTACGTTTTTTCAAGTCAGTGTCAGAAATTTATTTCTAGGGCTAGCCTGGCGCTTTACCCTTAAAACCTGTAAGATAAATACGCGATACAAGTGAAAGTGTCTAACGGACTCGTTTGGCGTGAGTCCCGGTGGGAGCATCGGAGACCGTGGCCCCGTAGTGAAGATCGAGAGATCCAAGTTAGATATGACATGTTCGTCATAATGCGGAGATTTTAAAATTGGAACGAGTCCAGTTCGAATCTTGAATGTTGCAAATATTCATTTTGCGAACTTTTTTCTTGCAAATAACATTCATTCGCGTAACGAACCGTACTGAAAACATCATTCAGCTGGTCTGCTTTGTAAAAATCACACAGTGAAAACTTACGTAAAGTGAGTTTAAAGTAAGTTTTCATTCCACTTGATCCCCTATCAGGTGGAATAGTTGACACTAATGACAGCGCACTTCAAATTCATTTCACCTAAGTATCACGGTGAGATTTTTGACAGAATAGTTCGGCAAAGTAGAATACATAAAAAACAACGTTTTAATCAATGAGTAATTGGTAATACGTTAAAAACGCTAGTAACTAAAACTATAACAGTTAATACTATCCAAACAATTCCTATCGGAAAATTTTCAGTTTCCCAGAAAAAAACGAATTTTCATTTTTTCTTTTCTCAAAGTTCTCCTCGTCATCTCAATAACACGGTACATAACAAAAACAACACGAGCCCTCGACACAAGACGTTCAGAACGTGACGATTTATAGCTGAGCGGAATTAGTTATTGATTCTGTTCCCTTATAATGGAAAGCACTTTGCCAATCAAAATGCTCTCGCAGAAGATTAACAAGAAAAAACGGCAGTAGTCTGAAAGCGAGAGCTCGTAATTTTTAACTCACTCAGTAGTGGAGTTTCTGTTCTGCTTTGGAGTAGATTATTATAATATCAGCCAAAAGCTTCAACACCAATTCCTTTATAAGGTTTTATTTACCTTGCTATGTACGTATGTATGTTTGTTCGGGTCAAATCCTGCAACTGAATTTTAAAGCAGTTATCCTTAACGGATTGAGTTGACAATTTGTATACACGTTTTGTTTAGGTGACAATGCCTGGTTAGCTAAGTGATTTTATTCTAAATCCAAAATGAGGATACGCTCAAGATGATTATGCACTTCCATGATATGGGTGTCGAATGAAAACAAATTGCTGTGAAAAATGCGAAAAACAAAACAATAAATTAAAAAAAAACATTTCTTAAAACAAACTTTATAGAACTAAAAAGTAGTAAGTAAAAACTAATAAGTTTTCTTTCTGACATTCAAAGACAAGCCTCAAGCTTTTAAGAAAATATTTAAGTTTTAATATTTTCGTATATTAATTTATTTTCGGTAGCACATATAAGTTAACCCCATCGTCAACGATGCTACACAAAAGTACTAAGCTATTTTGCCTCTTTAGACTTTTTGTATAATACACCCTATATTAAGAGGCAGTTCAAGAATAACACCCACAGTAAACGCATCGCTCAAGGCCGTGAACGAGGCATATAATCCCATCACTGTTATTCTTGAACTGCTCTGATAGTGAAATTGACTTCTTGTCTCTTGCACGTTTTTAATCTTCTGTCTTCATTTGTTTTGTGCCTAAGCGACGTTGTGGACATAGGGAAATCAATTGACTAGTTTTCTTTATTTTATTATGATTTAATTTTGTTGGTTGTGGTTAGAGGTTAGGTATATTCGTAAAGATTGTGAGTAGCTGAACATTATCATAAAACCCACGTTATAATTTATGATGTGCTAATCAAACATTTGTTGAGGTCTATAATAAGAAGAAGCTTTTAATGATTAGGTTGTCCTTAGTCCTGTGAAATTTAATCATAACGACTACTTATACTAGCTATGCTGATATATAATTAAATCTTTCACCATAAATTGTACTTGTGATTCGCTCGTTCCATCATACATTTGGTCTTTTTTACCAAGACCTTCAATGATTCTTACAACGCCACAGCTAACCTTGGTACTCCCTTGTATCATTGCATATCTAGTACCTTCATCATTTTCAGTTAAAACTGCTTAGCAATACCTATACAATTGTTTGATTACCTTACTTAAGTTCTAATCCCAGGTCGGGCAAAATGCTATTAGGGTTTTCCATCAAATTTTTGTTGCAGCAGCCCGGAGTCTGGCTTTTTGCCCGATAGATGGCAATACGCTCGCACCGGGAATCAAACATAATGTACCTATCTGGCGAAATGTGGGCGTACTATAGGTCCACCTCTGGCTAACCGGCGTGCACGCGTGTTGATATGTTATGTTAATAATCTAATTTTACTTCTTTTCAGACTGGTACTCCCAATCCAACGGTGTCAGTCACTCTAGTCGATGTATCAGACACCACCGGCAGCGTTCTACCAAATATCTACACCGCTCCCACCGACCTCGACCAGTAAGTGTTGTTTGTGTCTTAAACCACCACCTATATCTTTCTTATGAAAATAATCAAAAGAAGATATAACCCCGAGGCCACGAGCGTCTTACAATAGCTTCTGAGGAGAAAACAAGTGCAAGAAGTGGCATGCGCTTACATGAGTTACTGCGACGCGACTTTATATATATAGTCGTTATATTCTGTAAAAATCTAAGCTATTTTAGAAAACTGTACTTATTTCAAACCATATGCAAATACTATTACTTTCTATTTAATCTGATGTTTGCAAAAAATCATGGTAATTAAATTCTTCATCATTATGTTTCATTAAGAATGTTTTTTTGCAAGCTATTATGTATAAAGCTTTCTTAGACTAAAGTCATTGTGTTGACTGTTTTCAGGCCCATTTTGAAGACAGTGAAATTCGTGACGAACTTGTCGATCGCGCTAGTATGGACGGACAGGGTACAAACTCAAATGAGAATACAACTTTGCACTGCTGGACAAGACACTTGTTCTCTGGTAAGCATCTTTTGAAATTTTGGGTCATTAGCAGTGGGTCGTCTTAGAGAAGATTCTTACTTAATTTAATAATGGTTTTTTCATAATTAGTTAAACATATTATGCCTATTCGCCACCAACATAAAAAAAAAATACCCGACCCGAATACTTATCAAAACTTATAGTTCTGACTTGTATTTACGGGAATAACAATAAAAAATTGACTAAATTAAGATTCTATACTATATAATTGAAATATTTTTAGTAGTCCAAATAACATAACTTCAACGATTAATTCTGACAAGTTACTATAATATTGTTGTAGGGTATTTCTTTTTGTTTTGTCTTTTGTGTGTTTGTTTGCTTAAAAAATGAAAACCCCCTATTTTATAATTCAGATCTTCACTTACGAAGAACCCGAGGGTTGGATCGACAACATTCCGTTCTTCTTCAACGACGCTGGCACTGCTTTCATCACCATTTTACCAGCAGTAAGTACACGAAACTTATTTTTATGAATAACATCTCGCAGTTAAATCTTGTCTATTGCTTATCGGATTTTTCTGTGGATTCTTCAATGAAAATTAAGGCCTCTAGCCTGGAGCTTAAAACAAAACAAAACATTTTGATCAGTTTGTATTATAAACCCTCCGGTAGCTTATCGAGGAACTAAAATTAAAAGAAAGTAACGCCATCTCGCTTTGATTTTTTCAACTACAGTTTCAGCTTGGTGTTAATTCTTGCATTTACCAACAGATGTCGTGAAAATGAAAATATTTTTTTTATACCTACTTGCCAAGTTCTCATCAGTAAAGTTTATATTAAATTATTTTTAATGTATACCTTGAGATCCTACAAAGCGTAATACCATCACTTCACCTTCGGAGCTGGCTCTCTAATAATTATTGTTTTTTGTTTCAGCTTGTTGATGGAGTGCTGTATAAGCAAATAGTTCAAGCGTCGCAGCCTACTACCGGTACTGGCGTGTGGACACACCTGAACCGCGTCAACATAGCACACACTGTGCTTGAGATCTTGGCCTGGAACTCCGATGACGTCATGTTAGTACTTACATTTTATGACCAATTTTTAAATTCGAATACATTATTTAGTAAAAATATTTTTTTATGATACGTCACTATTTCATCAAGACTGGAGATATTGCTCGATGTCTACTATAAATAAAAATCAGTTTATGTACATTCACTAGTTCAATGAGGGTGCCATGTAAAAAATACTCTCTGCCCAAAGCAAACTTACTCGACAATTGTCATGAATCATTTCTTCCAGCTGGTACAAAGCCACAAGCGTAGAGGACTCCGCGGAACAACACATCTACACGGTGGACCCGTCTGCTGTGGTGACCTGCTTCACTTGCGGCATACAGAGAGAGGACGGCGGCAAGTGCCTCTACAATGAAGCTACCCTCAGTAACGCTGGTGACAGAATCACTATCAACTGTGCTGGTCCTGATGTGCCTCAAGTCTTCATTTACGCTACCGTAAGTGTTTATTCTGCTATTGATGAAAACGGTTGGTTAAAGTGGATCCTTTTCAGATCCTTAGTCCACCGTCCGATCAGGACCAGGCCCGGGCCAGACGGCGCGTACGTGTTCTACGCGCGCCTCAAAGAGATGTCAGCAAGCGACGGGTAAGCGGGATTGTCCGAAAGGGTTACCGCTACCCCGAAAAATAAAGGGCTAAGGAAGGAACATGCATGGGTTTTAGTCAGTAAAAGACTGACACTCCCAGACCCAGACTAAAAAAAAAGAAAAAAGGAGATCCGGATAAATTGATATATTGATAGATTGACTAACCAAGCACCTTGCCTCGTAAAGCACTAAGAGAGTCTGCTCGGCCGATCTGGTCTCAGTTTGACATATAGCGTGCATTTTCGAATTGCCCAACAAGTCATCATCATCATCATCTGCCTAGCCTTTTCCCAACTATGTTGGAATTGCCCAACAAGTTTCGGCTTTAAATATACATGGCCAGGAACAACAGCTTTATATTTTTAATAATTTTCTTTAAATTTAAAATTAATGTTCCAGAACGGTTCTCTGGTCCGCGTATGGGACGACAGCGTGGATCTGACCGCCATCACCAGCAACCGCGAGCTGCCCGCCACCATCCGCATGGCTGTGCCCGTCAGCGTGGGGCTGCCAGCCGCTGATGTACACATACAGGCGCCAGCGGACTATGCCAATAGGACTAATGTGCCGCTGCTGGTCTATGTGTGAGTATCTGTGACAGTTCTTTAATGATATCATAACAATCTACATAATAAGTGCCAAAGGCAGTTCGATTATACTCTTTTATTTGATTAACTATTTTTACTGCGTTCATTTATTAGCCAATAGGCACCATGCACTGTTGTGTAGACTTATGTATTATAAACTCTTTCTACATAGGAACCTAAACTACTTTTCGGAATGGGCCACTAGCTTCTTCGTACTGACTGCCCGACAATCCAAAAGTGCCTCTAAATGGTTTACTGTTTGTATTGAATTGATGAGTTTGAGTTGACTCTTGTTCTTTTCTTCCAGATATGGTGGACCAGACACAGCTCTAGTGACAAAGCAATGGTCGCTTGACTGGGGCAGTTCCCTAGTCAGCCGCTGGGGTATCGCCATCGCTCACATTGACGGACGAGGCTCTGGACTTAGAGGAGTCACCAATATGTTCGCTTTGAACAGGAAGCTCGGAACAGTGGAGATTCAAGACCAAATCTCTGTTACCAAGTAAGTTTGAATTTCTGGTTCTACGTACGCAAGTATTTAATCCATAAGGGGTCTTGAGTTCGAACCCAGGACACGCATCTCTGATTTTACGCATTTATGTGCGTATTGTATAATTATCACTTCCTTAAAAATTGGTAAAGGAAAACATCGTGAGGAAACCAGCACGTCTGAGGGATATTTCTCAACAGCATGTGAAGCTAAGTCAAAGGCCCATGGGCAGCTAAAAAACGCTGACACCAGGTTAGTCACTAACCACACGAAAAGAAGATCTATAAGGGGTTATTTAATTTTAATATTCTCTACTTTTAATTTAGATATTTACAAGACAACATACCCTGGATAGACGGAAACCGAACGTGCATTTGGGGCTGGTCGTACGGCGGGTATGCGGCTAGTAAGGCACTCGCTGAGGGAGGCAACGTCTTCAGGTGCGCGGCCGCTGTGGCTCCCGTTGTAGACTGGAGGTTCTATGGTTAGTATCCATAGAATAACTAACTGCCTATTTTGTCGTCTCTCTACCATGTTGAGAAAAACTACGTCAACTAAGTTTGGATGTGACGGTTTCTTCAATGAGGGGTGCATTAAATTATAATAGCAACTAAAAACTGAGGTTATAATTTTTGTTCTTCATACCTTCCAGTATTGGTGAACCAATATAATGTTGTACCTATACTAGGTCATCATTATTCTCCTGACCTTATCCCAATTTATTTGGGGTCTGCGCAACATGTTTTTGTCTTCCATACTTCTCTATTAGTCGCCAAAAAAACCAGGAGACTTTGAGGGAGCAAGAGATGCGAAAATTCGGATAAAGTGCATACTGCAAAATGCTAAGTCATAACCAGTCTTTCCTTTTTTTTTTTTGAACCGGGGGAAAATCCTCATGGATCATGGATGTCCCCCGCCCCGGGGAGGGCGGAGAGGTCTGTTAGACTCTTACTGACTAAAAACCACCCCGGGTGTTCCCTCTCACACCTGCGCCGGGGGTCGCGGAAACTGAAAATACTTCCGCAAATAACCTGTCTTTCCTATGTCAACATCCTAATGAAAACTCTTTATTTATTCTGAACGTTTTTTGGTTACAGACACAATCTACACTGAACGTTACATGGGACTGCCGTCAACAAACGCAGAAGGTTACGCAGTGTCGTCACTTCTCACTGATCAAGTGGTACGTATGCTAGAGCATGACATTATGGGTTCATATTAACGAGTAACATAAAGTGCTATCGGTCCTTCAACAAACATGGCCAGCTCACTGCCTCTTCCGATTCTTTTCCGGATAAATTAATTGCTGATTTTATTCTATAAAGCGATGGCCGGTGGACCAGACGTCCTGCTGTTATATTCTGTCAAAATTTCACCGTGAAAACTTTGCTGAAGTACGCTTGAAGTGAGGTCTCCCTCTACCTGATTCTAGGGACTGATACTATTGACAGTTCACTTGAAGCTCACTTCACTTAAGTCTTCATGGTGAGATTTTTAAAGAATACATCGGCTGGAGTGGAGACCCCGTATCGGCTAGTGTACTGTAGGTCGCCCCCTAGTCGGACCGATGACCTTAAGAAGGAGGTTGGGACAGACTGGATGCTGAAGGCGGAGAACAGTATGTTATGGCGTAGCCTAGAGAAGCCTACCTATGATCTGCAGTGGACTGTTGTGGGCTAAGTTGATATTATAATGGTTTAATTTTTTTTATAGCCTGTGTTGTCCCACTGCAGGGTACTGTACCTTTCCATTCTTCTCTATCTTGAGCTAGAGTGGCCCAATCCTGTCTGTAGGCGTCAAGCTCGTCTCGCCGTCTTCCTTATTGATATTGATGAACATTAAGTGATATGAAATTTTATTATTCCTCAGGCCGAGAACCTTCGTGACAAGAGCTACTTCTTGATCCACGGCACTGCAGACGACAACGTGCACTACCAGCACGCTATGTTGTTTTCACGGCTACTGCAGAGACGAGATGTCTACTTCACGCAGATGGTGAGTTCATTATTATACAGAGTGGGTTTTGGAGATGGGACATTAAGAGATATCTTAACCGACCGATGGCCTGTGGGGCAGACGAGTCCTGGAGTGGATACCGCGTATCGTCAAGCGTAGTGTGGGGCGACCCCCAGCTGGATGGACCGATGACCTTAAGAAACTGGCTAGGACAGATTGGATGCGGAAGGCGGAGGATAGGGTGTTGTGGCGCAGCCTGTGAGAGGCCTATGTCCAGCAATGGACTGCTATAGGCTGAGTTGATGTTAACCTTGACCTTTGGAGCCACTGTGAAACGGTTTTAGTAGACTGTCCTTAATTCTTGAAAACTGCTACAAAAAATTACTAACTGCTTTCATAGACGTATTGAAATTACCTTTTATATTAGACAGTTTGGCAATACTCCTCCATTGAGGCTATATTTTAGAAATGTAGCCTTGACCATACCACACTTAGAGTAAACCTGAGAGGAGCGGTAGGGAGTGTCAGACTTTTACTGACTAAACTCATCCATGTTCCTTTCTTAGCCCTTTATGTTCAGGGGTAACGGTAACCCTTCATCATCTTGAGGTTTTGGTTTCCGCACTCAGTCCTCAGTCAGTGGCCTTTGGTGTTATTCCAGCCAACCCACCTCCCTCTAGAAGTTGATCACGTCTCCTGGACTGTGTAGTACATCTGTGAAAGATCTGGGTGTTCCGAGGGTCTATGTCCTGATCAGTGTAACCTTTTCGGATAACGCCGCTTAACCGACAGGCTTCGGCCCTAACGGGCCCCTTCTAATGCTGACATCTCTTTGTGGCGGGGTGGTCCTACACTTTGACTAAGCCTGGAGTAAAAAACTTGGCTAAAAATTAAATAAGACAAAGAATACCTACTGGAATATTGACTTAGATTGGGACAGAATATCTGCGGCCTAACTAGTACAAGATCTACAAACAAATGTAAAATTATATATTTTTTTTATTTCCAGAGCTACACAGATGAAGACCATGGTTTGGTCGGCGTTCGGCCGCATCTCTACCACGCGCTAGAAAAGTTCCTGCAAGAGCACATGTTGTAATATCCTACTTAATTGAAATAATTGTAATTATCAAAGTTTTGCTCAGTGATACATCTACAAAATGATATTTTGATAAAAATAAAAAGGGACGCGAAGAACAATAGTGCAACAGTTTAGGGGTTTGTTTGGGTAATTTTGGAATCATCGCAGAATGCAGATTAATCAATGAGTATTGTTTCAATCCATTAGATGTGATTGGCGTTTCGAGAGAATTTTTCTTATGAACCTCAATCTGCCTTTTCACAACTATTTTGGGGTCGGCTTCCAATCTAACCGGATGCAGCTGAATATCAGTATTTAAAATGGAGCGACTGCCTATCTCTACTTCCACAACCCAGTCAGTAACTGGGTATACGATAATATAATACGATACCCCTTGGTAAGACTGGCTGTCAGACTTTCGGGCTTCTGACTACCCGTAACAACTGTCAAAGATCCACGAATGACAGCCGGGGCCAATGGCTTAACGTGCTTTCCGAGGCATGGAGGAATCTCGATATCTAAAGATGGTCACCCATCCACGTAGTTTAACCTGATGGATCAATCCGTGCGGCTGTTATTATTACTTAGCCATGAGCTCCTCTCCACGAGACAACAAGTGCAATTTTTCTTATGAATCTATGAGGCTCATACGACATTTGAGGGGTTAAATCAACCTTTATATAGTTAATTCGATTCGACTACATCGACGACGGCTCAACCCGGCTATCATGTAAACGTCGATATGGTCGGAGTTACGAGTTCCTCTCTGCTATGCTTATGTATTTCTCGAATTTCGAGATTGCCTTCCATAATAACATCATAATAAATTATTAATGTACTTGTGAAGGCTATGAACAAAATGTTAACAACCTAGAAATAAATATTATATTTTTCAATTTATTTAAAGATTTTTCCAAATATGATGAGAGGGGATAAAAAAAAAACATTATGTCAAGTAATTACAGAGTTACCTACTAGCGCAGTAATTTAAATAAAATTTAATATTTTGTGAGTCATGTAAATATTTTTAATTGAAGTATTTTGAGTATTGTGAAGTTACTTAAAGTTGCCAATGTTAATAGTATGAAACAGGGTTTTCAGTGGATATTATGTAGATATTAAATTGATATTCAAGTACCTACCTATTTATGTAAAACAGTAACATCTGACATTATAATATAAATAAATAGTTCGCTGTATGTACCTATAGTTTCACAAAATCATCGATATATTGATTTCGTTTGTAAATATTTTTAGTACTTTAAGTACAAAATATCTTATAGGTATAATAAATGTGTTTTCTACAATGTGGTATTTTATTTCAAATATTTTCAGATTCACATTATTTTCATTATACCTACTTGAAATTCTTGCAAATCTTTGAGCTAGCTAAAACATCGAATGTCCAATTACCGCGTAAATATTAGGAAGTCGTAAGTGTCGACTTCCTAATATTTATAAAACATATCTTCACGCTTGTAATCCAGGGAAAGGGTTAGGCAGTGGTATAGGCGTTGGTGAGTGGGGGTGACGGGCCTCAGTGGTAGAGCTTGTGTAATGTGTGTATCTAGGGATTTCTTATGCTCTATATGCAAATACACGGGCAACGACTAGTTAATCTCGCCGTCGAGGCCCGTCGCGACGACCCTGTCCATTCCCACCCCCCCGACCCTTGCTCGAGCCAGCCCGCGTTTGAGCCAGTAGCTTTAAATACCCCCGATGAGGCTGTCCCTTGCTGTCCCCCCCCCCCCCCCCCAGTGACGCCCTTTTTTTTTTTTAAGGCTGGGAAATCATCCAATGACTGCTCCCGCTCTGGGTGGAGCGGAAGGGAGTGTCAGACTCTTACTGACTAAAACCCATCCATGTTCCTTCCATAACCCTTTATGTTCCGGGGTAGTGGTAACCCTTTCGGACAATCCCGCTTACCCGGCAGGTTTGGCCCTGAGGGGCCCCTTCATATGCTGACATCTCTTTGAGGCGCGCGTGGAACATATACGCGCCGTCCGATCAGCACCAGACCCGTGCCATAGGGTCTGGTGCTGATCGGACGGTGAGTCACCCATTACTCACCGTCCGCAGGCCCGCGCCTACGGTGGCCGGGAGTCGTCACGTGGCTCCCGACGCCCGGGGCGTCTCCTGCGGCGGCTGGGACGGGAGGACCTTTCTCTCTCCCATCCCACCACCTCCTTCGCGAGCATGACTTTTTCGCAGAAGGAGGTGACTGCCTCCCACTCCCTCTCGCCCCGGACCATGGCTTGCACCAGGGCCGGGCGCGAGAGGTCGCCGCCACCGATCGCCTCTACGAGGACACGGCGGTGCTCCGCCCAAGCGGGGCAGGTTTGCACCGTGATGACTAGTTAATCTCGCCGTCGAGGCCCGTCGCGACGACCCTGTCCATTCCCACCCCCCCGACCCTTGCTCGAGCCAGCCCGCGTTGCCGCTGAGCCAGTAGCTTTAAATACCCCCGATGAGGCTGTCCCTTGCTGTCCCCCCCCCCGAGCGACGCCCTAAGCTGAGATCCGAGCCCCACAGGGGTTGCCCTTAGCGTGTAGTCGCTTAGTTTTGTAAGTTAGGTTTAGTTTTTATTAAGCCCTGGCTGGAGGCTACAATTATTTTGTGGCAGTCACAGGCAAGCCCGGTTAAGCAGTAGACAACCCTAGGTTGAACTGCGAGATGCCATTTATAAAAATAAAAATAAAATGACTAGTTAATCGACACATGTCTTCGAATTTTGGTTTTAGGACATGCCCGTTTCCTCACGATGTTTTCCTTCACCGTTTTAAGACAAGTGGTGATGAAATTAAACACACAGAGTAAAGTGCGTGCTTGGGTTCGAACTCACGACCTACAACTCGGTAAGTCGAGGCCAATATGACGGGCTACCATTGCTCACTGCTGTAGTATGTCTATAGCCCTCCGTTTAAGTCAAATTGGTACAAATTGAGACAAATTAATCAACCTTCAGGTATAAAATCTGTCTAGCTCTTTCCCAACCATGTTGGGGTCAGCTTCCAGTATAACCGGATGCAGCTGAATACCAGTATGTATAAATTCGAATGTCATGGAGCGACTGTCTATCAGACCTCCACAACCCACCGAGTAGTACGATACCTCTTGGTAAGACTGGCTGTCAGATATTCGGGCTTCTGACGACCCGTAACGACTGTCAAAGATGCAGAAATGACAGCCGGGACCAACGGCTTACCGTGCTTTCCGAGGCATGGGGAGTCTCCATATGTAAAGATGGTCACCCATCCACGGACCAACCCCGGCAAGCGTAGCTTAACCTTCAGGTATCAATCAACACTTATTTTAATAATCATGGGTATGGCAAACTCCTTACCATAAATGTAAAGTCTAATTTAACAGATTGTGTTTTTAAATATTATGATTATTTTTATCTATATTTAAATATTCCTATATCTCACTTCAGCAGATTATTACTACAAATATCTTTATAGATTGTTTGATTACGATAATATGTTTCTAACCACGTTATTATTTTCAGTATGGCAGTGACTCGGCAATCGCCGCCGGTCCAGAATTAATTTTAATTTTTATCGTCTGGAACGTGGTGAGTAAATTGGAATTATCTTTACTTAAAAGTAGGTAAATCGAGTTGTTTTGACGGTGTGTTTAACGTCGTTATAGTTTATGACGTAAGTAGATCCTAATTCGTGCGGTTATCAAACATTTTAACGACTTTTTGACCTTTATGTGTTAACCGCTTGATTTTAAATCAATTGCCGCGAAACTCAGCACCCAGCTCGTAGGTATATCGATAAATAGATATCTACGACGAATAGGGTCATCATCATCATGTGCCTAGCCTTTTCCCAACTATGTTGGGGTCAGCTCCCTGTGTAATCAGTATTGTACAGAGGCCAGCACATCAAGTGATAGTATTTCCACTTTATTGCAAATACATAAGGTTCATTTTTAATTGAGAAAATTTGACAGTTAGGATAGCTTGATGTGCTGGCGTCTGTACATGGAGCGACTGGCCTCCACTACCCAGTTACTGGGTTATACGATACCCTTTGGAAAGACTGTTTCACACTTTCGGGCTTCTTACGTCTCGTAACAACTACACAGATCTACAAAAGGCAGCCGGGACAAACGGCTTAACGTATTTAAATAGAGAATAGCAATGAAATAAAAAACAAAAGAAGAACATAGATTCTCACGCATAGGTAGGTATGAAAACATTTGTCGTATTAATCCTACTGAGGCGGTTAATAGGTTAAGGACTGGATGTGATCGTAAAACGGGTCCATGTGGAATAGTTTCCACAAATATAATTATTAGTAGTAAGTAGTACATTCAAACAATATTTTTGCAGTTTCGATTTTAAATGTGCCCCTAAACATTACCGACACGAGACCTCAGCCTTATTAAAAACTAAAAAATTCAAAAAATATCTTAATAACTTTAGAAACCGGGTGATAATATACTTAATACTTCTACAGCCAAAGGTAGGTATAGCCAAGGCTTAACTGCGACCGTCTCTGCGGTAGCTGCGCGGTACGGGAGGGGTTTGGTATCGCGACGTGAGAGCTCACTGATTCTTCAACTTGTGACAGCTGTCAACCCTCCCGCATCGACAACCTACCTCAGGAACGGTCTCAGATCTTTCTTTCTTCTTTTTCATGTGGTTAGTGACTGGGCGTCAGAGTTTTTTTGCTGCCCATGGGCCTCTGACTTAGCTTCACATGCTGTTGAGAAATATCTCTCAGACATGCTGGTTTCCTCACGATGTTCTCCTTCACCGATTTTTAAGCAAGTGAAAATTATACAATACTCACATGAATCCGTAAAATCAGAGGTCAAAATCAAATCAGTCAAAATCAGTCTTGGGTTTGAACTCGAAACCTGCCGAAACTTGGCAGTCCGACGGTCACACCACTAGACTATCACTGGTCGGGTGGCGGTCGGGCTATAACTCACGATGCGAAATCGGATGCCAGGGGTTTAGACTGTGTACCTTATTAAAACCATCGCGGTGGCAGTAGCGCTTAAAGGTCTTAAAATATTAATTTTAGAATTTCCTTGTTCAAAAACTGTTACATTATGGAGATCGAAAAAGGGGCTTCCTTCGTTCTCGCTTATCGTCTATACATACCGATAGACGGATAACGATTAGATACTCTACGATTACTAATCTACCTAATAGTAGGTTAAACATTTTATGTTTTACTTTCGCCACTTGTTTTCGGCGCTAATTCCATGAATGCAGACATCATGCCATTTGCGCGAACTTGCGTTCTTGAATAAGGGTTTAAACTTGATCATTACAGACTTGTCCAATCTAACGAAGGGCCAAAAGATATTTGTTAACATAATCACCATAAATACAGACAATAGGATTATTTTTTAAACCGTCTTAATAATTTTATTGAAACAATTATTTTTCATATCGGTATCTCGATGATTACAAGGAATTAAGATAGCTCAAGTCCGTCACAGATAATATTGAAAATGATCAACAAAATAATCGTATAACCGAACTTATACGTAAGTACGTACGTATCTGATTAAATATTTTTCTAAACATTATCGTTAACGAGTACGTATATATTTTTATGTATACAATAAATACAGTAAATTATTCATATATACTTTTTCCCGACACCAAGTGGCCTCTGCTCTCGTGCACGAGGTTCAACATCTGCCTAGCCTTTTCCCAACTATGTTGGTGTCGGCATCCAGTCTAACCGGATGCAGCTGAATACCAGTATTTTATATGGAGCGACTGCCTATCTGACCTCATAACCCAGTAACTGGGCAATACGATACCCCTCGATATGTAAAGATAGCCACCCATCCACGGTCAACCCCGGCAAGCGTAGCTTAACCTGATTTAGTACTTAGCCACGAGCTCGTGCATGAGGTTGTGGATTCAAATCCGGGCAAGAACAAATGTGACTTTTTTATCAAGGCTGCGTACTTTCCGTTTGTTGAGGTCTTTGCCTAGGTGTGAGACAGTCTAGATCAGGACATCTAGTCAGGCTGATATTATTTCATCTTACGTTTATTTGCTGAAACTAAGGTATCTCACAGTGCGATTTTGTTCATAGTTACACCCTAAAGAAGATGGCTCAGAACAACGGCTCCAATTTGGAGTTAGGAACCAGTGACAACCAGGTAAGAATGTATCCTAGAATTATATCAGTCAGACGTGGCCTGCGGTCGTATTTTCTGGTTACTTTTGAATTAAAATGGGTGTACCGCAACATTAGAAGATGGCCCACCCCTCTAAAATTCCCTACGATTTTAATATTTTTAGAAGATGTATAGCTAAATATCCTTTTTTTTGGGAAATCATCAAATAACTCCTCCTACTCTAGATGGAGTAGAAGGGAGTGTCAGGCTCTTACTTAAACCCAATCATGTTCCTTCCTTAGCCAAAGGGCTAAGGAAGGAACATAAAGATGTTCCGGGGTAGCGGTAACCCTTTCGGACAATCCCGCTTACCCGGCAGGCTTTGGCCCTAACGGGCCCCTTCCTTATTGCTGACATCTCTTTGTGGCGCGGGTGGAACACGTACGCGCCGTCCGGCACGGGCGTGGTCCTGATGGGACGGTGAGCTACCCATTACTCACCGTCCGCAGGCCCGAGCTAATTATCCTGGATGTGCAATTTTATTGACTCGCGAGGGTTCATTTTCAGGTTTTGATCTCAGGCTCGAGTAAGAAGACATTATGGTACATAATTGGTACCGTCGCGCTTTTGGCCGTACTTGGAGGAGTTATTGCAATGATTATTGTCCTGCCTGGCGGCGGCGATGAGCCTACTGTAACCACGACCACTACTGCTGCACCAACGACTGTTACGGAAGAGCCCACAACTGTGGGAGATCCAACTACGGTAGATGAAACGACTGCTAGTGACACTACTGAAGAGTCTACAACTCCGGAAGATACAACCACGCCAGATCAAACGACGGCAGATCAAACGACAGCAGATCAAACGACTGCAGATCAAACGACTGCTAGTGCTACTACTGAAGAGACAACTCCGGCTCCCACTGAAACTCCACCTAATCCGATAGATTTAGAGGAGTTTATTCAAGGAGTCTTTTCACCGTCTCCTTTCAATGCATCATGGTCTGAAGGTATGTGTAATAAATTTTAATGTATTCTTATCGGGTTTTCCATATCTGTGTGTATAATTAAGGCACCGATACCACTATGTCGTGATGATTCTTTTTATCGTTAATTGTCGGTTCTTGCCGAGTCACGAGGATGCATGGAGCGTCTTTGACAGTCAGTAGGATTTCGAGCCACAATTTTGGTCGTTTGCTCCTCAATTGGGCTTAAGGCTGGGCATTAATCGTTTAATTTCTTCATTTATAACGTTTAATTGCAGGAGGGGAGATGATCTTCCGAAACAGTGATGGAGACTTGGTGCTCTTTGATGTCGACACTAATAGTATCACGCGACTCATTGACAACAGCACTAACCAGGTTAGTTGGATATTCATATTTTTAAATTTGTGTTTGAACAAGCTGACTACCCAATGGTAGACTCAGACGCAGGTTCCTATAAAATCACTATACTATAGACAGGGGAGCAAGCCGATGCTCGCATAGGAGGTGGCGGGATGGAAGAGAGAAAGGTCCTCCCGTCCCAGCTGATCATTGGATGACTACCCAGCCTTAAAAAAAAAAAAAAAAAGGGGAGCAACCCACTAATATTTTTAACAATGGACATACACTTCACTTCGATTTATGAATTAATTTTGTCCGTCCCATAAATCTAAAACCACTTGTCTGAAGACGATTGTCTCAATAGATATTTAACAAAATCGCAAGTAAGCGATAAACTAAGTGAATGTCTTCTTTGTATTATAGGTTCTGCAACAGGCATCGAGGGTGATGCAATTGTCTTCCGATGGTAGTGAAGTTATCTTAGCTTATAATGCCGAACCAGTAAGTTTAAATTTTAACATGGAGTTAAAATCTTTTTCTTATCACAATATAAAATTATACGATTATAAATTTTGTTATTTTTATTGCCTTCAATCTTAATTTTATTTTTGAAACGCTTCACGCAATATTTTATGATATTTTGACGTGACAACGTCTTATAAATTGGTTTGCCGGGTGTCACTTCAAGAAACTGCGTTACGCTCCGCTCACGTTATGCGCTCACAATGAGAGCGAGTGAGAGGCACGCGTCCCTTCCACTCGGGCATGGTTAGCCCGCCTAAGAGCGAGAGAGACAGACATAAAAAGTGATCCTTCTTCCTACTATACGAATGAATATTCACATTAAAATTATTTTACCACTCAAAGTCGTTGTCACGTAAAACTTTCGCCCGTATACCGACTTTACAGGCAACCAATTTTTTTTATAAAGCTCGAGATACTAGACTTGATGGCCTGAGAAACTCTAAATCCTATTCCACTACTTCCAGGTATACAGACACAGCTTCCTCGCTCGCTACGCAGCCGTGAACATCTTCACTGGTAGCACGGTCAACATCGGTCCTGCCGCAATTAATCCTGGAAAGAGTGATGAAATATCTTACCTCCAGAACTTCGTGTGGAGCCCCGTAGGAACTGCTCTGGCCTTCGTCTACTTGAACAACATTTACTACCAGAGCGATTTAAACAGTCCTCCTCGTCAGATCACGACTACTGGGCAGCCAGACGAGGTGTACCATGGTATTCCGGATTGGGTATATGAAGGTGGGTGCTTTTTTGTCTCAAGGTTCTCTGTTGCTCATAATAATATTTTTGATTATTTTTATGAGCACTATTTGCGTCATAAGATACCTGATAAAGCAAAAAGTTATGATTTTCTCACCTAATTGGATCCTTTCATGTAGTTCAAATTATATTGCAATCTAATTTTCACAGAGGAAGTCTTTAGCTCAAACAACGCCATCTGGTTTTCAAAGGACGGCGTTAAGATGGCGTACGCGTCCTTCAATGACACCGAAGTGAGAACAATGAATGTTCCACACTATGGTGTTCCTGGGTCTGTCAACTACCAATACACTCACCACCATGACATCCGATACCCTAAGGTAGGAGATTCGTACTTTTTTTGATAGAGGATGGAAAAGGATGGCATTATTTTTTTCAATCGAATATCCTTCGCTTTCACTTTCCTTTCACTCAGTTTTGTAAAAATTATGATGCCGTCTCCCTCTTTTCAGACTGGTACTACCAACCCCACTGCTTCAGTGACCTTGCTAGACGTAAATACTAACATCTTCAATGTCTACAATGCTCCTCCCGCCTTGTAAGTATTTTATGGCATTTAGAAAAAAGGAAAATCAAAGAAACGTTGCTCTCTTTTTTCTTTCTTTACTTCTTTCTGCCAGTATTCCTTTAGTATTCGTTCGTTTTCCCACTCATTTGTGTCTGGCTAGTAATAAAAAAAACATTTTTACAACTTGACGGCAAGATTGGCGCACTGGCTGACCGATCGGTTGTTGGTTCAATACCCGCATGAAAAAATATTTGAATGACTTACAAACAGTTCCTGTGTGCGTTGTTCAAATATTTGTGAATCAATCATTTTTTTTAATTTACTGTCAACACCCAATTTTTCTTTTAATTTTCTTCATTTTTCATTGACTAATTTCAGCCCCATATTGAAGACAGTGAAATTCGTGACAAACTTGTCTATTGCTGTGGTATGGACGACAAGAGTGCAAACTCAGATGAGCGTACAGTTGTGCACGGCCGGACAAGAATTTTGCCCTGTGGTAAGTTCTGAATTTCTTCCTCAGAATGCCGATGGCAATCTAATTGGCTAAGGCGCTTTCATTGACGTGGATCAGTTTCTGTAACGTGCTGACGACAGAACACGTAGTGTATTAACTGTTTGTAGAACAGCACTATATTTACGCTCAACAGGTTTTCTTTCGGCAAACCTGGGTTAAGCACTATTTCATTATCTTAAATACTGGGATTATTGGAGGTACTATTTCGAGCTGTTGATTGAAAAGTGCTTATTCTTATTAATTTAGCTTATTTGAAAGCAGTTACAATACCTAAATCTAACTGCCGCATACGTATGTACGTCTTGCCACGCATTGAAGCATCCATTCAGTAGTTTAATCAAGTTCTTTCTGTAAATACCAATGAAAATACCGATACGTTATAGAAAACTAAAGCCATATCCCAACATTATTTCCAGATCTTCTCTTACACTGAACCCAACGGCTGGATCGACAGTGTTCCCTTATTCTTTAATGAGGCAGGCAATGCTTTCATCACTATCTTACCACAGGTGAGTACTTGAACAAAACTCTTTGCTTTGTTTGTTTATAAAAAACGTAGTTACTCGAGAAAATGATACTGAAGTAGGTATTACTAACGCCATCTTTCTACGATTCTGTAGCATTACATCCATTTTGCGCTCTGTCTTACTTCGCGCGTCTTACAACAGATGCCGTAATGATCTACTTTTAATACTGCACAGGGACAAAAGGGTGTTAATACTTGCTCACCAGTTAAATTAAATATTTAATCCTAAACATAATAGAGCCCTTATACTACGACGGCATCTAAGAAGTTAAATATGTCTCTGCGTCTGCTTTTGTATACCAATCTCTCATTAGATACTATAAAATATATGCTGGAATGTGAGCTTTTGAACGATCACAATGAAAGAACAAAATGAAGGTTTTTCTTAAATATGTTTTTTGGGATTATAATTATATCAAATTACATATTTGCAGGCTGTTGACGGAGTGCTGTACAAGCAAATAGTTCAAGCGACACAACCTACTACTGGCACAGCTGTGTGGACCGCTGTAAACCGCGTCAACACTGCACACACCGTGCTAGAAATCTTAGCCTGGAACTCTGATAACGTCATGTTAGTATGCTATTTAATATACATAATATTTATGTATACTTACATAATTGATAATATTTTTTTTATTTTATTTTTATTAGGTTCACCAACGACTGATTACACTACTGATACAGTCACATCATACATTATTAATAGTAGAGTAACAGTGCATATAGGTAGTTACTTACAGGTAAACACAGCATGCATAATACAATAAACTGAGATATAAGCTACGAGTAACTTACTTAGTAATAATTGCTAACATTTTCAAAATTTATAAATAGTTAAAATGATTAAAAATTTAAACAATGATTAAAATATATAAAATTAGTAAAGTTGGTAAAATTGGTAAAGGTTAAGATCATTTTTATACAAAATTGGTAAAATTAGAAATTCCTGACATTGAAATTTTAAATATGAATTAGATTAAATTAAATTGATGATATTGTAAAAAATAATAAATACAATTGTAAATATTACGATTGATTATTAATAACATTGGTAAAATTAACGCCATATTTTTACAATTAAGCAAGATTAGGGACTGCTCAGTAAACAATTAAGGATAGATTTCCGTTTAGCAAGAGAGTCAAAGTGGGGATCAATAACATCACTGTATTCATTTACTACCTTACACATTCTTGCAAAAGGCGAATTGGCTCCCAAAATAGTTCTTCTAAAAGGTGGACGAAGGGGTGTGATGGCACTGCGCGGGATTCTAGAGGGTGCACGGAAATCAAAAAGGGCAAGCAAGCTGGGGCTGTCTATTTTATGTATAAACATTTTGTAGGCAAACATTAGATCTATTAAGTGCCTACGTTTTTCGAGAGTCGTCATATTAAAGCGCTCAAGTCTTTTATTGTATAAACGTATTTTCTTGACACCATTCGAAAATGCAAGGTGCCAAGCGAAGCGTTTCTGGACACGTTCAAGCCGCAGTGGGTGTGTTGAGTAGTGAGGACGCCAATCTACGCCAGGATGCTATGAATGAGACTGTTATAAAGTAGTATTTTTGTTTTGTTTCGATGGAAGGTTTTGCAATTTCTCAGGACGAACCCTAACATTTTCGAAGCTCTTTTTATAATATTATCGAGATGTGGTGTGAAAGTTAACTTCTTGTCAAACAGTACGCCAAGGTCTTTTATCGTTTAAACTTCCTTAATTTTTACGCCGGATATATGACAGTTGCAACTTCTTGTGATGTTCCTTCTTGTAAATTTTACATGGTAACATTTTTTGGTATTCAGTTCCATTCCATTACTGTTACACCACAGAACGAGACGTTTAGTAGACTTCCTCAGTTTTAATGACTCTTAAAAACTTTAAAACGTCAGCGTACATAAAAAAAATCGGATTTCAGAAAACAACTTCGAATGTCATTTATAAAATAAATAAACAAGACGGGTCCGAAGTGTGAACCCTGGGGAACACCGGAAGAAATGCATTGTAGGGCTGATTGACCATTAACAACAACAACAAAAAATCAATCAGATAAATATGAACTCAGCCACTCTAACAGGGACCCGGTGATGCCGTAGGCACGCAACTTAGAAATTAAAACTTTGTGGGATACCTTGTCAAACGCTTTGCTGAAGTCCGTATAAATAACATCAGCTTGATGGCCCGCATCGATAGCCTTTGTAAAAAATTCTGTAAAAGGTGCCAGATTTGTGCAATTAGAACGGGTCATAACAAATCCGTGCTGATGGTCTCTTAAATACAACTTTAGATAATCCTCAATATATGGGCAAATCAGCGACTGGAAAACTTTGGCGAACGAAGATAAAATAGAAATAGCCCTGTAATTGGTCACAACGTCATTGTCATCCGATTTGTGAACTGGAACAACTTTTGCGATCTTCCACTTTGAAGGAAATATACCGGTTGTCAATGATTTATTAAAAATCAACATTAGTGGGTAAACCAGCTCAGATGAACACGCTTTAATAAATACTGGAGGTATTCCGTCTGGCCCAGTCCTTTCTTTGGATTAAGTCTTTTTAATTTCTTGTGGAGGGATTCACAATAAATAACCGGGCTAGTTAGACACAAACTATTATTTTGAAGAAATTTCAAGAATTCAGAATTGTATTCAGCACTTATAGCTTATAAATGGACGAGGAATATACCGCAAATAAGTCGCATACTTTCGTTCCGTCAGAAGTGGTGACAGTTCCGCCGGTCATGGTCAAGGGGTAAGCACTTGAACCTCCTCGTTTTGCCTTTAAATAAGTCTAAAAGAGCTTAGGGTTAGACTCTAATTCCTCTTCAAGATGTTTTGAGTAATTCTTATAACAAGTCGAAGCGAGACTTTCACACCGTTTACTTATTAGTTTTAACTCTATTGCATCAAGTGGGTTCCTATATTTTTTGAAGCGCTTTCTAATCTTATTCTTTTCGTTAAGTATCTTTATTAATTTACGACTAAACCATGACGGGAATTTTCGGTTTTTAGCTTTAAGCAATGGCGAAAATCGTTGTATCGCGGTACTAAGAATATCGTAGAAGACCTCTAGCATTCCATCAACACCACTTCGTCCACTGAATAATAAATCTCAGTCCAACTCTCATAAGAACTTACGAATAAGATGATAATCTGCCCTATGGAAATCGGGAGTTGCTTTGCAATTATTCACACATAGATCTCAATAAACAATATTGATGGCATTTGAAGTAGTAGATTCTTATTTTCCAACAAAGGATTAGAAATGTTGATCGGGCTAAACCATTCCAACCAAGGGTTTAATTTAAATATTTCTCTATTATTTTAATTATTATAAGAAAGCTCCTGCTTGAAGCAAATATTTTTATTTTTATTTTATATCAAAACATAATTTATCTCTTCCAGTTGGTACAAAGCCACAAGTGTAAATGACTCAACGGAACAACACATCTACACGGTGAACGCGGCTGGTACGGTTGCATGCTTCACTTGTGACATCGTGCGGGAGGACGGAGGTGAATGCCTCTTCAATGAAGCTAGCCTCAACAACGATGGTGACAGAATTACCATCAACTGTGCTGGGCCTGGTGTACCACAAGTCTTCATTTATACCACCGTAAGTGTTAACATTATTGTTGCAGTCAGCTGTTGCAGCAATGAGTCGCATCTGCCGAGATATGTTATCAGTAGTGATAAAAAACAGAAAAAACTTGACAGGTAAATCAGACGTTGATATGTAGCTTGTCAGTAGATCGAATTGTGTAAGTTTCCTAAAAATAAGGGTAATCATTGATCTTTTGGTGGAAATGCAGGAACAATATGGCAAGTCCCTCTATTGAAAAGGGAGGATCCTGCAACCAGACAGGTGTTGCGTCAGGCGGGCTACTGCCCGACAACTCTTAGTCGGGGCTGAGTACATATGTTTGACCGCGCTGTAAACTCTGTTTACGCGATGTATGATTTTGTCTGACGTATAGTGTCGACACATGTCAGCTTTGACACTTCGCTCGCTATCGGTGTAGCTCCTATGTGGCTGGATAGATGTCGCCACAATCTTAAATCGGCGAACAAAGCATCTTGAGGTTACCGGAATGGTTGGAAAGCACGCGATGTCAAACAACCCGCATCGATTTCGCATGATAGCCGTGAGTGAGGAAATTCAGCCTATTATGGAATATCCTTTTTTTAAACAAATATTGTATGTTCCAGAACGGAGTTTTGCTCCGCGTGTGGGACGACAACTCTGCGCTGTACACCGCCACCACCAACCGCGAGTTGCCCACAACCATCCGACTCTCCGTGCCCATCACTGTGGGACTACCGGACGCTGAAGTACTGATACAGGCGCCAGCGGACTATGCTACCAGGACCAATGTATCTCTGCTCGTTTATGTGTGAGTTTGTCTCGTCTGTAGTAGGTACTTCATGATGACGTCATTCAAGATGACGGTTTGCCAGTCAATAAACGGTCTGTCACAGTTTTTATGCTGCCACTTGCACTCGTTTCTATGGTGCTTTTTGGTCACTTACTACACGAAACAGGAAGAAGAGAACGGTTCGGGTAATATTGGTGGCTAGTGAGTATATACTTTTGTGGGTCAGTCGTTGATTGGCACTGATTTCTAGTTTCAGCCTACAAAACTTCTAGATAATTATTTTAGTTACGCCAAGTATATTAAGCACAGCAAATGCCAGGAAATCGAAACTACGTTACCAACCCAATTTCATCCTTAAAGCCAATTTCTAGAACTGTCTTCTACTTCGTCTATTTTCTATTATACGTTCCCAATTTCCAGGTACGGTGGACCTGACACGGCGTTAGTAACAAAGAGGTGGTTACTTGACTGGGGCAGTTCCCTCGTCAGCCGCTGGGGTATCGCCATCGCTCACATTGACGGACGAGGCTCTGGACGTAAAGGAGTCAGCAACATGTTCGCTTTGAACGGGAACCTTGGAGGTGTTGAGGTTCAAGATCAGATATCGGTCACGAAGTAAGTTGAAATTATTTTTTATACACGCATATTAGAAAAAAGTGAACCCTCGACTACAACAGGAACCTCGTCAGGTTTAGCAACAAATCGTTAAAATAAAAATCTGACAATTTACTCAAAGTCAAAGTCAAATCATTTATTTCAAATAGGCACAAGAAAGGCACTTTTGGACGTCAAAATGAACAAAAAATATAATTGATTCTGGTCGCCCCTTCCAAAAGGTAGTTTCGTATGGAGAAGAATGGGCAAGACACTCTACCGTTACTCTTTTAAAATGTTTGACAATGTTTTGTATACATGATTTATAACATTATATGTGAATCCTCTGCTCCTGAGATTTAAGTAGTTGCTTACAATTTTCTTAGATCCTCCCACTTCTTTTCCCAGGTACTTGCAAGATAATCTATCCTGGATCAATAGCGAACGCACGTGCATCTGGGGCTGGTCGTACGGCGGGTACGCGGCCACTAAGGCGCTAGCTGAGGGCGGCGACGTCTTCAAGTGCGCGGCCGCCGTCGCTCCCGTCGTCGACTGGAGGTTCTACGGTAAGGTCTTTTGCACCAGTCACAAAGCTTCCTTGTCTTGAAATGTAAATATGTGAAATACTCAGCATGTTTGGTACAATTATTATTCGTCTTCTCTGTTATTGTTTTATTTTAACTTTAATTAAAACGGTTACAAATAAATAATGAAAAGGTCATAGCAATGATAATATAAAATTATAAACACAATAATTTAAAAAACATAACACAAAAAATAAAAAAAATTGCAATACTTTCATGAATTCCCCTCTGGTTGACTCTATGAGAACAAATCTTGTCTTTGTAAATAGATTAGCCAGTCACTAGGTTTCTGATATAGTGGCGTACTGATCAGACCCCCAGTTAACACATATTCAATCAAAATCCGTCGCATTTGGAAAGAAATTGCTACTATTTCATGTTTGAAAAATTTGTCATCTCGAGACCGTAAGTCACGCAATGAATGTTTTGCATTGTCAAAATGAAACACATTGTCGATGTAAGTGTTCTTGATGATGACACATGAAGGGGCCCGTGCCGATGGGCCGATGCCTGCCGGGTAAGTGGGATTGTCGGAAAGGGTTACCGTTACCCCGGAACATAAAGGGCTAAGGTAGGAACATGAATGGGTTTTAGTCTGTAAGAGTCTGACACTCCTTTCCGCTCCACCCAGAGCAGTAGCAGTAATCATTTGATGATTTCTCAAGCACAAAAAAGGGTTCTACGCAAGAGGGATGATAACTAAACATTTTCTTTTGTCCGTCAGCTAGATTATTTAAAAAAAAAACTGGACAGAATTTTTCATATTTACGTATCCAAGCATACGATTACGTCGATACATTTGAGTTAAAATGTGGCTTTTTTTTGTCAATGGCATCTCGATGTTCAACCATAAAGTTGTCTACTGCTTAACCGGGCTTGGTTAAAATGTGGCATAGCGTAACGGGAGTTTATACTCACTGGTGATGTAGTAGCAGGCCCCCACTCCCCAACATTAATGCGTTTTTCTCTCTGCTGGATGTTTTAAACGTATTTGTTGTTGTTAATGATAATGTTCATGATATTGATGATGTTTTTTCTTTTATTGCAAATCAAACTACCTTAGGACTGATTATGGATAACCTTCAATGATAAACTTATTCTTTAGAGTACTTAGTGAAAATATTATTGCTTGTTTTTAGACACAATCTACACTGAACGATACATGGGCCTGCCGACCGACAACGCCGCAAGTTACGCAGCTTCGTCTCTTCTCACTGAACAAGTGGTAAGCTCCATTATAAGACTATTGTTTCGGTGGCTACGGTCTTTTATCTCGATTACACTACAGGTATGTATTCTACCAGTAAATTCGTAATAAAACAATTCCCCTTTTCCTATATTGTGAAGATTTCCTGCTATCTTTGGAATATCTAAATTCATATACTACATTTTACGACTTCACATTAGAAATCTTGAAATTATCAGTGGTTCTCTAATATATTAAGCATGTTATTATACATATAAACGTTCCTCTTGAATCACTATCTATTAAAAAAACTGCATCAAAATCCGTTGTGTAGTTTTAAAGATCTAAGCATACATACATAAGGACATTAGGACAGACGCGGGAAGCGACTTTGTTTTATACTATGTAGGGATGTTGATTACACTACTCTGATACGCCGTCTTAATAGGTAATAAGTTATACGGGCTCGTGTAGGAAACTCAATGCGCGTATTTTTTATCTTATGATAGTAGCATCTAAAACCCTCATATCAAATTACTCCAGTTTGTTCAAAGATTAAGAAAACGTTGAAAAAAACCGGCCCAGAGCGAGTTGGACTGGCGCACGAAGGGTTCCGTACCATTGTCTATAAATTTCCCTTAAATAATTATTTTATTCAGTGTTTAGTATTTATTATTATAGCGGCAACAGAAATACATCATCTGTGGAAATTTCAATTGTCTAACTATCACGGTTAATGAGATACGGCCTGATCAAAGATGGGCAGACAGACAGACGCACGGACGGACAGCGGATTCTTAGTAATAGGCTCCCGTTTTACCCTTTGGGTATGGAAAATTACGAGTGGTCTTTAAATGATTCGTTTTCTTTCTTCAGACGGAGTCTCTTCGTGACAAGAGCTACTTCTTGATCCACGGCACTGCAGACGACAACGTGCACTACCAGCACGCTATGTTACTGTCACGGATGCTGCAGAGGCAAAATGTTCAATTTACTCAGATGGTGAGTTCAATTCACTAGGATTTTATTCAATTGAGGCCCAAATTTTAGGTCAAGAATCATTTCGTTCTTTGAGGAGCTCGTGGCAAAGTTATAACAGCCGCACGGAATTATCTATCAGGTTAAGCTACGCTTGCCGGGGTTGGTCCGTGGATGGGTGATCATCTTTCGATGATATCGACACTCTTCCGTGTTTCGGAAAGCACGTGAAGCCGTTGGTCCCGGCTGTCATTCGTGGATCTTTGACAGACCTTACGGGTAGTCAGAACCCCTAAAGTCTGACGGCCTAGGTTATATTACCAAGGGGTATCGTATTTCCCAGGTACTGACTGGGTTGTGGAGGTCAGATAGGCAGTCGCTCCATGTAAAATACTGACATTCAGCTGCAACCGGTTAGACTGGAAGCCGACCCCAACATAGTTGGGATAAGGCTGGGCAAATTGATTTCATCATTTTGTTCTTTTCAATTCATTGAAAGAAATTGGAATAAAAACTATGGCTATAGGAACGATTGCTGGAAAAGATAGCGAATTTGCAGCCAATCTGAGCAAACAATATTGAGGTTAGACCAACCAACCCGAATAACGATATTGTAAGACAATATGAAAAGAAAACAACAAAGAAAATGTTTATTTTGCTATAGGCAATTTATGAAACACGCACGGTACAGTAATAAAAAATTAAAAAAAACTAAGGACACGGAGACTACAAGACCGTTTGAAGCATTGTCGGTTGGCGCAGTGGTTTAGCGATTGATTGTTGCGCGTATGTCGCGGGTTCTATTCCCGCACGGAACAAACATTTGTGAGAATTACAAGTATTTGTTCCGGGTCTGGGTGTTTTTCTTTCTATATGTATGTATTTAAAAAAAAATATATGATTAGATACTTTATCAGCCATCTCGTTATCATAACACAAGGCATTGCTTAGGTTGGGACTATATGGCGTTGTGTGAAATGTCCAAGGATATTAATTGTATAATTATTAGTATTGTTATAAAAATGCTTGCTGTAAAAAAGAACAGTTGAAAAAACAAACGAAACGCCGTAACACGATTACGAAACCAACCACTTAATAAATCGCTCACCCATTTACCCCTTGCCAAACTTATAACATTAAAAGAACGCACAAATTCAAAGCAATTCTAAAGGTAGGCCACTCGACATGGAGAAGTAATGTGCGAGGAAATATCCGATCGTTTATATAAATAATAGGCTCTAGGACATTTGCTGGCTCAGCAGAGCACCCTTGGGGTCGGCGCTTTAGCTTGATATACTGAAGGTATTGAGAAGCTAGCCCTGTTGTAGCTAAAGTACGTATTTGTTTCTTTAACTCCAGTCGATTTTGGTGTCGAAAAAATTGGATTGGTGTTGAAAAAATTGATAGTATTTGTGAACATTGTACTTATGCATTATTATCGGGATCAATAGCAAAAAAAAATTGATTCCCCGGAGAGTTTTGAAATATACGTTTTTCTGGCATAAACGGCCTTATCTTTTTTTACGTTTATTTAAGTTTGATTTTTGCACAGCTTCAAGGGACTGTAGACCTGAGTATATGGTTTAATGGTAATTTCAACTCGATATAAAAATCTATCCATAACTGCCAAATTTTCTCACTTAAAAATGAACCTTATGTCTTTGCAATAAAGTTAAATACTATCAAAGAAATTTGACAGATTGTGGTAACTTGGCCTCTGTACAAGTAGTAAAAAAAAGGGAACAGCTCATAGGGCGTCAAAAAATTGATCCCCATCGCTGTCAGTAGGAAATGTGCCTAAAAGGCTGGCAGCGTTGCCACGTTTGATGGCAATTTATTATAATAATAATTTCACAATTATCTTTTTATTTTCAGAGCTACACAGATGAACAACACGGCCTAGTCGGCGTTCGGCCGCATCTCTACCACGCTCTAGAAAAGTTCCTTCAAGAGAACCTGTAGTAGAACCGTAAATACTCCGACCCGTAAATATTACCCAGTGGTATTTACTCACATGAAAAATATTCTGAGGATAATATCACACTTTATTATCACAATTGCAATGTGAAGCAATTATTTAAGAATTTCTTTTAACCTTCGGTTCTAGCAATAATTATGGATGCTGCGTGAAGCTCGCTTTTGTACATACTTTGTATTCTTATATTAGTATCTAATTTTATGTCCATAATAAAAAAGAATATTTATTTGTTAAACTGTGTGTTTTTTAATTGAATGGCCTTACTTCACTTCGTTCTCCGTCTTTTGCGCCGTTGGTCCAGTAGTCGCAAGCGCTACTACTGAGCACGAGGTGTGGGTTCGATTTCCAGATATTTCATGGGACTTACAGAAGTAGCGTAATGTTGGTGTAGATACTAATTGCTGCCTAACCCTTCTTTTATTAAAAGCGTGATGCGATGGTATTTGTTTGATTTACGCCAAACAAATCATTGATAAAATAAAATTCGGCTCCTCTACATAAAATACCCATCTAATCAGATTCTATGACAGGACTATAAGACGAATCTACAAAATAGACGTAATATATAAAATGCAGACAGCCTCAGCTTTTAAATAATTCACAAATCTAAGAGAAAACCATTCAATTTACTTTGTTGTCAGTCACATTTCACGTGCTCATGAGTTAAAAGCCTATTCCATTATGTCAGACGCCATTACAGACTGAAATAAAAAACACTTAGCCGCCATTTTCTTTTTACGATACAGGGATGTGATTTTTAACGCTCCTATCCTATCAAAGGGTGTTTTTATGTAGCCAGATAATGGGTGATTTGTGCAGGTTTACGTGTGAACAAGACGGAAATAAAGGATTTATCTGAGTATTATTTACCAGTTACTGGGTTTGGGTGGTCAGATAGGCAGTCGCTCCGTGTAAAATACTGGTCTTCAGCTATATTCTGCTAGATTGGAAGCCAAGGGAAAAACCGTGCAGATGATGATCTAGGTAGTATTTACATAACATCTTGTCTGGGTTCGGCGTTTAATATTGCACAGTATTTAAATAAACGTATTTTACCGTGCTGCGATTTGAAATAGTTATACGCACCCTGTATAGTTTTCTTATTTTTGCGTGGGAAATCGTCAAATGACTTAAAAAAAAAAGTAAGTAAATTAAAAATAGTAAATTTGAAATATGGGTGAACTGTAGGAATGGTCGCCAGTGCATCAAGTTATACTAAACTGTCAAATTTCTCCAAATGATTTTAAACCTTAAACCATTGAGGTTTAAGGTTTAAAATCATTTGGAGAAATTTCAAAATTTTTGGTATTAAGTTCAAAATCGATTGAGAAAATTTTATAGTCTGTGGTAACTTGATGTGCTGGCGACTGTGCCTACACCTCTACCTCACCCTTCAGGGAATACAGGACTGAAGTTATGAGTGTCATAACATTCAATCGCAAACCATTGCCATACATTTGATTTAACGTTTAGTAAATATGCTCAATATTCAAAAATTGCATGAAAAATAAATACAGCCTTCCTCGGCAAAAACAACACATCCGTACCATTAATTATACAAACTAATTACTATTCTGTGTCTGATTGGATGCTCGTGCATTATTAATTCATAATAAATTAAAATCTGGTCCAGTTTACGCTGCATTTCTAGGCAGAGTAGGTACACTTCGATTTTCTGTTTGCATAAATTTTGCTTAGCTTAAAAGAAAAAACTTCTTTGCGCCACCCTCGTCAGGAACAAAGCTATAGAAAGAGATACAGAGCGAGAGAGAGAGAGAGAGAAAGTCATATTGAGGAAGCATAACGTTACTATTTTTCTTTCTGAACAAATATTTATTATTGTAACTAGATTTGGCCGTCTGATTTAACCGCGTGTATGTAGGAAATTATCTCATGAGAACCAGGGATTCCTTTTTTAGGGATAAACAGAGTGAAATTGAATTCATGAGCAATATTTTAAGGGGGCATTGTACTCATCATTATGAATTACTTTTACTATGGGAACAAATCAGAAATCGCGAAATAAAAAAATCTGGTGCTCCATACATTATGCTCGCATAACTCGTCAAAATGAACAGCTGATTTTTTTCTGTGCCAAATTTCATCCAGAACCGTTCAGTAGTTCTTGCGTGAAAGTACTCTTTCAAACATCCATACATCCTCACAAACATTCACGTTCATAATATTAGTAGTCAGTCGGATAACGCTTCTTTCTTACATGATGATTTCTATCAGTAAATACTTACTGCAAACCGCGTTAAGGGACTTCGATCCAATAATGCGACAATATTGTGTGCGTGTGGAACAAGTATGAATAGACCCAGGTAAGGTATGTAGGCAGGTACTATAGAGCCTAGGTGAAACCTTATGTGAAACCTAGCTGGTTGGTTACAAAATAACTGGCAGCATTCGACTTTTAAAAATGAGTTCACGTTTCCAGACGACAGCGATGCGGATTAGTACTTAGACGCCTAAGTGTCCTTTTTGTTTTTGTATTTATTTGCATATAGGTATGTAGTTAGATAGTCATTTAATTTAAGTATGTATATTAAGTAGAAATATTAATAGTTAAAAGATTAATTTAAATAGGTTTTTATAAAAAAAATAGAATGATTGTCTCTGTCAGTAGGCGTGCTACTGAACTAATGTATTCGAAAAGTAATAAATTCAATAGCTGTTTCTATTGTAGGATTGTAACCCTTACACAAGTACACAGAACGTTACACGAGCTCTCTCTCTCTGAGCTCTAAGTGAAGATCCCTCCGGTCTTCACAGTACGGGCTAGTGTGATAAACATTAGCTTTCTTTCATGGTCACAGTAAGAAAGCTTATGGTAATTTTCTCTGTATTCTGCGCAATTTATAAAAGCCTGAAACAATTGGGAACAATACGACACTGTTAAAATAAAGTCTTCTTTAGAATCAAGGACCACGAAACAAACAATATTATTACGTAAAGTGGGACAAAACAAGAGATTCCATTTACAATATTTCTTACAAATTATTGAGGTAACAAACATTAGCATATTGTATTTAAATATTTATTCTTATTACTCGCCCCTTTCCTTTTTGGGGATTTTCCTTACACGTGTCTTAATTCATACACAGTAGGCGAAATAAAGACGACCATAATGCTTTTGGTTTATGTAAGTTACATTCAGTAATGATTATATTACGATACGTATTCATCTACACACCGAGACTCCTCCGTGCCTCGGCAAGCACGTTAAGCTGTTGGTCCCGGCTGTCATTTGTGCATCTTTGACAGTCGTTACAGGTCGTCAGAAGCCCGAAAATCTGACAGCCAGTCTTACCAAGGGGTATCGTATTGCCCAGTTACTGGGTGGTGGAGGTCAGATAGGCAGTCGCTCCATGTAAAATACTGGTATTGAGCTGCATCCGGTTAGACTGGAAGCCGATATCAACATAGTTGGGAAAAGGCTAGGCAGATGATGATGACTTATTCATCTACAGGTGCCTAGGTACTGTAAGAACCCAGAGGGGATCTTACAGTAGGTACTCATACTTGAAGACTAGAGTAGTTCTCGCAATACGACTTATAGGGGGGAGTGGGGGGATTTCAGTTGTAATATAAAAACTACTATAAAATCTTATTAATATTAATCTATAGAAACTTGTTGACATTATCGCGCCTAGCAGCCAAGTCCCAAGACGTCACTTTTTATATATTTTTTCTAATTATTTGGAAGCGCAAATACGGCCAGTTATAATTAACCAGTGAGGTTCAACATAAGTAAAGTACATATTAGTTAATTACTAACATAGGTTAAAACTATTGCTACTAAACCAATGGGTCTCTGTTATCTGAATAAATAAAATTATTGTAAGGTTTCACCTAGGTTCTCCAGTACTTACTCCATTATTATAAGCAAGGGAACAATACGTACCTTTCCCTCTTTTTAAGGGAAATTTGTAAAAAATACACTACGTGTTTATTTCCAGCAGGGATTTAACACGTTATTATGCTTTTACATAGACGTCCTATCTTTGTTTTGTATACCTACACAAAATGCACGAAATTTGCCGTTTTGCGCGCATGTGACGCATATTTTCCACAACGCCACAGCTTGTTTTTTATTGCGTCATGTTTGCCGCAAATAAACGTATTTTATTTCTTTCTTTCTGCTTTCTCAAATAAAACCAGCCAAGTGTGAGTCAGACGACGCACAATGAAGGTCTTCGTAACTGGGATGAATTTTGCCACCTTGTTGGCGTAACTAATAGTATATCCATGGCAAATTATAGCTTTGTACTAAGAGTCTTTGAGCTCTACTGACAGACGGACGGAGCGACATGGTGAAACTATTTGGGATTCTTGTTCTTTTAAGCGTGTCGATGGCAATCTAAATGTACTCAGCCCAGAATTCGGCGCCATCGCTAGCGTCCATCAGTTCCTGTATCATGCATTGGGCAGGACACACAGGACACGAGATTAAGTGTCCCATCGTTTGTGGACCAGCACCACATTTGCACTCCAAGGCGGAGTTGTCTATGGATCCTTGTTGAACACGCTAACCTTAAAAAACTAGCGGCTCGCAGCACTACCCGCCATGAAATTGGCGATTTACTTTCTTTCCAAACTACCAAAAAAAAAACAAAATTAAATTCACCTGTGACTTTATCCTTCGGAGCGTATCTGAGATAAGGCGACAACTTGACAAATTGGTCAGCAGCCGCCCCCGACCCTTTTTCAGCCGAACATGATTAGTGGGACGACGGCTGAAGCTTTTACTGCCATTTTGTGGAAACTCAACACTGTTTGCTGTTCCAGATTATTCCAGGGCCGTATTTTTAGTTGGGTTCTCTTTGTTCGGAGCAAACAGAGGACTCTTCTGTAAGGGTTATAGAGGTCAATCTTCAAAGGCTTTCGGTAAATCTTGTTTGTTATCTATGTTGATACAATATTGTAGGTATTTGTCGTGCGTTTTAGTGATCCCAGTCCATTAGGACTGGGCGTATATATAATATTATGTTATGATTTACTTTCGATTTACTGTATACAAGGTTAAAAATTCAGCTGTACAGTATATTTATGTTCGCCTAACTCGTCAAAATGTACTGAACAGCTGATTTCTTTTTCGCGATTTCAGGTTTGGTCCCATAGTAAAAGTTGCTCATTGTAATGAGTTTAATGACCCCTTAAGAGGTTTAAAACGATTTATAACCGACCCCAAAATAGTTGGGAAAAGGCTAGGCTGGCAGGCAGGCAGATGAACTTTTAAACGGACTTCATAATTTTGTATGTCCTCAATTTTCTCAAAAACGAATGAACCAATTTCGATGTTCCTTTCATCAATGTGATCCAGGAATGTACATGCTTTGTGGTTTGAGTAATTTTTACGACTATCTTCGTGGTCTTACTAGTGCACGTGTTCTGTGAGCATAAAAGCTTGTGTATACGAGTCATTTACAGGACAGCTTTAGGTACCTACGCAAATTTTACGAACGATCAAGTCGTTTTAACTTTAAATTGCGCACTTTCGTAGCTCATTGATAATAAAAAATGTAACAAAACGCTTAAGTGGGCGATAATTCAAAAAGTTATCGAGTTAAAGCCACCTGACACCGAAATTCTTAAAACAAATGATGAATACGCTCGGTAATCTAGTCCAACGAAATAGGGGTCATATAGATACACGAAGAGATTTCCTCGTAACTCGCCACGTTAATACTGCACTGATGTGTTGACACATCAGTGCAGTATCACATGCTTATTAGTCCAGTAATTTGGTAGTGATATCTAGAAAGATTTCAAAAAGAAAAAATATATGTAATTAGAACAAGTCGTCAGAAGCCCGAAAATCTGACAGCCAGTCTTACCAAGGGGTATCGTATTGCCCAGTTACAGGGTTGTGGAGGTCAGATAGACAGTCGCTCCATGTAAAATACTGGTATTCAGCTGCATCCAGTTAGACTGGAAGCCGACACCAAGAGAGTTGGGAAAAGGCTAGGCAGATTGATTGACCTAGAAATATTTCCGGGAGTAAGGAAAATTGGTGATTGTATTGATTTCGTCGTGCTCATTCGAATTTTCTCTTTGTCACCTCGTATCTTTGCCGCTAACGCCGCCATATTGGAAAAATGGCGACCAAAAACGAAGTGTTCTAACTGACTAACATCCATTAAATTCGCATGCCATCACTGCATGACGGAATGTGTCTTTGTACTGAATTTATATTTGTAACATCTTCTGTATCCGCCACATTTTAAACATAAATTTAAAAACAAAAAACGATATTCAATTAGGTACTTAAAATGCCAACTGCGATATTAACAGGTATGTAGGTGTACATTCAGTCAAAAAAGTATCGGGAATGGATGATTTGTTTATGGTTCCAAATTCAAATTTTTGTTTTTTTGTAGTTGTTAGATTGGCACAACTGTTTTCCATTTTGGCGCGGAGTTTGAGTTGCATCTGTTATTTATATTAAATACAGTGCTGGTTTTAGTAATATCATATATAGTGTGTATTGCGAATTTCATAATGAACAAAAATATCGAACAAAGAGTTTGTCTTAAATTTTGCATCGCCAATGGAATTTCGTGTTCGGAGTCACTGAAAATGTTACAGAAGGCTTACGGTGAATCGACTTTATCAAAAACTCGTGCTTATGAGTGGTTCAAAGCGTTCAAAAGCGGTCAAGATGTGATGGAAGATTTGCCTCGCTCTGGTAGGCCGTCAACGTCTGCAACTGAAGTTAGCATCGCAAAATTGAAGAAAATAGTGACTGAAAATCCCCATTCAACGCGAAAAGAGAGATAGCCGCCGAACTTTCTGTATCTCACGAGTCGATCCGTACCATTTTAACTAATCATTTGGGTATGAAACATGTTGCTGCTCGGCTAGTCCCAAAAGATCTGAATTTTCTCCAAAAACTCAATCGCATGAAAGTCACTGAGGACATGCTAGAACGAGTCAGTTCGGACCCAACATTCATGAAACGCATTGTTACTGGTGACGAGACGTGGGTTTACGAGTTTGACATGCAAACTAGTCAACAAGCTTCGGAGTGGCGCCTTCCAACTGAACCGAAACCGAAAAAACCACGCCAAAGTCGATCAAAAGTCAAAGTCATGTTGACTGTTTTCTTTGACTATCGCGGTGTTGTGCACTCTGAATTCTTACCGGAAGGTCTAACGGTAAATAAAGAATATTATTTGAGTGTTATGCGGCGTAAAAGAGAGCAAATTCGACGAAAAACAGATTTTGTGGAAAGAAAATTCTTGGATTTTGCACCACGACAATGCGCCTTCGCACAAGGCTATCATTGTGAACGAATTTTTGACCAAACACTCAACAAATACCATCCAGCAACCACCATATTCACCAGATATGCCTCCTGCTGACTTTTTTCTTTTTCCTAAACTCAAATTACCACTTCGTGGCACCCGTTTTCAATCGATAGAAGACATAAAGGAGAATTCGCGGCGAGAACTGAACTCAATTCCGGAAGCAGCGTTTAAAAAATGTTTTGATGAATGGATTATTCGTTGGCGCAAGTGTATCGTTTCTAAAGGAGCATACTTTGAAGGTGATAAAATAAATTTGGATGAATAACAGACATTTTGTGTATTATTGATCTTTTCCCGGTACTTTCTTGACAGAGTAGTATAACCTAACGATTCTTAACTATTGTTTACTCAACAAATACAACATAATAGAAAATTATTCTGGCGATGTTTTCAAACATCAACAAACATGGCCGCGGGCGGGAACTAACCAAAGAAGAGAAAAGTCCGTTAATTTATTCTTATGTTTTTGCCTTGAATCCTGTTTAAGGGCCACCATCTATCTTCATCTCTGAAAAAACATCGCAAGGAAAGACTGACGGCCCTAATGAAGGAACATTCCTTACTGATTTCAGAGGAAAGAGGGTAGACGTAGACTTTCATTAATGGTCAGGGCTTTTTTACAGACATTGCAGATGGTTGTCGAGATTTCGGGGGTTTGTCTGTAGCGCTATTAGATTCGGGTAATGTATAAATAAGTGGGGCATACACGCGCACACTGTTACCATGAATTTAGTACTTACATGATTCGCAATTATAGTATTTCAACATTGGTAGTTGAAATATTTCGTCAAATATTAAAAAAAAATTCGCAGTTCCATACATTTTGGCCTATTGCACTATTGTATGAAACATCTGTTTTTCTTTAGTTAGGTACAGACGCCAGCACATCAAGCTATCCCTAACTGTCAAATTTTCTCAATTAAAAATGAACCTTATGTCTTTGCAAGAAAGTTGAAATACTATCAAAGAAACTTGACAGATTGTGGTAACTTGATGTGCTGGCCTCTGAACACACCATCGAAAAATTTCTTAATCCGAAAATCAGACAGCCAGTCTTACCAAGGGTTATCGTAAGTTACTGGGTGATGGACGTCGGATAGGCAGTCACTCTATGTAAAATACTGGTATTCAGCTTCATTCGGTTAGACTGGACGCTGACCCCGATGTAGAACGCTGGAGAAACCATCAACTACATTCATGCTAATAATTTCAGGTTCTGTAATACGGCTTCAGTTATACGACCAGTCGGTGTAAGCAGTGTTTCGTGTTTTTATAATTATTAAAGTGTCTAATCAAAACGCAAAAACATTGACATACTATGAAAGATGTTACAAACTTGTTTCTACCAATAAATAAGACAAGAATATGCACAGAAACGATAAATGTTATATACCATATAGTATAAAACTATTTTTTTTCATTCAATAACCTCAAACCGATATTAAATCGAATTGTGCGTGCACATAATATATGTAGAACATTAAAGGACATTGTAAAAAATGGCCTATGAATCAACACGCATGAAATCTTTATAGTAACTACTAGTTTTTTTTAATAATATTTACATTATAATTATTTCAATAGAACGGACACTCCATAATTTCGGATAAATAAAAAGTAATTCTCTCGGTCATTCCCCAGTGTTATTCTTTCTTGGTTCAATTTGACATTTTAAATAGGCGAAGGTATTGTAACTCATACAGCCTAATTTTTGAGCAAACCGTTATAGTCTGCACCGTAATTACAAAACTCAGTATTCTCAGCGCCTGATATATGAATATGTATACCTGGAGGTACATAAATTCACTAATAAACGCTAAGTTATTACCGTAAGTATGTTTCTGTTGACCTAATTATAACCTCAAAATCCAAAAGTATTTTGAATTTTTTAGAATGCTTAGAAGTGTCCGTGTTTTAAATTAGTTTTAATCGAATTTAAACATTATTTTGAACACAAAAAGTAAATTCACTTCCCTGTTGGTTCTTAGGCTAGCGATGTATGGACGCCGAGCAATGTGCTTTCGTACCAAAGACTGACAATACGGAATAACATTGAAACAATGTTCTTTATATCTGGAACCGTGTACAATAATACAAAAATTTCCAGGGATTTCAAAAGAATTCCTGTCGAGATATTTCCAATAGGCACCAACATAGTATTGGTACAATTTGTAGTTTATATTTTCGTGTTGGGGAATTTCCTTTTTACCCATCTACGTGACAAGAAAGACAGGGCTATATTATTTACGGGTATTCTATTATCTTAGGGCGAATTTCACCCAAGAAAATGAATATAAACCATGTTTAAGAGCTTTTTTTTTTTGACGATGGGAAATCATCCAATGTCTTCTCTCGCTCTGGGCGGAGCGGAAGAGAGTGTCAGACTCTTACTGACTAAAACCCATCCATGTTCCATCCAGCTTTTTGTTCCGGGGTAGCGGTAATCCTTTCGAATAATAGCGCTTACGTTTAAGAGCTGTGAATGTCATTATAACGCTAAAAAAGTTGTTTGTTTGATTGTTACGCTTTCACGCTAAAACGGCTGAACGAATTGAGATGAAATTTATGGGTAGACCATGATCTGGTTAAAGACATACTATAGTATACTTCTTTCCACGGCTGCATCCCGAGGATTGACCCGCATAAGTCTCGAGACAACAGCGGGAGAAACCGCGGGCGCTGCTGGTAAATTAGTTCTTAGGTACAGAGGCCAGCACATCAAGTTACCACAATCTGTCGAATTTCTTTGATAGTATTTCAACCTTATTGCAAAGACATAAGGTTCATTTTTAATTGAGAAAATTTGACAGTTAGGGATAGCTTGATGTGCTGGCGTCTGTACCTACCTATTTAAGTAATTAGTATCTTATAGTTGTGTGTAAAAACCATTATTATTACATTAAAATTGGATTCTCCACATAATAAAACCACAATGACAGCCCTATGAAAGTACAAACTTTGTGCATCATTTCCAGTTGATTTTAAATACATTTGCCAACGTTTACACTGCAACATTAACTTCCATTTAAATCGAGTCAACCATAAAACCGACCTAGCAACTGCAAAGTTAATTTTATGTTCCCGAAAATGTATTTTGATTCTGCTGTACCTACTTAGGTATATAACTAGCTTCTGCCCGCGACTTCGGGTCGCCATTTATGTTATTTTTTATCATTTTTCACATTTAAATCTTTTATCACACTGAGCTTTAGTTTTATATCATTCCAACAACCACCAAAACATACAGTCCATTTGTCATCGTTTTCATTTTGGTAACCGCATTATTATATTCCCCACTTGTCTCTAGAGACCTAGAAGTCAATGCGTAGATACGGTTGGAATTCAAACACAATTCTCTATCCGTGAACGTCTCCGACTCGCGAGACAATACATGACGTTCACGATCAGCGGTCAGTCGCACATCACGTGCCCCACTTGTCTCTAGAGACCTAGAAGTCGATGCGTAGATACGCTTGGAACTCAAGCGTAATTCTCTTTCCGTGAACGTCTCTGACTCGCGAGACAATTCATGACGTTCACGATCAGTCAGTCGCGCATCATATTCTTCACTGGTCTCTTGAGACCTAATGAATACGCTAAGAACGCAGGCGTGCTTCGCGACCCGAAGAGGTTTCCACGGAGCGAGTTGCATCCTAATGTTCTCAAACAGCATCAAGTCTCTCCTGACGCTCTTTGGTAATTCTTGGGATCTTATGATCCTCAATCTTTTAGCTCTTTTGGAACATTGAGAAAGATTTGACCTCTTTTTAGGCATGGTCATAATTTTATTGTGAAGATACCTGATCAATAAAAATCTAAATTAAAATGACTGCTCCCCTGCGTTACCGGGTCTTCGTGACACGGTGGCTACCGTGTCACGAAGACCCGGTAGAAGATAAATGGAAAGGGAAATTAAACACTCAAACAACAAAAGCCTGAAGGCATATTCATACGATAAAATAAAAAAATAAATAGGACTTTTGGCCAGTAGAGTCAAATTTTCAATGATATACCATCGTCATCGAAAATCGGTCCTAAACTGTTACCGCCTTCACCGCGTGCAGGTACTCCCAGTTTATGTTATTTTTTAATTAGACAGTAAAATTAGTGATAGCTTTGATTTCCACAACAGGTGTTCCAGATCTTTGATTTTTATAAGTCAAAAGGAAATGCCCATCAGACCGAACAACTTTTGGTAAGACGTCATTCCTATATGTGTTATGGTGTAGCTAGGCTCTTGGAGTTCCACAACAGGTGTTCCAGATCTTCAATTTTTATACGTCAAAAGAGAGTGCTCATCAGGCTAAACAACTTTCGCTAAGACGTCACTCCTATATGTGTTATGGTGTAGCTAGGCTCTTGGAGTTCCACAACAGGTGTTCCAGTTCTTCGATTTTTATAAGTCAACAGGAAATACCCATCAGACCGCACAACTTTTGCTAAGACGTCATTCCTATATGTGTTATGGTGTAGCTAGGCTCTTGGAGTTCCACAACAGGTGTTCCAGATCTTCGATTATTATAAGTCAACAGGAAAAGCCCATCAGACCGAACAGCTTTTGCTAAGACGTCATTCCTATATGTGTTATGGTGTAGCTAGGCTCTTGGAGTTCCACAACAGGTGTTCCAGATCTTCGATTTTTATAAGTCAACAGGAAATGCACATCAGACCGAACAACTTTTGCAAAGACGTCATTCCTATATGTGTTATGGTGTAGCTAGGCTCTTGGAATTCCACAACAGGTGTTCCAGATCTTCAATTTTTATACGTCAAAAGAGAGTGCTCATCAGGCTAAACAACTTTCGCTAAGACGTCACTCCTATATGTGTTATGGTGTAGCTAGGCTCTTGGAGTTCCACAACAGGTGTTCCAGATCTTCGATTTTTATAAGTCAACAGGAAATGCACATCAGACCGAACAACTTTTGCTAAGACGTCATTCCTATATATGTTACAGTGTAGCTGGGCTCTTGGAGTTCCACATCAGGTGTTCCAGATCTTCAAATTTATTCTCTCAGCAGAAAATGCTAATCACGTGGAACAATTTTTGCAAAGGTATCATTTTTGTATCTCTTATAGTTTAGCTGGTCTGTTGCGGTTCTGCATCAGGTGTTCAAGTTTCCAAGATAAATTATAGCCTATATGTTGCCCAGACTTAATACCTATACAACAAAAAAAAAAACATTCCAATCCGTCCAGTAGTTCCGAAGATTAGCGTGTACAAACAAACAGACAAACAGACATACAGACAAACAGACAATTTTTTTTTTTTGGATTCGTGCTCTACTACTGTTTCTAAACCCCCCTCAATTATTATTTTTTTAATAAATTCAATGTACAGACACAGTTTTTTTACTGTTTTATTATATGTATAGATTAGCTGTTCATAATAAATGACACAAGTTCATTCATCACCCTATTACAATTTCCCCATTTTACTGATTTTACTGTGTTCGATCAGCATGTGAAGCTAGGTCAGAGGTCGCATGGGCAGCATAAAAACTGACACCAGGTTAGTCACTAACCACACGAAAAATAAACTGTGTTCGATGTCATTTTAGTGAATGATAAAATAAACAAAATGTTAAGTAGATATGGTAGGTATAAAACAAGCAATGCGTACGCGGGTATACCTATTCTGTGAGTATATCTATGCGCCAGCTATAAGGTTAAAAAAATAATAGGTAAGGTGTTAAAAAATGAAATCGTGAAAAAATTGAGCTGTCCCATAGATTTATGCACACGCATAACTCAATAAAATGTATGGTGTTCCATAGATTTGATTGATATTTTTGTGCATATTTTATTCACGATTTCAGGGTTCATCTTATAGTAAAAGTTGTTCGTAACGATGAGTACAATGCTCCCATGAAATTCATAGTGTTATTTTTTTTATAAAAGGCATGAAAATATTATAAACCATTGTTTGTGCAGAATCCTTGCTCCATCTTTTGTAACCCTTTAACTTAATTAAGATAAACACGTGACACTCACATAAGAATAATATGAATTCACTACTGTTTATCAAAATTATAAATGAAATTCAACAAATGATTATACTTATATATTTAATATTAATATTATAGTTATCATGCATGACATAATTAAATGATTGACCGAAATATTCGTTTATCTTGAAAACACTCAGAATTTCATTCACTTAACTCTCTGTTAATTGGAAAGCTCTTTGGCGCTATTCCAGGGCTATCAAATTTTCCAATATGCCATGAAAATTACTGATTAATTTAATCCAATTAAGCATCTGATATTAGGGATAGGTATTCATTATCATTAATGTTAGAAGATCAATTTCATTACTTACTGAGACTTTCATTAATTTTGTTATGACTATAATACTATTAAAGGCTCCCGTAGACAGGTGCGACACAGCAGCGCGACGTGACACTAGTGCAACAATTTCTATGAAAAAACTTCATGGTACTTTTCTACCAGAATCGGATCTCACCTGTTTGCGGGACCCTTAACTTAGGTAAGTTAAGGTAGGTAAACAATATGAAATGTTAATATCTAAGAAGGTCTTATATAGGTACAAACATTTTATTTCTTTAACCGTCTCTGTACGGTCAGAAACAATGGTGTCGAAAGTGTGTGAGACCGTGTTCGTGTGTGTGTTACGTGCTGACGCTACTCGCCTTCACCTACACTGGTGACCACAAGTGAAGCGCGCGCCGCTTCGTGACATAAAAACGCTATATCTATATGTAACGACATCCTAAGTTTGTATCCAAACGGTTAAGTAAATACTAGATGGACATTCAAATAATATTTACTAGCTTCTGCCCGCGGTTTCACCCGCTTGGATGACGCAAATTGCATGTTATTATAAATATAAATTCCTCTTGAATCACTCTATCCATTAAAAACTACATCAAAATCCGTTGTTTAGTTTTAAAGATCTAAGCATACAGACATTAGGACAGACGCGGGAAGCGACTTTGCTTTATACTATGTAGTGATGATGCTAGTAATAAAGAACCTGACTTATTTTAACAGCTCTGAGACCATTTCAAAAGTCTTAGAAAGCAGTAAAGCGAGATCTAACACTAAAGAATGTCGGCCAAAGTAAGTAAAACATGCCCGATGCTCTGGAGACTAATTTGAAGGAAACTACTTTTGTTCTGAGCCTTCGGGGAAATCGCCGACCAACCTAACTTATCTTATTTCAAGTAGAATAACACTTTTTGTTACAAATACTTTTATCTTTTTTTATTAATAAAAGTGATCGAAAATATAAATAAAAACAAATGTAAGAAAGATTTGGAGTGTATAGAAGTGTTGTTAAGGTAATTTGTAGAACACAAGAGCTTTTTTTTAGAAGCGATTTTATTGAAAAAATATGTGTAAAACAAGCTTTTGTTGAACTTGAACGTATTAAATAGAACTTTGGACATAGAACCTTAAAATATAATTCTTTCAGGTATGAGGCCTATCTTTAAGTGTAAGAAGGACATTTACGTTGTGTTTAATGTTTTGTTTAGTACACTTTAGTTCACTAAAAGGTTGATTTTAATCATGTTTTTTTAACTATTAATTTATATTTAATTTTTTTGTGTTCTTCGGTATCGTGAAACTGCATAAAAAATAACTAGTCCGTCATCTAAGGTGGTTTGCCGTATTGTAATTAAAATGACGTCACTTAACTAACCATGCATTGTCATCCACACTAAACGAGTATGCAAAATTTCAGCTCAATTGGTTTAGGATAACTACTTCAAAATTCAGTACCAAGATTTGACTCAAACAAACATAGATACATATATACATCACAAGTTAAATAAAAGCGTATAATTTAAAGCTCACTCTCGCGCTAACAACCTGAAAACCCGAAAATCTGAACCAGACAAAAGAAAAAGAAGAAAATTGTAGAATATTATAGATAATTATTGTGTATCTATTTCAAGTGAGGTTATAGCTCTGCTGATCTTATTTTTATATTTGACGCATACAATTGAAAACCTGTTTTTCATTGGAAGATTTTGCCAAACTGTTGAAGTACAAAAAGCACTCGCTCTACCCTTAACATGAACTATCCATAGACCGACTTAAAACAACATGAACACTCTGAAAATAATCCGCAAACATTCCCTAACCGAATTCCCAACGAAACTAGAAAAGCCAATAGTCAAATACGTAACATTTTCTGTAGCCTCGGTATCAAGTATATCTAGTGATTTGGAGACCCAACCAAACATAATAAAACGTTGTTTGCCGGGGGAAATTGAGAGGCAACCGAGTGTACCCTTTTAAGTTAGTTCAAATATCATGTATCGGTTACGCTTTTAACCCTTCAAGGCGAACGGAGCCCGTCAGTGTCAGGGAAACCTCAGCCCCTTGGTAAATAGCTATGTTGGGTGTTTATTAATACCTTTTAAGAGGTTGGGGGTTAGGTATGTGATATTCTGTTGTGACATTTAGATATTGCTAACGTTTGTCAATTGTTTTGTGGTCGGTTCTTGTATGGTTTTAGCAGTCCATTACGGCATGTCTTTTGAAGATCTAATAAATAGGCACCGAGTGTCTGAGAAAGTGAAAGAAGAAAAACATCTGTCAATATTTTTAGTAATTGTAATTGACTTTTATCTACCTAATATTATTTTTAGTTCAATTATTTAGTTGAGAATACCTAGTTAAGCTGCAGATGTCTGATTCATTTGATGATTTGAACCAACAAAATCTGGCTTTTAAGACGTGTGTATATTTGTAAACAATATTATAATAAAAAAGAAAGAAAGAATGATATTAATTTGGACACAATACTGATTACCTACCGCTGCTCCCGCGTGGTTTCACTCGCTGCTCGGCTCCTATTGGTCGTAGCGTGATGTTACATAGCCTATCCTCCGTGACATCCTATTCCTCGATAAATGGACTATCCAACACAAAAATATTTTTTCTATTCGGACCAGTAGGTAGGTAGTTCCAGAGATTAGCGCGTTCAAACAAACAAACTCTTCAGCTTTATAATATTAGTTTAGATATATGTTTATAATTTTTACTATAGTCTATAGACATATAATATATTTTTAATAACTTTTTATTTCGGATTCATTCATTTCGGAACTAAGACTCGTTTTGGTGCGAACAATCGAGCATGCTTTAAAGTATCTTAATGGTGGATTTATGATTTCAAATATCATCTCTTCTAGTCAACATAAGGGCTCAGCAATTCAGGATCGACCGTTGAATTTCAAAGAGTTAACAATGTATTTGTTTTGTCTCCGTAAAATTTGTAAAAAAAGTGGTTAAAAGTTGCTCAATTAATTTGTGCTGTATATCATTCGAAAGCTTGTGAAACGGACTAAAGAGTGATGTATATAACACATCTGAACTCCATCGGTACCGTGAGTAATTAGCGAAATACTTTTTGGAAAAAATTGCAATGACTTGCGTCCCTGACCTAGGGCAACCCGCGGATCGCACGCATCTACGCACACACGCTCAACGCTCACACGTACACTAGGCGTTTGTTTCAACAGCTTGAGCTTACGCCACGCTTCGTGAGTAATATTAACAACAATATAATACATATTTCGTTTATTTGCAATATGGATGGAGATTATAATGTCACCTATAGAAATAAACAGACTTCTAAATTAAATGTTAGCCTGTTGGAAGAATCAGCTATGGATATTGAAAATAATTCTTTACTAGATTCATCAATGAAAAGTTTGCCTGCCACCTCAAACAAGGATTATGCGTTAATTGAAGAATATGAAGAAAAGATTTCTAATTTAAAATTAAGGTTAGCTTCAGCTGACGAAGAGATTGAAAATTTGAACATACAAAATATGCAATTAAAGGATAGTGTTGAAAAATCATCAAAAGTTATAGCTTTATATAAGAAGATTGGCATTACTGAATACTCTTTGAATACTATTTCTACTCCAGTTATACGAAAGGTTAGAAAAGTATTTTCCAGTGAGTATCCAAGATCACCTAGACACAACATTCCAGAAACAATTGAAATTTCAACACAAACAACCGAAAATTCTATGACAAAACATTCTATAAAGTCTTTCTCATTTAAAAAATGTAATCGCCAAATTAAAAAGCGACGAAGGAAAATAAATAATTTAATTCATAAAATTTCGATATTAAAAACAGAAAATAAAAAACTTATGGATGAACTGTTTGCAGTTGATTATAGTATGATTAGTATATTATAGTATGATTTGTCATACAGGAGGAAAATGAGCCGTACGATGATATCAACATTAATATAGACAACGAGCTCTCCAAAACATTCACTAAATACGATACGTCGCTCACGGATGACACTAAGCTAGACGAAAGTGTTGACCAACCAAGAATAAGGAAAAGTGAGAGGAAAATGGAATCTAAGGCCTTAACTGGCCCAAATGACATAAGAAGCAAAGTAATTGTTCTTGCGGATCAACAAGGTCGCGGTGTTCAGAAAGTCCTTAGCCAACTCTTAGGTGATAATTATGACGTATTTTGTTTCGTAAAACCTTTTGGCAAACTTTGTGATATTTTTAACTCATGTATAACTGAAGTATCAAACCTCACAATTAATGATTTTGTGATTGTTATAGGTTTTACAGAGGATGATAGTATCTCAGCTATCCGTAATCAACTTGTACAATGGATTGAATCTGTTCAAAATACTAATATAATTATCTGTGAGCCTTTATTTAATAGATATATTAAAGAAGAGAAATTAAATAATGAAATATCTAAAATATGTGAAAAATATTCAAACGCCTCATTCGTAATAATGAATTTTTTTCAATTTAACCACTCTAAACCAAAACGTATGCATTTCCCGACTTACATATGTCGATATATATTAAGGGACTTATTGCGATTATACTATACTTCAAAATGTAAATTATTCTTGATCAATACTAATAATAATGATCACAATGTTAATTGTTGTAATGATGATAATAATCAATTGATATTGCCATGTACTGTTAATAATAACTGTGATGTTAAATTTTCTAGTAAAAGTACTCAAACGGACACGAATATTGCTACATGTAATGACCCTACTTGTAAAAAAATAGATTTCGTTAAAGCTTCCTCAAATCGGAATGAATTTTTTCGTCTTTAACCATATAAACATAATTCACCAAAACATTAGTGGCCTGATTTCGAAGTCAGATTTGTTTACTGTTTGCCTTGATGACCTAGCAGATACAGGTAAAAACATTGATGTTTTATGTTTTTCAGAACACAATATGACAAATGACGATGTTGAACACCTTCAAATTCCTAATTTTATTTTGGCAACTCATTTTTCGCGTGCCAAGCGACGAGGAGGAACATGCATTCTAATTAAAAACTATATTAACTTTGTTGTACTTGAAGCTGTTCAAAAGTATAGTATCTCTAATGTGATTGAATGCTCTGCAATTAAATTGGTTGACCACAATATGATAATTGTATGTATCTATAGGGTACCAAAGAGTAATAACTATAATAAATATATTAATTTGTTTTTTAATAATCTTAACGACATTTTATGTCTCCTTACAAAATATGGAAATAATAAAATCGTTGTTTGTGGTGATTTTAACATCGATATGTTAAAAAAGAATAAGTACACATTGGAATTTGAACAACTAACTACGGGGTTAAATCTTACAAAAGCAATCAATGAGCCTACAAGACCATGTAGTGGTTCCTGCATTGACAATATTTTTCACAACATTCGTGGTGCCAAATCTAGTGTTTTGGAACTTGGTTTGTCTGATCATAAGGCGCAATATATATCATGTCCAATCAAAAAGACCTTTTTGTTTGACCATTGGTTTTCTTTTAAACGTGATTATTCTAAAGATAATTTAGAAAAATTTAAAGAGTGCATTAACGAGCTTAAATTTACTGAAGTGTTTGAAACAAAGGATGCAAATGGTGCTTTTAACTCATTTTATGATACATTTAGACTATTTTACGAATTGTGCTTTCCAGTACTTAAAATTAAAAATAAAACAACGGTTCGATCACAATGGATGTCACGTGGTATTAAGAAATGTAGTAAAATTAAACGTTCTCTTCTTTGGAAATATAGACTATCAAAAAAGAATATAGACAAATTTAATTTCAAAAAATATTCTTTGAGATATGCTAAAATTGTTAAATTGACTCAAAAATCACAAAATAATCATTACATTCTGAATTCTAAAAACAAATCGAAAGCCACCTGGAACATAATTAAAGGCAAAAAACAAAATTTTCCCCCTGAGCCTGTAAGTGAATTGATAAAAGATAAACATAAAATTACAGATCCCCAACGAATCGCTGAATTGTTTAATGACTACTATGCAGATACAGTTAAACCCCAGACTAGTACCACGGGTAACAATATCCCAATAAACTCTACTAGCACGTATAATTCACCAAAATCCCTTTTTCTGTGTCCCACTACTCCTTTGGATATCTATACTATTATAAAAAAATTGAAAAACACCAAGAGCACTGGTTTCGATGACATATGTGTATTGGTAATAAAATCCGTATCTCACATAATTGCACCTATATTGAGTTATATTATAAACATGTGCTTCGAACAGGGAATCTTCCCACCTGTATTAAAAACGACTATAATTAAACCACTCCATAAAAAGGATGCTAAATCAGATATAAAAAATTACAGGCCAATAGCCCTAATTCCAACATTTTCCAAAATAATTGAAAAAGCCCTATACAATAACTTGTACGACTACTTTGAAAGGAATCATATCTTTACGCCGGATCAAAAAGGCTTCCGTAAAAATATGTCCATAAATCTGGCTATTTATGATTTCTTAAGTTTAATATATCCTAGAGTTGATAAAAGACAGCCTGTCTATGCTTTATATATGGATATGTCAAAAGCTTTTGACTACGTGGATCATAGTATACTACTGACTAAGCTAGAGAGGTACGGTGTTAGGGGCAACACTCTAGACTTACTAAAGTCTTACATCAGTAATAGAACTCAAATTACGAGTATTGTCAAAATTTGTCCAAACACGAAGCATGAAATAAATTATAAATCAGGGAGTAGAACAATAAAATATGGGGTTCCACAGGGTAGTGTTTTGGGCCCATTACTTTTCATTATCTACATCAATGACCTGCCGAAATCTATTTCAGATCGTATGGTTCTATTTGCTGATGACTGCACTGTTGTGTATAATGATGAAAATATTATAAATGGTAGTTTAGAATCAATAATTCAATGGTTACAAAAAAATAATTTATTAATTAATATTGGTAAAACTAAATTAATGCAATTTAAACAGAAAACAAAAAATACTTTGCATTCTCGATTAGGACATAACGGTGAAAAAGTTGAATTGACGACTACAACAAAATTTCTTGGCTTACACATTGATGACAATTTGAAATGGCAAAACCATATTGAGTTTGTTTGCAAAAAAGTGTCACAGTCATCTTATAGTTTATACATATGCTAGCTAAAAAGGTCAACCTTAACACTTTACTTGTAGCTTATCATAGTTATGTTGCTTCTAGACTCAGATATGCAATCATATTCTGGGGAAATAGCACAAACTGCGATAAAGTTCTAAAATGTCAAAAGAGGTGTGTGCGAGCTATATGTGGTCTCAAAAGAACTGACAGCTGCAAGGAATACTTTAAAAAATTAAAAATACTCACCGTGCCATCTTTATATATTTTCGAAATGGCTTTGTTTATTAGGCATCATCCATCACTATTTAGATTAGAGCTTAAATCACGCAATAGAAGTCACTTGTATAATAATCTTACCGGTCAGTACAGAACTGCCCTCTTTCGGAAAAGTGTGTTTGCTATGGCCACAAAGATCTATAATAAGATCCCTAATGACATAAAAGAATGTAGCAATATTCATGTCTTTAAAAATAAATTGTTTCAATTTCTTATAGAAAATTGTTATTACTCTATAGATGAATTTTTATCGACTAGAACTTTTTAAATGATACCTACATGTTTGCTTTAAGATTATTGATTGTTGTTGATTGTCTTGTGTCTGTCATGACTAATACAATTATTAATACTTATGTTCAATTGATTTTGAATCAAATTATTATAATTATGATTTCACTGTGTTATTTATTAATTTGTATGCCCAAGTGGCTGATCATGGAATGAACATTCTTAAGTATATAATTATAAAATGAACACCTGTATGTAACCCATGTATCACAAATAAACAACAACTTGAACTTGAGCAATTATTCAGCCGATGACATTGACCTCCACGAAACAGGGTGTGGTGGTGTTTGTTTGAAAATAATAACATTTGCAATTCAGACGGCGGCCGGCCTCCATTTCATTAAATATCTCCGCAGCGAAGCTGAGTCAGCGTTTATACGTACTTAGTAAGATGTGTTCCGTAGATTTTATGAATGATTTAAGTATTTTTATTTACTTACATACGAATTAAGTTCATTTATTGTTAAATAACCTATATTTGTCACTTATCATGACTTACGTACGCGTTCGTTTTTCTCGGGGTTTTCTAAAAACTGCACTAGGATCTCATTAGATTTTTCATTAAAACAGTTTACGGCTGCTCCATTAAGACTATCTAATGAGCCCGTATGGATCGAAGCATTGAAATAAAAATTATGTTGATACATGATTATCTACATAGTAAAGAACTTTCCAGGAAATTAAATTCTTCAATCTGTCAGAGGAATGTACTAAGATAGCGCACGTTTAGGTAAAATAAAAAGGAATTCATTTTTCAAGAAGTCGAATTACGATCCTAGACCGATAGTAAGGGTGAGCGGGATAGTCCGAAAGGGTTACCGCTACCCCGGAACATAAAGGGCTAAGGAAGGAACACGGATGGGTTTTAGTCAGAAAGAGTCTGCACTCCCTTCCACTACACCCAGAGCGGAAAGAGTCACTTGATGATTTCCCACCCTCAAAAAAAAAACAAAAGGCCTAAGTAATTCAAAGGCCACGTGATACAAGATGTAAGAATCATAATGCATATTAAGAAAAATACTACACAGAAAGTACAATTATTTTCTCCTTGATGAATTTACGAGCCCCTAAAAGTGTAGACTTATTAAATCTTGTGAGTACAACAGCGGTTATGATAAAATATCATACGAATTCGCTGCTGTCAAGAGATTGCGCTTAGCAAAATGAAAATCAGTTTTAATGATATTTTTTGATGTTCGTAAGGTTTTTCTTTTATTTCCAGCCATGTCATAACAAATATTGGATTAAAATGTGCGGGTTTGGGGATATTATGAGTCGGAGTCAGTGTCTACATGTGAAATATTAATACCTTCGTGTTTTGTACCGTGCTATTATAAAATACTAGCTTTCGCCGCGGCTTCTCTCGCGTGTTTATCGGGAAATGTCCAACGGCAAAATAACCGGGATTATTTTAATCCCACCCAATGAGGTTCAACGTATCCAGGTTAACAATGCATTTATTCCGTGATCTGGTTTTTATACAATGTGGATCCGGAATTACGACATTAAATTAAAACGAGCACAGTACTAGTCCATCGAAACATTTTAAAACACGAAGATTATTAGTTTTCAAATAGAATAAATAGCAGAATCAACTGCATAAAACGTAAACACGCTTTGCGGCGTAAACACGCGGCGTGGTGCAGGGCGCGGGGCGTAGGTAGGTACTTTAGTCGGAGATCAACAATCTTAAACTTTTCATAAATTAATCACGACAATGCCCGCGCGGCTCTTTTTGTGATAAAAAACTAGAATGCGCGTGTCCTCAAAAGGGCGCCGCTATTTACTGACTGACATAGTAACCGAGTCAAGGACTTTTTGCCGAAAAAATTCTGCTCACACACACACTCGCAATTTTATGCACCACTAATGCATTATTTGCGGAAGTAATATTTCTTTTTCTTTCTAATTGTGGTATTTTGTGGGAGTGGACGGGGCGCGTCAGAGTGGAATAGTATGACACCTTTCTCTGTCTTTCAAGGATATTGAGACGTAGAGAATTGAATCGTACGTGTTTGCACAGGTTCTTGACCTTACAATGTTTATTTATTAATACGGACTCAGATCTACATCATGTTGTAAAGTATGAAAATGAAAAATAATTTCCTGTGGCTAAAGTATTCATTGGATTTGGTTGACTTTTTGTATACGGGTTAAGGCCATGACACTCTTAACGTGGTTTAAAAAAATGTCGAACGACCTGCTCCACTTTGTATACCTAACTATTGATGTACGTGGCGCACGCCAATAAGGCTTTTTTTAGTTTTTTTTTTTTTTTTTTAAGGCTGGGAAATCATCCAATGACTGCTCCCGCTCTGGGTGGAGCGGAAGGGAGTGTCAGACTCTTACTGACTAAAACCCATCCATGTTCCTTCCATAGCCCTTTATGTTCCGGGGTAGCGGTAACCCTTTCGGACAATCCCGCTTAGGTCGGCATTTTTTTTCTGCATCTTCATAAATCACTCAGTCAATTAGTGAAAATTGTATAATAATCAGATTGTTACTTTTTGAGTTTATCGCGTTCAGACAGCCAAACAGGCGCGGCGGGGGACTTGAGTTTGGGAACAACGTTTTTGTAAATAACGTTGTTTGTTTTCTACAGGGTGAAATTGGCGAAAAGAAATCAGCTGTACCATACATTATGCTCGCACAACTCAACAAAATGTAGGGAACAGCAGCGTAATTTTTGTGTTCCCATAGTAAAGATGTTTATAATGACCCCTTAAAATGTTGCCTATGAATTAAATTTCACCCTGTATATGAACACAAAGAGATTAGTGGAAATGGTGTAAATACATTTTCTTTTGTGATTAATTGATTATAATGTAGTTCGATTTCTACAATTTATGAATATCCTAAAGATATTTTGTGAGCGTTTGTGCTTGTAATAAATGAAAACTTACCGAATTTTTCATAGTCTTTTGTCCAGGGACAGTGTCTGTAAAAAGAAAGAAAGAAATAATTAATTAATTAATACTCGACAGTGGGTGGAGCAAAGCTGTCTATAATGTTGATGATCTTAATAATATCATAGTAAAGACGCATACCACATTAAGCTATCCCAAACTGTAAAATTTTCCCAATTGAAAATGAACCTTATACATTAGTAATAAATTTGAAAAATTATCGAAGAATTTTGACAGATTGGAGTAACTTGATGTGCTGGCCTCTCTACATATTCGCCTCGAATGAACAACATCCAATCTATGGACGCACGAACAACGCTAATAAGATGCCCCAGATCTTGCTACAATCTAGAACGTATCAGCTAGACCTTACTTTACATACTAATAAAAGTCCTGGGGACCAACCACCACTTCTTATAGCAGTATTATTTTCTCATTGGGAAAGAGAGAGCTATACTTCCTCTATAGCCTCATCTCTTTTTCACACTGAAGTTATACATCAGCATCGGCATCGGCATCTCCTTGTAGGTTATAACCTTCCGTGGTCTACTTGGAAGTCCCTGAACCGTTTCCAGGCACAAGTAGGAAAAAGTAACTCCAACCTGGTAAAGTTTGGCTACCTCAACGGTACGGCAGCAGGGTGTGGATGTGGAGATATATCGAAAATATGCTTCACCTTCTATCCTGCCCTCTGCGTCCCAAAACATGCAGCCTAAGTGATCTCTGCGCTGCCACGGACGACGCTGTGGAAGTGCCGAAGTTTGAGGCCAACAAAATTTAAATTTGAAATACAGTCGTGCCAGCGACCCAAAGAAGAAGAAGACTGACGCAATATTAAAATAATACTGCTCTTTGAGCTAGTGGGCCCCTGGTTCTAAGCGGGATCTGGGTCCGAAAGGGTTACCGCTACCCCGGAACATAAAGGGCTGCGGAAGGAACATGGATGGGTTTTAGTCAGTAAGAGTCTGACACTCCCTTCCGCTCCACCCAGAGCGGGAGAAGTCATTGGATGATTTCCCAGCCTCAAAAAAAACGGCCCCTGATTCGTATAATACCAGTAACGACATGTCGATACAGGACAATGCAATGGAATTCCCCCATTTCTAGTTAAAAAGGGGGTGGAAAAATACGTGACTTGGTAAACTGATAGCGGTAAGGGATAAGATAAAGGATAGCCGGTTCTAAGTGCTAGGCGCTATCGTATTTCCGGCGACTGTCGGCTTGATGTGTAGATGGGTAAATAAATCTAGTTTAGGTACAGTAAAACGGGGTGTATAGTGATGCAAGGATGAATCGGAACGAAACTTTAAAATAGATTTTAGCGTTGAAATAATATAGTTGGTTGTCAACAAGGACACTTAATCAGTCAACATAATACATTAAACATAGTAGAGCTCGTTTTGCTCACGAACTGTATTAAAAGGAATGGAAGGACCATGGCTTGGTTTTAGTCAGTAAGAGTCTGACACTCTCTCTTTCGCTCAACCCAGAACGGGACGAGTAATTTGATGATTTCCCACCCTCAAAAAAAAAAGGGGGACTTTGGGGTGCAAAGGGTTATTTCGTTTGTATGAAAAATATTGTGCCTTGAGTTTATAAACTTGGCACAAATACTTATTCAAGTAAATTATAAAGTTTATCATTATTAGTTTTTTCGAAGCCCCCCCTAAATTGGGGGTTGTCAAAGATTGCATGATATTGTTTTTACGCGAGCTCAGATTAGAATAGAATCTGTTCTACATTATGTACACCATCAAATTAAAAGATATATTGTATGTAGAACATTACACAAGATGTGACATAATAATAATAATATCCTTGGACGTTTCACACAGCGCCATATCGTCCCAAGCTAAGCAACCTAATGCTTGTGTACATAATATAGGTACATAGATTAACTGTAAACTCTAATTTTTATTCAAACCGAAAGTGAAGAATAACATATATCAATGTTTTTCGGAAGTAACCCCTTACGTGTTGAAAAGAGATACTCAATTTTATAGAGGAGGATTGTCCTGCGTTGAATGTTTGACCTACCAGTATATATTTGAAAAATAATTAGGTACCACGCGGGTGAACTGGGCGAAGCCGCTAGCCGCAGCAAGTATTTATTTGTATATTATAGGTATCCAAATGTGGGTGAACAGAGATACAGGTAAATAAGGCGAAATCAGATTAATATTATTTTAATCAAAGAGTCTCATTATCTGACAGTACAAAAATAAAATCAAGCAGAACTCATAACAATGAAAAGCACGATGAACAGAAAATCACGATGAACTAATTACGTTAATAAATTGTAATAACAATTGAAGTTCAAAGCGCCCGGGGTGACGGGAAAGGATTTGAGTGAGTGGGTTGCTTCATATTGTGTGAAGACTGCTTTACAGAGTACGATACGACAATCGGACTACTTAGTAGAAATCATATTCCAAGGCAGGTATGGACTGTCTCGTTGGTCTAGTGAACGCAAGCGCTATTACTAAGCAAAATGTTATTAGGGTTTTCTACCTGAAATTTCTCAGTAACAGCCCGAAGTCTGGATTTGTGCCTGGTATCTGGCAATAGACTCGCCCCCATTACATAGAACTTAACCCCTCAGAAGTCGTTTGAAACGCATGGGTTCGTAAGAAAAATCTCCCGAATCGAAAATAAATATAACCTATAAATCGTTGAGCAGATGGCGTCTAATAGATGAACATCTAATGGGTTAAGCATGGCGACAGGACCTAGTTTGGGTATACCTACCTCTGGTAAACCAACCTAACCTATCGGGGAAACAAAGCCTGATGTTATATTATGTTTATTTTGCCTGACTTTACACTGGCCCAATGGTCCGCAAAAGAATCCTATAAGTGGCGAAAATAAAATACAACTTACTAGAAACTGACTGACACATTCTGAATTTTGCCGACGACAAATCGTATCGTCGCCGTGTCGGTTACTGTAAACACCTACAGGAGTGTGTGGTTCAAACAAATTAGTAGGTATCAAAATCAATTATATTTAACAACATTTACGAATGTGAACCGTATCGTGATACGTTCCCTCGGGCGAGATGTTGGAACAATTATTATCAACATTTGATTTATCATCCACGTGACACTAGGGTGGTATAAGTGTGAGATGTCAGCATATGAAGGGGCCCGTCAGGGCCGAGCCTGTCGCGTAAGCGGGATTGTCATTGAACATAAAGGGCTGCGGAAGGAACATGCATGGGTTTTAGTCTGTAAGAGTCTGACACTCCCTTCCGCTCCACCCAGAGCGGGAGAAGTAATTGAGTGATTCCCACGCTCAAAAAAAAAGGGTGTTAAGTGTTTCTGTGTTTCTATGTAGTGTAACTGAGCTGTAAAACTGCGCTCTGGCTGTTATCAGGATACCATTCATGTTACCTCTCATAAAAATTTTCGCATTTTTAGGCAAAAATGTGCTAGGTATGGCTCCAAAAATATATTGTAGTATACCAGCACCATTTTATAGTCTTTTGTTTTGCGTAGAATAACACACTGAACCATGCCGGTTTTTTTTTTAAGGCTGGGAAATCATCCAATGTCTTCTCCCGCTCTGGTGGGTGGAGCGGAAGGGAGTGTCAGACTCTTACTGACTAAAACCCATCCATGTTCCTTTCTTAGCCCTTGTGTTCCGGGGTAGTGGTACACAAAGGGCTAATCCTCAAATCTAAATCCCTAATCCGAAGGCCTTTCGGACAATCCCGCTTTTTGAACCGTGCCCTGGTAACTTAGTTTTTTTTTATTATTGAGAAAAGAGCCATCTATGTCGCATGCGTGTTACTACTTTTTCTCGTTTGAAACATTTTGGAACTATATATTAATTGTTATTTTCTTTTATACATTCAGTCGAAAAAGTATCGGGAATGGATGATTTGTTTATGGTTCCAAATTCAAATTTTTGTTTTTTTGTAATTGTTAGATTGGCACAACTGTTTTCCATTTTGGCGCGGAGTTTGAGTTGCATCTGTTATTTATATTAAATACAGTGCTGGTTTTAGTAATATCATATATAGTGTGTATTGCGAATTTCATAATGGACAAAAATATCGAACAAAGAGTTTGTCTTAAATTTTGCATCGCCAATGGAATTTCGTATTCGGAGTCACTGAAAATGTTACAGAAGGCTTACGGTGAATCGACTTTATCAAAACCTCGTGTTTATGAGTGGTTCAAAGCGTTCAAAAGCGGTCGAGATGTGGTGGAAGATTTGCCTCGCTCTGGTAGGCCGTCAACGTCTGCAACTGAAGTTAACATCGCAAAAGTGAAGAAAATAGTGACTGAAAGTCCCCATTCAACTCTGAGAGATAGCCGCCGAACTTTCTGTATCTCACGAGTCGATCCGTACCATTTTAACTAATCATTTGGGTATGAAACATGTTGCTGCTCGGCTAGTCCCAAAAGATCTGAATTTTCTCCAAAAACTCAGTCGCATGAAAGTCGCTGAGGACATGCTAGAACGAGTCAGTTCGGACCCAACATTCATGAAACGCATTGTTACTGGTGACGTGGGTTTACGAGTTTAACATGCAAACTAGTCAACAAGCTTCGGAGTGGCGCCTTCCAACTGAACCGAAACCGAAAAAACCACGCCAAAGTCGATCAAAAGTCAAAGTCATGTTGGCTGTTTTCCTTGACTATCGCGGTGTTGTGCACTCTGAATTCTTACCGGAAGGTCTAACGGTAAATAAAGAATATTATTTGAGCGTTATGCGGCGTTTAAGAGAGCAAATTTGACGAAAAAGGCCAGATTTGTGGAAAGAAAATTCTTGGATTTTGCACCACGACAATGCGCCTTCGCACAAGGCTATCATTGTGAACGAATTTTTGACCAAACACTCAACAAATACCATCCAGCAACCACCATATTCACCAGATATGGCTCCTGCTGACTTTTTTCTTATTCCTAAACTCAAATTACCACTTCGTGGCACCCGTTTTCAATCGATAGAAGACATAAAGGAGAATTCGCGGCGAGAACTGAACTCAATTCCGGAGGCAGCGTTTAAAAAATGTTTTGATGAATGGATTATTCGTTGGCGCAAGTGTATCGTTTCTAAAGGAGCATACTTTGAAGGTGATAAAATAAATTTGGATGAATAACAGACATTTTGTGTATTATTGATCTTTTCCCGGTACTTTCTTGACAGAGTAGTAAGTCCAGTTACACCAAATATAATTATGATTTAGCAACCTAGTGGAATTTATTTATAAAATTAATAACCATAATTTTGTGTTTCAAATGATATTTTTACAATAATATAACTCAGACTAAGGAAAAAAGTCTGAGTGATAGAATCATAAGAGTAGTTTTCTGATATTAAACGTTAGCAACACCAAGTCTGTACTTCTGTACGTCAAAACTTCAAAAGAATTTTCTTACTGGTTTGTTTACATGCCCGTGCGCAGATGTCGCTCATCACTAAGAAATTATCAAACTGACAGTTGCCAGTCTATCTCATTTGTATACTAATATTATAAAGCTGACGAGTTTGTTTGTTTGTGTGTTTGAACGAGCTAATGTGCTCAGGAACTACTGGTTGGAGTTGAAATATTCTTTTTGTTTTGGATAGCCCATTTATCGAAGAAGGTTATAGATAATATAACATCACGCTACAACCAATAGAAGTGGAACATAAATGAAAAATGTTGCAAAAACGGGAAAAATATTCATTTTTGAGAGCTTCCCTTGCGTGCGCTGCGTAAACGGTTTTTAAGATTCGCAAATATCATGATTGATAGAATGGTTCCTCTAAGTTCTAAAACAAAGTCCGCGATAGCATAATGTCTATCTTTTAAGATTTACTGACTATAACCTTTTTTATTGTAATCTTTGTTCGAAATTAATGCGTTATTTGCGAAGGAGTATCCTTATCCAAACATATATGTTATTAATCACAAGTATTTTAATGTAAACAAAATTGTCTTTGACATCATTTGATTTCAATCAATATCTATGGAGATATCATAATTTTAAAATAACTCCGCAAGTAAGTAGATGTGTTCGGTTTCACGTGCGCACTTGCAAGACGCTGGTTATTAATTAAACTGAAGAGTTGTGTTTTTTTTGTTTTTTTTGAACGTGCTAATCTCTAGAGATACTGGTCGGATTTGATTTTTTTTTGCATTTGGTAGCTATTTCACATCACGCTAGGACGCCCAGTAAACGAGCGAAAACAAAAAAGAAGGAACTTTAAACAAAAACTAAGAAATAGCGCGAACGGGCGATGCGATGCGACGGGGTGGGTACAAGATATTTCGCGAGCAGAAGCTCATAATTATACATACTGACTGGCTGACTGGGTTTTTTTTTTTTTTAAGGCTGGGAAATCATCCAATGACTGCTCCCGCTCTGGGTGGAGCGAAAGGGAGTGTCAGACTCTTACTGACTAAAACCCATCCATGTTCCTTCCGTAGCCCTTTATGTTCCGGGGTAGCGGTAACCCTTTCGGACAATCCCGCTTACCCGGCAGGCTTGAGGGGCCCTTTCATATGCTGACATCTCTTTGAGGCGCGCGTGGAACATATACGCGCCGTCCGGCACGGGACTGGTGCTGATCGGACGGTGAGTCACCCATTACTCACCGAAAAGGGGGGATGAAATTGCAGTAATTTCAACAATATTATACAATAATAAAATGCTAAAAACAATAAAAAAAAATAACACTTTCGTTATTTTTCCCTTTTTTTGTGTGATGCTAATTCAACTGCATCCGGTTAGACTAGAAGCCGACAACATAGCTGGGAATGGCTAGGAATGAAATGATGAGTATATAGTATGACATACTTATTAACAGAGAGATATAAAATAACAAGTTTGCACTACAGTTATGTTATCACGGAGATAGTAGTCATTCAACTTTGACCATCCGGGTAGGTAACAGAGAACGATAACATACAAGCAAGATCAGTTTATATTTTATTTAAAGTTAAAACTTGAGTGATAACAGTGATAATATTACTTTTCAGTTAGTGTAAAAGTTTACAATATGGTGAATGAAAGTAAGTACTTAACCCGTTAATACATAGTTAAATGAAATTGGTATCCTTATCAAACCTACCTCTATCCTACCTTGATCAAAATTGAGGTTAGAAAAGTGTTTTTATTTAAGCGATAATAAAGATAACTGACACAATTCATTTTTCGGTTTTCAAGGTATGTAAAGCAGAAAAAATAATTTCTTGAAATCACTGAACAAAAAATATTTTGTTCAATTCAGTTGTCACAGAAACATCTCGCTTTTAAATAGTATAATAATTTAATCATTTTATTTAATAGATAAAAAATGGTCCACTCTGATAAAAACAAAATATTTAAAAGAAGTTTATTACAATAATTATCTTCTTCTTATTTCGGATGAGTACTTTGACGCCGTGTCCTTTCGGTTTTTATATTTATTTGTATATAGTTAGTTAGACCGTCATTTAATTTAACTATAGTTTAAGTTGTTAGCTTTTAAATTTTATTATTATTTGTAAGATTTGTTTTCCTTTTATGTACAGACGCCAGCACATCAAGCTATCCCTAACTGTCAAATTTTCTCAATTAAAAATGAACCTTATGTCTTTGTAATAAAGTTGAAATACTATCAAAGAAATTTGACAGATTGTGTTAACTTGATGTGCTGCCCTCTGTATATAAACTATGTATGATTTTTTAAATATATAAACTCAACATATGTACTAGTATAGATAAATAAAGATTGATTATATCCATAATAACCTATGTTAGTACCTACTTACATACTAGGATGTTAGTAACAGTTGTGGCTAATGATCTAAATGACTATTTATACGTATGTTGTTTTGATGAGATATTCCATTAAGGGATGTCATAATTACATAAAAGATCGACAGTAAATTGGTGCCCATTGGTGCTTATTAAAATAGATCTCTCTTGCAATTCGAAAGAACGTTGAAAAACTCAGATCAAAAACGAGATCAGAAACTAGTAGAGTACTAAAGTAAGAAATTTACCACGGGTAAAATAAACCTTAAATGTAACAAAATACCTAATAATAATAATTTGTTTATCATTTTTTAACAGACATTTTCTATCAACACTTGCATAGTGCGAACAGGGATAATCGGCCTTATGTGCTTCATTTCATTAAGACTCTTCTTGTCTCTTCTTCTTCTCTTCTTCCTCTTTTCTTTTTTCTTCTGGTCTTGATATCTTAGGACTCTGGGGTCTCGGGAGAAGACGTTTGGGAGACGTATGAGTGGCTGACGCCAACACGCAGAGACCCGTTATACGTTTTTAATTAAATGAAGCACCTAACGACGATTATCCATATTCGCACTATGCAATTGCTTTTGGGAGACGTTAGGTACTACCTTAACACTTAAAACAAAGTGGATAAACAGTGAGAAAGTGTTTTAATTTAATTACAATCCATTAATTGGTCCACATTCCACTATTGTGGAATACAAAAACCATTACGAGTGAATCCATTTCAATTGTTACAATGAGAATGAATCCGACTTCCATTGGAACCTACTGTACGCCGGCAATGATATTTGTTCAAGAACAATTATCGGTTTAATAGTAGTGGTTTTAAATTCAATCATTGAAGTGGACTCGCCAAGGTAGCTTGCGACATCCAATAACAGTTTTCTGCAATTAGCAGGGTCGGTGACTTATATCTTGGTGTACCAAAATATAATTCGCGACCTTAACAAATAATTATGTGTGTCGATGATCACAGGGGTGGTTTGTGGTTTTTATAAATATGTATGATAGTCTGTAAGGTATATATGTTATGGGTCTTTGTTACCTGTATTTAATGAAATATTATTAATTTAGTGAGGTAAAAGTCCCACACTCCCTGGTCTTTTCCCCAATAGTCCAGGCGTTTTTTGAAGGTTTCCCCCGTCAACAAAAAAGGTACATATTTAAGCTTAGGAAATGTAAAGATTCTTCTTTCATACATCTCTCTAACTTAGAATTGACCTCAAATGACTTCAAGATTCGTCGAGGCGTCATGATTTCAATATTTCATTGAATAATTTAACTTAGAGACTTGTATCGAATTGATAATTTAATAAACATTATTCTGCTAATACAATCGTGTGCACACTGACTTACAAAATATGTATTGCAAAAACTCAAGATAATAGTATGAATTTCGCGGGATTCTTTTGCGCGTCTTATGGTTTCTTATAAAACGTTGTATTATTTCAGAATTTATTTATAAGGTTTACTGAATGCACCAAAATTGTACTGTATTTCTTGTTTCATTGAAATTACCATTACCTTTTCCATTAATTATTCATTCTGACAACACTGGTGTTGGCTATAAAATCCAATCCGCCCCATTGGTTAAAAATCCATTTCGTTCGATCGAACTGAATGTTCTGGCTCTCGATTGGTGCGATTTCATTAACAAGTTTTATTTGCGTAGCCATCGAAGGAGTGATCGCAGTGGACAGAGCCCTCGACGTAAGCTTTGGCGATGGAAAGTCAATCAGATTTGAGGACTGTTGGCTTAGAGACCATTGCAGGTAACAATGAGAGAGAACTAATGAGATTTTTTTTAGGAACCATTTTAATCTGTCTGAAATTAATTGGGCACACAGAAAGCCTAACTGAAAACTGCAGGGCAAACCTTTACCGTGGGACATTATTTTCTTGTTACCACAAAGGCAACAAGGTACAATAATATAAGGTGTTAAAAATTAACTCTAAGAATTTCGTGGGAGCATTGTACTCATCGTTGCGATTTTTTTTTACTATGGTTTGAAACCTGAAATCGCGAAAAAATACACGAGTTGTTCCATACATTTATGCACACGTAACTCAATCAAAAGTATGGAACAACCGATATTTTTTTCATCCCATAGTAAAAGTTGTTCGTAACGATTCGTACAATGCTCTCACGAAATTCTTAGAGTAATTTTAAACACCTTATACAACATTAATGTCTCGATCAGACTCAATCTTTAATTTGTTTATATTAGCTCATAATTATGTAAGATGGAACTTGTAGCTTTATCTGGTTAGTCATTAATGATCTACTGCCCCAATTTGGCCGGAATTCAAGATATAAATAAACAGCTTACTAAACCATTTACGACGATTAGATAGCAAACGAATCTATTTCAAGCAGAGGCCCTCTAATTGAATGCTTTTAGAACTCCAGTAGTGTCGTACAAACAATGAGTGAACTAACTTAATGAGCAAGTACAGAGGGCAGCACATCAAGGTACCCCAATCTGTCAAATTTATTTGATAGTTTTTCAACTTTTTCAATTGGGAAAATTTGTCAGTTTGATATAGCTTGATGTGCTGGCGTCTGTACATACATGGTTCCAAAGGGAATTTAATCCAATCTACAGTAATTCATTCACTTGTTTCACGAACGGGTTCCGAGGTACCTACTTCAGGTTTGCCCCAGTAATCCGTATCAACTATCGCCCACAAGTCGCTCGTGTGAAATTTTTTGTTCTCCGACTCACGGCATCGCATCGTATCGCATCGCCCGCCCACACTATTATTTCGTTTTCGCTTAGCTTTTACTCTGACTATTTCTTTGTACTTAGCTCCTAAGTGTTATAACATGGTGTGATGAGGATGTGGAAGGTGATAGACTAATTAAGTCTATAAGCTTCCTCAAGAACAAAAAAAAAACAATAACTCTTTAGCTTTATTATATACTAGCTTCCGCCCGCGGCTTCGCCCGCAAAATATGTCGACAAATTATACACATAAACCTTCCTCTTGAACCACTCTATCTATTAAAAAAAAACCGCATCAAAATCCGTTGCGTAGTTTTAATGATTTGGGCATACATAGGGATATAGGGACCGAGAAAGCGACTTTGTTTTATACTATGTAGTGAAGTACTGATATACTACTCTGTCAAGAAAGTACCGGGAAACGATCAATAATACACAAAATGTCTGTTATTCATCCAAATTTATTTTATCACCTTCAAAGTATGCTCCTTTAGAAACGATACACTTGCGCCAACGAATAATCCATTCATCAAAACATGTTTTAAACGCTGCTTCCGGAATTGAGTTCAGTTCTCGCCGCGAATTCTCCTTTATGTCTTCTATCGATTGAAAACGGGTGCCACGAAGTGGTAATTTGAGTTTAGGAATAAGAAAAAAGTCAGCAGGAGCCATATCTGGTGAATATGGTGGTTGCTGGATGGTATTTAATGTATGATAGCCTTGTGCGAAGGCGCATTGTCGTGGTGCAAAATCCAAGAATTTTCTTTCCACAAATCTGGCCTTTTTCGTCGAATTTGCTCTCTTAAACGCCGCATAACGCTCAAATAATATTCTTTATTTACCGTTAGACCTTCCGGTAAGAATTCAGAGTGCACAACACCGCGATAGTCAAAGAAAACAGTCAACATGACTTTGACTTTTGATCGATCGTTTTTTCGGTTTCCGGTTCAGTTGGAAGGCGCCACTCCGAAGCTTGTTGACTAGTTTGCATGTCAAACTCGTTAACCCACGTCTCGTCACCAGTAACAATGCGTTTCATGAATGTTAGGTCCGAACTGACTCGTTCTAGCATGTCCTCAGCGACTTTCATGCGATTGAGTTTTTGGAGAAAATTCAGATCTTTTGGGACTAGCCGAGCAGCAACATGTTTCATACCCAAATGATTAGTTAAAATGGTACGGATCGACTCGTGAGATACAGAAAGTTCGGTGGCTATCTCTCTCAGAGTTGAATGGGGATTTTCAGTCACTATTTTCTTCACTTTTGCGATGTTAACTTCAGTTGCAGACGTTGACGGCCTACCAGAGCGAGGCAAATCTTCCATCACATCTCGACCGCTTTTGAACGCTTTGAACCACTCATAAGCACGAGTTTTTGATAAAGTCGATTCACCGTAAGCCTTCTGTAACATTTTCAGTGACTCCAAACACGAAATTCCATTGGCGATGCAAAATTTAAGACAAACTCTTTGTTCGATATTTTTGTCCATTATGAAATTTGCAATACACACTATATATGATATTACTAAAACCAGCACTGTATTTAATATAAATAACAGATGCAACTCAAACTCCGCGCCAAAATGGAAAACAGTTGTGCCAATCTAACAACTACAAAAAAACAAAAATTTTAATTTGGAACCATAAACAAATCATCCATTCCCGATACTTTTTTGACTGAATGTATTCTAAAAACTGTTACAGGTGCTCTACTTGCTACCATTCAGATACCTTCCAAAGAGCTCATCACATTCTGGACATACCTGATGTTACTATTCTTACTTTTAAAAATGATGCGATGAAAATTGAAGTCACATGTAAGTAGAATTGTGTATGCTTTTAAGTAAATGAATAATAAGAACTACTGGCAATTGAATAGTTTGATTAATTGTATCAAAATTTTTTAAAGAAACGTTTTTTCTCAGGCGTTCATTTAGTAACATTCATAGAAATTCAGCATAAAATCTACATACAATTTCATCAACTATGAATGAATTCAATGATTTTATTTACAGTCTACTGAATACAGTTATAAAATAAAACTTTCATAGAATGAAAAAAATTAAAATGTTTCGTACTTATTTAAAATAAGTGGTGATTTTTTTCCAACAATTCTTATAATTCAGTACACAATTTTAGGGAGCGACGACCACAAATCGACGTACCCAGCTGAATTCCTATCAACATTCAACTACAAAACGTGGAAAGAAAGTCGAAAACTCAAGCCTATACTGTGGCACGGAGCCATAGATAAACAAATACCTAAAGTACCCGTGGATGAGTTCCTATCGTCTGTGGCAGGAGCGAAGCGTGTGTTTCAGTCACTCCTTGACTATGGAGTCGCGTTGGTAGACGGGGTAATGAAATATTTCAAATGCTGCTGATTTGATAAGTAATTGTATCGCTGCTGTTAATTAGAAATGTCGTTCAACTGTCGGTGGCTGATAGCAGACGTTTCAATCCAAAGAGGTTTCAATATTTATCTGCAGTCGATAGCAAAAGTATTTCTTGGGAGTAAATTAATTATGAACTTCTTTAGTTTTGTGAACAATATTATTATTTTCTTTTTTATGGACCTTATTATAAAAAGTACTGTAGCGCGGTGCTAATTGATGAAAAATAATTACGTTTTAATTCATCCTAATTTACAAACAATTCGGTTGTTACATTTGTGACGGTGCATTTAGTTTATAAAGCATTGTTATCACCGTGTAATTTAATTAATGCAAAAGTATGCAGATCATTGATTTGAACTATAACTATTTGTGAAATCAAGACATTTGGGTTCAATAAAATTGTAACTAAGAGAATGTATTGATGATTTTTAAGGTTATAATTATGTAAATATATAATTAAAATTTGAATTTCGCAGGCTTCCAATGGCGTGAAGCCATTGTTTCTACCTTAAACGACAACCAATAGTAGATGCACTACTAAAAAGCATGGAGGTCTGTGGGTAGTTACTCGTGTGTAGGTCGTTTGTGGTAATTCGAAATCACGAAGATAACCGAAGGCATACATTTTCTGGTTAACCTGTACCCATTTTTATTTGAATCAATCATGTGTTTTGCAGGTCGGTGTATCCTTGGAAGCAACAGAGGTAGTCTGCAAAGCTCTCGGAGGCGTCCAACATACGATCTTCGGAGGAATGTGGCAGTTCACCACGCGGGCAGATCATGCTGATACAGCATACACCAACCTGCCTTTAGCTGCTCATAACGATAATACGTACTTCACTGAAGCAGCTGGGTAAGAACAGTTCTGATTGTACAGACACCAGCACATCAAGCTATCCCTAACTGTCAAATTTTCTCAATTAAAAATGAACCTTATGTCTTTGTTATAAAGTTGAAATACTATCAAAGAAATCTGACAGATTGTGGTAACTTGATGTGCTGGCCTCTGTACAATTCGAAGCTGAGTGTTGTTGGGTTTGATGTACTAAAAACGTATAATTTAATCCGTTTTTAATATGGGAAATGTAGACCAAAAACGACATCGTGAGCTTCATAATGTAAGATATTGCTTTAAAAATAGAATTACTAGAAAATAAGTTTTAGTTTCTAAGTAATAGCTTTTTAAATCTTTTATCCTAACTTATAATATTATAGATGCGAAATTGAGTTGGTTTTTTTGTTATGCTTTCGTGATAAAACGGTTAAACGATAGACCATAAACTGCGTATGGACATAGGCTATTTTTCATCCTTGATCACACACTTGAGCACACTAAGCTGCGGGCAATATAGTTATCTAACACATAAACTTTTTACCTAATAAGTATCTACTTTCTATACATTTCTTTAAAGCAATTTAATTTTTTTTGTCGACTTAGAAGGTTTTGAAAACCGAACAAATGCAGAACCTTTGTAGGATTTTCACACTCATTATTGATGAATAACAGTTTAATAAAAAATAAAAAAACATTTTGCGTTTTTCCTCCAGTTTCCGTATTTGGAAACGAGTTTGATTAATATCGTTCAAACCCGTTCTAAATCACTCGTGGAAAAGATTTAGGTAGATAAAACAAGAATAAAATGTGACATAGGAACCAATTTCGGTAAGTGGCCAACCCGAACTGTTTGTGGACCAACAATTATTTGAAGCATAACAATAGGGACGTTAACTGATATTAGAAGAGATCGAACAAACAAGTTCAAAGAAACTCCGAAGAAGTCGTAGTAAAATGAGATACCCAATTGAAAATATCAGTACCTACTATCGATTAAAATATGGAGAAACTACACGCTTAGATAAAATTCCGAAGGGATTAATCCCGTTTTTATATAGAGGTTCTTTTAAAATGTTTTTAACTCGGCAATATTTTTAAAATAACCCCTACTAGCGCCGTGCATTTAACACGGTGCGTACAATGTACGGCGCTAGTAGGGGTTATTTTAAACGTTTATAACTGGGCCATATTTTAAGCTGTTACACGTTTTACATAAGTATAATATTGTTTGCATTATTTGCAGCACGCTGACGAAATAACGAACTTGGTCTAGGCTTATACCCACTCTCTGAAGTAGGCAGTTACCTGTCGCTGCCGGCCGTAGTGAACGCCATGGTCGGCAGTGAACAGGCCTGGGACGCGGTGGTATCCTTCTGCGAAGAAGTCATCTCGTAGAAGGAGGCTGCGGAGAGGGAGAGGGAGATCACCTCCCTCAACCCGGCCCGCAGCAGGCGCACCGGGCGTCGGAGGAGGGTTGACAATGCCCTCTTCCAGCCCCCCTAAATGGGTCCAGGGGCGACGGACGGGGGGCTAGTCCGTCGTCCCCCACAACATCTGGACCCGAGGCGGCGGCGCGTAGTGTTCCACGCGCGCCCCTCCAAGACGGTACGAGGCGAGTGTCGTACACCTCACTCCCGCTCGACCGAGACGAGGCCCGCAGTGGCGGGCCGGCACCACGGGGGTTGCGGAAGTATTTTCAGTTCCTGCGACCCCCGGCGCAGGTGTGAGAGGGAACACCCGGGGTGGTTTTTAGTCAGTAAGAGTCTGACAGACCCCTCCGCCCTCCCCGGGGCGGGCGACATACAGGAGGATTTTCCCCCCGGATCAAAAAAAAAAAAAGGCTTATACCCACTGGCTGGTTTTTAACAACGTCTGGACGGAAAAGTCTTTAAATACTGGAGATAGCAAATTTTACTTAAAGGAAACATTCCTTTATTTTTAAAAAGAAACAAATCTGCTTACAAAGATTTTCGAAAATTCGCTTACCAGCCTCAGGATTCGAACCCGCTAAAATCCGAAGAAATAACACCCCGTATAAAATTTATTTAAAGATAATCATCGATACGACAAAGAAGAGACTATTTGTTTTTAGTTAATAATAAAAAAAAATATAATCATCCCTTTTCATTTCCAATTTGCAAAGAAACGAGTTCCTAAATACATCAAGATTGTAATAATGAAGCTAGTTACTTTTGCAAGAGCCTATTTGTGCCTCACTTTAACTGGGATCCCTTCCGTCATTATTATTTCAGGGTCTATTCGAAAAACCTTTCGTTTGTTGGTCGCTTTCAAATTCTGTTTAGCAATTCGTTTACATGCTCAAGCATTCAGCTTCCGTTCCTGTAAGGGTCTGCACCCAGTGGCGGCAAGGCACGGCAAGGAATTATTATGTGACGAATCTTACTACTATTATTCATTCCAAAGTTTGGGTGGATTCATGTTTGTAACACAATCACGCCAGAACGGCTGAACGGATCTGGATGAAATTTGTCACAAAGAAAGTTTATGACCTGGATGAAGACATAGGTATCTTTTTATCCCGTGGGATAAGTTCAGACATCAACAAAGCACTGCAGAAGCGACAGTAAAATTAATAGTATGACAATAAAATTGAAATTTCAATGATAATGCTTATTAATCTTTAAAATTTCATATGACATCATACGACATTTGAGAGATTAATAACGTTGATTAACGTTTCGGCATGCCGAAGGGTACCACTGCATCGTTGCCGTCAGTGTCTTTTTGCATGTAGTGATGCCAATGGATCACGCTGCCAGTGGACGCAGGCCCTTACAGTATCCTGCCGGAGTTATGGCAGTCTCTTTGCCGCGAATGTCTCGTCCCAATAGTACAAACGGAAAAGAAATTCTTGAAATCCCTCCGTCGGCCCTGCCACACATCGTTTGATTTATAACGATCTTTGACTTTTTCTCTTTCGGCCAACAATTTCCTTTTTTCCTCGAATGCCCCAGAAATGAAAATGTTTTTGAATTTTCTTGCGCGTATTAACGCGGTTTTATTTTAGTTGTAATGGTTTTTAGCGTACAATTCCTTACAACGACCTTTTTTTCTTTCTGACGCCTTTCAGAGTGACGGTTCCTGTAACTACATAAAAGATTTTTTTTTTAAATTCAGTAGGCTCATGAATAGGTAGATTCTATGTGGAACTATAATTAATAACGATTACAAATTAAAAACGAGGTTGGACAGAGGCACCTTTCATTATAGTTCAAAAAATACTTAGTGGGGTTTTATAAAATGAACTAGCTTCTGTCCACGACGTTGTTTGCTTGAAATCATGATTGTTTGCATCGCCTGCCCGCGTAATTACTTCATTTTCGGTTAACGGTCTTTTTTTTGCTCGACTCTGAGAGTCCAATCGTGATGTTGGGCTTTAAAAATTGGGTTATTAAATGCAAAAATATATTTTTTTAATTCGATTGGCAGTTCCAGAGACTAGCACGTTCAAACAAACAAGCTCAGATTAATATTAGTAGGTACTCATATAGATACAGATGTCTTGAAAACATGTTATTATTTTTTAGCCTTCAAATCCTTCACTGTCTAGAACATAAAAATGGGACGGGTGGTGAAACAATACTTGTAGACGGGTTCTTTGGAGCACAAGAGCTAAAGCAGGAGAGTCCAGAAGATTTCAAGTTCCTTTCTACGTTCAATTTAGAAGCAGAATACATAGAAGATGGACATCATCACACGTACTCTGCTCCTGTCATTAGGATGAATAATGAGACACAAGAACTGGTACAAATAAGGTAATAAGTTAATAACAGTGTCTTTTTAGGTTAAAAAAAACTGCTGTCTTCCAAAAAAAAACACTACAAAGTGAAAAATATTTTTTTTTTAATGTTTTTTTTTTTATAATTTTTCTCTTCGCAGTGTTTTTTTGGAAGCCTTATTTTGTTTTTTTTTTCACTTTTTCTTAAATAACATCATCAACACCACTAAGATGATACTTGATATCTGTCAGTTCCACACGATTAGGAACTAATAAGGGCTAAACTCGTAAAACACGTATTCTTTTCTACTCGACTGATTTATGTGTCAGGAGCGCGCATTCTCTCGTTGGCCGGAGTGTAAGTTAGATTGACGATGACAAAAATGTTGCGACTAAAGCCTGTGTGCGACAGGCAATAAACCAAAGTGGAGTTTGAAAAAAGAATCTACAGCAAATATGGAAAAACAGAGGCAGAATATAACGTTAAAGATTATAGAGAGCTTTTCACATACAGTATAAATAAAACAAATGAATTCACTTTAATTTGCGATGTCATTCGAAGAGCTTGTCGAATGACAGCCATATGGGCCGATCCATCTGGTGAAGCTACGCTTGCCGGGGTTAGTCCGTGGGTTGGTGACCATCTCTGCATAACGAGACTTCTCCGTGTCTCGGAAAGCACGTTAAGCCGTTGGTCCCGCTGTCATTTATGGATCTTTGACAGTCGTTACAGTTCGTCAGAAGCCCGAAAGCCAGACAGCCAGTCTTACCATTTTATTACCCAGTTACCGGGTTGTGGAGATCAGATAGGCAGTCGCTCCACTAAATACTGGTATTCAGCGTATCTAGTTAGACTGAAGCCGACCGCAACATAGTTGGGAAAAGGCTAGACGGATTGATTATTGTGATTTGCATGAGATTTGAAAGTATGTGATAGATCATTTTTAATAATTAAGCTTTTTTTTTCTACAATCGCATATTCTTCATAGAATGACGTCTGCGGTCAAGTAGCAGTGGTAGCCCAGCGGTAACATCCCTGACTGACAAGTTGTAGGTTGCGGGTTAAATCTCATTCGAGCGCTTTACTTTTTGTAAATTATTTCATCATCACTGCTGTCAAACTGATCAAGGAAAACTTCGTGAGGAAACTAGCATGTTATAGAACCAAAAATTCGAAGACATGACAGTGGCAATTAGTCTTGGAAATACTTGACTAAGAACGTGACACTGTTCAAAGATATTTATTCATATTGTGTCAAAAGTATTCAAGTATTTTATTCGGCCAAACTCTTGCTTCGTTACAGAGTTTAACCAGCTGACCTATTCTGTAAAAATCTCATCGATAAAATCCGGTAAATCGGTATCTCCTAATAATAGGTTCTTACTAACAACTTTGTTTTGTAGATTCAACGTGTACGATCGTGCTCCAATGGCCTTCAGCAGCAGTGAAGAGTGCAGGGCATACTATCGCTCTCTGAGAAGCCTAGCAAGATACTACCAGGACCCAAGCAATCAGTGGAGGTTTAAACTGAGACCAGGTAAAAAAATAAAACTATATAAGGTGTTTAAAAAAATTAACTGTTCCATACATTTATGCACTTGTAATTAGCGATTTCGGGGTTGATCTCATAGTAAAAGTTGTTCGTAATGATGAGTACAATGCTCCCACGTAATTCTTAGAGTCAATTTTTTGCCATCTTATAATTATATCGTTTAATTCGTCCGATCATATCAAAAGATGGTCAAAGTATCTGTTTCGTTGACATTTGAATAGTTTTATCCGGCTCACTAATACTGAAAATAGTATCTTTTAGTTCCGTACGAGACGTGTGGGCTCACTCACTCGCTCTGTAAGGACACCTTTTCGCGTGACCCAAGTACGGTGATGGCGAATCTAAGGATTTAAACAAAACGTATAAATTGGCAAACAAAATTTAGTAATAATCCATCTATTTGTCTGAATATTGTTACAGATTTGTTACTTTTTATTTTTATAAAAGTTCATAATAATCCTTATTATAGTTAAAAAAGTTCATAATACTCTCCCCTCCAAATTACTGTATCAATGTGTGTAGTTACATCCTTACGAAAGAATTTGAATGTAGTTGTAAGTGTTCGTCTTCAGTAGCAGGCCGGCAGCAACGCGTTGTGAGTCTTGGTGGCGCTTTGTCATGACTTTCACTAATACTTTCAAATGTTTTGAATTTTGGAGGGGTGGGCCAAGTTATCGTAGTTTGTCTCTACGATGTCATTTATCTCTCTTTTGTCGATGAATATCGACGACGTGTGAGTTTAGCACGTAATATATATTGTCACATGGAGAGCATACCGCAGTATAGTAGAGTACAGTCAGTTTTTAATGTTTTAATTGGTATATTGGCGTGTGCTAGCTGACATGTGGCAAACGATTGATCTTAATGTGATGTGTTTCATAATGTTAATTACTTCTCATACGATAAATGTGTAGAGTCAAGTTCTTCCAACTAAACAGACAGCGGTGCTGCTGGGGAGTTTGTTGCACCACTTCTTCTTCCCAGCTAAAGCACTAGGAAGTGGTGAAGGGTGGGCGTTTTTGGGGGAGTGTCTTAAGTAACTTTGACCTTCAAAAAGTGCTAATTTTCTGCCTAATTTGAATAAATGACTTTTGATTTTGTATGCCGTGGAAGGCTTTGGCCAACGATTTCCAGCTAAAGCATTGAGAATTGGTGAGCTGCGTTTTGAGGGACTGTCTCATATAATTTGAATAGGTATTCAAAAGTGCTTAGTCTGAAGGTGTTTGAATAAATTATTTTTGATATGTTACTGTTTCGTCTGACGACGCCGGTGACGTGCCGCATAGTAAGAACCTGTCATGACAGTATACCAATATCAATGTAATATTTTCTTTTACAGGAACGGTCATGATCATGGATAACTTTAGGGTTCTACATGGCAGGACTGGTTTCTCTGGCAGTCGAGTACTCGGTGGCAGCTACGTGGCGCGTTCTGATTGGTTGGACAAAGCAAGGGCTTTGAGTCTCATAAAATAAATTGATGTAAAAAAAATAAAATTAACGTCTCACGCGTATTAAGCGTTTAATTTTTCTTAGTTATTAAGGAAATCTGATTTTGGTGATGATGCACCTTGAAAGCAATTAAATCTAGAGTTCCAAAAGCAAGAAAAAAAATCATCACCAATTACAATTGGACATGCCTATTGCAACGCTTTGTAGGTATATTTTGGAGGATATATTGTCAAAGTCAGGGTAGTAAAATAATAAAAGTATATCGTCTATTAAGCGGGATTGTCCGAAAGGGTTACCCTTACCGCTACCCCGGAACATAAAGGGCTAAGGAAGGAACATGGATGGGTTTTAGTCAGTAAGAGTCTGACACTCCCTTCCGCTCCACCTAGAGCGGGAGAAGTCATTGGATGAGTTTACAGCAGTAAAAAAAAAAAGTTTATCGTCTATGAATTTAAATTGTTCGTATAATCAAACCATAACTATTATTATTTGACATTCGTATTAAATGAGTATAACACGGTGAATTCAAGTAGGGTGTCAATTGGCTTTTTGCTGACTGTCATGATCATCATCATTATTCCTCTGTCCTTATCTCAATTTATTTGAGGTCGGCTCAACATGTCTTTTTTTCCCATACTTCTCTATTAATCGTATTCTCGGTAGTCACTTCCCTCCTAGCCATATCATCTGTCACACAATCCATCTATCGTTTCTTCGGTCTTCCTCTACTTGTATAGCCATCCACATTCGTACTCAAATCTTTCCTGGCGACGTTTTCCTCATTGTCTTGAAAACAAGAAAACGAATGGAATCTATTATCGCAGCCGAATCTCATTCCCATCCCTTTGTTTTAGCGTCTGACCTTCCGAAGTACTATAGAACGTTGAATTTTAATTCTTGAATACAAATGATTTTGTCTAAGAGCCGGATAATAGACCGAGCCGGTTTTTGGACCTGGTCTTTCGTATTTTCGTCTAGAACTGAATATTCATGAAAACTATATCATTTGGGTAAATACCTTAGTATTTCCGTACTTACTGTTTGTTTCGTGTAAGTAATTATCTTGACTTGTATTGTGTTCAATTAAATTCTGATACAAAGAACTAGAGCCTTAGTATTTTATTTTAATAATAGTCTAAAACATCTTTTTTTGAGCTTTTACAGCGGTAACCGTAGGAATTGTCATGTTTTCCGTATTAGTTTTGCCCTATCGGTATAATTCATAATAATATGAGGCCTTTTCTACCCCATAATAAGTTGATGTAGGAACCTAAACAGTCGCCCGCGCATCAAATTCTACCAAACTGTTAAATTTCTCCAAATGATTTTAAACCTTAATTCGTTGAAAATTAAGTTCATAATCGATTGTCAAAATTTGTCAGTTTGTGGTAACTTGATGTGCTGGCGACTATACATACATTATGTAAGGAGTTCTTAGTTTGTCGTGATAGATCACTTTGGCACTTCATTCATCTTTATTAATACTTTCGGCACTGGTGCGTAGGTACTAAAGTAAAAGTGTCTGTTTACATGATTGATTTCAACTAACACATTGTGGAAAATATCAAAACACTATGAGAGAATATTATGTAACACACAAGCTTCTTAAATATATTCTGTGCCATGTTGTTTCGCTTTTAGTTTCATAATTATTATCAAGCAGCTGTTCGTGTCATGCGTCCGCGTCGCCTGGGAAAAACGGTAGAATCTCCAACAAAAAGAAAATAAGTTAGGAAGAGTCAGAATTTCCTACGCTGGAGAAGAAATGGCGAAACAAACTCAGGGGTCAGTCTCTTTTAAGTCCAGACATAATCTTGGTCAGATTATGTGAAGACCATGTAGATGCAGTGTCTGAAATGCTCTTATGAGGAAAGAGCCACAACAGTTGTCTAATGTGACACTTACATAGTTAATTAGCGACTAAGTATGCGGTAGCACTCTTGCTTCTCGTCATGATTGTCCCATCAGGCACACTGGGTGGGAATAGTCACGGGAAGATTGTAATTGTTGTTATGATTTCGTATCTACTAACATAGTTTTGAAGAGAATTGTTACTAACACTTGCCTATGGACTTTGTCCAAAATAAATGATTCTTATTATATTATTATTATTAATGTTACTAGGGAGAGGGGAAGGCTAAGCTTCGGTTGCTGCGGTCAGATCGCGGATGGATGACCTTCATTTACTTATCGAGACCCCCAGCTGTCATTCGTATCATTGACAGTAGCTACTGGTAGCCAGAAAGTCTGGCAACCAGTCATACCATTCTTACAACATTATTGGGAAAAGGATTTTGATTGGTAGAGTGACAGTTACATAGTTTTAACCGTAGTAAAGTCTTCAATTTACTGTAAAATGTTGTAAGAGGTGCCAAAGCCATTACGAGGTCAGCTGTAGGTACTTATCATTGCGATCGACACGTGCCAGTTGGCAAAGTGTTGTCAAGAGTCATAAGTGTTTGCTAAACGTCGCTAGTTGGGGGATGTTTCGGTGCAAATTGTGGAAGCACTTACCACAGTTACACACAAAGAAAATATGTAGTCTTGAACATTCTTCGAAGCTGTTTCGAATTATCTCGGAAGCTTTTTTATTAGAATCTGTGCATCTAATAAGGGTAAATAAAAGCTGGTTAACAAGACAAAAAGGAATGAAGTTACATGTTTGACGACACGGTTGGCGCAGTAGTTGAGCGATTGACTGCTGCGCAGCATGTCGCGGGTTAGATTCCCGCACAGAACAAATATTTATACGACCTGCAAGTGTTTACTCCGAGTGTGGGTGTTTTTCTATCTATAATTTATGTATATATTTATAAAAAAAAATGTATATAAGTAGTTTATCAGCCATCTCGTTACCATAACACAAGCATTAGGTTGCTTAGCTTGGGACTATAGGGCGTTGAGTGAAATGTCAAAAAAAAAATGTTAACATCATAGTTACGATGGGTGCTAATGATAAATGATTTTATTTTTGTGAATAGGTTTTCACAAACACTTTTACACGAACTAGATGAAGTCAGCCTTTCCTATCTGACTACGCTTTTTTTTTTTAAGGCTGGGAATTCATCCAGTGACTGCTCCCGCTCTGGGTGGAGCGGAAGGGAGTGTCAGACTCTTACTGACTGAAACCCATCCATGTTCCTTCCATAGCCCTTTATGTTCCGGGGTAGCGGTAACCCTTTCGGACAATTCCGCGTACCCGGCAGGCTTGGCCCTGAGGGGCTCCTTCATATGCTGACATCTCTTTGAGGCGCGCGTGGAACATATACGCGCCGTCCGGCACGGGCCTGGTGCTGATCGGACGGTGAGTCACCCATTACTCACCGTCCGCAGGCCCGCGCCCATTTTACTATCTGATAATCTAGCTAATTCCTTTACGTGAATTTTTTTTATCGATTCTGTGTTTTATTTATTTATTTTTATTTTATTTATTTGGCTCACCAACAATTGAGTACACTGAAACATATATGATAGACAATGATGAATGATGTGTTTGTCTATTACACACAAACTTCTTCGTCTATTTCAAAAAATCTATATCTTTTAGCTTTATAATATTAGTTTAGAATTTATTGAGATAATTAGGTACAGTAATTTTAATTATTTACTTACAGTTGTCTCATTAGGTATGATTATTAAAAAATTGGGATAAGCGCAGAAGAATGGTGATGCTCCTGCCCTTATCCCAATTTTTTGGGGTCGTTTGTTGCAACAAGTCACTTTCTTCCATACTATAGTAGTAGTCATGAACTCCGTTATCCCTTTCACAGTCTGCCCATCGTTTCTTTGGTCTTTCCCTACTCTATCCATCCACATTCATAGTAAAATTTTCCTAGCGTTATTTTCGTAATTCCTTAGCATTCATTAGGTAATACAAGGTTTACATACCTAATTTTGGTAATGTAATGTACTTAATGTTTACGTACATTTAATCCAAAAATCGCTTTAAATAACTATCCAGGTAATATAATTTTCAGTTTGCTTCACCTTTGCATACAACCATCCATCAAAGAATGTAATACATTTACCTTACGTCCTTGTTTCAAAGTAAATGAAAATGATCGAGCACGGATGGCATTCAACAGTAGTGCGGAATGCAGATTCCTTTGCTTTGAGCAACCTGGCAATATTACGAACAGAGGTAAAATAGATCTGGTACACTTGCGCGAAAGACATTTCCGCGAAAGACACTTGCGCATACCCACTTGTGCGAAAAGACGTTTCCGCGAATGGACAGCAGCGCGACAGGGCCCTTGCGTGAAATGACATTTCCACGAAAAGACTTTTGCAAAAATGTCATTTTACGCAAGTAGATTTGCGCAAGTGTCCTGCTACGAGGTAAAATCAGTTGGAAGAGGCAGATTAAATGAAACCCGGTGAGAATGCTACAGAGAAAAATACAATCTTTAAAGCTAGATTAACTTTTTATAAGATTGCGAAGACCTTTTTTGTTTTAGTTTTTGTGACGCAGGAAATGTTATGCAAGAGAATTTAGATTATAACATAGGATTTTGTGGTTGTTTCTTTTTTTATTCAGGCAACTTGATTTTCTTGTCTAAATATGTACCTACCCACTCAGTTTACTGTTATGGATGGAAATATCTGTGGTTTTCGATTAAATCAAAACGAAATCCCGAAAAATATCGAGTTATAATACCTTTGCGACGTAATTACCTACCTAGACTCTACCCTTCAGTGTGAACTAAATAAAACTGAATTTTATTCTGATGAATTTTATTATATGGGTCTACTGACAGAACTACTGAAAATGTTTGAGAGGTTATTGGTGTGAATTAATCCAACATTAGCCCTATATAACTTTTTAATCGATCGTGACAAAGCTAGCAATGGATAAGAGAGACGTTACAAGGCCATACTTTATAGGTGATGGGATGTTAGTGGCCAGCTACGTGACACGTTCCAACTGGCTGGATAAAAGCTTGTTACGACTCATCTCATCCACTGACCGAATCGCGTTTGAACGTGGAACACTGTGCTTTTTGATTTTGCTTTTTTGTTTGAATTCGGAACAAAGTCAGTAAGGTTTCCAATTTAGAGTGCCGCTTGTTTTTTGTTTTTTATCAGGGTTAAAAAAAGGAGAAATGAGTATGAAAATAATATCATAAATGAAAATAGAAAATAGGTTATTTGGCTTTTGGCCGTGTTATGTTAAAGAGCATAATAATAATAATAGGGGAGTTTCAGAGAATAAAATACCCATTTTCACTTATCAACACCAAAATAATTGAGTATTTGGGAGGGCAGTCAATAATAACATTACTTTTTATGAACTGTCAAAACGCGGAATTTGTACGTGATTTGTATGAAATATAACAATGTGATGTCACAGATTTCTGGAATCAAATGGAATACTTATTAGCATTAAATGCAATTTTTAAATTATCTCTTCGCTTAATATTTAATTTCTTAGGTCTTTTTTCTATGTGATTTTATTTTAGTTTTGACCGTTTCAAATAGTCAATTGCTGGATTTACAACGTTTGACTTACTGGAGTTGAAAACATTACATTACATGACATTACATGATGCTATAAATAAATAAACAGTTAGGTATTTTAGATGTCCATTCATTAAACTTTATCAAAGCATTGGCACAAAACCAAATTCATGATAACGCAGAAAATTATTCATTTGTTGGCTGGATCTAGCAGAAGATTAACATAAGATAGTTTACAATAGTTTCTGATTTATGATCTACTTATTGTGAGACAATAGTCATTGTAAGGGAAAGTGATTTATGTGGTAGAATAAATACAGCTTATGTATAAGTTGATTATTATATTATACAGTTCTATCAGGACCTTAGTGAAGAACAAATTGTCCTGAGATTACGCGGCATTATATTTTGTAGTTTTGAAGTATATCCTATGCGTGCTCAATGGGATTTTAGTCTGGTGATTGAGGGGAATGGTATAGGTAAAGATAAAACATCAGTATCTTGATTTTAAACCATTACATAAAGACCTCTAACCCAAAACGAACTCAATCAGTAAATCTGCCCAGCTTTTTCTAGACTATGTTGAAGTCTTCCAGTCTAACCGGATGCAGCTCAATATCAGTATTTCACATAGAGTAACTGCCTATCTGACTTCCCTAACCCAGTTGTTAGGTAACACAGGTTGCACTGACTGACTAAAACCCATCCATGTTTCTTCCTTAGCCCTTTATGTTCCGGGGTAGCGGTAACCCTTTCGGACAATCCCGCTTAGCACTGGGTAACACTTGGTAACCCAAAACTAACTATGTAAATAAAATTATTTTGCACTAAAATAGCCGATGAAATGATGTTACTTTACTTCAAGGATTAACAATAAACACTGAAGATGCACTCAATCGGGTATTAAATAACTTATTGCCAATTGTAAGTAAATCCGACTTCTTGTGACAACACCAAGCACTTCGGCACCAAGAGGCAGAGTAAACAGTAATAAATTACTTCCAAAAGTGCCTTTTATGATTTGGACTTTGACTTTGCACGGCTTATAGCAAAAATAATTAACTTACATGGTCAGTTCATTTAGTGCAATTTCGTTTGATTGGGCCAGCAGTAAACATCAACACTCCCGCCATCAAAATCGTAAACACCAAGCACTTCGGCACCAAGAGGCAGAGTAAACAGTAATAAATTACTTCCAAAAGTGCCTTTTATGATTTGGACTTTGACTTTGCACGGCTTATAGCAAAAATAATTAACTTACATGGTCAGTTCATTTAGTGCAATTTCGTTTGATTGGGCCAGCAGTAAACATCAACACTCCCGCCATCAAAATCGTAAAGTCACGAACCAGAGCATTTCTCGTCTTTGGTTACTGAAAAATAGAAACAATTGGTAACGACACCATTCGAAGACATACTTGTCAGTGCTATAAGGATCTATCAACTATTGCCACTCGAAAAGGGGCATTTGGTTTAACGATTACAGAGATTTCGCTGCTCTTGGGATACAACTTTGTCCCTCGAATTAAACACCTTTTTTTGCAATTGTTGTATAACTTATTTTGGATCACTTTCAAAATCATAGGGTTTCTGACACGGACAAGCCAGACTATTAACGGAGGTGTTTATGTCTGTTGAAATAAGGTTGCCGTTGCCTTGCACTGTGTGTAAAAAATATAACAATCAACAAAAAATCGACTACTAAGTGATATTAAAATTGTGAACATTTAGAAGAATTCTTTTGGATGTATCAGTTTTAGGCTGTCTTTAGGTACCGCCTAGAAGGATGCGAAGATTTTTCCATGCCATCGACCCCAGCATTGTAAGCAAAGCTTCACAAATCGTCTCGTCACAGGATATTAGGTGTCCCATTGACGTGGATTATGTACGTTGTTGTGGCGTGCGTTTCGTGTTACGTGAGTAGAGATAAATATTTGGCTGTGCGTTTAAGGAAATTAGTTCGTTTCCGTGCGATAATTTCCAACATCCACGTGGTAGGCTAAGCTGGTCAATAATAACACTAATCAATGATTATAAATGTTCGGAAACTCCTTTACTGCAAAATGCTTACGTCAAAGGTGCCTCTGTTATCATTTCCGCTTAGATAATACTTTTGTTAGGTAAAAGCTGATAGTGAAGAAATATGCATTGTTCCCAAAGCATATCTTGTGGGTTTTCCCGAAAAAAAATTAAAACTAACATATCTTGTGGGTATTCCCGAAAACAAATTAAAACTAACTTAAGTTTAAATTTGTTTTCGGGAATACCCAAGATATGTTTTGGGAATAATGCATATTTCTTCACTATCAGGTTTTACCTAACAAAAGTATATATATATATAAGCGATAGCATTCCTTATGTTTTTTATTCCTTGCTTGGCTTCAGGAGCAGCGGTACAAATTGGAGGTATAGAAGTAAGTGGATTTAAAATTTGTGTTTTTTTTTGTTATGTATCTTTGGATGATTTACTACCCCGTTCAAAGACAGTGCAATGCAATATCAACCTTATTTCAACAGACATAAACATATCCGTTAATTGTCTGACGTGTCCGAAACACCTTTAACCTCTCGAGGCCCGCCATTATTTACGTCAACTGTCCGTCAAGCCCCGCGGGCGGTCTCTTAGCGTAAGCGTAATCTGACCCCGGTCACAAAAAGCGTTATCGCTCCGTTTCTGTTGCATCTATTCACACACTCTAAACGGTGTCGGGTTCTACAATAATGTGGCTATGAAATACAATGTAAACAAGATTCTTATTAGACCTCAAGAAATAAACATATCATATTGAAATCGGAGTACTTGCCGAATATAGTTATGTTGCTGTATTATGTCGATTTCTGACTAAACTGCGTGATCAATTTACATGAAATTTTGGGAACTGACTGAGCCATAAGCATATCCATGATTTTGAAAGTGATTCAAAATTGGAGGTAAGATAATTGTAAATGCACTGTGAACAAACAGTCTTTCGCAGTCAACGATGCCCCAATTTGGAGGTCAATCAAATGAAATTGTAAGTTATACAACAATTGAAAAAAAAGGTGTTTAATTCGAGGGACAAAGTTGTATCCCAAGAGCAGCGAAATCTCTGTAATCGTTAAACCAAATGCCTCTTTTCGAGTGGCAATAGTTGATAGATCCTTATAGCACTGTCAAGTATGTCTTCGAACGGTGTCGTTACCAATTGTTTTTATTTTTCAGTAACTGAAGACGAGAAATGCTCCGGCTCGTGACTCTAGCAATTTTGATGGCGGGAGTGTTGATGGTCGCTGCTGGCCCAATCACACGAAATTGCACTAAATGGACTGACCAAGTAAGTAAATTATTTTTGCTTCAAGGCGTGCAAAGTCAAAGTCCAAATCATAAAAGGCACTTTTGGAAGTAATACATAATCCTTTACTTGGTGCCGAAGTGCTTGGTGTTGTCATAAAGTCAGTTTTATTCACAATTGGCAAGAATTTAGTATATATTATACGTTTGAGTGCATCTTCAGTGTTTAAAGTTAGTCCACGAAGTAAAGTAACTGTACATCATTACATCGGCTATTTTGGTGCAAAATAATTTTAGTCACATCGTTAGTTTTGAGTTACCAAGTGTTACCCAGTGCAACCCATGTTACCCAGCAACTGGATTATGAAGGTCAGTTGGGCAGTCACTCTATGTAAAATACTAATATTGAGCAGCATCTAGTTAGACTGGAAGCCGGCCCCAACATAGTTTGGAAAAAGCTGGGCAGATCTACTGATTGAGTTTGTTTTGGGTTAGAGGTCAGTACGTACTAGTTTAATATGCTGATGTTTTATCTTTCTCCGCAGGATGGATACATAATGATGACGTGCAGAAAAGTTAAAGTAATTTTAACGAAGGCAGACGGAGAAAAAGTTATAATAACGGACAAGACCACGTATGATAATTTTCCCGACATACGAGATGTTGTTAGCACTTATATTATTGATAATACATTTAAGTATCGCATCAAAGGCAAAGGAAATGGCCAATTAAATGTATGAATAAGTATTAGTTAAAAACGAAATCATGAAATAATTTATTGTAGATGGGACAGAAATGGTACTACCGTATTCAAAGAAAAGTATTAATGTATGCTAATTAAAAGATGTTGTTAGCATTCGATCTGGGGATACATTTTATGAGTCTTTTGTAATGTTGAAATTGAATAAAAAGTGCTGATTTTCAGCATAGGTTATAAATAAGTATTGATTTTTATTTAAAGGTCAAAATCACGTCAAGACTGTGATTTGAAAAACCTATACCATATGTAAGGCATACAAATAAGGGCACGCCACGATAGTGGCGGTAAGGCCCTTCTCTGAGGAGTGGCTAGAGAGGCGTCACGGTGCCCTCACCTACTGCCTGACGCAGGTCCTCACCGGACATGGATGTTTCGGGAAGTTCTTGCACATCATCAGGCGGGAGGAAACGCCCGGATGTCACCACTACGAGGATCGCCCAGAGGACACGGTGGAGCACACGGTGGAAACCTGCCCCGCTTGGGCGGAGCACCGCCGTGTCCTCGTAGAGGCGATTGGCGGTGACCTCTCGAGGCCGGCCCTAGTGCAAGCCATGGTCCGGAGCAACAGAGGGAGTGGGAGGCAGTCATCTCCTTCTGCGAAACAGTCATGCTCGCGCAGGAGGTGGCGGTGAGTAATGGGTAGCTCACCGCCCGATCAGGACCAGGCCTCTGCCGGACGGCTCGTAAATGTTCCACGGGCGCCTCAAAGAGATGTCAGCATATGAAGGGGCCCGCCAGGGTCGAGCCTGCCGGGTAAGCGGGATTATCCGAAAGGGTTACCACTACCCCGAAACATAAAGGGCTACGGAAGGAACATGGATGGGTTTTAGTCAGTAAGAGTCTGACACTCCCTTCTGCTCCACCCAGAGTGGGAGAAGTCATTGGATGATTTTCCTCCCTCAAAAAAAAAAGGCATACAAAATAATAATAACCTACTCGACGACCATACAACCCCTACTACACACATCAAAAGTGTCTAGGGATCAACATATATTTTTGCAATAACTTTTCTCTTGATTGATATTAATTTAAATTTTCTTTAAGGATTCATCAAATAAAGTGTTTTCGTTTGTCACAGTAACGATAAACCAAGTCACCTTTGCATTAATAAAGAAATTTGCCATTTTCCTAATAAAGGGATTTTTGACATTTGAACCACTAACATTAAAGTTCGAAAAAAAGACTGAAATAACAGTTTTCTTTAAAATTTTATTGGGTAACTTAAACAATTAATAATCCGTGTTTCTACCGCGAACACTAACAACACAAGAACATCGGTTTGGCATACTCAAAATGAGTTCATCCAAATCACGCTGTGGAATGGCCGCCCATGTTCGTTGCAACAACAAAAAAAGGTCTTCTTGCAACTGGATACCCTCCATATTCGGCAGAGCTCTTCTCTGTAGCATATCCCATGCATGCTCAATCGGGTTCAAGTCTGGCGACTGAGCAGGCCAGGGCAGGACATTGATGTTAGCTGCGGCGAGAGTCTGTCTTACAACTCTTGCGGTGTGCGGTCGTGCATTATCATGCATTAACTGAAATAAGGGACCGATTTGCACTTGTAGAGGAACGATGACGTCAGATACAATCGTCTCAGCATAAATTTGAGCGTTGAGGTTGCCTCTGATCCAAATCAACTCAGTTCTTCCGCCGATCCAAATACCCGCCCATACCATGATGGTTCCACCACTATAAGGATGGACTTCCTGGCAGGATTTTAATCGCTGTTGGCGTCCAGGGGTTCTCCAGTGTCGTATACGTCTTGTATCCGGTCTCATACCAAAACGAGACTCATCAGAAAAGCACACGAAACGCCATTGTTCTTCTGCCCAATTTCTGTGTTCAAGAGCCCATTGATATCGAATCCTACGATTGTGCATTGCTATAGGTGGTACCCGTAGCGGTCTTCGGGAATGAAGGTTCACTTCATGCAAGCGGTTTCTGACTGTTTGGTCGCTAATTAAGTTCCCTGAAGAGTGATGAAGCCTCACGGCTAACATCATGGCGGTTATTGTTGGAGCTCTTCGAGTTAAGATTTGAATGTATCGGTCTTGTCTCCGTGTGGTGCAGCGATACCGTCCTTCATGGCGCTCAGCCACGGTACCAGTGCTTCGGTAACGTGTCCAAAGTCGACTGATAACACCTTTTTTTGTTGTTGCAACGAACATGGGCGGCCATTCCACAGCGTGATTTGGATGAACTCATTTTGAGTATGCCAAACCGATGTTCTTGTGTTGTTAGTGTTCGCGGTAGAAACACGGATTATTAATTGTTTAAGTTACCCAATAAAATTTTAAAGAAAACTGTTATTTCAGTCTTTTTTTCGAACTTTAATGTTAGTGGTTCAAATGTCAAAAATCCCTTTATTAGGAAAATGGCAAATTTCTTTATTAATGCAAAGGTGACTTGGTTTATCGTTACTGTGACAAACGAAAACACTTTATTTGATGAATCCTTAAAGAAAATTTAAATTAATATCAATCAAGAGAAAAGTTATCGCAAAAATATATGTTGATCCCTAGACACTTTTGATGTGTGTATTTGTAATTATATGTTTTGAGGCTACACATTGATTGAAAAAAATTGAAATTATTATGGACCAAATACAAAGACAAAAATTAGTTTATTTGACCTAGGTTTAGGTAAAAAAGGTAAAAGTTAATTTAAAGTAGTTAAAATATACGTATGCTTCGTGGTAGCGCAAAATAGGCTAGCAGTATAAATTTCGAATGACTTAATTCAAATTCGAATCCTTCAATTCAGACATGATCCCATATTGTTAGTATAAACAGAACTTAATGACTAGCGTTAGTAAAAACACTGTAAGAACAGTGGGAGGCAGTCATCTCCTTCTGCGAAAAAGTTATGCTCGCGAAGGAGGTGGCGGGATGGGAGAGAGAAAGGTCCTCCCGTCCCAGCCGCCGCGGGAGACGCTCCGGGCGTCGGGAGCCACGTGACGACTCCCGGCCACCGTAGGCGCGGGCCTGCGGACGGTGAGTAATGGGTGACTTACCGTCCGATCAGAACCAGACCCGTGCCGTACGGCGCGTATATGTTCCACGCGCGCCTCAAAGAGATGTCAGCATATGAAGGGGCCCCTCAGGGCCAAGCCTGCCGGGTAAGCGGGATTGTCCGAAAGGGTTACCGCTACCCCGGAACATAAAGGGCTACGGAAGGAACATGGATGGGTTTTAGTCAGTAAGAGTCTGACACTCCCTTCCGCTCCACCCAGAGCGGGAGCAGTCATTGGATGATTTCCCAGCCTTAAAAAAAAAAAAAAAAAGGTACCTACCTAGAAGGATGCGAAGATTTCCATTCCATCGAGCCCAACATTGTAAACAAATCTTCACAAAGCGTCTCGTCACAGGATATTAGGTGACCCATTGACGTGGATTATGCGTCGTTTTGGCCAGTTGTGGCGCGCGTTTTATGTTGCCTGAGGCTGTGCGTTTGAGGAAATTAGTTCGGTCCCGTGCGATCATTTTCAACGTCCACATGGGCGAAGCCGCTAGACTAAGCTAGTCTACTATAATATTAATCAGTATTGATTAAAGTTTGGAAACTCTTTTACAGCAAAATACTTAAGTGTGTGAGGTCAAAGGTGCCTCTGTTATCATTGCCCTTAGATAATACTTTTGTTAGTTAAAGGTACTTAAGTTTTTTATTTGTCTTCGGGAATAAGCAACAGATAATTATGTTTTTTAGAATTTGGTCACTATCTGGTATATAAGCGATAGCATTCCTTACGGTTTTTTATTCCTTGCTTGGCTTCAGGAGCAGTGGTACATATTAGAGGAATGTAAGTGGATTTAATATTTGTTTTTTTTTTTTTTGATTTACTACCGCATTCAAAGAGATAGTGCAAAGCAACATCAACCTTATTTCAACAGACATAAACATCTCCGTTAATTGTCTGACTTGTCCCTAACGAAACCCTATCAACGAGATTAATGATTTTAAAGTGATCCAAAATTTGAGGTATATACATTTTTACAAACGTAAACAGTATTTTACAGTCAACAACGCTCCAATTTGAAGGTCAGACAAGTAAAAACTCGTAAATTATACAACAATTGACAAAAAGGTGTTTAATTCGACGGACAAAGTTGAATCCCAAGAAGCAGTGAAATCTCTGTAATCGTTCAACCAAATGCCCCTTTTCGAGTGACAATAGTAAAAGATCCTTTTAGCACTGACAAGTATGTCTTCGAACGATGACATTACCAATTGTTTTTATTTTTCAGTAACCAAAGACGAGAAATGCTCCGCCTCGTGACTCTAGCAATTTTGATGGCGGGAGTGTTGATGGTCGCTGCTGGCCCAATCACACGAAATTGCACTAAATGGACTGACCAAGTAAGTTAATTATTTTTGCTATAAGCCGTGCAAAATCATAAAAGGCACTTTTGTAAGTAATAAATTATTGTTTACTCTGCCGCTTGGTGCCGAAGTGCTTGGTGTTGTCATAAAGTCAGTTTTATTCAAAATTGGCAAGAATTTATTTATTTTTTATCCGTTTGAGTGCATCTTCAGTGTTTAATGTTAATCCACGAAGTAAAGTAAATTACTGCATCTGCTATTTTGGTGCTAAATAATTTAATTCACAGTTGGTTTCGGGTTACTAAGCGTTGCCCAGCAACTGGATTATGGAGGTCAGATAGGCGGTCACTCTAAAATACAGATATCGAGCATCATCCGGTTAGACTGGAAGCCGGCCCCAACATAGTTTGGAAAAAGCTGGGCAGATCTACTGATTGAGTTCGTTTTGGGTTAGAGGTCAGTACGTACTAGTTTAAGATACTGATGTCTTATCTTTTATTCGCAGAACGAAGACATAAGGATGACGTGCAAGAAAGTTGGAGTAATTTTACCGATGGCAGATGGAATTAAATTATACTAACGGATAAGACCGCGTATGATAATTTTCCCGACTTACAAGATGTTGTTAGCACTTATAGTTATTTATAATTTTTATTAGCTTATCGCTAATGAAAAATTATAGATAACTATTAGTTAATAACGAAATCATGAAACAATCAATTGTATTAATTTGTTTTATTTGAATCCGATCGTATCATTTCTGTTCCATCTGCCTTCGTTTCTCCAACTTCTCTGCTCGTCATCTTAATGTCTCCGTTCTCAAACTCAAACGGGAAGTTAATAACTAAATTCTTGCCAATTCTGAGTAAATCTGACTTCTTGACTTCGGCAACAAGAGTCAGAGTAAAGATAACTATAGTTTGAATTTGTCTAGGGCGGCGATGGTATATCGCATTGACAAAATAATGAACTTCCATTCCCAATTAAACCCCTTTAATGGATAGGTAGATTTACTGATTGATGTGTTATCTTTTATTCGCAGAACGGAGACACAAAAGTGCCGTGCCAGGAAGATGGGATAGTTGTAACGAGAACAGATGGAACAGAAATGGTACTACCGTCTTCGACGAAAAGTATTAATGTATGCGAATTAAAAAATGTTGCTAGCATTCGATATAGGGATACATATTATGTGTCTGTCTTTTGTAATGTTGAAATTGAATAAAAAGTGCTGATTTTCAGCATAGGTTGAATAAATAAGTATTGATTTTTATTTAAAGGTCAAAAACACGTCAACACCATGATTTGTAAAACCTATACCAAATGTAAGGCATACAAATAAGGGCACGCCACGATAGTGGCGGTAAGGCCCCTCTTTGAGGAGTGGCTAGAGAGGCGTCACGGCGCCCTCACCTACCGCCTGACGCAGGTCCTCACCGGACATGGATGTTTCGGGAAGTTCTTGCACATCATCAGGCGGGAGGAAACGCCCCGGTGTCACCACTGTCAGGATCGCCCAGAGGACACGGTTGAGCACACGGTGGAAACCTGTCCCGCTTGGGCAGGAGCACCGCCGTGTCCTCGTAGAGGTGATTGGCGGCGACAGCTCGCGGCCGGCCCTGGTGCAAGCCATGGTCCGGAGCGAGAGGTAGTGGGAGGCAGTCATCTCCGAAACAGGCGAAACAGTCATGCTCGCGCAGGAGGTGGTGGTGAGTAATGGTTAGCTCACAGGACCAGGCCCGTGCCGGACGGCGCGTAAATGTTCCACGGGCGCCTCAAAGAGATGTCAGCATATGAAGGGGCCCGCCAGGGCCGAGCCTGCCGGGTAAGCGGGATTATCCGAAAGGGTTACCGCTACCCCGGAACATAAAGGGCTATGGAAGGAACATGGATGGGTTTTAGTCAGTAAGAGTCTGACACTCCCTTCCGCTCCACCCAGAGCGGGAGAAGTCATTGGATGATACCCACCCTCAACAAAAAAGGCATACAAATAAGAACCTATTATTTGTAATTATAATATGTTTTGAGGCTACACATTGATACAATTATTATGGACCAAATACAAAGAAAAAAATTAGTTTATATTTAACCTAGGTTTAGGTAAAAGTTAATTTAAAGTAGTTATAATAATTATACGTATGCTTCGTGGTAGCGCAAAATAGGCTAGCAGTATAAATGTCGAATGGCTAAATTCAAATTCGAATCCTTCAATGCAGGCATGATCCCATAGTGTTAATATAAACAGAACTTAATGACTAGCGTTAGTAAAACGCTGTAAGAACATACATAATTAGAAACTGTAATGCCTGGCACTGGTTTTCAACTGGGCTTTATTATCTAGCAGGCCCCAACGAGATTTATCAACAAGTAATAGTTTTTCCAAGGTCAAAATGCCAGAAAGTCAAAATTTTGGAATTGTAAGGTACATAATAGTATGAAGCTACTAACACTATTATTGTAATAACAATAAAAATAAACATAAGGGCACTTACACTTCATAAAAAACGTCATTCAATCAAAAACTGCCGAGGGACAAAATATATCTTATTTATTTTCTTCAGGGACAAAATAATGCGTAATTATGAAAAGCGTTGTGCTTGTGTTTGTGATATTGAGATTGTAAACAATTACACGAATTCTTTTGGATGTATCAATTTTAAGCTGACTGTAGGTACCAAAAGAAAAGCCATGGTCCGGGGCGAGAGGGAGTGGGAGGCAGTCACCTCCTTCTGCGAAAAAGTCATGCTTGCGAAGGAGGTGGCGGGATGGGAGAAAGAAAGGTCCTCCCGTCCCAGCCGCCGCGGGAGACGCCCCGGGCGTTGGGAGCCACGTGACGACTCCCGGCCACCGTAGGCGCGGGCCTGCGGACGGTGAGTAATGGGTGACTCACCGTCCGATCAGCACCAGGCCCGTGCCGGACGGCGCGTATATGTTCCACGCGCGCCTCAAAGAGATGTCAGCATAATATAAAGGGGCCAGGGCCAAGCCTGCCGGGTAAGCGGGATTGTCCGAAAGGGTTACCGCTACCCCGGAACATAAAGAGCTACGAAAGGAACATGGATGGGTTTTAGTCAGTAAGAGTCTGACACTCCCTGCCGCTCCACCCAGAGCGGGAGCAGTCATTGGATGATTTCCCAGCCTTAAAAAAAAAAAAAAAGTTTCCCCTCGACATCCGTTGTTCGCAGAGGTCAACCTCTTTCCTTGCAGCAGCTTCACCACCTTTCCCCCTTTCTTGACAACTCGTTGCTATGTGCCCTGGATTACCGCAAATGAAGCAGGTTACGGTTGAAGTCTTCTCGGGGGCACGCGCGGCTGTTGAGGGTTCTTGCTGTTTATTCGTCGCAGAAGAATCTTCTCGTCGCTTTCTACAATCGGCTTGCCGATTTCCTCGAAGTCCACACCAATGACATTTACCGGGAAATCTTGCGTCCGCAATCAGGTAGCTTGGAATCAGGTTCTTGGGTTTCAATAATCTCCAATCTTTGCTTCAGTGAAATGCCGCTTAATATTCTAAATAGCTGAGCTTTGGTAGTGACAGCATGTGCGTTTAACTCACGGCGTATCAAACCGTCCTTCTGACTTAAGACCGATATGACGAATCCGGTTATAACATCTTCTGGAATTTGAGTTTTAGGTATACATTCGATCATATTCCATAAGCGTATGCCATTTTCTGATGCGGTTTCTTTTGCTCCAATTTGAAATCGCAATACCTCATCAAAGTAGTCTTGAAATAATTTCGGTCTACAAAATCTAGCCATTAGACTTTGTTTTACAGCCTTCCATGTGAGCTCATTCAATTTTAACTTTGTCATGCAAGTGGCTGCGCGGTCTTTCAGTGCACCGGAAACAGTCACAAGCAAATCCACAACCTCTTGACTTGACGTTTACTCAAGACTATAAGTTCTGTAATCTTGCACTAACCTTCTATATCCGCGTCGGCATCATACGGATTAAACTGTATGCTAGCTGCTCTGCACTGGTTTGAGCGCTAGCACGTGTCACCAGTGGTTGCGACGTTGCTAAAATACGAGTAAATAGGGCTTATAATGGTGGCGATGGAATAAAACCAACGTTGATGACAAATAGGAGTTTATTCTCTTTACTTCAACACTTGACAGATTATAGCAAAACAAAAGTTAGACTAAGGTAAGACCTATTGGTGGACCTAGGGATGGACTGCGGGGCTATCCTATCCCTTCACCTCCTAGCTAGGCTGTTCCTGAGGGCGACGGGGCCTCCGCTCAGGGCAAGCTTATGACAACAGTGGTGACTGCGGGGCTATCGACCACTGTGCCTTCTAAGTAGCGAGTGAGTTCTTGTTCCTCGGTGCGGGTTTATATAGGTGGTTTGACAGATGACAGTGTGTGTCTTCACCATCTCATGCTTGTATGTGGTTGTGGCCTTCGTTGACGTCACGGACACTTCTCACGTTGAATTTAGATGTCGCTAGTAGTCTGTTAGTACTGTTGATGTAATTGTCTTATCGATGATTGATCTTGTGTAAGTTGTGATCTACTCCGAATCCGGTAGATGGCGTAAGGCGTCGTGTTATATTCTCCCCCTCTGGTACTCTATGGTCGTCCCGACTGAGTACCAGCACCAGTTTGTTTCCGCGGCCGTCCTCTTCGGCGTATCGGATAAGTTGGTTTGGATATCACGTTGTCTCTCTTTTCAAACGTCGTTATTGCTGACGTATGATACTTTCCAATAGGCTTGTCTGGAGTTTCTGAGTGAGCAATTTCATAAGTAGAGGTTCCATGTTTCTTTAATATAACATACGGTCCATCTCGTCGAGGAGCAAATTTTGAAGTAAGCTGTTTATCGATATTGCTAACGGGATGAGACTCTATCAAGACTAAGTCTCCAATTTCATAGTCTGGGTCAGGTCTTCTCTTGTTATTTGCTCTTTGGCGTGTCGCTTCTTTGTTACGCTCTATATTTTCTTTTGCTAGCTCCAAATCTTGGGCTAGTTGTTTTAACTTTGGGGTGATTTCTGCGACAAATTTTTCTGATTCTACAACCGAGCTTAAGTCATGTGTCAACTCATATGGTGTACGCAATTCTCTCCCAAATGTTAGGTATGATGGTGAGAAGCCTGTGGCTTGACACTTAGCTGTATTCATTGCGAATCTTATTGTTGGCAAAGTCGATGGCCAATTCTTATGTTTGTCTTTCACCATAATTGCAATTTGTGACTTCATGTCCCTATTTTTCCTTTCAACCACATTTGGTTCAGGGTGATATACGGGTGTGAATAATTGTTGAATTTCTAAGCAATATGCTAGTTTTTGCATTATCGCTGATATAAATTGTACTCCATTGTCGCTGATAATTTTCCTTGGCAACCCATAGCGAAGAAATATTTCATTGAGTAAAATGATGGCACAATTTTCACTAGTTGCTTCATTTAATGGGAATAATTCTACCCATCTTGAAGTAGTATCTTCTATGATCAAAATCCACTTTTCTCCTGTTGGTCCCTTTGGTAAAGGTCCAAAAAGATCAATGGACAATACCTCAAATCGTTTAGAGTTTGGGGTGGACTGGTATAAGCCTGCTGGCTTCTTATTAGTGGGCTTATATTTTTGGCATTCGACACATGTTTTTATGTATTTTATGACATCTTTTCGTAGTCCCGTCCAATAAAAATTATTTGTTATACGTTGTATTGTTCTTTCTACTCCCATATGACCAGCAGTAGGTGAGTCATAGTAAGTGTTCAGAACGTTTTGTATTTCATGACGTGGAACTACTAACTTTGCATTGTCGTTTTCTTGTTCTGGCATGTAAAGATATAGGACACCTTTATGCACTAGGTACCCTTTCTTAATGTATTCTACATAACTTGGTATTTCTTTCCCTTCTTCTAATATTTTTATGATATTTTGAAGGATGTCATCTTTTATTTGTTCATTTCTTAACTGTTTTTCATTGTATCTTGGTAGATCTAGCTCTGTGGTGCATATTATGCATAATCCATCATGCTGCTCACACGGTGGTCGAGACAATGTATCAGCTACTACATTAGTTCGTCCTGGAGTATATTCGATTTTGAACTCGTATGGTTGCAGCTGTAGTGCCCATCGTGCTAAGCGACCAGTAGGTGTTTTAAGATTCATTAACCATTTCAACGGTTGATGGTCTGTAATAGTTATGAACTTTGTTCCTTCTATATAGCCACGAAATTTTGCAATTGCCCAAACTATGGCTAGTGCTTCTTTTTCTGTGACACTGTAATTGCGTTCAGCTTGTGTTAAAAGTCTACTTGCGTATTCAACAGGGTGCTCATTGTCTCCCTCCCCCTGCACTAAAGCTGCGCCAATGGCATACTGACTGGCATCAGTCTTGATAGCAAAGGGTAAATCGTCACTTGCCTGTTTTAAAACTGGTGACGTAGTCAAGGCATTTTTTAATTTCATAAATGCTTCTTGTTGCTCTCGTTCCCACTTCCAGCTTATTTTCTTCTTCGTTAGGTTAGTAAGTGGTCTAGCAATGTCTGCAAAATTATGAATAAATCTCCGATACCATGATGCGGTTTGTAAAAATGATATTAACTGTATTAGGTTTTTAGGCGCCTGACGGTTTGCAATAGCAGAGATTTTCTCTGGGTCTGTTTTGATACCGTCAGAAACTATAAGGTGGCCCAGATATTTAATTTCTGAACACATAAATTTACATTTCTTTCTGTTGGCTCGAAGCTTGTATTCTCTCAGTTTAATAAATATTTCTCTTAAGTCTTCTATATGTTGACTGAAAGTACTAGATCTTATAATTAGATCATCCAAATAACATAATACACACTTCGCGTGCAATCCTTGTATGAATTTGTCCATTAATCTTTGGAACGTAGCGGGCGCGTTTCGTAGACCGAACGGCATACGCTTGAAACGGAACGTTCCAAATGGTGATACAAAGCTTGTTTTATCGTAATCATCTGGATGTACCATTATTTGCCAGTAACTTGACTGTAAATCAATTGTTGACATGTATGGCATCGCTTTTGCCTGATGTAATAAGTCATCAATTCGAGGCAACGGATATCTGTCTGGTTTAGTTATCTCGTTGAGCCTTCGATAATCTACGCAAACTCGAACATTGGTTTCTCCTTTTGGAACTAGAATTACAGGTGCTGACCATGGGGAATCGCATTCCTCGATTACGTCATCATTTATCATATCATCCAACTTTTCTCTTAATTGCTTTTGCCTTGTTGATGACAACCTATAAGGCTTAACACTAATTGGAGGATGATTGCCTGTGTCGATTCTATGTTGTGTAAATGGAGTTGCTTCCGTGTTTTTCTCAAAGATGTCGCTGTGCTCAATTAACAATTCATTGAACATTTTTAGCTCATTGTTTGTAAGTAGGGTTCCTTCATCGGATTTTAAATGAAGATCAACAGAATACAAAGAAGTTGGGTTTATTGGTAAGTAACCAATACGTGGATCGATACAATATTCGTTGTCATTGTTTAGTTGATCGAAGTCGTATGTTGTTTCTGGTTCGTCAATAAAATTCCAACAGCGTTGTGGTGCGTTAAGTATTATTCCTGCCTGTTCTAGGAATTCTATACCCAACAACGTACGGTTGTCAACAGCTTCTGATATGACTGACAATGTTATTGGTAATGTGCGTTTTCCAATTCGTATGTCAGTTGTCGTTGTTAACAAGTTTGATTTCTTCACCGTTCCATCTGCCAATTTGATGTCGGTTACTTGCTGGTCAAACTGTGTTCCCTTACGTAACAACGTCTTATATAGTTGCATACTGGCGATACTGCGACGGGCAGCAGTATCTATGTATACATAGCCTTCTTCGCCTTTAATATTTACCTTTATTGTCGGTATTTTGGCTTGTATTTTCAAGGTATTTTGTACTGTACAAAATGCAACAGGCTTTGGTGGCGTTTCCTTTGTTTTACAGGTACTGCAGCTGCTCCTGTAAACACCAGGTGTTCCACATCCATAGCACGTGATGACTGGCTTCTTTTCAGCTTGAGAAACTGCCGTTTCTTTTTGCTCTGCCAACCTTTTGCGACATACGTCAAATAGATGACCCTTCTTGCCACAAAAAGAGCATCTTTTGAGCGGCTTTCGTTCCGGTTGTGATGAGGCCGTTACGTCACCAGCTTCCTTGCGCAGACTCTCAATATGCCGACCACGGTCCAGGAGTTCTGCGAATGTCTTCACATCCGTGCGAGCAATCTCCTTTTTATAGGTTATGTTGAGAAGTCCGTATACATAATCTAAGTGTTCGTCTTCCTTGTGTCGTTTTGCTGGCAATTGTGCGAGTAAGGCACGTTTTTCACACACAAACGTGTCTATTGTCTCTGTTGTTTGCCTCTTCGAATACACTTCCAAATAAATTTCATGGGGCTGCATTTTCGGCGCAAAAGCAGATTTAATGGCGTCGAGAGCTTGTGACCACTTTTTAATGTCACTTTTCACACCGTTCCACCACGTAGCAGCAGTGCCAGACAATAACAAAGTTAAACCTTCCAAGGCGTCTTCGTCACTGATTTTCTCAATCTTTTTATAAACTGAGATACTGGTCACAAATTCTTCTACAGTATTAAAATTTCGTTCACCGTCGTAACGCTTTGTGCACGCAGCAAAACTTTTCGAATGTCTATTCCCACTTTCGTTCGCTTCTGTCACTTTTGTTATGAGTGCAGTGAATTGCTCCTGAGTCAACATCACCATTTCTTGTTTTTTCTCAGACATGTCAATACTGACAAAACAATATAAATGCTCTTGAGGGTAGGCTCCTGTTTATCCGCCAATATGTGGGTACACCGTCAGAAATGTGGGTACTCCGATATAATTGTTGCGGGTAGAAGAAGATTTTTACGTTGGGCGCCAATATAATGGTGGCGATGGAATAAAACCAACGTTGATGACAAATAGGAGTTTATTCTCTTTACTTCAACACTTGACAGATTATAGCAAAACAAAAGTTAGACTAAGGTAAGACCTATTGGTGGACCTAGGGATGGACTGCGGGGCTATCCTATCCCTTCACCTCCTAGCTAGGCTGTTCCTGAGGGCGACGGGGCCTCCGCTCAGGGCAAGCTTATGACAACAGTGGTGACTGCGGGGCTATCGACCACTGTGCCTTCTAAGTAGCGAGTGAGTTCTTGTTCCTCGGTGCGGGTTAATATAGGTGGTTTGACAGATGACAGTGTGTGTCTTCACCATCTCATGCTTGTATGTGGTTGTGGCCTTCGTTGACGTCACGGACACTTCTCACGTTGAATTTAGATGTCGCTAGTAGTCTGTTAGTACTGTTGATGTAATTGTCTTATCGATGATTGATCTTGTGTAAGTTGTGATCTACTCCGAATCCGGTAGATGGCGTAAGGCGTCGTGTTATAGGCTTCCATATTACTTAACAACTTCAAGGCGCTATTTTCGTCAGGCGGTCGTTTTTCCTCGGTCGGTAGGACATGGGATCCCACTTCTGATATAAGCAGGTGCCGACATTATCAGAATCAGCCATGTCTTCAATAAGTGATAATGTGAGCAGGAACCAACAAAGAAACACTAGAGTCACAATCAAAAGTTGTTGAATCGTACAAAATATCTTCCTTAGAGAATCACGCTAAAATATATTCACTACTAATTAGGAAATCACTTAATAAATCGGTCTCCCATTGACGTGGATTATGCGTCGTTGTGGCAAGTTGTGGCGCGCGTTTCATGTTAACTGAGGCTGTGGGTTCAAGGAAATTATTTCATGGGCGAAGCCGCTAGACTAAACTAGTCAATAATAATATCAAGCAGTAATGATTTAAGTAAGGAAACTCCTTTCAAGCAAAATACTTTAGTGTGTGAGGTCAAAGGTGCCTCTGTTATCATTGCCGCTTAGATAATACTTTTGTAAGTTAAAGGTACTTAAGTTTTTAATTTGTTTTCGGGAATACCCAACAGATATGTTTTGGGAATTTCGTCACTATCTGGTATATAAGCGATAGCATTCCTTACGAGTTTTTATTCCTTGCTTGGCTTCAGGAGCAGTGGTACATATTAGAGGAATATAAGTAATAATGGATTTAATATTTGTTTTTTTTTTGTTACGTATCTTTGGATGATTTACTACCGCATTCAAAGACAGTGCAAAGCAACATCAACCTTATTTCAACAGACATAAACATCTCCGTTAATTGTCTGACTTGTCCCTAACGAAACCCTATCAACGAGATTAATGATTTTAAAAGTAATTCAAAATTTGAGGTATATACATTTTTACAGTCAACAACGCTCCAATTTGAAGGTCAGACAAGTAAAAACTCGTAAATTATACAACAATTGACAAAAAGGTGTTTAATTCGATGGACAAAGTTGAATCCCAAGAAGCAGTGAAATGTCTGTAATCGTTCAACCAAATGCCCCTTTTCGAGTGACAATAGTAAAAAATCCTTTTAGCACTGACAAGTATGTCTTCGAACGATGGCATTATCAATTGTTTTTATTTTTCAGTAACCAAAGACGAGAAATGCTCCGCCTCGTGACTCTAGCAATTTTGATGGCGGGAGTGTTGATGGTCGCTGCTGGCCCAATCACACGAAATTGCACTAAATGGACTGACCAAGTAAGTTAATTATTTTTGCTATAAGCCGTGCAAAATCAAAGTGCAAATCATAAAAGGCACTTTTGTAAGTAATAAATTATTGTTTACTCTGCCGCTTGGTGCCGAAGTGCTTGGTGTTGTCATAAAGTCAGTTTTATTCAAATTTGGCAAGAATTTATTTATTTTTTATCCGTTTGAGTGCATCTTCAGTGTTTAATGTTAATCCACGAAGTAAAGTAAATTACTGCATCGGCTATTTTGGTGCTAAATAATTTAATTCACATAGTTAGTTTCGGGTTACTAAGTGTTGCCCAGCAACTGGATTATGGAGGTCAGATAAGCAGTCACTCTATGTAAAATACAGATATCGAGCATCATCCGGTTAGACTGGAAGCCGGCCCCAACATAGTTTGGAAAAAGCTGGGCAGATCTACTGATAGAGTTCGTTTTGGGTTAGAGGTCAGTACGTACTAGTTTAAGATACTGATGTCTTATCTTTTATTCGCAGAACGGAGACATAAGGATGACGTGCAAGAAAGTTGGAGTAATTTTAGCGATGGCAGATGGAATTAAATTATACTAACGGATAAGACCGCGTATGATAACTTTCCCGACTTACAAGGTGTTGTTAGCACTTATAGTTATTTATAATTTTTATTAGCTTATCGCTACTAAAAATTTTAGATAACTATTAGTTAATAACGAAATCATGAAACAATCGATTGTATTGATTTGTTTTATTTGAATCCGATCGTATCATTTCTGTTCCATCTGCCTTCGTTTCTCCAACTTCTCTGCTCGTCATCTTAATGTCTCCGTTGTCAAACTCAAACGGGAAGTTAATAACCAAATTCTTGCCAATTCTGAGTAAATCTGACTTCTTGACTTCGGCAACAAGAGTCAGAGTAAAGATAACTATAGTTTGAATTTGTCTAGGGCGGCGATGGTATATCGCATTGACAAAATAATGAACTTCCATTCCCAATTAAACCCCTTTAATGGATAGGTAGATTTACTGATTGATGTGTTATCTTTTATTCGCAGAACGGAGACACAAAAGTGCCGTGCCAGGAAGATGGGATAGTTGTAACGAGAACAGATGGAACAGAAATGGTACTACCGTCTTCGACGAAAAGTATTAATGTATGCGAATTAAAAAATGTTGCTAGCATTCGATATAGGGACACATATTATGTGTCTGTCTTTTGTAATGTTGAAATTGAATAAAAAGAGCTGATTCTCAGCATAGGTTGTATAAATAAGTATTGATTTTTATTTAAAGGTCAAAAACACGTCAACACTGTGATTTGAAAAACCTACACCATATGTAAGGTACACAAATAAGGGCACGCCGCGATAGTGGCGATAAGGCCCCTCTTTGAGGAGTGGCTAGAGAGGCGTCACGGTGCCCTCAGCTACCGCCTGACGCAGGTCCTCACCGGACATGGATGTTCCGGGAGGTTCCTGCACATCATCAGGCGGGAGGAAACGCCCGGGTGTCACCACTGCGAGGATCACCCTGAGGACACGGTGGAGCACACGGTGCAAACCTGCCCCGCTTGGAGCGGAGCACCGCCGTGTCCTCGTAGAGGCGATTGGCGGCCTGGTGCAAGCCATGGTCCGGAGTGAGAGGGAGTGGGAGGCAGTCATCTCCTTCTGCGAAACAGTCATGCTCGCGCAGGAGGTGGTGGTGACTAATGGTTAGCTCACCGTCCGATTAGGACCAGGCCCGTGCCGGTAGGGGTAAATGTTCCACGCGCGGCTCAAATAGATGTCAGCATATGGAGGGCCCGTCAGGGCCGAGCCTGTCGGGTAAGCGGGATTATCCGAAAGGATTACCGCTACCCCGGAACATAAAGGGCTACGGAAGGAACATGGATGGGTTTTATTCAGTAAGAGTCTGACACTCCCTTCCGCTCCAACCAGAGCGGGCGAAGTCATTGGATGATTTCCCACCCTCAAAAAAAAGGCATACAACCTATTAATTGTAATTATAATATGTTTTGAGGCTACACATTGATAAAATTATTATGGACCAATTATAAAGAAAGTTAATTTAAAGTAGTTAAAATATACGTATGTTTCGTGTTAGCGCAAAATAGGCTAGCAGTATAAAATATGTCGAATGAATCAATTCAAATTTGAATCCTTCAATTCAGACATGATCCCTTAGTGTTAATTTAATAAAAACAGAACTTAATGACTAATTATAATGATTTATCAACAAGTAGGTAATAGTTTTTCCAAGGTATGGGTAGCTCACAGAAAGTCATAATTTTGGATTTGTATAGGTAGGCACATTATATTAACAAGCTGCTTACACCATTGTGTGAAATAAAAGACTAGTATTTAAAAAGGGGCCCGCTGGCTGGACGTTTGTTTAAATAACCAATATCTTCGGAAGTAGTTATATCTCAGAGAAAGTCGAAATTTTGGATTTGTAAGGTAGGATAATAGTATCAAGCTACTAACACTATTGTAATAACAATAAAAATAAACATACGGGCAGACACTTCATAAAAAACGTCATTCAATCAAAAACTGTCGAGGGACAAAATGAACAGGGTTGTGTTTGTGTTTGTGATAATATTTTGATTGTAAACAATTAAACGAATTCTTTTGGATGTATCAATTTTAAGCTGACGGTGAGTAATGGGTGACTCACCGTCCGATCAGCACCAGGCCCGTGCCGGATGGGGCGCGAATATGTTCCACGCGCGCCTCAAAGAGATGTCAGCATATGAAGGGGCCCCTCAGGGCCAAGCCTGCCGGGTAAGCGGGATTATCCGAAAGGGTTACCGCTACCCCGGAACATAAAGGGCTACGGAAGTAACATAGATGGGTTTTAGTCAGTAAGAGTCTGACACTCCCTTCCGCTCCACCCAGAGCGGGAGCAGTCATTGGATGATTTCCGAGCCTTAAAAAGAAAAAAAAGCTGTCTGTAGGTACTGTAGAAGATGGAAGATCCTCTACTAAGGGGGCTCAGTGGTAGAGCGTGTAATGTGTGTATTGGGTCTTTTCTACACTAAGAAAAGAAACACGGATGGACACACATGTATTATATTTTCACTTTGTTATACCTAACTGAAGAGTTCTTGGGTTGGAGCACTCGAAATACCGGAATAAATAATAGACGTAGTCACGGTTAGAAGCAACGTATAATGACTGGCCAAAATCCTTGACAAGTGAAAACAAGTACCCACTATAATTTATATTAAAACAATATCAATCTACCCACTATTACTTATGACTGCTACATACATCACACCTCCCTGCTTATTCTTTAAATGGTAACTAAGCTAGAATATTACATTAAACTATAACTATACTTATTTTCTATATTAATCTATTTCAAACCGGACAACCGGTCTGCGTACACGTTTGGGACCCACCACTGGTGGCGTTACTGTCGGCTCCGTATCACACCTAGGTGGGTCAATGATCGTAGGCACAATATTGCCTTGGGAATCATCAATACCTCTATCCATCACACCTTCCCCTTCTGCAATACGTAGTCGCTCTTTAATACGATCTCTAGAATCCGATGCGTCTACCTGGCCATCAGTCTGTAACGGTACAGCAGTCTCACTCCGGCCGTCATGCTCTATGTTCCCCTCATCTCCTTGATAAGGAACATCTGACAGACGAGAACGGCGCCTGATTTGATCAATGTGTCTTTTGAGGAGTCGACCGTCACCGCTATCCACTACATACCTACGAGTACCTTCTATATCTCTTACAGTTCCTTTAACCCATTTATCTGACGCACCGTACTGTCTTGCCCACACTGTATCACCTTCGCACAGAGTTCGTGGCTGTAGCCCCTCACCCTGTGCCTTGCGTCCCTGTACCTGTCGTACCTTATCTTCTAATGCCCGTTGCCCCATTAGCAAGTCGATTCGAGAACGGAGTGAGCGCCTCTGTAGCATTGACGCAGGTGTCTCACCTGTAGTGCTGTGTACTGAGTTACGGTAAGCTAACAGGAATGTCTGTAAAGCCGTATCCACATCGACATTGTCCCTATACGCTTTTTTATGGCCCGCTTACAAAGTTTGACCGCGTTTTCAGCCGCGCCGTTCGATGCCGGGTGGTAGGCAGGTGAGAAGCTTTGTCGAATGCCATTTTTTTTTTAGAAATGAACTAAACTCTTCACTTGTGAAAGGAGGCCCTTGATCTGAAACTAACTCTTCGGGTAGACCAAATCTAGCAAATGTAGCTCTTAAAATCTTAATGACACTTAGAGCATTAGTGTTTTTCATTTCAAATATTTCTATCCACTTTGAACTAGAATCAACTATCACCAAAAATTTTGAACCCTGATATGGGCCTAAGAAATCTATATGCAATCTTGTCCACGGTTGCGCGGTATAGGGCCACGGTTGCGGCGGCGCCCGTGGTGGTGCGTCAGCCTCTGCGGCGCACGTCTCACATTGCTTACACATAGCTTCTATGTCCGCGTCTACATTAGGCCACCAGACATAACTTCGTGCTAGCCCTTTCATCTTCACGATACCCATGTGACCAATGTGTAGCTGTCTTAAAATCAGACTTCTTAATTTAGTTGGTATTACCATTCTGTACCCCCACATCAGGCACCCGAATTCCGAATATAATTCGCGACGTCTATTGTAATAGGGTTGTGTTTCCGCCTTAGCTGAACATTCTTTCGGCCAGCCAGACCGTACGTATGACATTATTCTGCCTAACTCGACATCTTTTTGCGTCACCTCTTTTACATCATTTTTTTTTTTTTTTTTTTTTAAACTTTTCGCACACAATAAAGGTACAAAGGCGGACTTAATGCCTTAGGCATTCTCTACCAGTCAACCAAGGGTGGTGAAGAGATTAGATGGCAGGTGCTTTAAATAGTAGGAACATACAAAACATTGAGACTTGAATAAAATGGGTACATAAATAGGTTAAAACCATATATATACTAACAGTTTATACTATAACACATAACATACATAATTATTTACTATAATAGATAACTATAATATATATCATATATACATACATACAAATATATATATAGATACAAGGAAGACAGGTGGTGAGATAACTCTACGCTATTTGTTATGAAAATAACTCTGCAATTTCCGCTTAAATGCATACCGACTGGTAGCCGTCCTGATATCGAGAGGAAGCGCATTCCAAAGAAGAATGGACTGAATATGAAAGGAGGAATGAACAAAGTCAGAAGTATGAGAAGGACAGCGTAGGAGAAGGTTGTTAGAAGAACGCAGATTCTTAGCATGCGAAGAACAAAGATATTGGAAGTGAGAAATCAAATAAGAAGGAGGAGAGGGAGAGGTTAGGAGGGAGAAAAGAGTCGTCAATGCCCGTAAACTTCTTCTTTGGCGTATGGACATCCATTTGAGCTCAGATCTAAAACTAGACACATGGTCATACTTACGGAGGTTGAATATGAACCGGATGCAATTGTTAAGCAATCTGTCGAGCTTGTCCAGGAAAACCGCATTCAAGTCAAAGTAGCACACGTCACCATAGTCGATGATAGGGAAAATCAAGGTCTGCACAAGCATAGTTTTCGTCTTAGCGGGCAAAAAGTTTCTCAGACGATACAACGATCGCAAAGTACCACTGACCCTTTGACTAACACTAGCGACCTGGCGTTGCCAGCTAAGTGTCGAGTCAAGATGCAAACCGAGATCTTTCACAGTAGGGGTGAAGGGTATGACGGTACCATTAAAAATAAGAGGTGGAAGAGAGCTAAGCGTCACCCTACCCATCATGCGCGAGCTACCAATTATAATGGCCTGACACTTCAAGGGGTTTACTGACACCCCAAAACTGTCAGACCACTTTTTGATAGCATCCAAGTCTCGGTTTACATCTGCTATAGCGTCTGACAAACCTTCTACCCGTGAAGCTGTATACAATTGAAGATCATCAGCATAAAGATGATACGAACACCGAAGACAATGAGTTATAAAATTAATGAAGATGGAGAATAACAATGGAGAAAGAATACCGCCTTGTGGAACACCAGCATGCAGATCACGCCAACTCGACGAGCTCTCATCAACGCGTACCGACTGCTGGCGTCCCTGAAGATAAGAAGAGAACCATTCCAGGGCCTCGGACGAAACCATAAGATGAGAGAGGATAGAAAGGAGAATATCATGGCTGACGGCGTTAAAGGCATTGGAGAAATCAATTAATACCAAAACGGTAACCTTAGTATCCTCCATTGCTTCTCTAACGTCGCCAGTCACTTTAAGGAGAGCGGACGCTGTGCTGTGCCCAGGCCTGAATCCAGACTGAAATGAGCTAACGAGGTTGTTGCGGTGAACAAACCCCGAAAACTGCTTGTGTACACAGGCCTCAAGCACTTTTGACAGGAACGGAAGAATGGAAATGGGGCGAAAGTGACTGGGTAGGGAGGGATTAGAAATTTTAGGGAGTGGGCGTACAAAGGCCATACGCCACTGGGATGGGAATTGTCCGGAATGAAGAGAAAAGTTGATGATGTGGGTAATCGGAGGGAGAAGGGTATCAAGGATCCAAACGATCATACTGCGACTGATGCCATCGCAGCCCACAGCCTTGGACTTTATGGACAGGATGATCTTTTTAATTTCATCCAAGGTGACCGGTGAGAAGTGAAATGGTTCTATAATGGGACTAGCTAGGCCATTGATTAAACCGACCGTCTGGGACAACATTTGGGAATCCAAATGACAAGTGGTTGTGAAGTGACGGTTGATATCATCAAGACCAATAGTGTTGGGAAAATCCACATGACGTGGTCTGCCGATACCAAGAGTGCCGAGGAACTTCCAGATATCAGCAGGTGAAGAAGAAGAAATGTTCTCAAGGATATGGCGGCGTTTGGCGTTGCGTATCATCTGATTACACCGATTTCTAGCAGCTTTGAAAAGGAACCGGTTTTCTTCACTGCGATCTTTTTTAAATTTACGAAAGGCTCGATCCCTGCGCCTCATCGCCATCCGAACCCCTGTCGTCATCCAAGGCGCAGGAGGACGTCGAAGTTTAATCTGCTTAACAGGAGCATGTTTGTCGTAGAGAGCAAGGACCGACCGATCGAAAATGCACAGTTTTTCGTCTACATTTGTCGCCGCTTCCAAGTGTTCCCAATTGAGGTCTGTCGCATCTTGACGAAGTTTCTCAACGTCCATGCGCGCAAAACAACGCATGTGCAGAACTTTTGGGACAGGTTTGGGCGGTTTTAGGACATAGGAGAGGAAAATGAGGTCATGATGGGAAAATCCAGGAGCAGGGCACTGACCGTGAGAGGAAACAAACGAGGGTGTGGATGTAAGGATTAAGTCAAGCCAGGTGTCGTCACCAGAAATATTGAAATGAGTAGGTTGCAGTGGAAGTATATGGAGACTAACGGACTCAAGGATATGGAGGAGTTTACTGGAGCGAGGGGTGGGGTGAGCAAGGTCAGTGTTGAAATCGCCCATGATGACGCAATGTGCATACTCTGACCCTACGGATTCCAGCGCCAATTCAAGATGAGAAAAATAATCAACGGCGGGTGGACAATAGACGACACCAAGAAGAGTCTTGACGCCTTTGACGTATACCTCCAAAAAAAGGTACTCAGCGGAAGCGTGGTATTGTGAGGGAGATGAGGCAATGATTTTGAAAGGGAAGTCGCTACGAAGATAGATAGCTACACCACCTCCTCCCTTCCCAATCCTATCATTGCGGATAAGAGTGTAACCTGGGAGAGAGTAGGTAGTGGAGAGGAGATGAGGTTTGAGCCAACTCTCAGAAACCAGGACGGCATGGGCATTGGAGTCGGTGAACGTGTCCGACAGATCACTGTAGTGACTTGGGACACTTTGCGCATTTACATGGCAGACATTAAATAAATGACCATTCTGTTGGCTGAAGCTCCTACGCACAAATTCACCAATAGTGTCCGTCAAGGAGCTGAAACTTGCATTAGCGGATGAGCTAGAGGAATCAATGGCAGAGTAATAAGAATCATCATCAGATATCATAAAATACAAATAAAAATAATAATATAAATAACTGATAAATATGCAAATAAACTACAGAAAAATAAAATAAAATGCTTTCGCTATAGGAGCAAAACAACTATCTGTGCACCACCCACCAGCAGCACCAGTATTACATTATAATTATAATTAATAATACATGGATCTTTTGATTCAGGGCCAAAATCGGTACAAGGGCTTGTGTCTCAAAAAAATCGTAAAAAATAATCAAGCACCAAAAGATCCGTGTATTAATGCAGTAGCAAAGATACAAAGCAATAAACTTAATTAATTTACAAGAAGATCAGCATCACAAACACAAATCAAAATATGAGCAAGTTACGAACAACACGATGCTTGACATAGTTACTTGAGGAACACGGAACGCAATTTACGAGACAAGGTACGTTGAAAACAAATAACAGATTGACATTTGACAGATGACAGTGACAACTTCAGTAAAACAAACAAAGTGACAAACAAATGAAACAAATAATTTTGCAAATTACCTACCGAATGTGATATAATTGTAGTTTTAAGGTCGAAATATGAAGTTTTACGCAGGTAGACGTGTACAAGATCTAGAACTGAAATAAATGAAATGACGTCCCGAGCACCAAGAACGGATAAACACAAACACATATTGGTAGCAAACAGTTAGCTTTTACGCGCTACACTATCAGGCCTGCCACCAGACCCCGCAGATGATTCCCCGGTCTTCTTGGGGAATTTAATCAACAAGGGATTTAGTTCCTCTAACGAACAAATCTTGTGCCGTGCTCCATCGGGTGTTCGAACTATAATAACCCCGTCCTGAGTCCAGCATGCCGGCATCCCGAAGTGAAGGCGGGCTCTGCTGAACACTGTTTGCCTGGGCCTGGTTAGGAACTCCTTAATGGTGACTGTGCAGCCCTTCAATGAAGACTTCGCCTTCCAAACAGCGGATTTTAAGTCAACACTAGAGAATCTTACCAATATAGGTCTACTCGTGAGTGGACCCTTGCTGGTTGCTCCAAGCCTGTGACATGTTTTTATCGATGAAGCAGTGATGTCAGGCAGTGCCAGTTTATTCTTCAAAATGTCTAGCACAAGAGCCTTGCAATCCTCTTTATCCGCTTCGGCAAAACCAGTGAAGATCAGAGCTTTCCGACGAGATCTTGACTCCAATCCATCGACTACTCTAGAGCACTCCATGATCTGCTTCCTGAGAACTCCCAGCACACCGAACATAAGCTCACGAAACGACCGGAACTCCTCAGCAATCCTCGCCACGGTGTCTTTTGCGGGTCCGGCACATTGGATCTGTGCCTCAAGCTCACCCATCTTTTTAATAAAGCACTCCTCGAGGTTCTTCTGGGCTGATTGGATATCATCAAGTTGAGATGACATAGTGAACTGATTGAACTTGTAGTGACTGTAAAGTACTAGTGATAGGCTGGCAGGTGGTGTATTTTTATGTACTTATTATTGCATGGGATGTTTCACCAATGTAAGTACAGCTTATTTGGCAGTTTATGCAACAAATAGAGAACTTTTAAGCCAGTAATATACTAAATAATTATTTAAATTAAAATAGATTAATAAAGATTGTGTTTACTTTTTCTACACCTACCCGCGAAAAATCATTATGAGTGATGGGTAAAAAATTTTCTACAAAATGTACATACGTACTGTCTGTCCTATCCGAACGCATATCTGTTTTATGAGGCAGACGTGACAATGCATCCGCACAATTTAGATGCGACAATTTCTATGGTATAATTATATGCGGACAACAGTACTGTCCATCTCTGTAAACGAGATGCGGCCATAATTGGTATTCCTACCTTATTCCCTAAAATATACGTTAAGGGTTTATGATCGGTTCGCAGCACAAACTTCCGACCGTACAAATATTGGTGATACTTCCTGATTCCGTAAACTATTGACAGTGCTTCTCGATCAATCTGTGCATATGATCGTTCCGCTACACTAAGAGACCGCGAGGCATAGGCTATCGGCCGCTCACCGCTTGGTGTGATGTGGGACAGTACGGCGCCGACCCCCACGCTACTCGCGTCAGTAGTCAACACGAGTGGCAGCTCGACCGAGTAGTGTGTTAGCACCCCACTACTAGCTAGCATCGTTTTAACCTTATCAAAAGCATTTTTACATGCTTCACTCCAAACGTATTGTACTCCTGATCTTAATAAGTTGTACATTGGGGCTAAAATTGTACTTACGTTTTTTATGAACTTAGCATAATACATAACCATACCTATAAAGGCCCTCAACTCCGATATGTTCGTCGGTGCCGGCGTTTTTATAATAGCTTTGACCTTATCTGTACTTACAAGAATGTACACCGTCTGCACTGATGACATGCCCCAAGTAAACTACAGATTTAGCAAAGAAGGAACACTTGTCTTTCCGCACTCGTAACCCATACTGCTCTAATCGATCAAAAACTTTGCGTAAATAAGTCATGTGCTCAGACACCGTGCGCCCCGTTATGATGACGTCATCCAAAAATACACCTACCTGCGGTAAATCCGCAAACATCTGTTCCAAACGTCTCTGAAATATGGCCGGGCTCGACGCAAGACCATACACTAATCTGTTATAGCGAAACAACCCCTTGTGTGTGTTAATAACGGTATATTTGCGTGACTCATCTAGCTCAAATTGGGCATAAGCTTGAGAAAGATCCAGCTTGCTGTAATGTTCCCCACCGTTCAACCGAACTAGTAAGTCTTCAACCCTAGGTAGTGGATAGCGGTCGACTTCTATTACCTTATTCAACGTGAGTTTATAATCGGCGCATATCCTTATGCTGCCGTCCTTTTTAACGACGGGCACGATAGGCGTCGCCCAGTCGGAACGATAGGCGTCGCCCAGTCGGAACGATAGGCGTCGCCCAGTCGGAACGATAGGCGTCGCCCAGTCGGAACGATAGGCGTCGCCCAGTCGGAACGATAGGCGTCGCCCAGTCGGAACGATAGGCGTCGCCCAGTCGGAACGCTCGACCGGAGTGAGCATGCCGTCCTGCACCAGCTGATCCAGCGCGCGCTCCACCGGCTCGCGTAGCGCATACGCCAGCGGGCGCGCGCGCATGAACACCGGTCGCGCGCCCGGCCGCAAGTGAATGCCGACCTTACCACCAGTGAACCGCCCCAAACCGTCCGCGAACACTTTACAGTATCTGGAACTAAACATATCTATATCAAACTTTGATCCATTCCAGATGCTATTGCTATTTACATAAGTACGACAATCCAATACTGGCAGCTGTATTGCTAATGACGCCAACTACTGCCTACCTAGCAACATTGTTTTGCCATTTTTTATCACATACAAGTCTAACTGTTTACATTTATCTTTATATTTGACTAGAGGTTTAATAACTCCCAGTGGTTTACTGGTTTCTCCTGTATAATACCTCAAAATAATATTACTCTCCACAATTTTTAAGTCACTAAAGAACTTATTATAGGTGTGTTCATTTATACATGAGACAGCACTACCTGTATCGCACTCAAACTTCATTATTTTTCCCTGAACCTCTAATGACACAACAATAGGCCTGCACTGTGAAACTGTCAATTCATTAAGCTCGATTATTATTACCTCGTCACTATCGTCGCTGTTCACTACATCCTTTTCGCACTCGGCCTCGACGGTGTAATGCTGTGTCAACCGCGGACACATACGCCGCAAATGGCCCTGTTGGTTGCACACCCGACATACATAGCGCCTGAACTTGCAAACGGCCTCCTCATGCGGCCCGCCACAAGCTCGACACTCCCGCTGTCGCCGCTCCCGCTCCCCCGGGCCGCCCGCAAGCGCCGGCGCCGGCGCCGCTGATGCGACGCGGCCTGCCTGCGGCCGCGTACGTTGTGTGTACTCGCCTTCCCGCGAGTGGTCACCCGCGCGGCCTTTTACCGCTCCGCCGCTGCCGCCACCGCCCTGCCGCTTATTGATCATCAGCTGACAATCCACCGCCGCCTTGTGCTCACTGACCGTCTGTTCCACGACCACTGCTGCATCTTTCTCTGCCGCCTCCATGCTTACGGCCAGATTATATGCTTTCATGAAGTCTAGTTTAGCCTCTGCAAACAGTCTTTGTCTAATCGTTTCACTTTTTATCCCGGCAACCAGCTGGTCTCTTAAGCTTTCTTCCAACCATGCTCCGAACTAGTTAACCGAATAAGTTTTTGACATTTTTTTTAATACCGCCACGTAGTCTGATATCTGTTCACCGATAAGTTGTTTGCGATTACGGAATTTATAACGTTCCGCTAATTCACTCGGTTTCGGTTGAAGATGTTTTTGCATAATAACCGTTATTTGTTCAAAAGTTTTTGTGTTAGGTTTCGCCGGTGTACATAAATTCACTAACAGCTCGTAGCTGGCTGCACCCATTACAGTTATTAACGTCGGCACTTGTAACTCACTTGATATTTTATTAACTAAAAAGTACTGCTCCAGACGATCTACATATAACCTCCAGTCGTCCTTGTGGATGTCGAACTCAGTAATCCTACCGATCGACATTTTTTTTTTTTTCTTCCTTGGTTAATCACCACTAACACCTTTCACCATTAAGTTTATCCTCGTCGCCACTGAAGAGTTCTTGGGTTGGAGCACTCGAAATACCGGAATAAATAATAGACGTAGTCACGGTTAGAAGCAACGTATAATGACTGGCCAAAATCCTTGACAAGTGAAAACAAGTACCCACTATAATTTATATTAAAACAATATCAATCTACCCACTATTACTTATGACTGCTACATACATCACACTAACGAATACATCTGTTTAGCTTCGCTGCCTGCGGTCGAGTCTAGAATATACAAAAGCCTAATCTATTCTAAATTATTTGAAAGGTTCGAATGCCGTCAGATAATTTCCAGCCTTGTACAACATAAGGTTTTACTCTAAGGCTCTACATCAGCTACGCCCCCCTTGAGTAAAAGGGAACACTTAGTTTTAAAATAACTAAGCTTTTTTGCTCTCGGCACCCAAACCTATCCAATCCTACCCCTACCTAGCCTAACATAAAAATTACCTAACCTCAGGAGAATCTACATGTGAGGTCTGGCCTTTGCAAAGGCAGGCTCAACTCTGGCAAAGCGAATCTTACGACATCACAAGAGTCCATGAATGCATTAATGTGTGCCAATGTGCACACAAACTAACGCTAGGCCAGTTTGAACCCCACTGCACCAAAACCTGAGGTAAAGGGTGCAGCCAGCCTCCTAAAACAAACAGTGATATGAAAGTTCATATCGACCCTGATGGGGTTGATTGCAAAGAAGACTGAACATCAGTATCCTGTACCCCATCGACCGCTATTGAGTCAGAGGGAGAGTACGATCCAGACGTAAAGACTTGCGAAAAAACGTTTCATGCCCATACTCCAGATATGAAACCACAATATGGGTACCAAGATATGGGTACCCCATCCTCAGTTAGACCAATTGTGTCAACCTGACACACTTTGCAAGGCTACGACCCGTTAGCAAAGTAGGCCTCAACTCAGGACGAGTGTCACCCCTTCTCTCAAGAGGAACACATGTTAAAACGCTCTGGAGCACGATCATGCTAATCTCATAAGGCACTAGAGAAATATGAAGACGAAGTGTCGCTCCCTCTGACGCTTTGACGCGGCGAGGTGTGTCTCCCACACGCTCATCCGGTAGCGTCTCATTCATTTTTGATCACCATATGCAATAAACACAAAGAGAAATGCATCAATAAACTATATTTTCAAACCAAGCTAAAATAATGAGAAAATGTTGTTTACATCTGTTTGACATGACAGACATGTCAACAAGTGGCAAATATGTCTAAAACTGACAATTAATTATCAACATAAAAAAGAAAAGTCTATAATCTATTTAGCTGTAAAAAGTTTTTGTTCGCTACTACTTATCTCAAAAATTATGCAGCGACATGATATGAAAACTATTTGGAGTCGTAATTATATAATTCTAAAAAGTGAAAACTCCCATCTATCTAAAATGTTTCTAAACCTCTTTTTATTCGATTCTGTAAACTGTAAAAAAACATATTTATTTATAAAAAGTTTACGCGCTTTCCTATGACCTCTTTTGGTCATTATTTTGGAAGCAAACTTTTTCATTTTAGTTTTTCTGACATACAAAGTCATTTTCTGAAAACGTCTAAATCTTAAGTTGTCATTATTTTTATATGTCATAGAGCCGTTCATGAAAATTTTATTTCTATGTTGGTTTATCTTTTTAATATTACAAACATGTTTAACTCTATCTTTCACCATTCGCCGATGTATGAACAAGTTACGATAAGTGTTTGTAACCACCATCGCTGAAGAACTAACAAAATGCTCACTCTCCTCCGCCTCTATCTTCGAAAACTCTAACGTTGAAGGAATAACTAAAGACTCGTTCTCCTTCATCTGCACCATTTCACCTCTCAATTTATGTGACTCCGCATCAACCACAACAAACTCTTGGACACTTACATCCAATGAAATGGATACGAGACCATCTTCATCAACACGATCAACAGCGATGTTATTTTTATTTAATTCTTCATCGTGACCATTGTGAAATTCATCAATAAGCTCTGGAAAAGAATCATCATTAATAAAAGGACTGGACCGACCCGATTCGTCCAGTTCTTCCTCGTGTTCTGACTCGAACACTTCCGTCTCCTCATCAACATCACAGCTGTCTAGGCAGCTTTGCGCGTCAGCGCCAACAGCATCATCAACGTCGTCATCAACGCTGCTAATAACATCATCATCATCACTGCTCACAAGGCAGCTTGGCTCCGTATCTAGCACCTTCTCTTCTGTTGCGCTAGAAATTACAACAGCATCAATACAAACATTTACAAAATTTTCCTGTCCGCACTCCTCAGACAGCTCTTGTGTTGCGCTAGGTGAGACAACATCTTCCACAACAACATTTATTATATCGTCCTGCACAAAAGGAACACATACTCCTTTGTGAACTCTGCACGGGAACTCTTTCCTCAGTGCGTCACACATTGATTCAAAACTGATCTCTTGATCATTATACAAAATTGTCGAATAATAAATGCGGGCTGGACCTTGCATAAATGCGCCCATAATCAGAGCCCAATTGCTCTTTGGCCACTGCTTATCTATCGCTAATACATTAAATTCGGCTAAAAATTCCTCGAAGCATACACCGTTGTAGGCGGAATAAATAATCATGCTCTCCATGGTAACCATAATAACAAAACTATAAAAACCACTTAGCTTTAAATATCCAGGCGTTGTTTCATTCGCCTGCTTTAATAACTTCACTTCGTATATACGACTAGGGCGAAGTTTTTACTATACTGCACACCACTAACAGGATGCATAGAATGCCCGTTATACGGTTTTCTCCACATATTTCGTATTTTATAACATTTTATTCGTGCAGATATTATAAGGTTCTGCACACACCAAAAAACAAACGAGCGGGATCGTACCGCGTCTTCTAGTGGAGACTCAGGCGTCCTCCACCAAAATGTAGAAGATGGAAGATCCTCTACTAAGGGGGCTCAGTGGTAGAGCGTGTAATGTGTGTATTGGGTCTTTTCTACACTAAGAAAAGAAACACGGATGGACACACATGTATTATATTTTCACTTTGTTATAACGAATACATCTGTTTAGCTTCGCTGCCTGCGGTCCGGTTATTCCCGTTCGCCACCGCCAGTATTGCCCCCTCCGGTGGCGACTGGGAATTATTCTAAAAAAATATCCCAGTCGCCACCTCCGGGGGCAAGCGGGATTGTTGGTAGTAAAAATCCCAGTGGCCACCCCTAAATATAGTTAACATAAAAACTAGGTATGCTACCTATTATCTTAATTTTTTTTTTGGAATGACAAAGAATGTTAATTTTATTAAATTTCTGATTAAAAAATAGAAGTACGTAGGGTTAATCAAACGAGAGAGTTACAATATTTATAAATTGGTAGAAAATTAAACAAACATTATTTTTTACTATTTTTATTTTCAAAATCAACTATTTTAAACACAAATCCAAAATCACAGATAATTAGGTACTTTCAATAGAATATAAAATATTTCTTAAAATATACTTGAAAAAACAATTCTCCGCCTTCTTAAATCTACATTTTCATTTCCAAAATCAACAAGTTTTATACAAATTCTAAACAATCACATCAACAAGTCAACAATCATTTCTATAGGAAAAAAAAATATTATTAGAAAATATACAAAACAAATAAAGTATTACTCTGCCCTAATAAAAAAATATTTTTAACAAAATTAAAAGTATGCACTAAGCATAATGAGTATTTTCAAATAATCACAGACATAACGAGACTCTACCCTACCCTAATCAGTATTAGAAAAAATCACAGATGCGTCCTCTCAATTAAATTCGTCATTAATGTACTCGTATCACAGAGTATTTACAGTAATTGGGTTTTATATGTAAAAAAAAAACTTAGAACTAGATATTTTGCTACTTTAAAAAAAAATACTTAGGTAATTTGTTATGACTGGCACAAATCAACATCATTATTTAGGTACCCATAATTGACTACGTTATTCATTGATCGTCATCAAGTAATGAATAATTTGTTTAATTTACCATACCTCTTATGCTTTTTTTTTACCTTTTTTTATTTATTTTCATTGCCAAGAAGCCTTAATGCCTTACAGTTTCTAAAAAATGACCTACTGATATATTGCCATGTAACAGCTCTAACTGAATTTCCAAAATAAATTGATCAGTAAGGACATTATTTTTCTTTCTTTTTTTAAAAGGTGTCATTTTGGTTTTATTAATGTTATCACAAACACTGAAATATGCAGAATCTTTAACCAATACATTTAATAAATGAATAATATTAGGGTTCTTTTTTCCAATTTCTTGGTTTAATTTGTGATTCCAAGCTTCCAAGAAGTTAGTGGTCCTATGCTGCTCTCCGTAAGCACACCAAATTGGAATAAATTCTTCCTTCAGCCATTGTTCTTCAAAGTATTTTCTGAATTTTTTTAAATCCTCCTCTTGTGTACTGTAGCGAGTAATATACTTCCAGCCGTTTGAAATTTCGTGTGCAGGCAATAACGGTAGAACTGCACTTAGTGCAACCTCTCTTATTTTCTTCACATCTTTTGATTTTGTAATTTGAAGTTTACGGGCCTTCTCCCAAACCGCTTTATTATAGTGATAATAGCATCCTTTTGTGTTAACTTGCGGAAATAAATTCTTTATAGCAGTCATTGCCGCGTTTTCGAAGTCAGTTTTGTATTTAACCGGATTCCAGCCGGGGATTTGAGCTTTTATCATGGAAAACAGAATGAAGTACGATTTCACGTTTCTTTCACTCATAAGAGCGTAAACAATAGGCATTAAATTCGTACTATTTGATGTACTTCCCATATCTGCATGTATAACATATAGCTGCGAAAAAGGTTTCGGACAACTTTTAAAAGTTCCGTCACTGTAAAAATCAGTCGCTTTGCAAATTGAAAGTTTAGCTTTTTCTGTGCAGAAAATTAGAATTCGGCTGTCACCATCAGCATAATCAGCTAGTAAAAAATTTGTGAATTGGTTCGGGACTTCAACGTTTCTTACTAGCTGCGGCTGTAGACACTGTACTCCAGCTTGTACATTCCTAAATCTGTACAAGGATGATTTCACGCTATTGAATGTTGGTATCTTGCACACCAAATCTAATCCGCTGTTTTCTAATGTTGCAATCATATTATTATAAGACTGAGGAACTGCCGGGTAATTCCCTTTGATAATTTCTTGTTTGCAGGAATAAAGCCGCTCATCAATTTCATTTTTTAGGAAATCTGGAGTACATAAATGCGGCGTTTCATTTACGATATTATTATTCTGCGAAGAAAAAAAGATTTTATTAAACATTTAATTTGATTATTAAATAAGAGTATAGGAATCAGGGTACGAAATTATAATCGATCCAGTAGTTTCGGATCCTATTCGTTACAAAAAATCTCTTTATAATACAAAGCAAAAGATATTGCTTACGATTAATAGGCATACAAGTAGACAAACTTACACGAATCTTTATAACTCCTTTGCATTTCTTTTTTCGCTGGCTGCATTCCCACACACTTAGTCCACTTGGGTATTTTTTTTTCACATAATATTGGTGGCCACCGTGAAGCAAAACAACACCATGTTTTCTTTTAATATAAATTAATGACACTTCACCCGAGGTAGTACACGATGTACTTGACCCTGACATGGTTAGGAATGCACTAATAATGTTATGATTAGAAATGCCACAACGCATTGCCAGCCGATACTTGTTTTACATTTTAGATCTAAATGCATTGTACTTAAAGTTTAGTTTTGCAAGAATCACTCATAAAACCATCCCCATCAAGCCCAATAAAAAGCTGTTTTGTGTTTTTAAAGATTTATGACCTTCTGTCTATTGTGTCTGTTTTGGCTTTTCGGCATGTTTGTTATAGGTAAAACAAAGCACACGGCCTATTTTATGGTTTATTCCGAGACGTGAAATGACAAAATATCGATAAACAAAGGACATCGGCATCTTCAATTGAGCTACTAGAGTTTAAGTAGCAAAACAAAAGGATTAGTAATCCTTTCTCACGATAGTTTTGGCTTTTCGGCGCTCGTGTCATCGGCGGGTCGCCGCTGCGCAAGGCGCTCGCGCCGTTTCCTATTTTATGGTTTTTAAGACGTGAAATATTAACAAAGGACATCGGCATGAAGATAAAGCACAATAGATTATTAGTACATATTTTGTTACGTTATCCCAAAAAATAAAATGACGACCAGCCTGAGTAATTAGTATGCCAATTGATTTCATACAAAATTATATTTTACGGCCATTTCAGGAAAAATATTATAGTGAACCGTACCTATTGCCTAAATTTCAATGCATATATATCTAGATACATAAAGGTACCTAACTAAACAATTCATTTACTTTAAACATTCTGTGACGTCGGTAATTATTTTAAAATCATTCCAAAAAAATATAAAGATATAGCATTTATTTTAACTATTATTAGGGGTGGCCACTGGGATTTTTACTGACCAACATTCCCGTTTGCCACCCGGAGGTGGCGACTGGGATATTTTTTTAGAATAATTCCCAGTCGCCACCGGAGGGGGCAATACTGGCGGTGGCGAACGGGAATAACCGCCTGCGGTCGAGTCTAGAATATACAAAAGCCTAATCTATTCTAAATTATTTGAAAGGTTCGAATGCCGTCAGATAATTTCCAGCCTTGTACAACATAAGGTTTTACTCTAAGGCTCTACAGTACTGTAGAGCCTTAGAGTAAAACCTTATGTTATACATGGCTGGTAAATATCTGACGGCATTCGAACCTTTCAAATGAATAAAAAGCTAGATAGGTTTTTACGTAGATTCTAGACTTGTCGTCCGGCGCGGAAGCTAAACAGATGTATTCGTTATAACAAAGTGAAAATATAATAACACACGTTTCAACTGGAAAAGTGTTTATCTTCATAGTATAGAAGCCCTATACCCACATTACACGCTCTACCACTGAGCCCCCTTAGTAGAGGATCTTCCATCCTCTACATTTTGGTGGAGGACGCCAGAGTCTCCACAAGAAGACGCGGTACGGTCCCGCTCGTTTGTTTTTTTCTTATATTGGTGTGTGCAGAACCTAATAATATCTGCACAAGTAAAGAAAATAAAATATAACCAAAATTTCGGTTAAACCGTTTAACGGGCGTTCTACGCATCGTGGTGGATGCGACTGCACAAACAAGTGGTGCGCGATATTATAAAAACGACGCCCTAGTCGTATTATGAAGCAAAGCGATTAAAGCAGGCGAATGAAACAACGCCTGGATATTTTAAAGCTAAGTGGTTTTTATAGTTGTTATTATGGTTACCATGGAGAGCATGATTGTTTATTCCGCCTACAACGGTGTATGCTTTGAGGATTTCTTAGCCGAATTTCAAGTGTTAGCCATTGATAAGAAGTGGATAAAGAGCAATTGGGCTCTGATTATGGGCGCATTTATGCAAGGTCCAGCCCGCATTTATTATTCCACGATATTATATAATGATCAAGAGATCAGTTTCGAGGCAATGTGTGACGCACTGAGGAAGGAGTTCCCGTGCAGAGTGCACAAGGGAGTGTGTGTTCCTGTTGTGCAGGACACTGTAACAAATGTTGTTGTGGAGGATGTTGTCCCACCTAGCGCAACGCAAGAGCTGTCTGAGGAGTGCGGACAGGATAATTTTGTAAATATGTGTGTTGATGCTGTTGTAATTTCTAGCGCAACAGAAGAGAAGGTGCTAGTTACGGAGCCAAGCTGCCTTGTGAGCAGTGATGATGATGATGTTGTGAGCAGTGTTGATGACGACGTTGATGATGTTGTTGGCGCTGACGTGCGAAGCTGCCTAGACAGCTGTGATGTGGATGAGGAGACCGAAGTGTTCGAGTCAGAACACGAGGAAGAACTGGACGAATCGGGTCGGTCCAGTCCTGTTATTAATGATGATTCTGTTTCAGAGCTTAATGATGAATTTTACCATGATCACGATATAGCATTTAATAAAAACGACATCGCTGTTGATCGTGTTGATGAAGATGGTCTCGTATCCATTTCATTGGATATAAGTGTCCAAGAGTTGGTTGTGGTTGACGCGGAGTCACCTGCATTGAGTGGTGAGATGGTGCAGATGAAGGAGAATGAGCCGTTAGTTATTCCTTCAACGTTAGAGTTTTCGGAGATAGCGGCGGAGGAGAGTGAGCATTTTGTTAGTTCTTCAGCGATGGTGGTGACAAACACTTATCGTAACTTGTTCATACAACGGCGCATGGTTAAAGCTAGAATTAAAACAATTTGTAATGCTAAAAAGAAAAATAAACATAGAAATAAAATTTTCTTGAACGGCTCTGTGACATATAATAATAATGACAATTTCAGATTTAGACGTCTTCAGAATATGACTTTGTATGTCAGAAAAATTAAAAGGAAAAAGTTTGTTTCCAAAATTATGACCAAAAGAGGTCATAGGAAAACTCGTAAACTTTTCATAAATAAATTTTCATTTTTACAGTATGGGTTTACACAATCAAATAAAAAGAGGTTTAGATACATTTTTAATAGATGGAAGTTTTCACTTTTTAGAATTATATAATTACGACTCCAAATAGTTTTCATATCATGTCGCTGCATAATTTTTGAGATAAGTAGTAGCGAACAAAAACTTTTTACAGCTAAATAGGTTAAAGACTTTTCTTTTTTATGTTGATAATTAATTGTCAGTTTTAGACATATTTGCCACTTGTTGACATGTCTGTCATGTGATCATGTCAAGCAGATGTTACAATAATGACCGGGGGGGGATTAATGATTATGCGCAGCGACGTAGTCAGCATAATGCTCTAATCAGTTGTGCTATAAATAACATAAAAAAGGCGCAAGTTAAGCAGAAAGCGGCTTACGATAAGAGAGCAAAGATAAAAAACTTTGTGCCAAATCAGTTGGTTATGGTTTATACGCCGAGGCGAGTAACTGATAAGAGCCTAAAATTATGTAGGTTATTTAAGGGCCCTTATCAAATAGTTCGGAGATTATCGAATGTAAATTATGTTATCAGATTGAATAGAAGGAGCAAAGACATTATACATGTAAATAGATTAAAACCTTTTTATGTTAGGATTTAATTGGCAATACTTAGATGTCATCTGTCGACATGTCAGTCATGACGATGTCATGTAGTTGTAAACATGTTGGATTCATTATTTTAGCTAAGTTGTAAGATATAGATTATTGATGCATGTTTCTTTGTATTTATTGCATATGGTGATCAAAAATGAATGAGATGCGGCTGGGTGAGCGTGTGGAATGTCACACCTCGCCGCGTCAAAGCGTCAGGGGGAGCGACACTTCGTCTTCTTATTTCTCTAGTGCCTTAGCAGATTAGCATGATCGTGCTCCAGAGCATTTCAACATATTTTATATTTTATTTGTCGTGAGAGAAGGGGTGACACCCGTCCTGAGTTGAGGCCTACTTTGCTAACGGGGCGTAGCCTTGCAAAGTGTGTCAGGTTGACACAATTGGTCTAACTGAGGATGGGGTACCCATATCTTGGTACCCGTATGGTAGTTTCACATCTGGAGTGTGGGCATGAAATGTTTTTATTGGTAGCCTTTTCGTCTCAGTCTTTCCCTCTCTCTGACGCAATAGCGTTCGACGGAGTGTAGGATGCCGACGTCTAGTCTTCTTTGCAGTCAACCCCTTCAGGGTCGATATGAACTTTCATATCATTGTTTGTTTTAGAAGGCTGGCTGCACCCTTTGCCCCGGGTTTTGGTGCAGAGGGGTTCAAACTGGCCTAGCGTTAGTTTGTGTGCACATTGGCACACATTAATGCATTCATGGACTCTTGTGATGTCGTAAGATTCGCTTTGCCAGAGTTGAGCCTGCCTTTGCAAAGGCCAGACCTTACATGTAGATTCTCCCGGGGTTAGGTAAAATCATGTTAGGCTAGGTAGGGATAGGAATAGATAGATTCGAATGCCAAGGGTAAAAGGGCTTAGTTATTTTAAAACTAAGTGTTCCCTTTTACTCAAGGGGGGCGTAGCTGATGTAGAGCCTTAGAGTAAAACCTTATGTTATACATGGCTGGTAAATATCTGACGGCATTCGAACCTTTCAAATGAATAAAAAGCTAGATAGGTTTTTACGTAGATTCTAGACTTGTCGTCCGGCGCGGAAGCTAAACAGATGTATTCGTTATAACAAAGTGAAAATATAATAACACACGTTTCAACTGGAAAAGTGTTTATCTTCATAGTATAGAAGCCCTATACCCACATTACACGCTCTACCACTGAGCCCCCTTAGTAGAGGATCTTCCATCCTCTACAGTACCTACCTAGAAGGATGCGAAGTTTTCCATGTGATCGAGCACAACATTGTATGCAAATCTTCACAAAGCGTCTCGTCACAGGATATTAGGTGTCCCATTGACGTGGACTATGCGTCGTTGTGGCCAGTTGTGGCGCGCGTTTCATGTTACCTGAGGCTGTGCATTCAAGGAATTTATTTCGTTTCTGTGCGATAATTTTCGACTTCAACTGTTAATAACGAAATCAGGAAACAATCAATTGTATTAATTTGTTTTATATGAATCCGATCGTACCATTTCTGTTCCATCTGCCTTCGTTACTCCAACTTCTCTGCACGTCATCTTTATGTCTCCGTTCTCAAACTCAAACGGGTAGTAAATAACTAAATCTTGCCAATTCTGAGTAAATCTGATTTCTTGGCTTCGGGAACAAGAGTCAGAGTAAAGATAATTATAGTTTGAATTTGTCTAGGGCGGCGATGATATATCGCATTGACAAAATAATGAAATTCCATTCCCTATTTAACCCCTTTAATGGATAGGTAGATTTACTGATTGATGTGTTATCTTTGATTCGCAGAACGGAGACACAAAAGTGCCGTGCCGGGTTGATGGGATAGTTATAACGAGAACAGATGGAACAGAAATGGTACTACCGTCTTCGACGAAAAGTAACCCCATATACAAAATTCAATTACATGTAACCCAATTACACTTTGCCCGACCCGGGAATCGGACTTAAGATATCATTTACCACTAGACCAACGAGACAGTAAAGTCGAGGGAAACTAGAAATATGTATGTTATTGTATAACCTAATTGATCGATTTGTGTTTAAGACTGGAGCATAATCTGGCTAGCCCCTTTCGCCAGAGAACCGATAATCACAGAATAAGATGCGGTTTTTTGTGCAGCATCAACCATGATAAACACAATCCCGTTAATATCCCACAGTAGAGTAATCAGAACACATCATTCTTGAATCATCTGTATGGTGCTGGATAAAGAATAGCAGCATCTCATTGTGTCCCATGTTACCTGAGTACAGGCGGTGCGTTCGAGGAAATTTTCGACGTCCACGTGGGCGAAGCCGCTAGACTAAGCTAGTCAATAACAATATTAATCAGTAATGATTAATGTTCGGAAACTCCATTACTGCAAAATACTTAGGTCTGTGAGGTTAAAGGTGCCTCTGTTATCATTGCCGTTTAGATAATAACTTTGTTAGTTAAAGGTACCTAAGTTTTTTATTTGTTTTCGGGAATAACCAACAGATATGTTTTGGGAATTTCGTCACTATCTGGTACATAAGCGATAGCATTCCTTACGGTTTTTTATTCCTTGCTTGGCTTCAGGAGCAGTGGTACATATTAGAGAATCAGCAGTAGGTGGATTTAATATTTGTGTTTTATTGTGATGTGTCTTTGGATGATTTTCAACCGCATTCAAAGACAGTTTAATGCAACATCAACCTTATTTCAACAGACATAAACAACTCCGTTAATTGTCTGACTTGTACGTGTCAGAAATCCTATTTTAACGAGGATAAGAATAACTATGGTTTTATCTGCTTATTAACTAATTATTAATTTTTAATTATTAACTTATTAATAATTATTGTTTACTCTGCCTCTTGGTGCCAAAGTGCTTGGTGTTGTCATAAAGTCAGTTTTATTCAAAATTGGCAAGAATTTAGTTATTTATTATCCGTTTGAGTGCATCTTCAGTGTTTAATGTTAATCCACGAAGTAAAGTAAATAATTGCATCGCCTATTTTGGTGCTAAATAATTTTATTCATATAGTTAGTTTTGGTTATCAAGTGTTACCCAGTGCAACCCGTGTTACCCAGCAACTGGGTTATGGAAGTCAGCTAGACATGATATTGAGCTGCATCCGGTTAGACTGGAAGCTGACTCCAACATAGTTTGGAAAAAGCTGGGCAGATTTACTGATAGAGTTCGTTTTGGGTTAGAGGTCAGTACGTACTAGTTTAAGATACTGATGTTTTATCTTTTATTCGCAGAACGGAGACATAAGGATGACGTGCCAGAAAGTTGGAGTAATTTTAACGATGGCAAATGGAAGAAAAGTTATACTACCGGATAAGACCGCGTATTATAATTTTCCCGACTTACAAGATGTTGTTAGCACTTATAGCTTTGATACCGCATATCATTATCGTTTCGAAGGCACTGCAAATCGCTAATTTGATGTATAAATAATTATTAGTTAATAACGAAATCAGATATGATGACTAGGGTTAGTAGAAACGCTGTAAGAACATACATAATTAGATACTTTAATACCTGGTTTTTACCTGGACTTTATGTTATGAGGAGGTCAGGATGTACGAAAATCAGTTTTATGATACTTACACTTAAAAAAAAAGCAATTAACAATAAAATCTACTACTAATTGATATTGAGATTGTAAACTATTAAACGAATTCTTTTGGATGTATACATTTTAGGCTGACTGTAGGTACCTACCTAGAATGATGCGAAGTTTTCCATGCCATCGACCCCAGCATTGTAAGCAAAGCTTCACAAATCGTCTCGTCACAGGATATTAGGTGTCCCATTGACGTGGATTATGTACGATGTTGTGGCGCGCGTTTCATGTTACCTGGGTAGAGGTAAATATTTGGCTGTGCGTTCAAGGAAATTAGTTGTCGTTGAGATATTTTTGTGTTAATCCCGCTAATATTATAAATATGTGAAGATGTTTAGATGTTTGAAAGTTTATTACTCAATCACGGAACGAACGGCTGAACGGATCTGGATCAAATATTGCACACAAATAGTAAATAACCTGGATTAACATGTGCCCTGGAGAAGCTCGCGGCTCAGTAATAACAGCCGCACGGATAGATCCATCCGGTTAAGCTACGCTAGCCCGGGTTGATCCGTGGATGGGTGACCGCCTTTACATTTTGAGACTCCTCCGTACCTCAGAAAGCACGTTAAGCCGATGGTCCCGGCTGTCATTCATGGATCTTTGGCTGTCGTTACGGGTAGTCAGAAGCCCGAAAGTCTGACAGCCAGTCTTACCAAGGGGTATCGTAATACCCAGTTAGTGACTGGGTTTTAGAGGTCAGTTAGGCAGTCGCTGCGTGTAAAAAACTGGTATTCAGCTGCATCCCGTTAGACTGGAAGCCGACCCCAACTTAGTTCGAAAAAAGCTAGGCAGATTGAGTGTGTTACCGTGAGATAATTTCCAACATCCACGCGTGTGAAACCGCTGGCAGGAGCTGTTCACTAATAATATTAATCAAAGATGATTGATTAATAATAAATTCAGGCTCCTTCGAGTTTCAAACGATTCAACAAGTAAATCATAAACTTCTTCAACGAGAAAATTAAAGAGACACAATAATTTCCGATTTGCATAATCATTTCTACAGCGGAGGCATGAGAGCATGAGGTCCTAGGTGCGATTTTATCATCTGGCTGGCCAATGTTATTGGGGTTTTCCACCACGAAGTTTGTGGTAGCAGCCCGGTACCTAGATTTGTACCCGTTTGATGGCAAAAGTCTCGCCTATTACATGGGACTCAAATAATATAACAGGCGTATGTGTGTGTACGTGTACAACAGGTACAACTCTGCCTAACTATATAATGTAGTCATTTTTTATTCCGTAAGTTACGACAACGTTTTCTGTTCAGAGTTTACCTATAAGTGATTGTTACACTTTATTCAGAATGTTTGCTTCTGTCTCATTTGATTGTACCAGTGTATACAATTGTTGGTGAACCTAATAAATAAATCAATAAACTCTTCGGGATTATAGTCGTAATGGTATGTTACGTTATGTTACCAAAGTGAAGGTAACCAAGTATGTCTATTCCCGACCTTACAAAGTGGTATAAAATTTCACATTTCATAAAACAAGATGGTTACAAACGTCAACCGTAAAATAGTTATTTTACGGTTCAAGATAACTCGATTTAAGTGCATAAGTTCATGTATATCTTTGGAGCACATTTATGAGCGCTGTGTAATATTTTCACTCTTAAAAACAGAACATAACACTTTATTTATGACTCCAAGTCCTTTTATATTGTTTGATATTTAAGGGCCTATTAAAATTAGGTGCGGCAATTTTTTTGTTAGCACGTAGTAGTTACGTTAAAGCTGTGAAAAGTACTAAGTTTTGTGTCAGAGCACATCTATTTGACGACACGGTTTATGCAGCGGTTGAGCGATTGACTGCTGCGCAGCATGTCGCGGGTTCGATTAGTGTTTCTAGTATTTCTTCCGGGCCTGGGTGTTTTTTTATCTATAATATGTATGAATTTACAAAAAAAAAATAAGTAGTTTATCAGCCATCTCGTTACCATAACACAAGCATTAGGTTAAAAGTAACGTTATTGACTACTCTTTCAAATACCCAATTCTTGATTGGCTATGTTCTAATAAATCTACACTAATATTATAAAGAGGAAAACTTTGTTTGTTTGGTTGTAATGAATAGGCTCCGAAACTACTGGACCGATTTAAAAAATTATTTCACCGTTGGAAAGCTTAGTTTTCTAGGAGTAACATAGGCTACTTTTTATAACGGGTCCCACGGGAAAGACCACGGGAGCGAAGCCGCGGGCAAAGTGCTAGTAACTCATAAATCACAAAATAACCCAACAGTGTACTTAAAGCAACATCATCCAAAATACATTTACAAGTAACACGCTACACTTGTAGTACATAATACCCAGGTACCTACTTCAAACTTTACCGTTCTGCATCGCTCCCGTGACTTAGTTCCCGGTCTAACGACTGTTTTATTGTTGCTCTCGGCATGACTTGGTCAGAGAACCGACTTGTACCGAAGGCCGGCTTTATACAACAAGTGATAAAAGGCGCACTCACACATAGAAGTGTAATATAATATCCTTGGACATTTCACACAACGCCATATAGTCCCAAGCTCAGCAACCTAATGCTTGTGTTATGGTAACGAGATGGCTGATATACTACTTATATACATTTTTTTTTGTAAATACATACATATTATAGATAGAAAAACACCCAGACCCGTAACAAATACTTGCAGGTCGTCCAAATATTTGTTCCGTGCGGGAATCGAACCCGCGACATGCTGCGCAGCAGTCAATCCCTCAACCGCTGCGCCAACCGTGTCGTCATAAGTGTATATACCTAATGAGATCTCAAAACAAATACCAGTCGCGAGTGCGCTTGCACTCACTGTACGTGAAGCTTGTCTAAGTGTGCGTGCGTTTTCACTTGTTCTATGGAGTGCGCCTTCTGTATTGTGTACTATTCTGTGGCTCTGTGAGAGAAAATTACAGGATAAAATAATCTCGGTTTTTATAGCAGCCAAGTATTGGAAGACTCACCGACGGAATAAAATGACAACTTCTTAGAGACGTCGGGATTTATAATGAGATGGTTGAGTCTATTGTCGGGCTTTTCATAGTTTTTAAATTTCTTTTTGATCGCAGTTTTGTAAGAAATAGAAAATAGGAGAATAGTAAATAGAAGTTGTTACGATTATTTGAATGGCTTGGCTTGTTATATCATGCTTAAAACGTTTTGGCGTACCCAATTAGCTTGATTTGGGAAATTAACTTTCTTCCTTACACCTGAACTAGTAAAGATTTATTCACGGCTCACTAGCATTCTAGCTCAGCTTGAAGCTAGGCTAAAACTAATAGAAAATTATTAAAAACACGATTCCATACTTCGTTACTAAAATGGCCACAACGATCAGTCTTCTAGCGAATCGAGAGAGCTATTGATGCAACAAATATCAAAACTAAGTTATCATAAAACTGAAACATTAAATTAAATACGAAAACATTCATTAAAACATATCAACCAACATTCATCCAATCACAAACAACTTCACACAAAACCCTTTGAAAACAAATGAATTTCGGCAAAACAACTTACTGAAATAATAAAGCCGCAGCTTCACCGTTGAGGAAAATTTGCTACTGAATACATCAGACAACGGTAATTACCCAGTAGTAATTAAGTTAATTTACGGCTCGCGACTGTGTAGATCCTGCTTGAAATATTTCGATCACGTTCGGAGCACCCTGTTCAAGTTTAAATTCTACTCAAGTAAGTCGACATTTATTTTTTCTTGCTTCATTCAGCATTGTGGCTTGAATAATTTGGTTTTGCTGTTGTTTTATAGTTTATGGTCTTCGCAATTAATTCGGTACATATTTCAGCTAAAGAGAAATGTCTTAGGTTGTTTTTGTTTCAAGTTGCATTTATCAAGTCTGTATCATGTAGACAATTTAGAATTTCATTAGATTAGAACATTCTAATCTAATGAAATTCTAAATTCCAACCGCGACTCGAAAGAACTACATACTAGGCACATGCCTAGTAGGTATGTAGTTATTTCAAGTCGCGGTTGGTTCATGGATGGGTAACGAGTATTTAATTATTTGAAGACAGAGAGAAAGAAAGAGCCCGCCATACCTTGGAATGAACGTTAAGCCGTTGGTAACGGCTGTCATTCGTAGATTATTGACAGTAGACAGGGCCAGAAGCCCACAAGTCTGTCAGTCCCATAAGGTGGGTGCCCATAAGGTGGGTGCCTGAGGTTGGACAGATCCGTCGAGGTCCCAGGAAGACGCTGGCGAGATGAACTGGACGCGTACCGCAATGGATAGGTCTAGGAAAAGATATCTGAATCGATTTGGGAAAGGCCTTTGCTCACCCATGGGACAGTATAGGTAAGCAACAGTTTTTCGAGATTGGACGTTGAAGGCAGAAATGAAGCAGCATTTGCGCCACGCTAACCTCAATTTTGTCGGAATAGTTCAAACAACACTTAACCTAACCTTTGAATAGCCCCTGAACACAATTTCCTTCGCAAATTATTGCCGGAAATAATAATGACGCACACAAGGACTTATGTGCCCCTGAATATGTACGCAACCCTTAAGGGCGGGCTACGAATAAATTGAAGTAATATTTCATACTCAGACGTTTCAGTGAGTGAACGGAATATAATGCGGAAACTAACTTGGTTCCACTTTATTTACACTTATGCAAAAAAGTTGCTCGTGGATTATGACAGGAGATGATGTATTTGTGAACTTTGTAGGTCAAATGAAATTTCGTAGATTTCCTTGTAATATCTATTGGCACTAATATTATAAAGAGGAAAGATTTGTATGTACTTATGTTTGTAACGAATAAACTCAAAAACTACTTAACGGATCTGGATGCAACTTGGCACAAAGACAGATTATAGTCTGAAATAGCAAGTTTTTTTATCCCGGATAAATGTACGGTTCCCGTAGGATAATTTCCTACATACACGCGGGCGAAGCCGATGGCAAAAGCTAGAATTTTATAATTGTTGAATATGTAGACTTTTAAAGCATTCAAAGCAACATCCAAATTAGTAATTTTCGTGCAATTTTTTATTTAGATCACGAGTACGTTGTTCAGCATCATCCATTGAAGAAATCTTTAGTGTAGGAAGCTGTCCCTGGTTTCCTCCGATCCCAACTCATTATAGCAGGGCTTACCGTACCTAGACCTCTACTCAACATTAATCTAAACTTACATGATTATTATATCTATACGCAGGTAAACAAATATAACTCATACACAATTCACACACTGACGCACACACACACACACACTATACACACACTCACGAAAACACGATCACGCACACACACTCAAAACCCACTCGCATAAATCACACGAGTGCGCTTCTTCTTTTAATGTCACCATTGTAGCACCACGTTGTATAAATACATAGATTTGTTATCTAATTTTACATGTCATAGTTACTACCATACGGGAGGTCTACTACGCAGAGCTCTTTGCTTCATTATTCCGTAAAGATAAAAGAGTATTCATTTTTACCAATAATGGCCCATAAATTATAGGTAATCGGTCATTAATTTAAGAGTTATCGTCTACGATACGCCATAGTTATTTGTACGCACAAATTAAGTAGGTATGCATAATCGACTTATTTACAACCTATTAACTGTATGAAGACAACCATTGTTCCTTATCGCCAAACACAATTCCATAATCTGAGTAAATACTCTTTCTTATCACTTGATGAGTGTTACGGCTCCCACAGACCGGCGAGATTTAACAATTACTAAGAAGACTTCATGGAAATTGTTCTACAGAATCGCGACGCACCGTCACGTTGCGCCCGTCTGCAGCAGTCTTTAATCTAGTTCAATCAGATCTATGGTAGATGGCTAGTGATTTAATTTTAGATGTAGCCTTAAGGGGTTACTACACGTGTCAAAGCTCAATCGAGCGTCATCAAAGCTGCATTATAGCACGTGCAGGGGCACAAACCGAAATATACCTACGTCGACTAATTTCAAGCTAGAATAAAACTGAAGACCTGTATCGGTTTCGGAATTATCCAGCAGTGACTTGCAGGCTTTGATGATGGAAGCCTAAGCATAGTTATTTATTTATTTAACCATTTATGCACTCACATAACAGACAAGAAGGAAGCAACAGAAAATACGTACAAAGGTGATACTTATTTCTAAAAAAATCTCTTTCAATGCTGAAAGAGAAAGGAAAGGAACGGTAAGTAGATTAAAAGAGATGTAGACAATGTGTGTAAGAGTAGAAGAGAAAACAAAATACATAGATATGAATGACCAATTCATATCTATGTATTTTTATTCATATCTATACTAATATTAAGTAAGTGAGTGTTTACTTTTGTATAATTACATAGGCTTAGTTTTAGATATTAAGGTACCATTAAGCTTTTTCTCCTAGTTCTTATAATATTCTTTATTTTTTATACAGCATAACTTTAAATAGTACTAGACCAAAGTAGTTGGATTGTAAAGTGATGGCCTGAAACACAGGTTTAAATTAACCTAGATCGGGCTGGTCGCTACATAAAACTGCAATTCCGAACAACCATTACTTGCACCTATAATAAAATCTTAGTTTTAGGCACTTTAATTGTATGGAAAACTTATAACTGTTGGCTACATGTACACTTTTTGTAAATCTTTTTATTTGAAATAAATTATTATTATTATTATTATCTATATCTATACTAATATTATAAAGCTGAAGAGTTTGTTAATTTGAACGCGCTAATCTCTGGAACTACTGGTCCGAATTGAAAAATTATTTTTGTGTTGGATAGTCCATTTATCGAGGAAGGCTATAGGCTACAGCTATGAAGTTTAAATATAAACATGCATGGGAATATACATAAAAGAATATTAGGTAGAGTGAATCAGTTTGTTCTGCTGTTTTAATACTAGGAATAGCATAAAAATATCAGCCAATAGTGTTCCCACTGCTGGGACATAGGCTTTAGCTCTGTGAAAGGCTGTAATCCACCACGTAGGCTCAGTACGCATTGGTAAATGACACATGTCTTTTATATGCTTTCTAGCCACATAACCATGATATGACTAGACAACCATTTGACGTCTCATTGATTGAAGTGATTTGATCTCAATGATTTGAAGTCTCATTAATTAGGTAGGATAAGAACAGTAATGGTAGCATATTAAGCGGGATTGAACGAAAGAGTTACCGCTACCTCGGAACATAAAGGGCTTAGGAAGGAACATGGATGGGTTTTAGTCAGTAAGAGTCTGACATTCCCTTCCGAAGCGGGAGACCCGCTCCCCGCTCCCGCTCTGGGTGGAGCGGAAGGGAGTTTCATTGAATGATTTCCCACCCTCAAAAAAATGTTAGCACATTACCGTACTTAGCATATAAATTGTATTTCTTCAAAAGCCAAAGAATCAGCATTGCCATCCAACGTGGCAACGCTGCCAGCCTTTATTATTATTGGGTGGGTATATATTGGGTACGTTTCTCACTGACAGCGATAGGGATGAATTTTTTGACGCCCTATGAGCTCTTCCCTTTTTTTTACCACTTGTACTTATTGGATATATTATTTAGTTTAAGGTTGTATATGTTGTATTCTGAATTGTATCACGTTTTAATAAAAGCTAATTGGAGACATTATTTCAAATTTGTTTTCGAATTGTAGTTTTCATAACTGAAAACACGATACACACATTCAACGATGCCAGTTTTCAATTTGTAGTGTTTTTACTGTTACAATACGTCAGATCTTAACGTGCAGTTTGCGGTCTAGAACTACCCTTAGCGAGTAAACGAACTGGAACTAACGAAGCTTCGTACTGTGAGGTATGTGGGGCAGCGAAGGATGCAAGAATGCAAGGAAGCGGAACTGACTTATGGTCTAGCTGGCTTATTGGTACAACCCTATTGCTATTTGTTGGATTAGATGTCTTGAATTCTGTAGGTCGGTACTTCGTCTTCTTGATATTCCTATATATAGCAAAAAGCAAAATTGAGGATCTAAAAGTTTAAAATGCTAACGAATTTTATCAATTCTTGTCGTCAGAAAAGTTGTGAGTATGAATGGGAAGGTCTATACAAGTAGAGGAAGACCAAGGAAACGATGGGTGGATTGTGTGAAAGATGATATGGCTAGAAAGGGAGTGACTACTGAGATGACAACTAGTAGAGAAGTATGGAAGAAAATGACATGTTAGGACGACCCCAAACAAATTGGAATAAGGGCAGGAGAATGATGATGCATTTTATCAATTCTTTGAAGAATTACTGAATAAACTAAACCTATCTTTTGAATCTGTAACAAATATAGTTCTATGTCAGAATTCAATGTGTTAAATGTATTTTTGATTTAATTTTTTCTTGAGAAAATAACGGAGTATTGTATAAAATTACATTAGAATAACCTCTATTGCAACTGTAGAATCTACACCATAATCAACTAAAAACGTTTGTAGAAAACCTTCTTTGCAGCATTTCCAGTACCAACTAAATAAACACGAACCAAGATAGTGCACCCATATTACCAACGTTGTACAAAAAATAAAAATAAATACAGTGCAATGCAAAATAAACAGCACACTCCGAGTACGAAAGTAAACATTGTTACACTGTAGTGTAGGAAATGGGTCAATATAGTGCTAGTTATATAATAATAACGTTATCGGACCCTATGCATTATCATATTGTTTGTGAAGGTGGGAACGATAATGTGCGCAAAGAGGTAAGGAATTGAGGTCGTATTGAGTTGCGTATGGTATGATTGATTGCTTCACGTTTCATAAGCATGTGGTCTCTCTTCTTTCGTGTGGTTGGTGACTAACCTGGTGACAGAGTTTTTAGGCTGCCTATGGGCCTCTGACTTAGCTTCACAGGCTGTTGAGAAATAGCACGTGGTTAAACTCCTTTTGATTTCTTACAAAGTGTGAGAATAATATAAAGCTATGCAGGTATAGTTCCATCTCTTACCCAATGTGAAGCTACATTAGACTACCTCCTGGGAATCTCGGAGATTAATTTATTCTTCAGCTGAATACTAGTATTTTACGTGGAGCGACTAGCTGTATGACCTCTGCAGTCCTTCTATCTCCTCCTAGGTATCAAAACTAAACCTTCATGAATGAAATTGCTCACAATTGCTATAAATTTACAATATTCTCGTATCAACGGCAATTTTCACGCCTCCGGAGTTCAATCAACCTGATTGTATATCATACGAATACCGAAATTTTACTCTCTGTTCATTTACATATGCAGTTCTACGTACAGCAGGCATAATAGGTATATAAATAAAAATTTTGGTATTTTTCTTTGTCATGTTTATTTTAGGTAAGTATTATGAGACAACACATTGTGTAACCAACCCAAAGTAAAGTCGTTGTCTTAAAAGTTAACAATCCGTATCTACAAAAGAAGGGCGATATCAAAAAGATATTGTCTATGGCTTATGATCCACCTTTGTATGTGGTTGATTTTATTTACGTCATAAGACCAAAAAATAAAAATTTGTTACAATATCACTGGCCGACATTCGAAAAGAGTATGTAGGCATCCGACCAAAACCTCTTTGCCGTTTGAAATATAATAATATACCACCTTTGAACTCAGGCCTCAGGCACCAGTGATTTCAAATCGCCTTTAACCTTTAGATTTCCCGAAATACGGTGGTCCCGTTAGCTCTCAAATAAGCAAGGGTCATTACAGTAAACAGTCCATGTCCACAAACGAAGGACAAAATAACTCTCGTTTCTATTGTGACAGTTTTGTTTGTGACGTCATTGAGCGGAATTGAATTCGCGCGGGAAACAAAAGAGCGGGATTTAGGGCTCGCTGTTTACAATCAACTCGTATAGAAAGCGCGGGAAACGGTGTTGTTTTTAGAAAATGGCGCTGTGCTTCGAGTAAATAGTTCGTGGTTTGTTGGAATATAAAATAAAATTTATTTAATTTAGCAAGTTGATGAGATTATTCGTGCCTTTAATGATGAAATAACCTGAACAATAAATACGGGCAAAATATTTGCTTGGTAGGTCATACAGAATCTTTGTCAAGTTAGTGATAACTTCATAGTTATTATAGACGCAACAAAATGCGTGTTTTTTTTTAATTTCTAAGAAAAAACACTACATTTTACTAATACATTTATCTCTGTACAAGTGAATATAGATTTTTTTAAATAAAAAGGCAACCATACTATTTGCAATAAATGATTTGACTTTGAGTTTATGTGCCTATAGGATCCTTTACTGAATTTCAACTATCTACTACTAAAATTAATGAAAAGCGTATCACAACCCTTGACCTAAGTTATGTTTAACCACGAATCACCCGTGGTATAATCCATTAATGATATTGATTGATCACCTAATTTACTAACAAATTAAAGTAACATCAATCACTAAGCAATCTCCGTCAATATAAAAGTCATTCTCGGGTGAATAAATGTTTAAAGTTAAAGAATTTACTAAAACTGGGAGCCAAATTGATTGAATTAATATTATTTGGGTTAAAGAAAATAATGAAATTGTTATCTCTTTTTTGTATTTAGTTCTGTAATTTTCATGTCCATTAAGAAACTTTGTTGGAACCAAGTGTGTAAGAGGAAATTGAAATGGAATATCATAATGTTCCTTTTTAGTGTTGCATTTAGAGCAATCTTATATGTACATAAATATTCGTGAGCCTTCTATACTCTGTTAGCCGAACACAATGTCACATACAAGGCACGCAGCCTCCCAACGATAACCCACAGGTAAAACAAATAGCTTTAAAAAAAAACAATCCAGCCAGGTATTACTCTACGATGGGCAGATTTCAACAGTGAAACTGAACGCGATTATCGCATAAACTACATTTAAGAGCTGGCAGTGTCATTATTTTCCATTGAATGTTGACACTGATAGGTCTCGAACGCTTTTAGATGTGCTGATCGCGTTCAGTTTCATTGGTGGAATCAGCACTAAGTGAATTAATCCACAAAATAATTCCATTAAAATTGATACCTTCTGTAATTAAAGCTCTGTTTAATCCCCAATTTTCATATATTGCCAATGAATATTTAATTATTCAAATGTAACATAATCCTTTCATTTACGCAGGTTCTATTCAAACAAATTTACGGTCTGGTAACTTTAATGTTAAATTTAACCTCTTGGGTCAGACCATTGACCAGCATTATGCTATTAAATTAAGGATACCGTTAACATTAAAGATTATAACAATGGATATGACCACTATTGTTGGAGGGGTAATAGATCTTATCGTGGTGTCGACCCGTGAGGAATAATGCTGATTATATCAGTTTATTCAGAATTTTGTCGTAGCATTTAATAGAATATGGTATACGGCTGATAAAGTTTGATAAAGGGTCTTCATCCGAGAGTTTGTTCAGTCTATTATGTTGTAAGGGCCCGCCTCGCATAAAAGAGTTTGGGTAAAAATATTTTTTCTGGCCATTCACTGACATATGTTGAAGGTTACGTAAGTTTAATAAAGTTCTCTTTTTGGTCACCAGGTTAGTTGAACTTCAACCACAAAACAGATAGTTAATGGAATGTATTGTTATTTTTGTACTGGCAATTTCGCTGTTTTATTTCAATTAAAATTAAAATTGGGGAGAGCCCGAATGTTTGTTGTATTATAATCGAAATGCTGTAGAACAAATGTTAAAACAAATTCAAAAACTTTTGAAAAATTTTATTTACTTTATTGACACAGAATGACATTTACCCGCATTTTCGTAAAAAAACATGTGGTTTAAAAAGTATTAAAACCTGTTCGTATTAACATTTTTCGAATCATAATATAAATAATAATAGCTCCTTGTTTGTACAGAGGCCAGCACATCAAGTTACCACAATCTGTCAAATTTCTTTGATAGTTTTTCAACTTTATTGCAAAGACATAAGGTTCATTTTTAATTGAGAAAATTTGACAGTTAGGGATAGTTTGATGTGCTGGCGTCTGTACCATTGTAACTTTGTTCCTCTTACCCCATTAAGTATAATCAGCCTATACTGTTCCCACTGCTGGGACACAGGCTTTCTCTCTATGAGAGGGAGTGAGCCATAATTATTACCTACCCCATTATTTAATGATTATTTAATTATTCATGTATGTATGTTGGAATGGTAGGATAAATAAAATTCTGGTTACGCTCTACTCGATAAAACTATATTAAATACCTGAAAAAACCATATGAGTGAACTAAAAAATCATCAGCATCGTTTTAACAAAAAAACACAATTATCCAACAATTATTCCAAAATCACTACGTAGTATAAAGCAGTCGCTTCCCGCGTCCTAATGTCTGTATGTGTGTATGCTTAGATCTTTAAAACTACACAACGAATTTTGATGCAGTTTTTTTTAATAGATAGAGTGATTCAAGGAAGGTTTATAATTATGTAGGTATAAAAAATAACGAATTGTTTTACAACGAATTTAAAGCGTGCGAAGCCGCGGGCAAAAGCTAGTCAAATATAAAAAAAGAACTTGTCTCTCACTACCGTTTGGATACACAACATAATAGAAAAAAAAATACACATTGCACACATCTACTTCTCGAGGATAAAATAACAGAGCTCATGTGACAACTAGATTATTACATTACAGAATCAACAGTCGAAGGAAGTGCATTTAAAGCTATCACCATCTCAGGCATAATTAAACGTGTTTAAACATGACTCGAGTAACACTACCGCTTTAGTTAATGTATACTTAGCTGTCTGTTTAGAGTAATTAGAGGAATTTGCATTAAAAGCAGCATCCTTGATTATAATCACTTTCTCATCAGTTGTCTTTGAAATTATTGGAATTCGTATGCTTGCTGGGTTAACATTATACATATAGTATTAAGTTGGTTTGTATTAAGTTATACGTGAATTTTTTTTTAAGCTTTGTCTGGGTCTTTTATTGAACTGTCATAGAATGACAGCTGTGATTTGATTTTACAGGCAATTCAAGTCCGATCAGCGGTATTGTCCGAAAGGGTTACCACTACCCCGAAACATAAAGGGCTTATGAAGGAACATGGATGGGTTTTAGTCAGTAATAGTCTGGGATTCCGCTCCGCCCAGAGCGGGAAGGGTCATTTGATGATTTGCCGACCTCAAAAAGTAAAAAGGCATGTCGGTTGCAGGTAGTTTCCTGTAACCTACCTACAGTGAGTGGCTAAAGAGCATCGCAGTAAAAAGGGGAAAACGTATTTACAAAAGGTCCCATTAAAATAGATAGTCAATTTTTTTGGAAATAATTCAGACCACCAAAATAATAACAATGGTAAAAAAATAACAAGACATTGTCCATCACATAGCGATCGAAAACGATTGATCACGTGACATTTCAAAAGCTTACGCCAATTCCATACATTTCGGATTGATCTAATTTCGTTATCGTTAATGAAAATGCGACTTTGTCTAAGCTCCCTGAAGTAATGTAGGTTATATGGTCACATCTCAATGTTATTAGCATCATCATCATCTGCCTAGCCTTTTCCCAACTATGTTGGGGTCGGCTTCCAATCTAACCGGATGCAGCTGAATACCAGTATTTTACATGGAGCGACTGCCTATCTGACCTCCACAATCCAGTAACTGGGCAATACGATACCCCTTGGTAAGATGTTATTAGCATATATGACATGTTATTGCTATCAGACAGTCTCAGGAGACAGCATGTTAGTTCCACAAACATAATAATATTACGTTAGCTGGTAGTAGGGTTGTCCAATCTCTCATAACTGTATATTTAATTTTCATGCTACTTAACTATTGAAACAAACCAGTAAAGACTAGTTGGATATTAAAAAGCCTAAATTTTGCAATATATTTTACAGGGTCGCATAAAATAAGCTAGCGAAACTCCACAAACGTAATAAGATACATAATGAGAATTAAAAAAAAACGCTTTGTTTCATGACCCTCTATGCAGGACCAGCGACGGCTAATAATGTAGTTAGTTGAAATTATGTCTTTAGAAAAATTTTGTTTTGTTGTTATTGATACTTTATATAGGTACCCATCACACCTGCAGACCCAGCTAATCATCTTTGAGGAAACCTGCATCTTAGCAGCAGGTGGGATCTTGGTGGGAAGGCATGCCTCTGAGATATTTCTCAACAGGATGTGAAGCTAGGTCAGAAGCCCGTGGGCAGCATAAAAAAGTTTGATACCACTAGTCACTAACCAAACGAAAAAGAAAAAAGCAGTGGAAACATGTTATAGGCTGGTTATGCTTATCCTGATGTACAGAGGCCAGAACATCAAGTTACCACAATCTGTCAAATTTGATAGTATTTCAACTTTATTGCAAAGACATGAGGTTTATTTTTAATTGAGAAAATTTGACAGTTAGGGATAGCTTGATGTGCTGGCGTCTGTACGTGGCGCACGCCAATAAAGCTGACTCGGCATTTTTTTTCTGCATCTTCATAAATCACTCAGTCAATTAGTGAAAATTGTATATTGTAGCTTGATGTGCTGCCGTCTGTACCGACTTAACTGTTAAAATAAAAATAATAAAAGTAAAAAAAAAAAAAATGTTTTCCTTTTTTTTTAATTTTATCCTCTAGTACAGTCCGCGAGGTATAAGCTGAGCTTTGCATTAGTGTGAGTGAGAGGAGCGCGGCGAGACAGAATGGCGCCGCGCCTCAGGCCGGTTACCCAAAATCAGTTTAAACCACCGGGCGAAAATGGCGCCGCGCCTAAGGCCGGTTATCACACCTACACTATCCATGTACACTCACACAAATGCAAAGCTCAGCTTATACCTCGCGGACTGTACACAGGTTCTTTGTTTTCTCCAACTAGAATTCTATCTAATCAGTCAATCAATCTGCCTAGCCTTTTCTCAACTATGTTGGTGTCGGCTTCCAGTCTTACCAGATGCAGCTAAGTACCAGTATTTTACATTCTACATTGAATCAATATTTAATCTGTTATTAAGGGTGACTTATTCTAGGTCAAACGAATTGTCGTTTGACCTAGAATAAGTATTTTATAATGTACTAGCTTCCGCCCGCATAATATGTCGACAAATTTTACACATGAACCTTCCTCTTGAATCACTCTATCTATTAAAAAAAAACCGCAATCAATCCGTTGCGTAGTTTTAAAGATTTAAGCATACCTACATAGGGATATAGGGACAGAGAAAGCGACTTTGTTTTATACTATGTAGTGAAGTAGAAGTTCTAGTTTAGCTCCTAGATTGTAAGAGTCAATAGTATTATATAGGCAGCCTTGAAGGATAAGTCAATTCAATAAATGTAGGTATTTGTAATCAAAATTTAAGCTTTCTCGATAAACACACTAATTCCAGTTCATAGATTTTCGACGGCTAATTATTTGATAAGTTTAACCTAAGTTTTAGAAAAAAACCGGCCAAGAGCGTGTCGGGCCACGCTCACTGTAGGGTTCCGTAGCTTCCCACGCAAACTTAGTTTTTGTACTATTTTTCAAAAACTGTTTAACCCAAAAGGTTCAAAATAATTTTCCTAGAAAGTTTACATAAAGTTCTGCTTTTGAGAATTTTTTCAAATTTTTTAAACTTATGGTTCAAAAGTTAGAGGGGGACACATTATTTTTTACGATTATTTCCGAAAATAGTAATATTATAAAAAAATATGTAAACTATACAGTTATATAGAGTTCTGTAATAAATACCAACATTTTTCGTCAGCAAAAATAACTTTGTTTTTCATAGTATTTGTATGAAAAACAAAGTTATCATTTGCGTTTTTTTGAAAAAGTGCTATATAACTCAAAAACTATTCAACTCATCAAGTTGAAAATAATTTTCCTAGAAAGTTCATATAAAGGTCTACTTCTGTGATTTTTTTCATATTTTTTAAACTTATGGTTCAAAAGTTAGAGGGGGGGGGGACACATTGTTTTTGACTTTCGGAGCGATTATTTCCTAAAATATTAATATTATCAAAAAATGATTTTAGAAAACCCCTATTCATTTTTAAATACCTATCCAACAATATATCACACGTTAGGGTTAAAATTAAAAAAAAAATCGCTCCCCACTTTACGTCTGGGGGAGGTACCCTAATAAAAATGTTTTTTTAAATTTTTATTTTTGCACTTTGTCGGCATGATTGATATACATATTGGTACCAAATTTCAGCTTTCTGGTGCTAACGGTCACTGAGATTATCCGCGGACAGACAGACAGACAGACAGACAGACAGACAGACAGACATGGCGAAACTATAAGGGTTCCGTTTTTTGCCATTTGGCTACGGAACCCTAAAAAAGCAAATGCCACAATAATGTTGACGACACAGTGTGCGCAGTGGTTGAGCAATTGGCTGCTGCATGTCGCGGGTTCGATTCCCGCACGGAACAAATATTTGTACGACCTACAAGTATTTGGGTGTATGTCTATCTGTAATATGTATGTATTTACAAAAAAAAATGTTTGTAAGTAGTTTATCAGCCATCTCGTTACCATAACACAAGCATTAGGTTGCTTAGCGTACTACATGGCGTTGTGTGAAATGTGCAAGGATATTATTATTCGTTTATCAATTTAATTTCTTATTGAATACATTTTTAAATGTTTTTAGTTTAGTGGTGGGCCGATGGCGGGAACAGGGTTCAAGCCACCGGTGGTTAGGGCTGAAGAGACAAGAATCTCCTCACAATGCAAGCCGTATCGAGGAGTACTGCCTTCTGAATTGGGCTCTTGATCCAACCACCTAACGAGAGCCTCGAAAGGTCGAGTCTTTCTCTCGGCCATTTTATTATTAATGTTATTGTATACGATTTTTTATGTGTCCTCATTGTTTGCCTTTACCTGGGTCAAATCAATTTTATTTTTTTCCTTTCTAATGTTTATGTGACCAATTCACCGTGAAATTCTGCTATTACTAAAATCCGTTTCAAACACGTAACTAATTAACAGCAATTGATACGGGATTTAAAGTTAATTAAACGAGAACAGTAGGTACAAAACAGAACACTTATTAGGATATAATTAGGTAAAACTATATTTCACAGCTACAATTTCCAGACAATTACTGTGGGTAAATTATCTAGTTTTTATCTCTTCAGATAGCATCGTCTAAATGGTATTTTCGTGACTTGTAATTGCTGCAAAAATTTAATGCGGTCATCGTTTTTCAAGAAAAATCTTGATAGTGCATTTTAACTACATAGTTCGTTTTCATAACGTAACACATTTATTTATTTATTTAACTTTTTTTTTCACGAATGAATCTGAAATATATTTCAATAATAATAATAAAATTTAAAAGCTCACAAATTAAACTATAAGTACTTAAATTAAATGACGATCTAACTAACTATATACCTACAAATAAATACAAAAACCAGGACACTTTTAGGCGTCAAAGTACTCATCCGCATCGCTGTCGTCCGGAAACGTGCCCAGAAGACTGGCAGCATTGCCACGTTGAATGGCAATGTTAACCCTTCATAGCGCAAGATGTTAAAATTTTAAAATAAGTACCGAAACATGTTAATCAAATAAAATAAAAATACACGTGTTTCTGGAAAAAAATATATTTTTTAATTTATTCGAAAAAAACAGGGTTAAAGGGAGTGTTACAGAAATGTCACACTGCATCAAAAGTGTAACTTAACTTAAGTGAAATTGTCTGAAACAATTGTTTTGTTTATTGTAGCATAGAGCTACGCCACATTTCTCGCACATTGTTTGTGAGACACCAGAGCAGTTTGGAAATTTGCAGCGTGTTCTCTTTTCTGTCCAAACGGGCCAGTGTCCTGTTTGATCTTGCCTGATTGCCATTGGAGGAACATGTTGTGCTGGACCTTTGTGTCGTTTAGCTTGAATTTCGTTTTCGATGGATCGACGGCTATTTATAGTCGATGGTACACCAAGCTTACATAAAGTTGTTGCAACTTCAAGACGAAAATCAGCAGAATTCAAGGTTTTATCCTGCAAACCCTTTGTGTTGCGAATTCTTTTATAAAGAAGCCATGCGTTTGCCATGCTCAAATCCAGTAAATGGTAAAACATCCGAACCTGCCACCTTTTGCTGCGAAGCTGTATTTTGTAGCGTCCCATGATGCTATCGATTAGATCTACGCCACCCATATGACGATTGTATTCTCCAACAATATTTGGACGATCAATTGATACGTACTGCTTGTTCTTCTTGTCATACCGTCTCACCTGGGCTTTAGGCGTTTCTCCTACAAAACTTGATGCCAAAGTAACTGTCTTATTATCTTTCCAGGCTACAGTAGCTATATCCACACCGTTGACATCAGCAACATACTCAACAGAATAGCCTCTGTCTTTCTTGGACATGACTTTGTCTGTGGGTAGCTTGCAATCTGGGATCCTGTTTCGACGAACAGTACCAAGACTTAGTATACCATTTTTTGATAAGTATTCTATTAGTGGCAAGGATGTAAAGTAATTGTCAAAATACAATCTGTAATTTTGGTTGTGAGGTATTTCTCGTGATAGACGCATGACAACATTTGAGGATGCGCCTAGATCAGGTTCATCGGGCAGTAGCACATTTTCTTTGCCAGTTTCAGGTTCGATTTTGTACGCAAATCCAGAGACTCCACTGAGAACGTATATCTTATATCCCCATTTATGTGGTTTATTTGGATTATACCTTTTCAAGGTGTTTTTGGCTTTGGTGGAGCATATTTGCTCATCGACGCAAAGATATTGTTCTAATGGAACTTTGGCAAAGTTTTGGTTCAAGTTCTGAACAAGAGGTCTAAGTCTGAATAGTCTGTCAAATTCTGGATGATCGCGGGGCAAGTTTTTGGAATTGTCATTGAAATGTATATTTTGACGAATCTTTTCAAACCTCTTTACGGACATCATCGATTGAATTAGAGGAGTACCAATAGTAGCATTCCAATGACTGGTTACTCGAGGAAGCTGAATCAATGACATGATATACACTATGCCAATAAATTGCTGAATGTCTGTACCATTAACTCGAAAATTATTGTTGGGATCCTTTTGCACAATATATAAGTTAGTTTGTGTTGCAATGAATTCAAACAAATCTTTGGGAAACAAATATAAAAAAACCTGAATCGGTGTGTCAAGGTCTAAGATATCAGCTGGCAAATTTTCGTTTCCTAGAAAACGCAACTGTTGCTCATTCAAAACCAGACTTTTCTTCTTCCACCGCAGGTTGAGTTTTTGTGGTTTTCTAGGTCCAGGACGTCTCACTGGTTGCGATCCAGTTGGCGCAGCAGAAGTAGATGGAGACGGTTCAGGTTCACTATCTTCCAAATCTTGAATAATCTCCTCAAGATTCACTTCATCATCTTCATTTTCATCGTTAGAAAACTCCTCTAGCTCCATCTCATTCTGAACTTGATAATCTGGATCTGCAACACTGTCATCGTCATTTTCCATGCCATCTTCACTGTCTTCGTATGTATTCATTATATTGGCTATGTCACCATCCCGAAGAGGTCGATTAGACATTCTAAAAAGGAAAAAAAAATGAATCAAGGTCATCAGCTTCTTCATAAAGAAAAAAGTACCCTCGTTAGGCAATGTTACATAACTGGTACAAACACGACAGAAAGTCAAACTCATCGAAGGCATTGAATTATTAAAAAGTTTATGCCCAGGAGCATCCCTACATAGTATAAAACAAAGTAGCTTTCTCTGTCCCTATAGGTATCCCTATGTATGCTTAAATCTTTAAAAAGACGCAACGGATTTTGATGCCGTTTTTTTTAATAGATAGAGTGATTCAAGAGGATTTATGTGTATAACTTGTCGACATATTATGCGGGCGAAGCCGCGATCGGAAGCTAGTATTCCATAAAATGACAGGTGACAAGTGTGTCAATCCGACAATCTCACAATTTTGTAAATGTTTGTTTTTTCAAAGTGTTCCTAATTATGAATAGCTGTAGTGAAATTGTGAGCAATTTGTAATGTAAACAAAAAATATAGCATTCTATTAAATGGCGTAATAATATAACTGACAATGTGACATTAAATATCACCTGTTAAACGGCATAGAAAAATCAATAAAGTTGGTATCTAAATTACATTTTGGTATGGGGCCAGCACATGAAGCTACCCCAATCGGTCAAATTTCCTTGATAGTATTTCAACTCTATAACAAAATAATAAGGTTCATATTCAATTGGGAAAATTTAACAGTTTGGGTAGTTTGATGTGCTGGCGTATGTAGGTACTATACGTTATTGAGTAAATCAACGTAGGGCTTGTAGCTGACATGTTAGAGCGTGTGTCTGAGCCTACAAACATGATTTATGGCCACTAATTAAGTGTAGGCTTAATGCTTACACAAGTCCAACAGTCTAACAGCAAGATTAACCCAACTAAGTTACAATATTAAAGTTATTTTGTGAGGAAAGAGTTTTGAGAAGTTCATGTAAAACTGGGCTCGATACGTTAAGAACTTCTAATAAATTAATTGAGATATTTCGTTTTCAATCCTTTTGTTAATACATTTATGTTTAAATATAAATGTATTAAATGAACTTATTCAAATAAGTTCATTTAATTTACATATTATAATAGCAACGTACCTATACATACTTAAATTAATTGACTATCTAACTAACTAAATATAAATAAATACAAAAACAAAAAGGACACTTAGACGTCGAACTTCTCATATGCATCGCTGTCGTCCGGAAACGTACCCAGAAGACCGGTAGCATTGCCACGTTGAAAGGCAATGCTAATTCTTTGGCCAAAGAACAATCCAGCACCTCTGGTCACGTGAAGTGGCGACCAATCGGCGAGAATTTTTTTTAAAAGGAGTTGAGCACTCGTGCCCCATGACCCTAGAGTTTCGACCCCAAACGGCTCAAAACTGTAGTTACCCATCAGGTTACTGTATTTACGCCGCTTGAGGATCTCAATGTAATTATTTATTGAGTGAAGAAGAGATGTTTTTAATAACAAGTGTTGAATTATTTGCTCGAGTCAGGCTGAGGGCAGCTACCTCCTTTTTCCTTTGCGTGTTTTGGATTCAGTTGGACTTCAATGATGGATGTATTTCACAGTAGAAAAGACATTGATTGGTGAGATGATATCGTTATAACAGTCGTTTATTGGTTTTATTAGAAATTATATAAAATTATGGAAGCGCGTGCGGTATTTGAAGGAAATCGATCAATGTGTAGTTGACGAGAGTGACACTTTGCTTTGACTGGTCAACGCGCGACTTTTATTGGTCAAGCGCGCCGTCTGATGCAGCTTCAGATCGCCTCTTCATCTGACAAGATGATAAAGAGACATCTTTATGTCGATAGATGGCACATGTGGCAACAACAAGACAGACAAGGAAGTCTCAACCGTTTCACTTTGAATAATTATACAGGGTGAAATTGCGGGATTGTCCGAATGCCGTACCGCTACCCCGGATCATAAAGGGCTACGGAATGAACATGGATGGGTTTTAGTCAGTAAGAGTCTGACACTCTCTTCGGCTCCACCCAGAGCGGGAGCAGTCATTGGATGATTTCCCAGCCTTAAAAAAAGGGTGAAATTGAATTCATGGCATTCTTTTAAGAGGTAATTGTTCTCATCATTATGAACAATTTTTACTATGGGAACAAATTTAAAAAGTGGCTGTGACATAAAGATTGACAGATGTTGAAATTATAAGTGTTTTTCATTCCATTATTGTACCTATAATATCAAAAAAGGAGAAATAATATTCGTTTATAATCTTGGGTTTACACTGGTGTAGGTATTGAATAATAGTTTCGCAAAACACAACGCCACCCAACGCCACGTACAGTTGCATAATAAGTAAAATTATACATTCAGTCGACAATTCAATAGTGTCAATTACAACGCCTACCGGTTCCCCGCAATTACTACATAGTATCCCACAAATGTGAATCAGTATTCACAGAAGCGAAAATTATGTGAATTTATACGTAATCGACGACTGCCTCGTTGGTCTAACGGTTGCAAGCGTCACTACTGAGCATGAGGTACTGGGTTCGATTCGCGGGACGGACACAGTATAATTGGGTTTTTCTACCTGAACTTTCTAGTACTTGCTTGGATTTGGGCCCTATTAATGGCAATAGACCCACCCCCTATAGACTGAAACAAACCTGGCGAAATGGGGGTATACTACAGGTACACCGTGCTTCGGGTGACAGATCTCGGCGACACTTTATATCGTGTCCTGCGTGTCCTGCCGTATGCATGTTACAGGAACTTATGGACGCTAGTGATGGCGCCAAACACGTAGCCGAATTCTGGGCCGAGTACATTAAGATTGCCATCGACACGCTAAGAAGAGAAGACTGGTACACCTCTGCCTGACCTTTCGAGGGAACAAGGCGTGATTTTATGTATGCTATACGGTCTAACAAGTGAATTGGTATAAGTACAGGCAAAAAAAATATCTTTCCTATACTCATACTGCTCATACTAAGGAGCTCGTGGCTAAGTACTAACAGCCGCACAGGTCGGTTCTTCAGGTTAAGCTTTATTGGCGGGGTTGGCCGTGGATGGGTGACCATCTTTACATAACGAGATTCCTCCGTGTCTCAGAAAGCACGTTAAACAGGTCCCGGCTGTCATTTGTGCATCTTTGACAGTCGTTACGGGTCGTCAAAAGCCCGAAAATCTGACAGCCAGTCTTACCAAGGGGTATCGTATTGCCCAGTTACTGAGTTGTGAAGGTCAGATAGGCAGTCGCTCCATGGAAAATACCGGTATTCAGCTGCATCCGGTTAGACTGGAAGCCGACCCCAACATAGGTAGTTGGGAAAAGGCTTGGCAGATGATGAATCATACTGCCGATATTCATTTTTATTGAGTGCGTTGAGTAGAGGATGACCAAAGACACGATGGATGGATTGGCTAAAAGATGGATATGGCTAGAAAGGGAGTGACTACCGAGATGACGACTAGTAGAGAAGTATGAAAGAAAAAGACATGTTGCGTCGAACCTCAAATTAATTGGGATAAGGGCAGGAAAATGATGCTGCGGTTTAACTTTTTAACCTTATGGCATACTTAAGAAAGTTTTGTAAAAGAATTGACTACCCAGCACACTCACAACATTATTTAAAAGTAGTTGCAAGTTAGCTGCCTGTTTGTTAAATAGATTGTTCAACTGTACATCATCGCAGTTGGTCCGCTGTACAATACGCTCGATTGAAATAGATTTTGATTGGTCACCAACGGATGTGCACCTATTCATAATATTTCAATAGTACCGAATGACGGTAAAACGACTATTGTGACGGCTGATGGACTTAAAATGCTTTTTCGAACCGTTTAAAATTATTCGTTCAGTAAATAATATGTGATGCATTATTCATTTTTGGGTTTCAACGTTCGTTGGTGTAAAATTGAAATTATCGTACGGTTTTCTTTTCAGAATATTGTTTGTTCTTTATTTGCAAAATCTTATTTAGTATGTACAGACGCCAGCATAACAAGCTATAAAAACTGTCAAATTTTCCCAATTTAAAATGAACCTTATGCTTTTGTCATAAAGTTGAAAGACTATCAAAGAAATTTGACAGCCTGGGGTAACTTGATGCATTGGCCTCTTTACCTACCTATCTTCAAGATTTTTAAGTTATTGCATTATTGATTGCCGTTAATAATTCTGTAATTGCATCTTCTACGGTAATCACAAAATTGGACTCGGTTTTAACATTACAGAGATTAAGTGCCAATTTCACCAATGACACTGATCAGCATAAGCCGCGTTCAAGACCAGTCGGTATTAGTATTCCAGGAACTGACAGGCGACAGACCTTTTTGATTTTGAGGGTAATCATCTAATGACCTCTCTCGCTCTGGGTGAAGCGGAAGTAAGTGTCAAACTCGTGCTGACTAAAACCCATCCATGTTCCCTTTCGGACAATCCCGCTGACCCGGAAGGCGACAGAACTTAAACGGAGTTTCTGTTTTGATTGCGTTCAGTTTTATTGGTGAACTTCGACCTAAATATTGAAATGAAGTACACAGATCCACTAATAACAATTTAATAAATAAAGCGTTAATAACACCTTTACTCATCACTTCTTTCAATGAGTATATTAATTAACACAAGGGAGACTAGAAAGTAGGTAGTATATCATCAGACTTCAATAAGGAGGAGGTTCTCTACTCAATTGTATATTTTTGTATATTAATTACGCGATTATTCCTCCAATTAAGAATTGACTTTGAAGATTGTTTTTTGTTTGATAGGTGCGCTCCAGAAGTGGTCCCATAATTTTTTTATTAACTTTCTGTGGGTACCTAGTTATTGAATTAGTTTCGATAAAACGTATGTAATACACTTTGGGAGTTTTAGTAATGTTTTAATACTTCCGGTCGCTGTTGTTTACATAGCAAGTGGTATACGACGGTACCATAATTAAAAGTATAGTGAATAATAAAAAAACTTGCTTACTAAAAAAAAACAACCGTCTGAAAAATTGTGGCATAAATGAAAATACAAAACCATAGCTACCGACTTCCGAAATTAAAATAATTTTCACTTTCGAGTGTTTTCTCGGAAGCGGGCTGTTTTCTTTGTTCTTTTTGTGTGTTTGGTAAACAATCAATACTATTATCACGAATTTTTGTATCAATCACTCTTAAAATATGAACGTCATCATTATTGCCTAATAATAACACACACACATACATACACACACAAAACACACACGTATAAAACTACTTTAATTAACCATAACTGGATGCATATTATACCCTCAAAATCAAAATCCTTTTGTTTACTAAATATGACAAGTACAGACGTACACTTTACCCAACGCTTCCAAAGACAAAATGAATAATTTATCAAAATGGTCTAATAAACAGTCTGTTACATATCCTAACTATTTCATCTAAACTAATAGTATAAAGCTGAAGAGTATGTTAGTTTGTTTGAACGTGCTAATCTCTGGAACTAAAGGTCAGATTTTTTTTTCTGCATTTTATAGCCTAATTCTAAAGAAAGATTAAATGCTATTTAACATCATGCTGGGACTTTCAGGAGCCGTGCAAAAACAAAAAAACGCTAAGCTATATGAAATAGCGCGAACGAACAATGCGATGCGACGGGGTGGGTCGGTGGAACAAGATATTTCACGCGGGCGAAGTCGCGGGCAGAAGCAAGTTCTTAATAGAAGTATTGTTTCTTAAATAAGGCGTTTATTATCATGGATGGATCAGTCCCGCCGGTGTTTTGTGCCCTCCTCATTGTGCCAGACACAATGAGTCGATTAAATGAGTTATATTAGGAGCTTTATTAATCCATTTATTAAATTGAATGTTTTAGATGAACTTCTATTTTGTAGGTATTTTGGTCGATAACCTTTTTCTTCATTTTATGTTTTATTACCTTCTGGGGGTTAACCACCACATCTTATAGAAATATTATTTTAATATTACTTCACAGTGGGAAATAAATGGAGTTTTACGACGTCTAGTATAGCTCCGTCTCATTCTCAACTGAAGTAAGATTATATTAAAACTGCTATTTATTGAATATATTTCATTATATTTATTACTTTTTTTTGTATTTGATTTATTTTAATATTAATTCACAATGTGAAAGAGATGGAGCTATACGTCTTGTATGACTCTGTCACACTAAAGTACTATTAAAATAATACTGCTATAAGAGGTGTTTGTTTTGGTCCTGAAATACTTATCTTTAAACTTAAATTACTTCAGAAGATAAGTTAATAGCGTAACTATGTATCTAGTCTAATATATTCACTACGAGCTACAACCGTGGCGTACCCCACGTGAAAACCAAAACTTTTTCTAAAATAAAAATAGCCTATGTTACGCCTTATAACTGCAGTGGTATACTATATATAGGCCAGTGAGTACCATCAAAATCAGCCCAGCCGTTTCGGAGACTAGCCGATACAAACACACAGAAGGACAGACAAAAATTTAAGAAATTATTTTATTTATTTGTACAGATTATTAGAAGAAAATAAACGGAACAGACTAATAGACACCAAATTAATGACCTAAAGTAAATTGAACCTGATGACATTACAAAAACCACTCACACCAAGTTCATCTGGCCACAAGACTGAAAGCACTAATGAGATTGCATTCTTTAATCAACACACTACATTAACAATGCACATTTTCACGACCATGGCTCACTCGCTCTTGACCGCCATGTCACAATATAAATATGAACAGTACGGAAACTACGAACTAACGTTCGAAACGGCACACTCACACAAACACGCGAATCTACGAGACTCCTAAGGGGTTGTCGCGGTGCTGTCAGTCGCGAGTGCCGCGTCAAGACGAGTGATTGTGTAAAAAGTTTATCTCCACAAAATGCCACGAGCATATTGCGTAGTATACGGCTGTTTGAACTCGGCTTCATCAAAACCGGAGCTTTCGTTTTTTAAACTCCCTGCTGATTTTGAAAGGTAAGACTGATTTATCTATATCGAATTATAAGTCCGCGTGATTGATCAATAAATTCGTAAATTAATTTGTAAAACGAATATGGTGGCTGCTGCATATTTCTTATAATGGGTGTCTTTTCATGGTTTTCTCATAGTACCGTCGAAATGTAAAACCAAGATGGCGGCTGCAAAAATTATCGATGTTTTCGTCATGGGTGTCGTTTTCATGGTTTTTGCGGGTGTTGAAGCCTATATTGCTGTCAAAATAGAAATCTAAGATGGCGGTTGCAATATTTATATTTTTTTGGTGATGGGTGTTGTTTTAAAGGTTTTCGAGGATGTTGAAGCCAATAGTGCTGTCAAAATGTAAATCCAAGATGGCGGCTGCAAAAAATAATGTTTTACGTCATGGGTGTCGTTTTCATGGTATTCGAGGGTGTTGAAGCCGATAGTGCTGTCAAAATGTAAATCCAAGATGGCGGCTGCAAAAGTTATCGAGGTTTTCGTCATAGGTGTCGTTTTCATGGTTTTTGAGGGTGTTGAAGCTGATATTGCTGTCAAAATAGAAATCCAAGATGGCGGCTGCAAAAAATAATGTTTTACGTCATGGGTGTCGTTTTCATGGTATTCGAGGGTGTTGAAGCCGATAGTGCTGTCAAAATGTAAATCCAAGATGGCGGCTGCAAAAGTTATCGAGGTTTTCGTCATAGGTGTCGTTTTCACGGTTTTTGAGGGTGTTGAAGCTGATATTGCTGTCAAAATAGAAATCCAAGATGGCGGCTGCAAAAAATAATGTTTTACGTCATGGGTGTCGTTTTCATGGTATTCGAGGGTGTTGAAGCCGATAGTGCTGTCAAAATGTAAATCCAAGATGGCGGCTGCAAAAGTTATCGAGGTTTTCGTCATGGGTGTCGTTTTAATGGTTTTCGAGGGTGTTGAAGCCGATAGTGCTGTCAAAATGTGAAAATAGGACAGAATTTTTTAAGAAAGTTATTGTTTAGCTTACTCTTGAGTTGTAAATAGTGGCTACAATGTTAAACTTTTTTGTTATAGACCTGAAAGCTATCTTTTTTTAACTTTCATGGTTCATACATTTTAACATATCTTATTAAAATGACTATTTTATTTTGTTATCTTTTTCAGACGTTCCCAATGGCTTCGCTTAATATCTCGAGACGATTTGATGAACAGACCGCCACAAAACTATGCCGTATGTGAAGAACATTTTAGCACTATGGATGTTCTAGTGGGAACGCATCGCAAGAAGCTAAAGATAAACAATAATCATATGAAAATAAAATGAACAAAATAAGTAATTTGCATAAAGTATTTTTTTATTTAACTTAATTGTTGTCAAAATATGGTGCCAAGGTCATCCTATCCTTAGTTGAAACGCATAGTACGGTGCGCGACCGCCGGGTTAATCAGGCATCGGCGCCACCTATGCGCCATGCCGCGCGCCCTTCCGACAAGGACCGCACAAAACATTTTCGTCTTTCCGCGGCTCACGCCAAAACTTGTAAAAGGTTACGCCATACTAATAAAGCTCACAAGTTGTTGTGTATTCATATCAAACTGTTCCGTGTTATAAACAATCTTCTTTTACCGGTATTAACCGAAGCCATGAGATTACCTATTTACATTTTATTAGTAAACAAACGAAAAAACAATCGAGTTGAAATAACTAATTTCAACTCGATTGTTTGAGAACACAAATATTTTAATAAATATAGTTCAGTTTCAAAAACATTAAGAGTGACAACCCTAGTGCTGCAGTGGAGCGTAGGTAATTATTTCAACAAATAGGCTTAGTTTCCATACTGTTCATATTTATATTGTGGCCATGTTCAGTCCCACCTGATTGTTCTCCGCGTCTATCCGTTCTCCCCTCTACTTGTTTATGGATAGTTACACAGAGCAGACGCACATATCTCTGCAATGTTTACAAAATCGTTCATTTTCTTATTATTGGTTCTAGTATACGAATCGAAGTGTCAGATAAGAACAAGGAAAGTTTTTGATTCCAATGGTTGTGATCTAGGTGATCTTGTTGAAGAAATTGCAGCGTATGAAGCCGTTGTAAAGAAAGTAATAGACTATACGGTCTTGGGACCGTTCAAAGGGAAGACTTATGATGAGTGAGTATTGTTATATTTTATTATTGGTTTCGTTGTAAAATTGGATTGTTGAAGGATTTCACTGTTGGATCTGTTACAAGATTTATATTAAGTGAAGGGTGGGCGTTTTTGGGGGACTGTCTTATGTAACTTTAACCTTCAAAAAGTGCTGATTTTCAATCTAGTTTGAATAAATGACTTGATTTTATTTTGATTACTCGCGGACAATAAACTGTGGATTTAAATAGATATTGCATGCTTGGTGATGTTAATCTACTGTGAGTTGTAATCTATACTAATATTATGAAGAGAGTTTGTAAGTTTGTGAGGTTGTTAGGAGTAATGTCTAGATTTACTGAACCGATTTTGAAAATTCTTTGGCAATAGGAAGCGTTATTTGTGTCATAGGCTATATTGAAAGGGTAAGCGGGTTTGTCATGTCTATTTAGAATTCAGTGGGATTATCCGAAAGGGTTACCGCTACCCAGGTACATAACGGGCTAAGGAAGGAACATGGATGGGTTTTAGTCAGTAAAAGTCTGACACTCCCTTCCGCTCCACCCAGAGCGAGAGGAGTCATTTTTTGATGATTTCCCACCCTCAAAAAAAAGGACCAATTCAAGGGCAAACTGTTTACTACTAGTTTTATATATTTGTATCTTCTTTAGTAAGTAAAGCTAATAAAGAAAAATAATTGTGTTTTGACTAATGTCTTGTATAAATTATATCTATCTATATGTTTATGACATTGTACTTAAATGTTAATGTAACATAATGTTACATTGCGTCACGTTTTATGTTTGAAGTCTAGTTAACAGTTTTAATTTACTCCGTCACAACAATACATTGAAGATATTTCTTAAAGTAGTTGGTATTTGATTTATTCTTCATTGTGATGTGGTCTTGGTTTAACAGTCTGGTGCAATTTATTATATATTACTTCCTTTGTTCTAAAGTTACTGACCCGGAGGCTAGATTAGTGCTCGGTTCTAGCAGTTACATTAGTGCTCGGTTCTAGCAGTTACATTAGTGCTCGGTTCTAGCAGTTACATTAGTGCTCGGTTCTAGCAGTTACATTAGTGCTCGGTTCTAGCAGTTACATTAGTGCTCGGTTCTAGCAGTTACATTAGTGCTCGGTTCTAGCAGTTACATTAGTGCTCGGTTCTAGCAGTTACATTAGTGCTCGGTTCTAGCAGTTACATTAGTGCTCGGTTCTAGCAGTTACATTAGTGCTCGGTTCTAGCAGTTACATTAGTGCTCGGTTCTAGCAGTTACATTAGTGCTCGGTTCTAGCAGTTACATTAGTGCTCGGTTCTAGCAGTTACATTAGTGCTCGGTTCTAGCAGTTACATTAGTGCTCGGTTCTAGCAGTTACATTTGACAAACTACACCATAACAAACAATTAATCATTCGAATTTACTATCAACTACAATATAACAATTCTATTAGGTAATGATCCAAATTAATACTATCAAGTGGAATGCGTACAATTGAAATTTCTCACACACTTTGATAAGATATCAACGAAATCCACAAGAAATACTCTCAAAGCCTCTTGAGTATTAAATGTCTATCAAAAGTAGACATAAGTTATCGTATATACATCTTAGACATTCGACCATCAATTTGATAAGATACTAAGATATACTACAAAAGAGCTCTCATTTTATCGAAACAACTCAATGTCTCGAAGACATTGGAAGAAAATGAATTTCGATCGCATTGTGTTTGTAACCCTTTTTATTTTCATCGCGAATGAAGCCAAGGTTTTGAACGAAAATTTAAATACATGCCAGGATTTGTTGGGAGATGAATTGATAGAAGAGATATGGACTTACGAAAATGTCAGGGATGAGATTCTAAAATATGTTCTCGATGGTGATTTTAAAGGCAAAACTTATGATGAGTAAGTGCTTAGGCAAATAAAGAATGGGAAAAGCGCAATCGTGCTGTGATGTGATTGTATTACGGTGCAGTATGTGGTTTGTATAATATTTTTTTAATTACAGATTGGCAAAGTTTGTGGATAAGTTTGGTGCGCGGCCATCGGGAACGGAGGTTCTCGAAAAATCTATTGATTACATGATTGATTTGTCTCATAAAGAAGGCTTAGATGATGTTGTTACTGAAGAGGTTGAGGTGAGTTATTATTTTGTATGAATACGATACTAACCGCGAACTAATGAAAGAGTTTATAATGTTATCGCATTGATAATTTGTTAAAATAAAATTGTAAGTTATACTGTAATTTATTATGCTTTTTTTTAAAATAATTAATAGGGTTGATGACTTAAATTGATTTTTTAGTCCGTCAGCTAGATTATTGAATAATATTGGACACGTATTTTTTTTGTTTTCACGTAATCAAAAGATTACGTCGATACATTGTGTTAAAATATGGCATGACATCCTTTGTAGATTTAATATGAGTTGTGACGTAGCTTGCCCCCAGTTCTCAACTTTAATGCGTTTTATGATAAAGACAAAAATATTTATCTCTATATTATTTTCATTTTTTTTACCTTTTCATAATCCCTATTATTTCGGTTTACCATAAAAGAAAGAAAGAAAAATATTTTACTTGGAACACGCATAGGCAATACAAACAGTAAAAATAAAACCAGCCAATGAACATTAAAAACAAAACGTATAATGCGTTTATAATGTAACTACACAACTGACAGTAGATATAGGATTATTGTAATATTTCAGGTTCCGCGTTGGGAACGAGGCGCAGAAACGATGACTATGCTAGAACCAAGATTCAAGAAGATGTCGATCTTGGGTCTCGGTCGTAGTGTCAGCACACCTATTAATGGTATCACTGCAGAAGTGGTAGTGATATCAAATTTTACACAATTGGATCATATGCCAGCCGAAAAGATCAATGGAAAAATTGTTCTTTACGTACCAATTTTCACGACTTACAGTGAAACTGTGATCTATAGAACACAAGGAGCAAGTAAAGCGTCGGCTAAAGGAGCCATTGCATCCTTGGTGAGGTCTATAACTCCCTTTTCAATCAACGCCCCACATACAGGTTCTCAAACCTACAGTGATGGTGTTAAACCTATTCCAACGGCAGCAATCACTTTGGAAGACGCTGATTTGATAACAAGAATAACTAACAGAGGTGAGAAAGTCAAACTACATATTCTTATGTATTCAACTTTACAAACTAAGTCATCGAGGAACACCCTCATTGATTTGAAGGGATCGAAAGACCCGGAAAAGCTCGTCATAGTGTCGGGACATATCGATAGCTGGGATGTTGGCCAAGGAGCTATGGATGACGGAGGTGGCCTTTTCATCAGCTGGGCGGCTCCAGTGATTTTAAAGCGATTGAACTTGATACCAAAGCGAACCGTCAGAGCCATATTTTGGACAGCTGAAGAACTTGGCCTGATCGGTGCACACGCATATGAGAAAGCTCACAGAAATGAGAGCCATAATATTAACTTCATAATGGAATCTGATGAAGGAACATTCGCTCCTCTGGGACTGGTTGTTGGTGGCAACGAAAAAACGCGTTGTATTGTGGCAGAAATTTTGAAGCTTTTCAAATCAATTAATGCGTCGACTCTTGTAGAAAGTGATAGTCCAGGATCTGATATTTCTATATTCACCGGTAATGGTATACCTGGAGCTAGTCTTCACAACGACGATGGGAAATATTTCTGGTTCCACCATACTGAAGGAGATACTATGAATGTTGAAACTCCAGAGAACCTTGATCTTGGAGCTGGATTCTGGACAGCAGTAGCATATATAATCGCTGACCTCTCTGCTGATATTCCACGATAAGTCACGATAACATTTCTTTTTAATGAAAAATGTTTTTTTTGCTAATTTAATGTTTGCGAAGTTATGCATATTAAACAATGGTTACATAAAATTTGTTTCGATTTCTTAGTCATCCATTTGTCTCATATATTTAGTTTTTGATAAACAATCTATCTTATCTCTGATAGGCATCAAATAAATAATCAATTGAAACCATATTTAATATAAATGTTCCTTTAAATAAATATAAACCTCAAGTAAAAGAGGCACAAGATAGGAAAAATCCCTCAATCAATTTATATTTTGGAAATCTTCCACTCAATTTTTCTACAAGTGTTCTTAAATCAATGAGCGTGAATCCTTTATCTACAGTTCATTTTCTTTTAGGATCGAGCTCTTGGGATCGGCAAACGGGATACGGTATATTATAAAGATATTTTCTATGCCACAGCAAAAGAGAATTTTCTTTTGCGAGCGATCCACCTATCGATAAAGGTCTTAAATTATGTTATCGTGTCTCAGCCGTTGTAATAAAAATAAAACAAGTAAGCTTCCCGACAAAATGTTGTATTGAGCGTGTAAGGTAGAAACTGATTTTTATGAGAATAAAGAATGATGATGTATCTTTTGTGGAAAAGAAAACTGTTAAATGAAACAGGAAAGAGGCTGGAGACTGCTTATAAATTGATGAAACAATAAATTGTCGACATGAGCATGACAAATGACATAAATATTCTTTATACCTTTAACATACTTCCTTCCCAATTAGGCAGCAGCAAGGATAACCTCCACAATTGGGCGTTCATATCCATGAACGCGGACGGACATACACATCGGAGATCAGAGTCATCCGACTCTGATCTCCGATGTGTATGTCCGTCTCTTCACAAACAATAGCCACCTCGCACAGCATGTCCTGTCACCTGCACACGTGAGGACTTAATGGCTACCTCAAAGAGCGGTGTTTGCGTTGCTCAATTTAGGACCAAACAAATTTTGAAAAAATGTAGGTATATAGTTTTCCGTATTATTTTTACCATGGATACGCTAGGAGGAGAGGAGAATAATACAGCGTCAGTGTTGGTTATTATTTATTTAATGAAAAACCAATATCTTAAAATCAATGTAGTCCAGTGACTTCAATTAAATACGACATCCTAATAAGAAATTTCAACATTGAAAGTCAATGAATAATGTAGAACTTCTCGACTCCGTTAATTGAAAATGTAACAAAATCACAGACATCAAAATTTAGGTCGTGCGCTTTGTAAATAAAATGTTTTAATGAATTTGCGGACAATAGGTTCCCATCTATAATTTCGCAGGCTATTATTACATGGAGGCAGGTCGTTTTGTAGGAAAATGTATATTAATATTAGACTTTGCCATCTACCTGCCTAATTATATTTTTTTATAAGGACCATTTTGTTTTTTTGGAAATGGGTAGGTAGGTCTATATTTTGATCGCAATAACTAGCAAGCTTTTGGACGTACGTTTTAACTACAATAGCTTACCATTTATACCATTCCACTTAAAAAGTCGACGTCAAGGGTTACCGTTACCCCGAAACATAAAGGGCTAAAGAAGGAACATGGATGGGTTTTAGTCAGTAAGAGTCTGACACTCCCTTCCGCTCCACCCAGAACGGGAGAAGTGATTGGATGATTTCCCACCCTCAAAAAAAAAAAGTGTGACGCGTAGTTCGCGTGTGGCAATGCTGATGCCGCCACACTATTATTGTTTACGGGCTTAATGACATCTTTATTTCAGTTCACTCAGTATTATGTAATTATTTATAACGTAATGATGGCCCTTCAAGATAATGTACTGGCTTAAAATATTCCCTCGTTCAAAAATGTTTCATTAGCATTTTAAGTAAACAAAAAAATAACAAAGAAAAGTGCTAACAATAGGAAACCGACGGACTTTACCTGGCAATTTTATTGCAAAGAATAAAAAGTATAATTATTAGCACAAACAACTCCCGAAACGTAATGAAGAATGGAAAAACTTCAAGAAACGGTTTTCTTTTAAGTTTGTTTTATGTTTTCACTGGTGATGCTGCCGTGGTTCGCTTGTTTCTTTTGGAAGATTTTATTTTTATGAGTAACGGTTTGTTTTTAACCCCCGACGCAAAAAGAGAGGGGTGTTATAAGTTTAACGTGTCTGTCTGTGTATCTGTCTGTGGTAGCATAGCTCCCAAACGGATGAACAGTTTTCGTTTAGTTTTTTTTGTGTCATAGATAATTTTATCCCGAGTGTTCCTAGCCATGTTTCATGAAAATTTACTCAGCCGTTTGAAGATCATCAGTTCTTTTCTTGTTTATGAGGGGATCTGTCTTCCTTCCATATTTCCTATCGATTCGAAATTTGGTACCGTATAACTGTGTTGGGGTTTTTTTTTTAATTTTACTTTTTTACGTTTAAAGTCATGCTAAAAAAAGTTTTGATATAGTTTAATTTTTCTGATCATTGTCTGGATTTTTTATTGGAAAATAAGTAGGACAAATTGATAGATTAGGTCAATTTTATTATAAATTGCTATATTTTAATATCCGGGATTCGAAGAGCGCCTTTATTAAATTTGTTTTGCTGTAATCTTCCACGAGATTGCGGGTTGGTTCTAGGTCACCTCGGTTTCCTCACGATGTTTTCCTTCACCGTTTTGAGAGCTGTGGCGATGGTCATTACTAACACAAAGTAAAGCGCCTAGTACAGTCAACAGCAAAAGTAGATGATCAAAATCAGAAATTCAATACTAAAGAACGGAGTTCGCGTCAGACCTGTGTGGCGTCAGAGTGATTCAAAAGTTTGTGATTGGAAATTATATCAAACATTTACTACAGCAACTGGCATTTACTGGCAGCTGTAAGTCCATATATTCGGGAACACCGTTCATTAGGATTGAATTTCTGATTTTGATCATCTACTTTTGCTGTTGACTGTACAAGACATACAATTTTGCAAAAAGAAACACATTTACCTAAGGGAAGAATCAGTGTATTTATTAAGTAGATGCTAAGGTAAATATTTTTTGTAGAACTAAATGTTCTTACCATAATTTTACTAAGTAGGTACTGTTAACCACAGAGCTGTTTCTGCTGGTCAAAATTTAAGTTCAAAAGTTTTACCAGGTTTTTGAACAAGCTTAATTATTAATACATAGCTATTTAATACGTACAACTCTAATAACATAAAGATCTACGTTTTTCACATTAATAGAATATTTCTCTCAGCTGAATATCCAATCTTTTCTTATTCTTATAGCCGCTAGAGGGCGCTTTAACGCGTTTACTTTTTGCATCGCTCCGTTTTGCAAATTTATTTAAAATAGTACAACTGCATAACAATAGTATTTCTGTGATTTTACTCAAAGCTTAGACTGTGCTTGGTGTTGTATTGTATTAACTGTGCTAGAATTTAGCTTAGAACAGAACCTGATTGTGTGAAGTGAATAACTGTGTGCTTACGGCACACATTGCTGGAAAAACACCCAATTTGGACAGTAAATTTATGGTGTTGGACTTTGGGCACCCTCGCTAAGCGTATCCAGTGTCTATAAGGTAGTACAGTGTACCAAGTGATTATTCGTGTTATAAATTCAAACGACACACTAAAATTGCAAAGTCATTGTCAGTGCCTATCATCTGGCATTTACTGTGAGTGCACGAAGCGCCATCTATTGGTTCACTAAGGAATCACGCAGTCAACTGCGCCTACCGCTACGCGACGCAGTGAGTTCTCGACTGTCATCCAGCGATCGATTGGAGCTTGCGTTGCTGTTGTATTACGTTAGAGGGCGCTAGCTACACCTTGACAATCGCTGAGCTTTTTATTCAACGGTCTTAGTATTCGACTTTAGTCAAGATGGAATGCTGTAATGCTGCCTCGGCCGCGTTAACTAATATACTTAATTGCTCTGTATGTGGTGGTAAATACCACTTCGAGTGTTTGAGTCTGACTTCGAGCCAGTTTATCGCTCTTAAGGACGAATACAAGGATACTTGGAAGTGTCCTTCATGTTGCAACGTAACAAGGCGGGCCAGATCGAACTTAAACACTCCCGTGCGCAGCTATACTGAGCTCCCAGCTGATGACCACACCATGGATATGTCCTGTGATAATTTAGATCATAGTCAACTCAGTTCGTCCACCAGTCTTGGCGGTGATAGGACGCTGATCACTGATAAGCCGTCGCATCCTTCAAACTCCACCGACTTCGAGACATTCACAATTAACCTACAAACAACTCTTGGCCAATGGCGAACTGACATGAACAAAAATATGCTTCACATACGTGACGATATCAGGTCCACCTTGACTGATATCCAGAAAGAGATGCAAGTACTTCGTACAGAGCAAACACTCTTAAAACAGCAAGTGTCCACACTTCGTGATGACATGAAAGACCTGCAAACCAGTTCCCAGAACCAGGTCACAGAGCACGACATCCTCAAAAAGCGTGTTGATGATTTGAGCTGTAACACATCGTCACCTGAGTTTGAGTCAACGATTTGTAGCCTTGAAACTAAGATTGACGTTCTTGAGCAGCAGGCACGACAATGTAATGTTGAGATATGTAACCTGCCTGATAGGCGTAATGAAAACCTACCTTCCATCATTGAAGCTATAGGGAACGTCCTTAAATCCCCAATTTTACTAAAAGACGTTGTCGCAGTACATAGAGTGCCTCACGCTCACCAACAGACCACAAGACCAAAGAATGTTATCTTGAAGTTCACCTCTCGCCTACAGAGGGACAATTTGCTCAGCGCTTACCGTAAGGCTAACTCGTTGAAGACTGATCAAATTGGTATCTCTGGTACGTCTACATCTATTTATATTAATGAACACCTAACCTTAAAGAGGAAGCAGTTGTTTCGTAGAACCCGAGAAGTCGCAAACAGCCATAATCATAAATATGTATGGATCAGAAATGGTACCATACTGGTACGCGAGCGTGATGGTTCAACTGCCTTTGCGATACGTGGAGACAATGACCTTCATAAAATTAAAAAGAAAACGTCTGAATAGCTGCTTCCTCTTTATCGTCTTCCCCGTTGTAACCACGAAATATTATTGGCGTGGGTTCGTGTACTCATTACTTGAGCTGATTTGTCATCATTATAATTTTAATTGTGTTGTGCTGCATGTTCCTTTAATTGATTTAGTTTTAACATCTTTCAACGACTTATTAATGAATTTAATTGCTATTCAGTGTTATTCCATAATGTACTATTTTTTACATTCCTTTATATTTTATTTTTCTACTATCATTATGCTGATTTTCCTGTGTGAGTACGACATGGTGTATCTGTATGTTTACATATTCACAACCTGCTATCATTATTTGTTACGACTGTACCCTATGTGCACAATACCAGTTGTCTTATATACATTTGTGTTGATCACTTTGTTTAATGAATAACGCCGATATAACTATTTATTATCAAAATTGCAGAGGGGTGAGAACCAAATTAAATGCCTTGTATTTGAATATTCTGTCATCTTCATATGACATAATCATATTGACTGAGACGTGGCTTATACCTGATATTGCTAGCTGTGAGTTTGTAGACCCTCGATATGTTGTATATCGCTGTGATCGGGATCGCAACACAACTTGTAAACGTGATGGTGGTGGGGTTCTGGTTGCAGTGTTGCGTGGGCTCCGGTCATGTTTACTGGACACTCCAGGTCGACCAACGAGCATTGAGCATCTCACGGTTGGTCTTCCGAGTAAGAATAACAGCTCTAAAATGCATGTAGTAAGTGCTGTGTACATGCCACCTTGGGCATCTAGTGATATTTATACATCCCACTTTGATACACTACAGGACTTGTTAAATGAACCGTATATTGAAAATATTTTTATTGTTGGAGACTATAATCTGCCTGTTATTACATGGAATACTGTACAGTCTGTTGGGTCGCATCAGCATGCTGGTATGACGTGCTCTGGCACGTCCCCTGTATGTTCACATTTGGCACAGCTCATGTCTACTCTGAATGCATACCAATTTAACAATATACCTAATGCTAATGGGAATATCTTAGATTTGTTTATTTCAAACGCCACTACTACTACAACCCCTCCATTAGACTCACTACTACCTATAGACACACATCATCCTCCATTTGTTGCTACAGCCCATTTATGTGTCTCCACACAAGGTCTTACAAGGAAACCGTTGTGTAAACATGATTTCCGCAAGGCTAACTATGAGGTGATTAACGAGCTAATTCGTGAGGTTGAATGGGTGAACCTGTTGGAGCACCTTCCGTCGCAGGAAGCTGTACGATGCTTTTATGATGTTCTCGGTGGCATTATTGAACGCAATGTGCCGCGTGTCAAGTCCCGCACACTTGATTTTCCGGTTTGGTTCTCGGCTCAATTAATCAAAATTTTTAAGAGGAAACAGCGTCTTTGGGTTAAATGGAAAAAGTATAAGAATATCAAAGACTACAATGAATTTTCGGAATACAGAGTTACCTTTAAAGAAGCGTGTAAGACCTGCTACTCAACTTATATTAACTCAGTTGAAGATAAGCTTACCACAAACATTAAATACTTCTGGACATATATTTCAAATCGTAAAAATAAATCTAGTATACCTTCTTCTATGCACTATCAAAACATTAAGTCTAATGCCCCAGAAGAGATTTGTGATATGTTTTCAGACTATTTTGAGTCTGTATTTGAACCGAGCTCACCCTCACTGTCCGCTTGGACTCCACCTACTCAGTGTAATGCGAATGTTACCTTGATCGACAGCCTGCATATTGAGGAAAGCAAAATACTTGTAGAGCTGAATTTACTAGATCCGTCTAAAGGAGCTGGTCCCGATGGGTACCCTGCTATGTTCTTTAAGGCCACTGCTGGCAGTATCTGTAAGCCGCTCTTTATTATTTATAATAAATGTTTAAGCGAGGGTGTCTTCCCGGATGAATGGAAAGAGGCGAACATCACGCCTGTTCACAAGAATGGCTCTAAACATGACGTAGAGCAATACCGGCCCATCTCGATACTGTCGACCTTGTCAAAACTTTTTGAGAGGCTCGTACATAATCAAATCTATCCAATCTTACACAGCATCATCAACCCAGAGCAACATGGGTTTGTTCAGCGACGTTCGACTGTTTCTAATTTATTAGTTTTCTCCAGCTATCTTTTCGAAAATATGGACAGGCGGTTACAAGTTGATGCTGTTTACACTGACTTCAAAAAAGCCTTTGACAAGGTCGACCATGAAATTCTACTCAATAAGATTGCGTTCAATGGTATACGAGGAAATTTACTTCGCTGGTTCTCATCCTATATTAAAAATAGAACACAAAAGGTTGTCGTGAATGGCCATCAGTCTAGTGCAGTGCATATAACCTCCGGTGTTCCACAAGGTTCAATCTTGGGACCGCTTTTATTTATACTCTACATAAATGACATAAGCAATTGTTTTAAAAATACAAAGTTTCTTATTTATGCTGATGACTTAAAAGCTTATAGATCCATTCAGACTGTTGAAGACTGTCGACTGTTCCAACATGATCTGGACAGTCTCTCTGACTACTGTCTAAAAAATAAGCTACACCTTAATCTTTCCAAGTGCTGTTGCATTAGTTTCACTAAGAATAAAAAAGTCGTAAACTTTAAATACTCATTGTATGACACAGCACTCAGTAATGTATCTACTGTGAGAGATCTTGGTGTGTTAATCGATGATAAGCTGTCCCTAAACCAACATGTAGAAACTATTGTTAACAAAGCATTTAAGATGTATGGTTTTGTTATGCGATCGTCCACCGAGTTCAAGCGCATCTCAACGTATCTTTATTTATATAAGACTCTCGTGCGGTCGCAATTAGAATATGCCGTCCCTATCTGGAACCCTTTCTACCAGAAATACATAGACGAGATTGAAAAAGTCCAGCGAAAGTTCCTGCGAGCCATGCATTACAGATGCCACAAAACGTATTTGTCATACTCACAATTGCTTGATAAATATGGGCAAGTCAAGTTAGTATCTAGGCGTAAGTATTTAGAGGCATCTGTACTGTATGGTATTGTTCGCGGGGACTTTGACTGTATCGATCTCACGAACAAACTTTGTTACGTAGTTCCACGCACTGCTAATGTACGTAACAATCGTGCAGGATCCCTATTTGCTCTCAATGCCTGTCGAACTAATTCTGGTTTGCGCTGCCCTATCCGTCGAATGGTTGAAACTTATAATAGTAATTTTATTGATGTTGATATTTTTGTATGCTCAAAATCCAAATTTAAAAATTATGTTATGAAACTTATTATAAACCAATAATGTTATCAGGAATGTAAGCTAGTCTATATATTATAATTTTAATTGTTTTATTTTGTGTACTTTTTATTTAGCTATAAATGAATTGGAATTTCTATTTTGCATGATGTAATTTTAATTTTTATTTATTACTGTGATGTTTTTAATTATTTATTATTGCTCATTTAGTGGCACTCCTTATAAAATGTATTTTCTATATTTAATATGTGGATAATGTAGTGGGCTGCAATATTGTTAACGTTTTGTATGTTTTTTTTTCTTATGTATCACATATTGTAGCTGTTTATTGTCCCTGAATAAATAAAATAAAAAAAATAAAATTCTTTATTTGTATTAAAATAATAGCATCTGTCTTGTAATTAATAGAAAAGGTTTTGTATAAACTAAATATATTAAGAATCCCTACAGTACACACTATCACAATCCAATTCAGTTCGCTCCATTAACTCGTGCAAAAGATAAATATTATTAATGACGTCTGCGCCTTATCTTTAATTTCCTCCATCTTCTTACATAGTTGGACGTAATGCAACATTAAAGGACCCGCAATGAGATACAGAACCACGTAATAGCGTCTAACTAGAAGCCACGTCCGTCTCCAGAGTGGACCGTAAAGTCTAATCTGCGACACTGAAAGAAGAGTTTGAGTTTAGTCATCGACTCGAAAAGAAGAAGACTGAAAGAAAACAGAAAGTTTTCAAGGAAAATGTTTAAGACCCCTACACTACACAGTCCTAACACAAAATCGTATGACTACTACTTGCTATGAAAACTACAGTGACACAAAGTAGATTATATTTGTACGCTTTATTGAAACTAACTCAATAAATATCCAAGTAGAGTTAAAAAAAAATATGGAACCACCTTAAAAGTATGACTTACAAAACCAAAAAAAAATCATCATAATCAATTCATCAACAAACACACAGAAACAGAAGAGAGAGAATGAGAGAGAGAGAGAAAGAGAAAGAGCAGAGAGTCGAATTGAGACCCTCCTTCTTTTTGAAGTCGATTAACCCCTCAAATGTCGAATGAACCCCATTGGTTCATAAGAAAAATTCTCTCGAAACGACAATAAATACAACCGTATAAATCGTTAAGCTCTTATTAGCAAACGGGTTCATGTAATGAGTTACGGGTGAATTTTGAAATCATAACTGATTGGGGTGTAGAATAGTGGAAGACGTGTTGTGCCAACATCTTCTTTTTGTGTGGTTAGTGACTAACCTGGTGTCGGAGTTCTAATGCTGCCCATGGGCCTCTGACTTAGCATCACATACTGTTGAGAAATATCTCTCTGGCATGCCGGTTTCCTCAGGATGTTTTCCTTCACCGATTTTGCCAACATCGAATAAATAAGTATAAAAAATCATGATAATATTGATTTTCACGCACAATGATCCGCCTAAAGAACTGAGTGCGGAAACTATACCCTCTCTAACATTGAACATAGAATATTGATTTTTACCAAAAAAGGTGAAAATGTTTTAAAACCGCTGAACTGCAGCTTTACTGAACATTTATTTCCTCTCTCGCCAACCGAAAACCTAGATTCAGAGTTTCAGAGCTCCAGTAATTAGATAGAGCAACCTTGTCGGTTTAAGCGCAGTTTAACTTTTATTTACTTTCGAGTTCCGCTGTTTTAGTTTTATAATACCACCAAACGGGGCCAGTTTTACGATATTTCGATTTAACTAAGTTACTTTGTTTTAAATGAAAGCTTCAAGGAAAATACATTTCTTGGGCATTTTTAAAAAATCTTTCATTTTATGTAAAGACTTGTTGATCAATTCATGTGTGTCAATTCATAATTATTTTGCCAAAACCCTTCGAAGGCAAGGGGACGACTTTATTAATATAATTTAAACGAATAATTCAACAGTTAGGGATGGAATGATCCTTCAGTATGTTGTTAATAAAAATAAATACAAAGAAATAACAGGAACAAAATAACAGCTTTATGTATTAAGATTTGATTAACCTAAGCGGCGCCATCTAGCTTAAACATATTGACGTTTAAAAGTGTCCTAAACGATCTCCTTACATAAATAAATAGTTCATTCCAGTTTGTTTAATTTTCATCTCATTTAATTTGATTTCCTAGATTTAAAAAAGTAAAACATTTTGATACCGCCAATGCCAGAGTAGCTTCTAAACAAACCAATTAACTATTTAAGACATTGCGTCTAACATTAACTAAAAACATTTCACCAACTCCTGCATTATAAATCTGCAGACAAACATTATTCCTTTGGATATGAAGAATTCAACCCGTATTTTCACGGATTCAAAGCTCTAAAGCTCTTTTGTGGGTGAAAATATGTTGCTTATTCAAAAGGCCATCACTGGGTGTTGCCACTTGTTAGAAAACAGGGAAAACTCAAGAAAAATGGGGATTTTCCGTCATAAATTTCACGAAATTACCAAAATATAGAAACATATTTTTTTTTTAGAATTAGCGTGTCTTGTAGTAGACGTGTGGATTAATTCTGTTTAAAAAAATGATTTATAGATTGTAATAAATTAAGACAGCTACGTTGGTGTAGAGTAAGAGAGAAAAATCTGCTGTTCCATACATTGCTCGCCGAACTCGTCAAAATGTGAGGAACAGAAGATTTTTTTTGCGATTTCAGGTGTGTTCTCGTAGTAAAAGTTGTTCATAATGATGAGTACAATGACGCCTTAAAATATTGTCCCTGAATTCAATTTCACCCTGTATATATAAAAATAGTGGTCCGCCGGTATTGGGAGCAGGGTCCAAGCTACCGGTGGTTAGGGCTGGAGGGACAGGAACCACCTCATAATGCGAGCCGAATCTGATCCAAACGCCTAATAAGAGCCTCGAGAGATGTTGGTCGAGGCTTTCGGCTATCAGGCCATTGGCTGTTACTACAATTGGCACAATGACAGCCGAGCTGACATTCTACATGTCAACAACCTTATCGAGTCTTATTATTAATAGGTACATTTCATTTTAGTTGTTGGTGGTGAGCCGTGGTAGCTACCTCTAATCTATTATTTTCTAAATCGAAATTAATGGTTGTCTTCTAAACTGCCATTTACTTATAATAAAGACACGGAGGTCTTATTCAGGATGTACGTAGGTACAGTACTGTACACCCCTGCCCTACCCTTCGTGAAAAAAAAAGCGTTAAGTTCGTTTACGAAGAATTTGTGCTTAACTTAAATCTGCGATGTCCATCAGTCCGGTCGAACAAGAAATATGAAGACGTCGCATTCGGGCACGTGGACCAACGACGTGAAATGATTCCGTGAGATAAACGACATAGAAGACTTCAGGGAAGCGTGCACTGTGTAGCGATGCGTTGAAACCTTAACAGAACTTAATATGAACTTTAACAGACCGTATTTTTGTTGTTCTGTGTGTTTTACTTAAGTTATGTTAAGTCATGATTGTTGTTAGTGAAACTTCACCTGCACATTATGACGTGTTTTTTAAAGTAACAGGTAGGTAATGTCTTACGTGAAACCCTACATGTATCCTGTATGAATAACTTGTAACTTTAAGTTAATCAGTCAGCCGAAGGAAGTTCACTGCTGGATATAGATCTCCCTTAACTACCACCTCAACAAAAAGCATATTTCTGCCAACTTGACCTGGTCATCTATCTAACTGGATGCTCCTAGCTGCGCTCGATACGTCTACTGTCACTCCGAGTCGATTCCATTTCGAAAATTGTTGATCAAACAATTCGTTATCTCAGTGATTCGGATTGTCAAGAACACCACTTGGCATCGCATTTGTATGAGAATTTTGATCGATTTTCGTTACACAATTTGACATTGTATATCACTTAGCGATTGAAAACGATTGATCACGAGACATTTTGGAAGCTTATGCTATACATATATCTAATTTTGTTATCGTTAGTGAAAATGTGACTTTGTGCCACTTGGTATACATTCAGTCAAAAAAGTATCGGGAATGGATGATTTGTTTATGGTTCCAAATTCAAATTTTTGTTTTTTTGTAGTTGTTAGATTGGCACAACTGTTTTCCATTTTGGCGCGGAGTTTGAGTTGCATCTGTTATTTATATTAAATACAGTGCTGGTTTTAGTAATATCATATATAGTGTGTATTGCGAATTTCATAATGGACAAAAATATCGAACAAAGAGTTTGTCTTAAATTTTGCATCGCCAATGGAATTTCGTGTTCGGAGTCACTGAAAATGTTACAGAAGGCTTACGGTGAATCGACTTTATCAAAAACTCGTGCTTATGAGTGGTTCAAAGCGTTCAAAAGCGGTCGAGATGTGATGGAAGATTTGCCTCGCTCTGGTAGGCTGTCAACGTCTGCAACTGAAGTTAACATCGCAAAAGTGAAGAAAATAGTGACTGCAAATCCCCATTCAACCCTGAGAGAGATAGCCGCCGAACTTTCTGTATCTCACGAGTCGATCCGTACCATTTTAACTAATCATTTGGGTATGAAACATGTTGCTGCTCGGCTAGTCCCAAAAGATCTGAATTTTCTCCAAAAACTCAATCGCATGAAAAGTCGCTGAGGACATGCTAGAACGAGTCAGTTCGGACCCAACATTCATGAAACGCATTGTTACTGGTGACGAGACGTGGGTTTACGAGTTTGACATGCAAACTAGTCAACAAGCTTCGGAGTGGCGCCTTCCAACTGAACCGAAACCGAAAAAACCACGCCAAAGTCGATCAAAAGTCAAAGTCATGTTGACTGTTTTCTTTGACTATCGCGGTGTTGTGCACTCTGTATTCTTACCGGAAGGTCTAACGGTAAATAAAGAATATTATTTGAGCGTTATGCGGCGTTTAAGAGGGCAAATTCGACGAAAAAGGCCAGATTTGTGGAAAGAAAATTCTTGGATTTTGCACCACGACAATGCGCCTTCGCACAAGGCTATCATTGTGAACGAATTTTTGACCAAACACTCAACAAATACCATCCAGCAACCACCATATTCACCAGATATGGCTCCTGCTGACTTTTTTCTTTTTCCTAAACTCAAATTACCACTTCGTGGCACCCGTTTTCAATCGATAGAAGACAAAAACTCAAACTCAAACTCAAAGTATTTATTTCAAATAAACCAATTACAGGCACTTTTGAATTGTCAAGGTGTCGGTCAGTCAGAGAGATGAAGCTAGTTGCCCATTCCAAAGCAGTAGGTACCTATGGAGAAGAACGGGCAAGAAACTCCATGGACACTCTTTTAAACAATATATGGTTACAAAAAATTGGTTACATAGTTCATATTAATATTATACATGTGAGAACGATGCAGAACGTTAAAAGCATCCGATATAAAATATGTAAAAACTATCCAAAAAATAAATTAAAACAAGCCTTAGCCGCTAAGAGATGACCAGTCCCTACTGACAGCGCCCGTTCACGAACATGACGCACATATTAGCACCATTCAGCTCAACCATTTTGAAGGGAGCTAAATGATCCAACACACACGCCACCATCAGCGAGACATTAAAGTTAGCATGGCATACTCTCAGCCGCCAGGGCACATTCAAGTCAATGTATACGTACCCAACAAATGGTCGCTTTATAGTAGGTACATAGTACTCACATATGTGCTAAACAATTATACAATATTAAGAGATTGAATTTATACAATGCAAAGATAGTTTTTTTTGTTGTTGATCTTCCGCAGCTCCAACAGTTTTTAGTAATCTAATCAATTAGTTTATGCGCCCTTGTGGAGCTAGACTAGCATTGACCCAAGCATTTTTATCAGCTATGTAATCTCCCAATTTATAATACGCTTGGCTGCATAGTGTGCGTTTTATACAAGTTTTAAATTTTGTTTCATTAAGTTCAAGAATGTGGGGAGGTATTTTATTGTAACATTTTAAACAGTACCCCATGAAAGATGAATCTACTTTAGCCAGCCTGAAACCTGGTTGAACTAATTGGTCCCTATTTCTAGTGAAATAATTGTGTCTTTCACCTCTTTTACTAAGAAGATGCAGATTTTTCCTTGCGTACATGATGTTTTCATAGATATATTGACAAGGTACAGTCATGATGTTAATAACCTTAAACCGTTCTCTTAGAGAATCGCGCCTACGGAGATTATATATGGCTCTGATAGCTCTTTTCTGCAGAATAAAAATTGAGTCGATGTCTGCAGCTCGGCCCCAAAGTAAAATACCATAAGACATGATACTATGAAAATAACTAAAATAGACTAGCCTCGCGGTATCTACATCAGTATACTGACGGATCTTTCTGACAGCATATGCTGCAGAACTTAGCCGTCCTGCAAGAGATGTTAAATGAGGACCCCATTGTAGCCTTGAGTCGAGCGTGATGCCTAGGAAAACAGTTTTATCGACAAAATCTAGTTTCTCTTGATTCAATACTATCTCACAATCACTACTTTTAACATTTGGTAAAGAAAATCTTATGCACTTAGTTTTTTTTCCATTTAATACTAAATTATTTGCAGTGAACCAATTTTGGACCTGCAGTAGGGCGTTATTTACGTCGTCAAAATTTTTTGCACGTCTATCTATCTTAAAAATTAAAGAAGTGTCATCAGCAAATAATACCATTTGTGGTTGATTTTTTAATAAATGGAGAAGATCATTTATGCATACTAAAAAGAGGAAAGGACCCAATATAGAACCTTGTGGCACACCCATTTTTACTTTTAAACCGAGTGAATTTACACCTTTTATTTGAACTTGCTGTTGTCTGTCATTTAAATAAGATTTTATCAAACTAAGCGCAAGTTTCCCAAGTCCGTAATGCTCTAGCTTCAACAGCAAGGTTTCGTGATCAACGCAATCAAATGCCTTGGAGAGGTCACAAAAGATTCCTATGGCGTCTTGAGCCTCTTCCCACGCATTGAAAATGTGTTTTAATAAGGTCACACCGGCGTCAGTTGTACAACGTCCTTTGGTGAAACCATACTGTTGATCGTTAAGTATTTTATTCGTGTTAAAATGATTAAGCATTTGATTAAGCATTATCTTTTCAAAGATCTTGCTGAAAACGGGCAACACGGATACGGGTCTATAATTATTTATAATTATCAGGGCAATATCAACCACTCTGCCAGAGCTCAGGATCTTTTGCTCCAGAGCATGGCAGAGTGGTCGATCCACGTGGCGGTGGTCGCCGAGCCGTATTTCGTCCCCCCCCGCGACAACTGGGTGGGTGACCTCGACGGCTTGGTGGCCATCATCGGCGGGGCTCTCGTCAGCCCGTCCCGGGGACACGGCTGGATAGCCGCCCTCGCGGACGGCGTTGGCGTGGTTGGGGCTTACTTTTCGCCCAACAAGAGCCTCGCCGACTTCGAGAACTTCCTTGTCGAGTTGGGTGCCGTCGTAGGCCGACTCCACCCTCGTCCTGTGCTGTTGCTGGGGGATCTCAACGCCAAGTCATCGGCGTGGGGATCCTCTGTGACCGATGCTAGAGGCGAGGCGCTGGAGGAGTGGCTGGTTACGACTGGCTTGGTCGTCCTGAACCGGGGTTCGGTTCACACGTGCGTGCGGCAGCGGGGCGGCTCTATAGTGGACGTCTCGTTCGCTAGCCCTGCTGTCGCGGGCCGTGTCCGCGACTGGCGTGTCGCCGTGGAGGTGGAGACGTTGTCGGATCACCGATACATCCGCTTCGACGTCTCCGCCCACACCGCCAGCGGCCGCAGTCCAGCGGCCCCGCGAATGGACGGCCCGCGCTGGGCGCGTAAGCGCATCGACAGGGAACTTCTCGAGGAGGCCGCTATTGTCCAGGCCTGGATCCGGGAGTCGACGACGAACGGACCCGTCGACGTCGAACAAGAGGCGCTGTGGTCCACACGCTGTCAGCAAGGCGCCAGGTGTACTGGTGGTCCGCCGAGATCGCACGGCTGCGTATAGCGTGCGTCGCGGCGAGGCGCCCGTACACCCATTACCGAAGACGACGTCGTCGGGTCCCTGACGAAGAAGCCGCGCTGTATGAGGTGTACCGCGCGGCTAAGCAGGCTCTGTGGCTGGCCATCGGCGATGCGAGATCGCGAGCCAGGGGGGAGATGCTGGAGACTCTCGACGGAGATCCGTGGGGGCGCCCCTATCGTGCGGTTCGAGGGAAACTAAGAGCCGCCGCGCCCCCACTCACCGAGAGCCTCCAGCCCGAGCTGCTGGAGGAGGTAGTAACAGCCCTCTTCCCGGCGAGAGCGGAGCACACTCCGCCGCCGATGGCTATGCCCACAGCCGCAGAGCCTCCGGAGGAGGAACACGCCATCGACGTCCCAGAGGTGACACAGGCAGAGATGAGGGCAGCCGTGATGCGGCTCCGGGCCAAGAATGTGGCTCCGGGGCCTGACGGCATCCACGGCATCGCGCTGGCCCTCGCTCTGAAGGAGCTGGAGCCCCAGCTGAGAGGACTCTTCACCGCGTGTCTTGAGCAGGGCCGGTTTCCAACATTATGGAAGACCGCCCGGCTAGTCCTGCTCAAGAAGGCGGGGCGCCCTGCGGACTCGCCGTCCGCGTACCGGCCCATTGTGCTGCTCGACGAGGTGGGCAAGATGTTTGAGCGAATTATCGCAACCCGCCTCGTCGGTCACTTGTGTACAAAAGGGCCGGACTTGAACGAGTGCCAGTTTGGCTTCAGGCACGGGCGCTCCACCATTCACGCGATCTCGCGGGTGAGAGTCCTGGCGGAGGAAACGGTGTCTCGGGGTGGGGTGGTGATGGCGGTGTCGTTAGACATTTCCAACGCCTTCAACACCCTGCCCTGGAGTTGTATCAGAGAGGCACTGCGCTTTCATCAAGTGCCTCTCTACCTCCGTCGCATCGTTGGGGCTTATCTGTCGGAGAGGTGTGTCACCTACGTGGGACGTGATGGCGGTCACCAGCACCCCATGTCGTGCGGTGTTCCGCAGGGATCGGTCGTCGGACCGCTCCTGTGGAACATCGGCTACGACTGGGTGCTGAGGGGTGAGCTCCAGCCGGGCGTGCAGCTGACGTGTTACGCTGACGACACGTTAGTCACGGCCCGGGGGAGCTCGCACAGGGAAGCAGCGTTGCTGGCGACGGCGGCGGTCTCACAGGTGGTGGGCCGCATTCGGCGCCTTGGCCTAGAGGTGGCCCTCAACAAGTCGGAGGCCATGGTGTTCCATGGTCCCCGACGGGCGCCGCCGCCGGGATCACACATTGTGGTCGGGAGGGTCCGCATCGCTGTCGAGCCTACCATGAAGTACCTAGGATTGGTGCTCGACAGCCGGTGGGACTTTGGCCCCCACTTCCGGCGGCTTGCGCCCAAGTTGTTGGGCGCGGCCGGGGCGCTCTCAACGCTGCTTCCCAATCTAGGGGGCCCGAGCGCCACTTGCAGGCGGCTCTACGTGGGGATCGTGCGATCGATGGCCCTCTACGGGGCACCGATCTGGGCGGCTGACCTGACGGCCGGGAGTATCTCTGTCTTGCGAAAGCCACAGAGAGCTATGGCCGTCAGAGTCATAAGGGGATATCGCACGATCTCCTACGAGGCGGCATGCGCACTGGCCGGATCCCCGCCCTGGGACCTGGAGGCGAAGGTCCTCGCGTCACTGTTCCGGTGGCGCGAGGAAATGCGGGCGCGGGGCGAACGACCGATGCACCAACAACTGGAGCTGCGTCGGTCACAGCTCCACGAGGTCCTGGTGGCGGACTGGCGGGACAGGCTCTCACGCCCTACCGCCGGCCTCAACACCATCGAGGCGATCCGACCAGTGCTCAGCGAGTGGCTCGGAAGACGGCACGGCTCCCTGACTTTTCGGGCGACACAGGTTCTCTCGGGGCATGGTTGCTTCGGGAAGTTCCTGTGTCGCATAACCAGGGAGCCAGACGCTCGGTGTCACCACTGCGTCGACTGTCGGGAGGACACGGCACGGCATACGCTGGCAGAATGTGCCGCATGGCTGGAGCCGCGCCGTGCCCTCATCTCAGAAGTAGGCAGCGACCTGTCGCTGCCAGCCGTCGTTAACGCCATGGTCGGCAGTGAACAGGCCTGGGACGCGGTGGTATCCTTCTGCGAGCAAGTCATTTCGCAGAAGGAGGCTGCGGAGCGGGAGCGGGAGATCACCTCCCTCAACCCGGCCCGCAGCAGGCGCACCGGGCGTCGGAGGAGGGCAGACAATGCCCTCTTCCAGCCCCCCTAAATGGGTCCAGGGGCGACGGACGCGGGGCTAGTCCGTCGCCCCCCACAACAACATCTGGACCCGAGGCGGCGGCGCGTAGTGTTCCACGCGCGCCCCTCCAAGACGGTACGAGGGGAGTGTCGTACACCTCACTCCCGCTCGGCCGAGACGAGGCCCGCTGCGGCGGGCCGGCACCACGGGGGTTGCGGAAGAATTCTTTTTGATTCCCGCGACCCCCGGCGAAGGTGTGAGAGGGAACACCCGGGGTGGTTTTTAGTCAGTAAGAGTCTGACAGACCCCTCCGCCCTCCCCGGGGCGGGGGACATCCATGAGGATTTTCCCCCCGGATCAAAAAAAAAAAAAAAAAGGCTGGAGAGCCACAAGGTTGGGTACCCTTTGACAGGTACATTGAGTGGTGCTGAGAGTCAGTGGGTCCACTCTGTCTGCCTCATCATTACACATTTCCACTAACTCATTTGCAGCAAGGATGTGTTCCTTTATTTGGTTTTGAGAGCTCACATACTTAATATAAAGTGAGTGTAGTGACTCCTCAAGTACATTAATTTCAGACTGTAATTGATTTGTGTCAATTTGGTAAATATTTTTACTATCTTCTAATTTAATTTGATAGTTAATTTAATTAGAGATTTGTGGAAAGAAAATTCTTGGATTTTGCACCACGACAATGCGCCTTCGCACAAGGCTATCATTGTGAACGAATTTTTGACCAAACACTCAACAAATACCATCCAGCAACCACCATATTCACCAGATATGGCTCCTGCTGACTTTTTTCTTTTTCCTAAACTGAAATTACCACTTCGTGGCACCCGTTTTCAATCGATAGAAGACATAAAGGAGAATTCGCGGCGAGAACTGAACTCAATTCCGGAAGCAGCGTTTAAAAAATGTTTTGATGAATGGATTATTCGTTGGCGCAAGCGTATCGTTTCTAAAGGAGCATACTTTGAAGGTGATAAAATAAATTTGGATGAATAACAGACATTTTGTGTATTATTGATCTTTTCCCGGTACTTTCTTGACAGAGTAGTATAGTCGCTTGGCTAAAAAATCAGTGTCGGAGAGTTGTATTGACAATTCTAATGATTATAATTATGCCAATACGTACTTGCTACGACCGCGAAACATATTTTGATTAGCGTACCTCACCATCACCATAAACTGACCTGCAAATACAAAAAAACATATTATTATATTATAAAATTTTAAATTTCGCGTGCTGCCGTGGCGCATCCATTATTCCATCTCCGAAACTTAAATGTCTTTCTTATAAAAAACATTTTAAGCAATTACTTTTTCAAGATAAAAGTGTTGTAATAAGGTATTAAAATTCCAACTGGCTCAGCTACTCCATTATCCAATTTTATCTCCTGGAATTCATTTCAGCCAGTTTAGGCTTCCTTTTAATTATTGTGAGAGTTATAGCCGTTTGTTGTAGAGATTTAGTGTGGAATTTACGGATGCTCGAAACTAAACTGACATTTCATTGTAGAATTGTTTAAATAGCTTTGTGATATTTTTAGATATTATGGAATGATTCAGTGTAGGACAATAGGGGTGATGACAGCGTAAAAACAAAAGAAGAAGGGAAAAAACGCGAAAATACTATTCATTTAAAATAAATATACTAAATGCGGCACAATTTAATCTACTTTCTTAATAAAATACTGTATAAAAATGTGAATGTTTAGTTTCAAATAATACATTTAAGACTCTTCTTTACTTATTAAAAATAAAACGCACCTTCATCTTCTCTCCTACTACCAATTAATTTAACTTTGCTGTGCCCGACAGGGTCCATAATTGATTCTATGTTTAACATACCAACTGTCTTATTTTACATTATGGAATGTAATAAAGTATTGAGTATTGAGAAGTTATATTTAGTCCGACGGTCAGATAATACAAAATTATTAGACACGTAATTTGCTTTATCATAATATTAATAAAAACGACTCAGATAAATCGCATTAAAGTTGGGGAATGGGTGCGGGCTACGTTACAAGTCAGTATAAAACTAACTCATTGTCTCGACGAAACCATTTGATTTCGTAAAAAAAATCTAGCTGATAAACAAATAAACATGTTTTAGTCATCATGTCTATTCTACTTGGATACGGGGTTGCTATCAATTTTTCCCATTTCCCGGTTTGGGGTTCTTTCATTTTGGAATGTCTGCCACTATTCTCTGATGAACAAATTCGAAATTCCTAGAACCAACTTTGAAGACAAGTGACATTCACCGAAACAAACTAGGCCTGCATGGAGGACGGCCTCTCTCACAGAGAATCGTTACTAGCCGTATGAATGTAATTATAAGCCGAATATAATGAGGATTTTTTTGAGGGTGGGTAAACCTCCTGCTCTGGGTGGAGCGGAAGGGAGTGTCTCTTACTGACTAAAACCCATCCATGTTCCTTCATTAGCCCTTTCTGTTCCAGGGTAGCGGTAACCCTTTCGGACAATTTATTAATTTAGGATCTCCAACAAAAGATGTACACAATACAATACCAATACATGACACTTAAATAAAGACTTACATCAGGTAATAAGAAAGTGTACTCCTGACAATGCCGCTTACCCGGCAGGCTCGGCCCTGGCGGGCCCCTTCATATGCTGCCATCTCTTTGAGGCGCGCGTGAAACATGTACGCGCCGTCCGGGAGGATGGCAATTAGGATGGCAATAAAATATATAAAAATACGGTAACCAAGAAAAACGAAGCTAAAACTCCGTCGAAAATAAACATCTACTTACCAGAAATCCATTAAAGACGTAGTAATTTTAGTTTCTCAGCAAGTTTTCTATCCAGCTAATTCCCTGTCAAGCTTTGAAAGCAGCTTTTTTATATTTCATCCTGGAAAGGCGAGAAGTTAGTTCCACACGAGTGAAACAGCGGCTAACCCATAATGTTTTATTTCCAACCACAATCGCAATTGTCCAATTTTGGAGATTTAATCATTGCATCGCCATTTCGTTTCAATTCTCTGAAGGTAATATTGTTCCGAAATTTAAGTGACTTTTATATGAGCTTCACGTGAATTTTGAGAATCCTACTACGCGTTTCAAAGACACATAGAGACATAAATTCACGCTTTCGTAACATGGTAGGCAGAAACTACAGAAAGCCATGTACATCTGGACATACACGCACGCAGGTTTCGAATAGGTACTACGCATCAAACATAATTTCATTAGATTATTGTATAAATGACTACCTTTTGCCCGCAAATTCGTCCGCGAAGAGGTCGGTTATATCGCAATATCTATAAATTGAAAAAAAAAATAGGTAGATAGTTGGTTGATTATTTGAAAATCCTATGGCCTTCTCCGGGATACGATCTATCTCTCTGCCAAATTATATCGAAATCCGTTCAGTGGTTTAGGCGAGAAAAGGTGACAGAAAGACAGAGTTACTTTCGAATTCATAACAGTAGTATATAGTAGTTTTAATTTTTTTTTTATGGTAGATCGACACAGCCCAGAAGTTGTAAAAATCGAATTAAATTAACCGCTTAGCCAAACACTGGCTTCTAAAATACAGGCTAACCTACTCATCATGGGATAATTTTTGACATCCACGCGAACGAAGCCACTGACAGAAGCTGGTAGTAAATAAAAACAAAAAGCTAATAAACCGAACGATAGTGAGTCGAGTTACAATAGTTACCAGCAGTGTCTGCGTATAGAAAGATAGACACAGCCGGTCGATTCTGTAAAAATCTCACCGTGAATACTTGCGTGGCGTGAGCTGTCAGTGTCATTCAACTGATGCTAGGGATTGACCAAGCATTAACATCACAATCAAAATCGAGATTTTAATGATATTTTTATGCTAATTTTAATAAGTAATTATTTTATTTTATTTCAAAGCTAGCTAGTACCTACTTTGGTACTTACTTACTTACAACATAATTAGTAATAAACTCAATTTCGTTTTTATTTCTTTTTTTCCTAGACTAGCCTTTGTATTTTAACTAAAGGCGCGAGCGGGTCACGCATGTTCGCCAGCATATCAAGTTACCCCAATCTGTCAATTTTCAAAGTGCACACTTCGCGCAAGCACGTTTTTCGGTTGACTAAACGTCTAGTCGTAGATATTTATTCGAGTTTACAGACAATAATTTGATTTTAAACCTTAAAACTTGTACAGTAAGGTTCAGAATCGATTGAGAGATTGGTCTGAATCCCGCGCGGCGTTCACTTCACCGCGCTGCCTGCAGGGAATTTTGGCAGAATCCCGTGCTCGTGAAGTGGTCACTTCACGCAAGCACGTTATGCGTTGTCATAGTTACTAATATGAATACCTATATCGTTGACGGGTGTACATCCGGTTGACAGGGTGTAAGTTACAAAACGGTGATTCTTTACAAATTGCTGCAATGTTCTAGCAATGTGAGGAATGTGTGTAAAACTTAAAGCAATGTGCTTTTAGATGTTTTTATGACTAAATCCAAACGTTTTTGTACAGTCAAATTTCTCCAAATGATTTTAAACCTTAAAAATTTTACCGGTAAGGCTCTAAATCGATTGAGAAAATTTGTCTCCTTGCAGTCATTAATATGATGTGACTGCAACTACAATTTACCAATAATTCGTCACGTGCGCATACCTACGTGGACACACCAAGAACATTGCGAAAATACAATACCAACGTCCAATAAGTACAAAATATATTTTATTGTTCCAACTACCTATTCGTTCTTCGGCTTTGGCTCATCGCCGCCCGCCTTTTGAAAGTGCGTGGAGCGATCACTTCGCGGAAACATCATTATTAAGATGCGGTACTTTGTGTATTTATTATATAACATTAGGTATAAATATGTGCGGCTTTTTGGGACATACCTTTAGTTACCTACCTATAAAGGCGATTTTAACACACTGCACACCGCGCGCCGACGGGTAACGCGGGGCAGCGCCCATATCGTTTGCTATGGCCGCCTCGCGCTACGAGACAGAGCGCGGTGCAGTGCGATATTCGCTTTACCTACTTCAGTAAACATTGCCAATAAGATGATGATAATACCTAATATTCATCATCATCAACATACCTACTGCCAAACTCGACCTAGCTCACGGCATCTCATTATCTCTATGTAGGTAACTCTCGGTCTCCGCGACGCGACTTACAGCGCAAGCGTACCTACTGAGAACTCGACTGTTAGGAGGTTGCCATGGCAATCACGCCACGGTGTTTGTTAGGGTCGTTGCCATGCCAATCACGGGAATACCGTGATTGGCATGCCAACGGCTCAAACAAACACCGTTGGCGTGATTTGTAGGCGCTGTCAGTCACGTGCTACTTTCTGTCAAGTGGGCCATGTCTATTCGTTCCTAAAAAGCCCGTCACAGACGTAGCTATAATATAGATTAATATGAATCATAGCAAGGCATATTACGACATATTTTCCATATAGATTTTCGAGTGACCGCACACGCAGCTATAATATATAATTCTATGACATCACAAAAATATCTCAATGTTAATCGAAAAAATTGTGTCAAAAAGTAATACAGTCTATAATATAGGTTGCTGTAGTCGAATTTAAGTTGTGAGTGTCGTATGTGTCTTATTATACTCTCCTGTCGCAGGTCTGCTGGTAGGAAATGATGTGTAATGATGATGTAAGTAGTTCCTTTGCGTTCTTCATCAATATGTATTTTACTTTATTATGTAGTCAGTGTGTAAGAATAGATAGATAAATAAATAAATAAAATTTATTCATTAGTATCACAATCAAAACAATTTGCTAATACATTTCTTCTACTGAGTCTGCTGCCTCCCAGGGTTCAGCTTCGCACTGCTGAGAACGAAGGGGCATCAGGTGTGTGTGCGCTGCACAGCGATCAACTGGAAAAATTGGTATGCATGTATTAATCATTTATTTATTACATTTTCAACTTGCAATTATTCACATAATATAAAAGTGACAGACTTTAGTGCCCAAATGGTTGGCAGAATTGCCGCATTGTATCGTGGTGCTGTAAAAATAGGCCAGCCTTGTGGCCACTTAAAGAGTCGACCAACTGTTTGGTGATGATTGTCTCAAAAAACCAAGGGGCATTAGGACCCCACGGCCCTAGTGTTCAATTTCAAGGCATTATGGTATTCTGTCAGGCCTCTTCCTATTGCTGCGTGCCAAGCCGTTGAGCTCTAAAACAGCTGTCACCCCTGCGGTGACAAGAGCGCTACAAATGACGTCTTTAATGGCGGCGTGCCGTGCTATCCGGCCTGGCCATACTGGCGGCAATGTGTAGTCCCGTGATAAAAATAAATGATTATACCATGGTATGGTACCTGAAGCTGCTAATACCACTGTGGCTGGGACCTGGGATTTATTGGCCAATCTGCATCCGGGCAAGCATAGCACTTCAGGTCCAATCAGGTGCAGGCTAAAATCTTCCCTGTCAACTTTTCAGTGCTGTGGACAGAAGACAGAAACATTAAGCTAAATAATATTTGATTTATTTTTATATTACTCATTTTATTAAATTAAATCAGAACTATCGCTGTTCAGTTGCGGAATTCACTCCCGCCTGACGACATTAGAGACTGCCAAACAGTTGCAATTTATGTATTATGTTTTTTCTTTTTAAGCTTACAGACATCGTCTACATCTCCTTTATCGAGTTTCCTATTGTAGTTGTGCTGGAACAGATTTCTTTAGAAACAAGCATCACCTATAAAATTATGTATTTTCTGTTCCTTTCTTCTTGTCTGTTTTTATGTGTGTACATAAATGGTTAAACAAAATAAATTATTAAATTTTAACATTATCTAATACACACATCATCAAATTAATTTTTAAATACTGACAACATTATCATTTCTATTTCAAGTGAGCAGAGAAAATGTCTATTTTTGTTCTCCTACATAAATCACACAAATATTTACTTACAAGAATGAGATGTATAAGTTGAGTTTAGCTGCAACCTGACTTTTCTTTTCATAAAACTAGAGCACAATTTTCTAATATGACAGACACTTCTATTGAGGTATCTGAAAACAAAAATAAGTTAAATCAACAAAAGTTCAGGTAATCCCAATAATCAGCGGGTAATACCATTCTCCTGCCCTTATCCGAATTTATTTGGGGTCGGCGCAACATGTCTTCTTCTTCCATACTTCTCTATTAGTCGTCATCTCGATAGTCACTCCCTTTCTAGCCATATCATCTTTCACACAATCCATCCATCGTTTCTTTGGCCTCCCTCTACTTGTATAGCCATCCACATTCATACTCACAACTCTCCGGACAACATTTTCCTCATTCCTCCGCATAACATGCCCATACCATGACAACCGATTTCCACACAACTTTTCGGTCACCGGTGTCACTTTCAGACTTCCTCTTATATACTCATTACGTATTCTATCCATTCGCGTAACACCACACATCCCACATAACATTCTCATCTCAGCTGCATGCAATTGTCTTTCATGAATATTTATAGCTTTTTAAGTAGTTCATTAAATTATCAGTCTTACAAGACAGAAAACATAAAAAAAATGATAATAATGTTTCATTAATTTTTTGAAAACAATCATTTGTACTTACAAATAATTAATAATACACATGATGTAAAATAGGTACTGGTATCCAGCAGCATCCGGTTAGACTGAAAGCCCAGTAAGCCCACCCCAACAAACAGTTGGAAAAAGGCTTGGCAGATTGATTGAATTCTGATACACATCTGAAAAAACAAATGTTGTTTATCATATTTAAAGGGTGATACGAGGGGTGATCAATAATGTTTGACATTCATTTTAAAGGTTGCAGACAGCCTATTTAGGTTAATCAATAACATTAATAAAACGAGGTGGGTAACCCATACCCATTGAGCAATAAATTGAGGGCTGACACTGGGCAGTGTCCAAAGTATGTCTTTGTGACGGCAGGTAGTTGAATTTCAATCACACAACTCGAAGCATTTGTTTCAATTAAAACATTGGCAGGCACTTTACATTATTATCGTTTTCCTACCTCTTTTACCAGGCGGTCGTTTAGTTTGAGTTTATAGTGAAGCTAGCCACCCCATCACAAGACGAAGCAAGTCCTAATATGGAGAAGAAACTTTATGGACAGTCTTTTAAATCGAAACCTTATGTTACAGAGGTTAACTTGTTTGATAATTACTTCTTCTTCTTTTTCTTTTAGCACAACTTCCATTAATTACATCACACGCCATCTTTTCTTCAAAGTGATCAATCAATCCACAAAGTCTGAACCGGGCGGATATGCCGCGTATTCAAATACAGAATCTTATTACTTATTTAGCTAGCTCAATAAAACATACAATGCCAAAATTTTATCTGGTTAATTCTTTTATAAATAAACATGCCAATTAAAAAAAACAAAGACGTTTTTAGAATTAAACTTAAAATTGAAGTATAATTTAGGAGTGAGGCATATTTATCGTAACAGATAGAACTAACAGATATTTAGAAATAACAAATAACAATTGTTCCTACCAACGTCTCTTATCTGTTACTTTAATAACAGCCCGGCTGTTACCTACACACACAGAAACACACGTACGCATAAGCTCGCACCTATACAAAATAACAGATATAGCAAGTTATCATTTTCTCTCTCTTCCTCATTAAAGAATTACTCTTGCTAAAAAGAGAAGCACCTATTATTTTTCAAAATATTTTGTTTCTCGTTCTTACTAAGGCGGTTATACTACGCTAAAAAGAGAAGCACTTAGTATTTATTACCCCTAAAATATAGTTGGTGGTCTTACAAGAACAAACATTTTGGAAATAGTGACTTCTAAATTAGGTCGTATTATATGTTACGCGCCTGTTACTGACCAGTGACCAATACAAAAAACGTATTATATTTATTTTTCTGTATGGCAATTTGTGATTCAACCAAAAAAAAAATAGTAATCGTATCCGATTGATTTGATTTGACGAAATTTAGTTGTTGGTTAATATCCAGAAAAATTACTATAATTATTATTTATTTATGGAAATTTGTGATGCGACCAAAAACAATTGTAGTGATCGTGCAAGGACCCCTTTTTTATCTTTGGTTTGACGTTTGACGGGATTGGTCGAAATAAGTTCGATGCATGTTAGACTTTATCGCATTGGGAATAAAGATGATATTCAATTGAAAGAAATTTTGTCGATTTGTTTGTTGACATATTTTAAAATTTTGAATTTTTGAAAATTGTTTGCTTTTACTGATTTTTGTAGGAAGCCTGTTATAGTACGAAGGAAATTATTCAGGTTGAGAATTAAAAATAATAATCAATCAATCTTTAACAAATATGTTGGGGGCTGCTAGTTTAACCGAAAGATAAAAATGTATATAAACGTAACTCTATAACTTCAAATTGCCTCAGTCAATACTTCGGATACGTATTTATTGTCCGTACAAAAATAACAGGCTGTTATTTAATAACAGATATTTGGATCTGTTATTTTTGTGTAACAGTAACAGTGTTAACAGATATCGTGTTTAACCTGTTACAACCCATCTCTAGTATAATTATTTTTCTAAACTCAATATTTATTAGTACTGGGTCACATTTCCGGTTGTTCAAGGAATTTACTCAAACAACAAGTTTTCATAACTAAATGTATGTGCAAAATATTCTTCTTATTTTATAGTTTGTCAATTATTTTCGTAACTAATTTAGCTCTCCTATTCAATAATAACATTGAAGTATTGACCTTTAAACACCGCGCCATTTTCTGTGACGCCAGATCACAATAAACAGAACTTCTAATGTCAAGTTTAGTGTGGGTTGTCTATGTTTTTCTTACCACAGAATACGCGGTCGAATAAACTAATATTGCGAAATCGTATTCGAGATAAATTTGCACGACTAAAACTGACATACGTATTATATTTCTTATTTTTTTAATAAAAATATCGTTCTATTCATGCAGAATAAAAACAATCTTAGAAATATTTGTTTGAATCATCATTCGATTATGAATTTGTTGGTTGAATTAGTATTGCAATTTTATTCTTGCTATCGTAAATAACTTGTTTATGCGACATTTTTAATTTGAAAAGCGGAGGCAATTAAATATTATTCAGTGCAAAACTTTCGAACACCATTATGACAAAGCTGTGGGACAGAGCGCAATGGATAGTTGTCAATGCCAATAACTAAGCTTAATTTTCTTATTATTTTGAGTACCGGTCGTTTTCGTGAGAATTGGCATAACATTTGATATTTTTTTCTTATTTTCTGCAACATTAATATCTAAAGCAAAACACAATATTATGTACTTAGATATATAAAAATATATGTATATAAATTAATTATAAATAATAAAAATACAAATATTATTATATAACTAGTAATATAAATTATAATTACAATCTGCACTTAGTTTTTTTTAATAAATGGCAATATTAAATTATTACAACGATTTAGTGAAACAAGTATTCATTATATATTAGGTTTTACCCGGTTAAAACCTAAAAATATGATATTTTAAAAGCTAATTACAGAATAAACAATTGAAAAATTAGCCTTTTTCGTGTAAAAGTAATTTTAGTCGATTATCTCAAATAATCGTTATTTCAAACGCGTACTGTGGTTGGAAAAAACATAGACAACTTAGAATATTGGCGGTTTTCGCGTAAGTTTTCGATTCAACTTTTCAGACTTATTTTGCACTTTGCAGTTTGCCGCCATGTTTAATAATTAAGCATGGCGGCAAACTATGATTATAAAAGAATTAACCAGTTAGAATTTTGGCATTGTATGTTTTATTGAGCTAGCTAAATAAGTAATAAGATTCTGTATTTGAATACGCGGCATATCCGCCCGGTTCAGACTTTGAGGATTGATCACTTTGAAGAAAAGATGGCGTGTGATGTAATTAATGGAAGTTGTGCTAAAAGAAAAAGAAGAAGAAGTAATTATCAAACAAGTTAACCTCTGTAACATAAATTTCGATTTAAAAGACTGTCCATAAAGTTTCTTCTCCATATTAAGACTTGCTTCGTCTTGTGATGGGGCGGCTAGCTTCACTATAAACTCAAACTAAACGACCGCCTGGTAAAAGAGGTAGGTAAACGATAATAATGTAAAGTGCCTGCAAATGTTTTAATTGAAACAAATGCTTCGAGTTGTGTGATTGAAATTCAACTACCTGCCGTCACAAAGACATACTTTGGACACTGCCCAGTGTCAGCCCTCAATTTATTGCTCAATGGGTATGGGTTACCCACCTCGTTTTATTAATGTTATTGATTAACCTAAATAGGCTGTCTGCAACATTTAAAATGAATGTCAAACATTATTGATCACCTCTCGTATATCACCCTTTAAATATGATAAACAACATTTGTTTTTTCAGATGTGTATCAGAATTCAATCAATCTGCCAAGCCTTTTTCCAACTGTTTGTTGGGGTGGGCTTACTGGGCTTTCAGTCTAACCGGATGCTGCTGGATACCAGTACCTATTTTACATCATGTGTATTATTAATTATTTGTAAGTACAAATGATTGTTTTCAAAAAATTAATGAAACATTATTATCATTTTTTTTATGTTTTCTGTCTTGTAAGACTGATAATTTAATGAACTACTTAAAAAGCTATAAATATTCATGAAAGACAATTGCATGCAGCTGAGATGAGAATGTTATGTGGGATGTGTGGTGTTACGCGAATGGATAGAATACGTAATGAGTATATAAGAGGAAGTCTGAAAGTGACACCGGTGACCGAAAAGTTGTGTGGAAATCGGTTGTCATGGTATGGGCATGTTATGCGGAGGAATGAGGAAAATGTTGTCCGGAGAGTTGTGAGTATGAATGTGGATGGCTATACAAGTAGAGGGAGGCCAAAGAAACGATGGATGGATTGTGTGAAAGATGATATGGCTAGAAAGGGAGTGACTATCGAGATGACGACTAATAGAGAAGTATGGAAGAAGAAGACATGTTGCGCCGACCCCAAATAAATTCGGATAAGGGCAGGAGAATGGTATTACCCGCTGATTATTGGGATTACCTGAACTTTTGTTGATTTAACTTATTTTTGTTTTCAGATACCTCAATAGAAGTGTCTGTCATATTAGAAAATTGTGCTCTAGTTTTATGAAAAGAAAAGTCAGGTTGCAGCTAAACTCAACTTATACATCTCATTCTTGTAAGTAAATATTTGTGTGATTTATGTAGGAGAACAAAAATAGACATTTTCTCTGCTCACTTGAAATAGAAATGATAATGTTGTCAGTATTTAAAAATTAATTTGATGATGTGTGTATTAGATAATGTTAAAATTTAATAATTTATTTTGTTTAACCATTTATGTACACACATAAAAACAGACAAGAAGAAAGGAACAGAAAATACATAATTTTATAGGTGATGCTTGTTTCTAAAGAAATCTGTTCCAGCACAACTACAATAGGAAACTCGATAAAGGAGATGTAGACGATGTCTGTAAGCTTAAAAAGAAAAAACATAATACATAAATTGCAACTGTTTGGCAGTCTCTAATGTCGTCAGGCGGGAGTGAATTCCGCAACTGAACAGCGATAGTTCTGATTTAATTTAATAAAATGAGTAATATAAAAATAAATCAAATATTATTTAGCTTAATGTTTCTGTCTTCTGTCCACAGCACTGAAAAGTTGACAGGGAAGATTTTAGCCTGCACCTGATTGGACCTGAAGTGCTATGCTTGCCCGGATGCAGATTGGCCAATAAATCCCAGGTCCCAGCCACAGTGGTATTAGCAGCTTCAGGTACCATACCATGGTATAATCATTTATTTTTATCACGGGACTACACATTGCCGCCAGTATGGCCAGGCCGGATAGCACGGCACGCCGCCATTAAAGACGTCATTTGTAGCGCTCTTGTCACCGCAGGGGTGACAGCTGTTTTAGAGCTCAACGGCTTGGCACGCAGCAATAGGAAGAGGCCTGACAGAATACCATAATGCCTTGAAATTGAACACTAGGGCCGTGGGGTCCTAATGCCCCTTGGTTTTTTGAGACAATCATCACCAAACAGTTGGTCGACTCTTTAAGTGGCCACAAGGCTGGCCTATTTTTACAGCACCACGATACAATGCGGCAATTCTGCCAACCATTTGGGCACTAAAGTCTGTCACTTTTATATTATGTGAATAATTGCAAGTTGAAAATGTAATAAATAAATGATTAATACATGCATACCAATTTTTCCAGTTGATCGCTGTGCAGCGCACACACACCTGATGCCCCTTCGTTCTCAGCAGTGCGAAGCTGAACCCTGGGAGGCAGCAGACTCAGTAGAAGAAATGTATTAGCAAATTGTTTTGATTGTGATACTAATGAATAAATTTTATTTATTTATTTATCTATCTATTCTTACACACTGACTACATAATAAAGTAAAATACATATTGATGAAGAACGCAAAGGAACTACTTACATCATCATTACACATCATTTCCTACCAGCAGACCTGCGACAGGAGAGTATAATAAGACACATACGACACTCACAACTTAAATTCGACTACAGCAACCTATATTATAGACTGTATTACTTTTTGACACAATTTTTTCGATTAACATTGAGATATTTTTGTGATGTCATAGAATTATATATTATAGCTGCGTGTGCGGTCACTCGAAAATCTATATGGAAAATATGTCGTAATATGCCTTGCTATGATTCATATTAATCTATATTATAGCTACGTCTGTGACGGGCTTTTTAGGAACGAATAGACATGGCCCACTTGACAGAAAGTAGCACGTGACTGACAGCGCCTACAAATCACGCCAACGGTGTTTGTTTGAGCCGTTGGCATGCCAATCACGGTATTCCCGTGATTGGCATGGCAACGACCCTAACAAACACCGTGGCGTGATTGCCATGGCAACCTCCTAACAGTCGAGTTCTCAGTAGGTACGCTTGCGCTGTAAGTCGCGTCGCGGAGACCGAGAGTTACCTACATAGAGATAATGAGATGCCGTGAGCTAGGTCGAGTTTGGCAGTAGGTATGTTGATGATGATGAATATTAGGTATTATCATCATCTTATTGGCAATGTTTACTGAAGTAGGTAAAGCGAATATCGCACTGCACCGCGCTCTGTCTCGTAGCGCGAGGCGGCCATAGCAAACGATATGGGCGCTGCCCCGCGTTACCCGTCGGCGCGCGGTGTGCAGTGTGTTAAAATCGCCTTTATAGGTAGGTAACTAAAGGTATGTCCCAAAAAGCCGCACATATTTATACCTAATGTTATATAATAAATACACAAAGTACCGCATCTTAATAATGATGTTTCCGCGAAGTGATCGCTCCACGCACTTTCAAAAGGCGGGCGGCGATGAGCCAAAGCCGAAGAACGAATAGGTAGTTGGAACAATAAAATATATTTTGTACTTATTGGACGTTGGTATTGTATTTTCGCAATGTTCTTGGTGTGTCCACGTAGGTATGCGCACGTGACGAATTATTGGTAAATTGTAGTTGCAGTCACATCATATTAATGACTGCAAGGAGACAAATTTTCTCAATCGATTTAGAGCCTTACCGGTAAAATTTTTAAGGTTTAAAATCATTTGGAGAAATTTGACTGTACAAAAACGTTTGGATTTAGTCATAAAAACATCTAAAAGCACATTGCTTTAAGTTTTACACACATTCCTCACATTGCTAGAACATTGCAGCAATTTGTAAAGAATCACCGTTTTGTAACTTACACCCTGTCAACCGGATGTACACCCGTCAACGATATAGGTATTCATATTAGTAACTATGACAACGCATAACGTGCTTGCGTGAAGTGACCACTTCACGAGCACGGGATTCTGCCAAAATTCCCTGCAGGCAGCGCGGTGAAGTGAACGCCGCGCGGGATTCAGACCAATCTCTCAATCGATTCTGAACCTTACTGTACAAGTTTTAAGGTTTAAAATCAAATTATTGTCTGTAAACTCGAATAAATATCTACGACTAGACGTTTAGTCAACCGAAAAACGTGCTTGCGCGAAGTGTGCACTTTGAAAATTGACAGATTGGGGTAACTTGATATGCTGGCGAACATGCGTGACCCGCTCGCGCCTTTAGTTAAAATACAAAGGCTAGTCTAGGAAAAAAAGAAATAAAAACGAAATTGAGTTTATTACTAATTATGTTGTAAGTAAGTAAGTACCAAAGTAGGTACTAGCTAGCTTTGAAATAAAATAAAATAATTACTTATTAAAATTAGCATAAAAATATCATTAAAATCTCGATTTTGATTGTAAGTGGTACATCCCTAAAATCAAGTGGGATGACACTGACAGCCCACTCCACGCTCACTTCACGTAAGTTTTCACGGTGAGATGGTAACAGAATCGCACTGCTGTTTCTTTTGTTTGCAGGCGCCAGGCAGCGAACGATAAGAAGTTATACGGGTGTGCTTTCAGCGTTTTAATTGATATCGTCTCACTGAGGCCGAGAGCCAAAAGCCGAATGCCGACAGCCGAATGCCGACGCCGAACGCCACTTTGGCGCAGCGGGGATTAAAGAATATATTTATCGTACTGCAGTGGAGTGTTACGCTTATCTTTTTCAGCACTCAATTTTGAAATGTTGTTGATGTGTAATCATTGAGCTAGTTTGTTTATTTAGATGTGTACTTATTTAAAAATACGTTAATTTTTAAAAGAGGATTGTTTTGAAATGCAAACACAATTTGCATATTTTCTTGAAAAGTTTTTGCCGTGCCTTTTGAAATATTCAGGCCTGCTTTACAAACACTGGTTTCTGCCCGCAACTTCATCCGCGTAAAATTTCTTGCTCTCCGATGCAGCTCGTTGCATTACTGAAAGTATGTCCCTCGTTGAACCATAACTCATGAAAATGAACCACTTTGACTATGGAACTATACCTGAAATCATGAAAAAAAAATAGCGGTTCAATATGTTTGCATAATTCGTGAAAATGTATAATATATAATGAACAGCAGATTTTTTTTTTCATGTTTCAGATTTGGTACCATAGACAAGTTTGATTTCCATGAGTACTATACAACCTGAAAGTAAGGTCCTCTTTTAACCTAACACACAGTATAAAATATAGTATGAAATATGAAAGGATGGGTTAGTTGTACAAAACTTCGACGAAGAAGATGAGATGAAAATTGCTAAATATATAATTTGCACCTAATCACATTAACGTCAAGCTGTTCTAAGTTAATAAGAATAAAATTAGTTAATTCGGGGAAAAAGTGGGTAAGCAAAAATCCAAATCTTGGCTACAAGCCAGGATAATCCTAGGAAGTAAAAGAAGATTAATTAATGTTCCAACTACGATTTAATTGCTACTCTCATTAAAAAGAAATTAGACTTATTCACAGAACTCCTTAATTCTCAATAGAAATCACTTTTATAATAATTAGTAGGTACAGGGTGAAATTAAATTAATGGGCAATATTTTAAGGGGTTATTGCGCTCATAATTATGAACAACTTTTACTATTGAACACATGTGAAACCTTTTTTTTTTTTAAGGCTGGGAAATCATCCAATGACTGCTCCCACTCTGGGTGGAGCGGAAGGGAGTGTCAGACTCTTACTGACTAAAACCCATCCATGTTCCTTCCGTAGCCCTTTATGTTCCGGGGTAGCGGTAACCCTTTCGGACAATCCCGCTTACCCGGCAGGCTTGCCCTGAGGGGCCCCGGGCGCCCGGGGCGTCTCCTGCGGCGGCTGGGACGGGAGGACCTTTCTCTCTCCCATCCCGCCACCTCCTTCGCGAGCATAACTTTTTCGCAGAAGGAGGGGACTGCCTCCCACTCCCTCTCGCCCCGGACCATGTGCAAGCACCAGGGCCGGGCGCGAGAGGTCGCCGCCGCCGATCGCCTCTACGAGGACACGGAAAATATTTACGGTGCTCCGCCCAAGGGGGCAGGTTTGCACCGTGTGCTCTACCATGTCCTCTGCGATCCTCGCAGTGGTGACACCCGGGCGTTTCCTCCCGCCTGATGATGTGCAGGAACCTCCCGAAACATCCATGTCCGGTGAGGACCTGCGTCAGGCGGAAGGTGAGGGCGCCGTGACACCTCTCTAGCCACTCCTCAAAGAGGGGCCTTACCGCCACTATCGTGGCGTGCCCTGCACTGGGTTGCGACTGTCGCTGATTCCAGGCCGCCATGAGATCGCGCCGGAGGTCCGTCCGCTCCGCCGCAATTTGCTGCGGAAACGGAGTTTCTCCCCGGTTTAGTACCTCCGCGCGCCACTCGTACAGGCGCGCGAGGACTATCGCCTCCAAATCCCACGGCGGCAGTCCGGCAAGGAGGCTTGCCGCCTCGCCCTAGATCGTGCGGTACCCCCGGATTAGCCGAATGGCTATCACCTTTTGGGGTTCAGATAGTGGGCGGCTCGCCGCCGCAGTGAACGCGCCCCGTCGGGGCCCCGTATAGGGCCATGGACCGCACGACTCCCGCGTAAAGCCTCCGGCAGGAGGCGTTTGGCCCCCTCAAATTGGGCAAGAGCCGCTTGAAGGCGGCCCCAGTCCGTTCCAGCTTGGGAGCCAAACGTCGGAAGTGCTCCACGAAATTCCATCGGCTGTCGAGGACCAGACCTAGGTATTTCATCGTGGTCTCGACGCCGATGTGAACCCCTCCTACCGTAAGTTGGGATCCCGATGGTGGCCTAATCCGAGGCCCATGAAAGGACATGGCCTCGGATTTGTGCAATGCCAACTCGAGACCCAACTACCGGATCCTCTCAACGACTGTTGCAACCCCACGTGCCATCGCGTCGGCCGCCGCCTGATGCGACCTTCCCTGCGCCAGGACCAGCGTGTCGTCAGCATAGCAGACTACGCTGACGCCGTCAGGGAGGTCGGCCCGCAGTACCCAGTCGTAACCGATGTCCCAGCGGCCCCAGAACCGATCCCTGTGGGACACCGCACGACATCTCTCGCCGGTTTCATTCCCCGCCTTCTTCCCCTGCAGGCAGAAACTATAGTACAGACGCCAGCACATCAAGCTATCCCTAACTGTCAAATTTTCTCAATTAGAAATGAACCTTATGTCTTTGCAATAAAGTTGAAATACTATCAAAGAAATTTGACAGATTGTGGTAACTTGATGTGCTGGCCTCTGTACCTACGCCACCTGCTACACTCCTCACATACTCTTAATTGATTTTATACACACTAATATTACACATTCGAAAGTAACTCTGTCTGTCTGTCTGTATATTACCTTTTCACGCCTTAATCAATGAACAGATTGCGATCAACTTTGGCAGAGGGATAGATTGCATCCCTGGAAAGGACATATATGCTACTTTTTGTCTCAAAAATTTCTCCCGATATAACCGAACTCTACGCGGACGAAGTCGCGGGCAAAAGCTAGTATGAAAATAACATTAATAATGTATTAGACCTGATAGATTATATCAGATTTATATCTAAGGCATATTAATTAGAATTGAAACTATCAGTTGCTCGAGACCTCCGTAATTATTTCAAGGAATTTTACTAATTGGCAAGCATTTGAAATTTCAGCAATTAATCTAAAACTTCTGTTATATAGACCTAGATTGTTTTTTTTTGTAATTGCATTATTTATCTCACATTTATTTCTCTCCCCGTAGTTTACTTAAAAAGAAATCTTCGTTCTTTCTTTTTAGATTTTTAATAAAAACTTGGAGTGGATTAGAGTGTGGAGACTGTGGTGGAGACGATGAATAATTGTTATGATCTTGACCTTGATTTAAAAACAAAACTTTCGAAATGCGGGTTCACCTCTGCCAATCCCCTAGGTTAATACTGGCTTAATGATATTGTATGTTATGTTTCTGTAAAGATACAGAAAAGGTGATCACCCCATTTCAAGCAAACGATCCGACTAACGAGTCTTTAATTCTTGTTCAGAAAATGCTATCTCCATACACGCAGCGAGCAAGTAACCAAGAGAATTTGGAATGTTTGTAAACTTTACAACTCTTGATACAAACTTTGCCAACACGAATAAAGCCGTGTATTCATTGAAAGTAAAGTTGAGGCAACAGTTGTACAACATTGTTTCCCGAACAACAAATGTTGGTGGCGGCCATGTTGGATTTCATTTGTTGGCAACAACACTGCTACATTCGATGTTACCAGCTTTCATGTAGCTGGCTACACAAAAATATGTTGATGAAACATTGTTGCGCAACTTGTTTCTCAATGAGTAAAAATAATATCCTCCTGACTGAAATTCCATGGAGATTATCACAAATTCTGTGTTTTCTTCCTTTACTCACACAATCCGATAGAACGACACGTTACATTACCTAGGAGGATTCAGGTGCGGGAACGTGCTTTCTGAAGCACCCCGTGCCATAGTCCGTAGTAATCGCACGTGTAACTCCAACTTACAAAATCTGGGCTGCTACTGAGAAATGTCTATCAGAAAAATAAACTTTGGAGTTTTTCTCTTTTCAGGCACATATGGGTAATCGTTTATCCACATTTCTCATAACTGGAAACAAAAATTCATAAATTGCCATATCGATGGTTCTATGCTGCCTAAATCCTTTTTGTTCTTCACATAATATGTTATTCTTTTCAATGAAATTAGCTAACTGTTTGTAAATGTACTTTTCGAATACCTTTGAGATGACTGGTATGAGTGAGATTGGTCTATAATGTTCCATCAATTCTTTATCTGCTTTCTTAAATAGAGGTTTAATTATGGATATTTTTAATGCTTCTGGATATACACCCGCACATATACTGAGGTTGATTAAGTGACTCAGATGACTGCATATCTCGACTGATACTGACTTTAATATTTTAGTGGCGATCCCATTAAAACCTACACTACTTTGGTACCTACCTACCCTAAAGTCACCACATCAAGTCATATCCACTACTAAACTTGTTATGTAAACAATAGTAACCTGAAGTACTACAATGTCATCAAGAATAAAGCGTGTAAAAATGGAGTGGGTTAACTACGTATTATCGAAGCTAACTCAAAAACTGTTCAAGCGAAGTTAATATAATTTATATTTCTCTGAAATATGCCCTACCAAACAAAAAAAGAATCCTCAAAATCAATTCATCAATTGGCGGAGTAATCGCATAACAAACATACAAAAACATAAAGTCGAATTGATAACCTCCTCCTTTTTTGAAGTCGGTTAAAAATCCGATAACACTCGACAGTCGCGTTTGTGACCATGAGTCCAACGGGGCAGTTTCCAATGAATACGGGACTTAAGGCTGACGATGAAAATTTTCGAACAACCTACCGAAGGTTCGCCGCACACTATAAATATTTCATAAGCCTGTTTATTCGATTCCTACGTACAAAAGCGAACTCCACTTGAATCGAGATTTCCTCAAATCGTGACTGGAACAATATTCTTGATAGAAAACATCTTCCGAATTTATATTCGTTTGTGCATTAAGGAGGCGGAACACTTCTCTTATTTCAAATTCTGGGCAATGAATAAAAGATTGGTATCGATCGAGTTGCTGGTCGATATATAGGGGACAGGACCTGCGCCATAATTGGATAACACTGACAGTAGTAATGGCTTTCACTTTGACAGTTTGACAACATACATTGCGTTATTAACATTATTGAACGGTCAAAATTTTCCAACATATAAAGCATTGGATTATCACTGGAGAACCAATATCCTTCAAAAAGATTGAGAATACGATTGACAGTGCTTTACAAAATTAGGGCTGGTTCAAAGGTTTTTACAAAAGATATTTTAAAGCTATTCATAGTTCTTTCTTTTCCATTGGGAGAGCATTGATAACTGCTTAGCCATCAGTCAGTTTCAGCGTCACGTTTTTTATGTGCCAAGCAGTTTCTTGTTACGATTCAAGATTTTTTTAGGCGATGAAGAGAATGAGTGGTATTGTTACGATTTATTTAATTATTTTTTTTGTGTTTAGCATTGAAATTTTTAATTAAGTGTTCCTATAATACCTAACGAGCAGTGGTGGCCCAGTGGCATCGACTCCGAATTACAAATGAGGTCGTGAGTTCAAACCCAGGCAGGAACTTTATATTGGGTAGGTAATTTCATCACCACTGCTCTCAAACCTGTGAAAGAAAATTTCTTGAGGGAATCGGCATGTCCTAGAATCATATAATGGAAGACATGTGACATACCCCAACCCTATGCTATGATGCTTTTTTTTTTTTTTTTGTTGAATGATGTACCCTACTGCAGAAACATCATAAAAAATACAATCTAGCTTAATACTAAAGCTAATGAGTAATTCAATTTTAACTTAATTTGCTAGGTAGAGTAAGCTGCTATGATGCTATGATGCTGCAAAAATATTCTAAAATGTTGGGTTTTATTCGTTTTAGTTATGGTCTACCAATTTATGTAAACTTTATGTCAGATTACGTAATCCCTGACACGGTACTACGTCTACACGAGGCCTTTAAATTATTCATGCAAATTATAATTATGTAATTTTATTTCCAAGGAAATAAAATGTTCTATCAAAATGGAGCTTTGGAGTTGAAAGCGACATTAATCTCATTACCTACATTGTTTTACAAAGAGGAATATTTAAAAATATTCTGGATAGACAGAAGTTATTATGTTACTTTTTTTGCTGAATGTCTGAAACATCATGTTTATTAGTGTTAGTAGTAGTAGTATAGTTTCGGGCTGGCTGGGCTGTCCGTACGTGGATCGTTGTTGCGCAATTTCCCATGGAATGGTGCAGCCGCGGTCAAGCGTCGGAAAGTATAGCCGCTGAGAATGATTGTACAGGAGTCTGGTGTAGATAAAATTATCATAATAACTAACATAGGATAGGACTCCTCCTGAGTCCCTCCGTGCCTCGGAAAGCACGTTAAGCCGTTGGTCCCGGCTGTCATTTGCGCATCATTGACAGTCGTTACGGGTCGTCAGAAGCCCGAAAATCTGACAGCCAGTCGTACCAAGTGGTATGGTATTGCTTAGTTACTGGGTTATGGAGGTCAGATAGGCAGTCACTCCATTCAGCTGCATCCGGTTAGACTGGAAGCCGACCCCAATATAGTTGGGAAAAGGCTTGGCAGATGATGAATTACTAACATAGGATATTTTTTTTACTAACAAATGAGTCATGGTTACTTGAGAAATAAATTTAATTGAATTGATTAAATATTGATTTTGTAACTGTAAAATTGAGTGTGTATATTTTATTTTTAACTAGCTTTAGTCCGCGGCTTGGCCCGCATAATATGTTGACAAATTATACATATAAACCTTTCTCTTGAATCATTCTATCTATTAAAAAAAACGCAAAAACCGCATAAAAAATCCGTTGCGTAGTTTTAAAGATTTAAGCATACATAGGGATTTAGGGAAAGCGACTTGTTCCTGCCGGGTAAGCGGGATTGTCCGAAAGGGTTACCGCTACCCCGGAACATAAAGGGCTACGGAAGGAACATGGATGGGTTTTAGTCAGTAAGAGTCTGACACTCCCTTCCGCTCCACCCAGAGCGGGAGCAGTCATTGGATGATTTCCCAGCCTTAAAAAAAAAAAAAAAAAGGGAAAGCGACTTTGTTTTATACTATTATAGTGATAAATATGTGTTTCTAATTAAATTGCAATGCCTTAACAGGCGACTAAGTTCTAAGAACCTATTTATAGTTAAGGTCTTCAAAATTACACTAAGTTCGCAATAAAGAATTTGAACTGGAACAAATTAATAATGTTCACAATTTTATTTATGTATCAAATTAATTAACCACTTTAAAAACCTCTAAAAACTAATAAGAAAAATGTACCTAAATCAAAGTCACGCGACATTCAAATATTTCATTAATGTCAAATTTCACTTCTAAGCATTTCAAACTCATAGTTATTCAGCATAGCTGTACCCAATTACCATTTTGTAAATTAATTTCATTCATTAAAACATTTTTGGCTAACAACCTAACAAAACCGAGGAGTATACGAAAAGTTATCCAGCATTTCCGACTCGAGGGGATTTGCAACTTTAGAGCGAAAGGTCAGGTTCAAGGTACTTAATACTTGGGACCTGACAGAGTAACGAATGTTCCAACTACGTAATTTTTACGTCATGGTCATAATGGGGGTTAAGACCCGGTCTTTACTATAGTGGGGGGATATTTTTATTGGGGCAGACAGGTTTTATGGACGTGTCCACGTTTGTATCGGTTTTTCGGGTGACATGTTACCTGATTACAGCAAAGTCAAAGGTAATGTTTGTTTATACGGGGGCTTAGATAAATGTCAATCGCTCCGTGTCGATACAATTTCGAAAATTTTTGATCGAACCATTATTTTACATGGAGCGACTGCCTGACCTCCACAACCCAGTCAGTAGCTGGGTAATACGATACCCTTGATAAGACTGGCTGTCGGGCTTTCGGGATTCTGACTACCCAACGACTGTCAATGATCAACGGCAAGACCAACGACTTAACGAGTTTTGATATGTAAAGATGGTCACCCATCCACGGATCAACCCCGGCAAGCGTAGCTTAACCTGATGGATCGATCCATGCCACCGTTATTACTTAACCACGACCTTCTAAAACTTTTATCTGAAGTATAAAATAAAATAAATATTGCAGTTTGACTGCTTTAAGTACGGAAAATATGTCGCACTGCCATATTTATTCTTCAAACAAAAGTTATCTGACTATTGATAAATCCGCCCTTTATGTATTTGACAGGCATCTCTGGCAGGCTGAACTGGATTTAACCGGACATAGGATACAAATAGGCTTAAGTCATCACGCATCGGATGATTGGGTCGAGCGTTGCCGAGGCAGGCGTAGGCAACGGTGGATTCATGTCACCTGAGAAGACTGGCTGACACGACTGAACTAAACGTTATATACAACAGTAATGCTATTCTGTAAAAATCTCACCGTGGAAAATTAAGTGACGTGACTTTAAAGTGAGCTGTTAATAGTGTCAATCCGCTCACTTCACGCTCACGTCACCATAGTATTGACGGTGAGTTTTGTACAGGATCGAACGACTGAACGACAAGACAAATGGTAAAGGATTATGAGACATTAGCCAAGCATTCATTTAGTATAATAATAATAATAAAGCCTTTTATTTCCTTAATAAAAACATCCAATTTAACGATTATAATAATAAGAATAAATAATTTAATTAACATGCAATTTATAAACACAATACATCATTCCATAGTACACAATTAGTTCCATTTCTACTTATAAATATTATGTTGTTTTTTTTTATATATAACGGGAAAACGGGAAGGCGGGCTGTTGCATCTGAATGCTGATTCGTGACCTCGTCAGCACGGAAATCCATAGTGGGCGTTAAACTTCAGGAAACGTTACAATAAGTACACTGTAGCGTTGACTGTTCACTATTTTAATTATACAGACACTTAGATTACTCAAACAATTATGGATTGCAGTAATAATTAGCGATTTTAGAGCCAATGGGTTTGCGAGTGACCACGACGTGCAACAGCTGTCAACCACCGCCAGACTTGACAACTTGACAAGACGTTTGCCCGCTATGACAGACGCAACTCCATTCGGTGTTACCCGCTCTTAATTAAAAATAACAAAATAAATTACAACTCTCAAAATTAACTGCTTTTCATTATTAAATACGCGCCGTTATATATACATTCAGTCAAAAAAGTATCGGGAATGGATGATTTGTTTATGGTTCCAAATTCAAATTTTTGTTTTTTTGTAGTTGTTAGATTGGCACAACTGTTTTCCATTTTGGCGCGGAGTTTGAGTTGCATCTGTTATTTATATTAAATACAGTGCTGGTTTTAGTAATATAATATATAGTGTGTATTGTGAATTTCATAATGGACAAAAATATCAAACAAAGAGTTTGTCTTAAATTTTGCATCGCCAATGGAATTTCGTGTTCGGAGTCACTGAAAATGTTACAGAAGGCTTACATCATTTGGGTATGAAACATGTTGCTGCTCGGCTAGTCCCAAAAGATCTGAATTTTCTCCAAAAACTCAATCGCATGAAAGTCGCTGAGGACATGCTAGAACGAGTCAGTTCGGACCCAACATTCATGAAACGCATTGTTACTGGTGACTGCCGCCACTTTCAATATTTCATCGTTCATTCATTTAGTATAGGATTACTAAAATATTTAACAACACCTAACATAACATCATAACTTGTTTTCCCGAAAGGTTAGGCAGAAGTATACCCATAGTAGGTGCACCCATATTTCGCCAGTTATGTTTAAGTCCCATGTCCTATGAGGAGCTCGTGGCTAAGTAATAACAGCTGCACGGATAAATCCATCAGGTTAAGGTACGCATGTTTGTGCACGCGTAGGGGTTGGTCCGTGGATGGGTGACCATATTTACATATCGAGACTCCTTCGTGCTTCGGAAAGCACATTAAGCCATTGGTCCCGGCTGTCATTCGAGGATCTTTGACAGTCGTTACGGGTGGCTAGAAGCCCGAAAGTTTGGCAGCCAGTCTTACCAATTGGTATCGTATTACCCAGTTTCTGACTGGGTTGTGGAGGTCAGATAGGCAGTCGCTTCATGTAAAATACTGACATTTAGCTGCATCCGGTAAGACTGAAAGCCAAAACAGCCAGCCGGCTTGGCTGTTTGCCAAGCCTTTTCCCAATATAGTTGGGAAAAGGCTAAGCAGATTGATTTGATTTTGTTTTAAGTCCCAATTAATAGGGGGCAAGCCTATTGCAGAATCTGGTCAAATCCAGACTCCGGGCTGCTTCTGAGAAATTCTTAATAGAAAAACCCAATAACACTTTGCCCGACCTGGACATCGAACCCAGGACCTCATGCTAAGCAGTATCGCTTGCGACCATTAGACCAACGAGGCAGTACTGTACATGAGTGATGCTAAAACTACACACAAAACTAAAGTCCCAAGTTTCATATCAGTGTAAACTATTACTAGAGATAAGACACGTTGACAGCTATTCAAAACCACTTATTTCTATATGCAAATGACTATGGTACAAAAGGCTTAGTTAATTTTAGAGAACATTGAGAGGATCTCACGTACAGATGCGTGTCTCAAGTAATAGTAATTTACTTGAGAGCCGATGTTTGTACAACACGACACTTAAGCTTTACTCATTGGGAGAACGTACAAGGGAAAATGACCCGTAAAGTTGAACCGATTAAGATGGTTTTGGGTTGAAGATATCAAGCTTATTAGAGTTTACATGTGGTTGATTGTAAATGCGTATTGGAACGGTAAATTAAAACGTGATCTGCTACGTATAAATAACCGAAATACGCTCCGAGCAATTTATTACGTTTAACTCTTGCCCCTGGTTTGCTGAGCAATGGAATTGGAGGAAAATGTCGGATGCTCAATTGTCTGGGCACTGTACCGGGGTATGCGGGATGTTATATGGTTGTAATGGTGTAGTAAACAGATGCCAATTTAATTAAATGCCTTTTTGTATGCCGGGCCTTTGGGTAAGAAATACGTTTAATCAGATGTACTTTTTATGTAAAGTCAAAGTCAAACAGTAAAATGTAAACAATAAAAGGCACTGTGCACGTCATAATTTACAAAAAAAAAAGAATTGATAAAAGATGCTCCGGAAAACGGTAGTTTCGTATTGAGTAGAGTGAGCAAGAAACTCCAACATTTAAAATACCTACGAACGTTTATTTGAATAATAAAATATGACGTAGTATACCTATTTATTATTGACTTAGCATAACGTCACGGGTTCGATATCCAGTTCAGACAGTGTTATTGGGTTTTCCATTAGGGATTTCTATTATTAAATTGGATAAAGGTATACTTATATTTTTTATGTATTTCAACAACCAAAATACCTACTACCTAAATCATCGAAAAAATTTATGTATCAAATGCAAAATAAGCAATCACGATTAAAATTATTTAAAAAAATTAACAAAACAACAACATCTCATGATACTAAAACCTACTTTAATCACTATAGATTCACATCACGAAATTAATATAGGTTTCATACAATGCGAGCGTCTTTAAAAAGTGATCAAGTTGGCAATCTTCGTGCTTAATCGAAAAAAGCTATAAGATCGGAACCTTTTTTGAATACTAATTTTAGGGCCTGACAAAAGGAGATAAAAATGCTACGTTTATGTACTAAAAGAAACAATGTTATACGGGTTGTGATGTTTTTTAGGTATGAATCAGAGATGGAGAGTCCTCGCATCACACTTAACTACACACCAACAAACACGCACATCAACATTATGTTTTTGTAACAGTCGTAAAATACAAATAATAACAAAAGTTGTAGAATGTATTTGAAGATGCATGCATGAGGTAACTAATACCATCGCATTTCTGCATCAAAAAACTGATCGTTTACCTTAAAGAAATCGTGAATATAACAATAAAGGAGTTCATTTAAATAAATTCATTTGCTAACCCTGCGAACACTCTCAACGACCCATTTAACCCTCTCAACTCTCGGGGGAGGAATACCCATCTGTCATTTTTATGATTCCTCAAACCAATAGCAACATCAATTTCCTTTAATTTCGTACCCATATTTTATTTGAATTACATATAATAAAATTACACCCAAAATATTTTTCTTTTATTTTCTTATTATTTCTTTTTCGTGTGGTTATTGACTAACCTGGTGTCAGAATTTATACGCTACCTATTGGCCTCTGACTTAGTTTCACGTGCTGTTGGGAAATATCTCTCAGGGATGCCCGTTTCCTCACGATGTTTTCCTTCACCGATTTTTAAGTGAATGATAATTATACAATACGCACATGAATCCTAAAAGTCGAGACCTATGACTTGGTAGTCCGACGCTCACCCCACTATTATACAATACCTTATAAATACATATTTCTTAAAAAGATATAGAACATAGTGGTCCACCGGTGTCAGAGGCAGGGTCTATCCTTCCGGAAATATACACACCCATTTATTATTGAATGTAAATTAATTATGCGCAAGTTTCATGTAACGAGGGACGAGCTTACTGCCCGGGCATAAATCTAGACTCCGTGCGACTTACTGAGGAATAGGAACAGCAATTAAACCATTTTTCGAACTGAGAATCGAATCCAATGACCTAACATATTGCTTTTGCTCTTGCGGTCAATAAAAAGTAGCGAGGCAGTTACTAGTCCTCTATGTTTACGTGTCTGTCAATAAATCATTATTTTGTTTCTTTCTTTTTTAATGAATTTCCATTGATTCAACCTTTTCCATGCCATAATTAGAGAAAGTATGAAAAAGCATTGTGGCTCGCGTGTGTCGCGCGTTTCCGGCAGTTGATGGGTTGATACAATTTTTTTCCCGACAATTATAGGTACATTAGGTAACTGCTTTTCATTTAATCTTTAACTCGTTCAATTAAAGCCACACTTGGGTTTACTTGCCTCAGTATGTATTAAATATGTAATATCCATTCGATTCAAATATTTACTAAATAAAGTAAACAAAATTACTTTTTATACTTTTATGTTTACTTTAATGGTTTTATGGCGGAAGCTAGGAATGCAGTTTTTTGCTTGGTTAGAAGTGCGTGTTAATAATTAAACATTCTATTAAATGGGCGATTTTTGTATGATAAACAAAAATGTTTAGCAAAACTGACATACATAACATAACCGTAAACCATATTACTTCTCATTTAACGCATTCATTCTCAGAATCGAGAAATAGGAGTCTAAAGTACGAGTCACGAGAAGCTATAAATTATGTAAACAAACATCTTTTACTAAGTAAACATTTTATACTGCGAGATAATAATAAATTGACCATATTCAATCGACATGAAATATAGACGGGTTATATGAAAGTAACAACCTATTTAATTTAGTCGGATCATATTTTAACGACGCAAAGCACTATCGTTTGTGTTTCTTGGTACCGGAACGCGTCCGTCGCAGGGATTGTAAACTATCGGGACGCCATTTTGAAATAAACGCGTCATTCGAGTTTCTAATGCGTACGAGTTTGTTTCACACAGAAATGGATCATTTCAAACATCGGAATCTGACGAATAATTATTCTTAAATAATACCTATATGTTAATTAATATTTGCTACTTAATAATTTATTAAATCTTAAACAAATTCATTTTTTTTGTTGGTCCAAATGTTGTGAACTCCTGAACACTTGTTTACAAAATTTATAGCTTCTCGTGACGGGTACTTTAAGTGAGTTTATATTGATTTGGCATTGACAATGATACCTATTGGTTGTCTGTGTTAAAGAATAGTAGAAAACTTAAGAACATAAATTGCTAACGGCAAAAACTATTGTATAAAGTTATAAAAATAAAACTGAAAAGTAACGCGACACGCAAAACTGAACGTAGGTACAGTAAAAAAACTTTATGTGCTAAGAGCGTAGCGGCGTAGCGCTTTCGTAGCGGTGTCTACGAAGCCTACAGCGTAGAACAGCCAGTGTACTCGCGTCGGCGTTGCAAGAAGCACGCCGCGTTGCGCTCCTCGAACGAACATTTAACACGAAAGTAAACAAATAAAATGTGATTTTAAACTTTGTTATAACATGATAGTAAGTGACCTGAACATTGTCGAAGATACATCACTCAGTCAAAGGTAAAGTTACAAAAGTTTTTACATATTTATTTTAACATTTATTAGTTGGAAGAATTAAATTTCTAAGTTGTCAACTTGAATTGTTTGAGGGTCAAACTGTAGACTTTTGTCCTGTTTAGACACTATGTTGAAGAAGTGAAATCAATAAAGTTAATTATACAATCAACGTGTTTCGTCTCCAAGCTTTGTTTCCAATACATTGTTCAGTTGTTCACTTAAAACATTACATATAAACTATCGAATCTAATAAAAAAAACTAGGAAAACGTGAGGAAATATTATAAATAATGATTTATTTGCATGTTTACTAAAGGAAGTCTGATTTTGGTTGGAGTGCAGAATTCTTTCTTTTTTTCTTCATATGGTTAGTAACAAACCTGGTGTCAGAATTTTTATGCTGCACTTGGGCCTTTGACTTAGCTTCACATGTTGGAGTGCTGCCTTAGGGCGGTATGGACTTAAGATTTTGTTTTTGGACATGACAATTTTATTGCCCTGTCAGCTTAAGGCCTTGTCCATAGGAACCATTAAGGGTCTTAGAAGCATGGCTCTTCGACGCACTGTTTTTTTTTTTTATAAAAACATTTTTTTTTATTTCCTTTGCGGCTTATAGTGACTTTAAGCGTATACTTCAACTCCTACAACTCCGCCCCTAAGATGACCCACTGAGTTTTTTTATTTAGTTTTATATTATTTCCACCAACATAGGAATTCGCTTAGAGGATAAGTGAACATTAATATAATTTTAATTACATGGAAATGGCCACAGGTGTCTACCTAATTAACTAGAAATAAAACATTTAAAAAATATTCAGGACACGCACAGAAAAGACAGGAAAAAATAATAATTCTTCTTCTTTTCGTGTGGTTCGTAATTAACCTGGTGTCAGAGTTTTTATGCTGACCATGGGCCTCTGACTTAGTTTCACATGCTGTTGAGAAATATCTCTCAGACATGCTGGTTTCCTAACGAAGTTTAAATAATAATTTTAAAAAAATATAGAAAAACATGAAATAATTAAAAATTAAGGTAAACACAAAGACCTGTGCGAAGCCGAAAAGGCTCCTATCTCAGCATAATGCTCCGATATTTAGGAAACTATATTGTTTTATTATATTAATATATCGCCTTAGATGAGTTTGTGAAGATGATATAATTGTGATTTAAAATAAATAAATAATTTTTTTAACTGATAGAATTCTATTCCCCTTAATGCTTTGTTTGGTTCAGTAGGAAACAAAGTAAAACTATAATGAAAAATAATCAAAATTGTTACATAATTACTCAGAAAGTCATGATAATACATATCGGAGTGTAGAATGTTTTGCTAGTACATAGTTTTATTGACTAAATTCAAACAAATACTAACTAAACACAAATCTTTGATACAATATATATATATATATATATATTATCGAAAAGTTCAAAAAATTCATCCCCATCGCTGTCAGTGGGAAAAGTGTCCAAAAAGGTTGGCAGCGTTGCCACTTTGAACGGCAATGCTGATTCTTTTTTTTTACTTATATAAAATACAGTACACTAAATGAACCAACTTTGTAATTAATTTATATACTCATGTCTTATGACGTTGTCAGCTAAAAGCTACACCTTATTAACTTCAATTTTAATATTATTCACGGTTCTAATCATATTATTACGTTCAAGCTAATAGAATTCCAATATTTTGTTAAACAAAACAGCTTGATAACAATGTAGGCTTGCGTCATTCAGTGGCTTAATTTCATAAAACAGCACAATAAACCATTAATGATGATTATTAATAATGGTTATGTTAATTTTAATAGCTTTAACCCCATTGTTCGTTTTTCTTAAAAGAATTAAGACCATGAATGATGTGGAGATGTTTTCACCCTTGTAGTACAATTTATTAATTGTAATAAAATTGTGTTTTATTTTTTTATCGAACACAAGCAAATGAGGTTAAAGCTTTTCAACTAAAATGACCGACGCTTCCGCGGACAAGTACCTCAGAGCAGCTCAAGAACAAGCTAGTCTTAGTGCTATTTTATAGTGAAAATAATTATGTATCCTAAACATATACATATAATTATTTTTAAGGTCTATCTATGGGCCAGTGTCGCCAGATATGTATAAATAAAATAAAAATGAATAATCGTAATGATGGTCTATAGTGTTGCTATAGGTAATTAACCCTTACACCCTGTATAATGAATACTGTCTGTTCGTTCAACCAACTTTTTAGACTCGAATATTTTCTGTGAAAATCCAAACCATTCGGTTAATGTCACCAATATTTGACACTTGACTTATAAATAAATGTCATGAATTTACACCTACAAAAGCATATTATTACCATCGTAAATGTGATGTGTGAAAATGTGAGATACATTTTACAATAATCAATAGTTTGTAATATTGTCTTTGTTTTTTTAAATGAATAATGTTGATACACATCAACGAATAGTTATGCACATATATTTTAGGATACATAACTATCGTTTATGTGTATCAACATTATTAAGTTTTGTTCAACCTCAAGTGACGATGTCAAGGGCACAATTAAAAAGAAAACGTTTTTAATGTCTAGTATATTTTCTAATAGGCTTTCAACTAACTACAACAACATACAAACAAGGGGAGTAATTAGTGTCAAAACCTTCATTGTTACCTACCAGAGACATTGGGGACGAATTAAATATTTATTCTTGTGCACTACAGCCATTATAGGCGGACATTTGACGTTTCTGATGGATAACTAAATAACACTGGCGGGGGCCTAGACAAGTGACTGGATATAGATCTCCCCTAAGTATTACCTCAACAAAAAGCGTATTCCTGCCAAGTTGACCTGACCTGGTCATCTATCTGACTGGGCGCAAGCTGCGCTCGGTACGTCTACTGGGGGCATGTGCCAATAGCTCTGTGTCGATTCCCATTTCGAAAATTGATGATCGAACAATTCGTTATCTCAGCGCTTCGGATTGTCAAGAACGCCACTTGTCAAAGCATTTGAATGGGAATATTGATCGAGTTTCGATACACAATTTGACATTATCTAGAACTTAGCGATCGAAAACAATTGATCACGTCACATTTCGAAAGCTTATGCCAATTCCACACATTTTGGATTGATCTAATTTCGTTATTGTTAATGAATATGTGCCTTTGTCTATGCCCCCTTTATTTTATGTATGAACAAAGCAAATGGCTTTGACGTGAGTACAGAGGCCAGCACATCAAGTTACCACAATCTACCAAATTTCTTCGTTAGTATTTCAACTTTATTGCAAAGATATAAGGTTCATTTTTAATTGAGAAAATTTGACAGTTAGGGATAGCTTGATGTGCTGGCGTCTGTACAATACGTGCGAAAACTCTGATTAAACCAAATTCAACAATCACCAGCGTTTGATGGTCTATCGACATCTCGTAGCAAATTTTTTTCAGTTCAGTTCAACATCGCTACGATTTAATTAGATTAATATAGATAATGTGTAACGATTTTAATTAACCTTTAAAAACTAGTTAAACTTTAATAACTTAACAAGAAAAGAAAGAAAAATTTTGAGCTTTTTATTTGACGTAAACGTTTTTCAATTCGTAATTTAATTAACTCTTAGGGCCTATGCACACCACGTTTTTTAAACGCGCCGTCGACGCGCGTTTCGGGAACGCGCGTCGCCGGCGCGTTTTTATCCTGCAGAGCAGTTTGTTGTCGTTTGTATCGATACAAACGCGCGGCACCGGCGCGTCTGTATCGTTTCAAACGCGCGACACCGATACGAGCGCTAGCGCGCGCGCCTTCCCTTTCCCCCGCAGCGTGGGAAAGGGAAGTGTGAATCTACGCTAGTAGCAATCGAGCGCGTCTGTATCGCGTCTGTATCGCTACACACGCGCGTCTGTATCGCTACACACGCGCGTTTGCATCGCGTCTGTATCGCTACACAAGCGCGTCAGGTGTGCAAAGGTCTACAGGCTGAGTCTGACTTGCGTGCGTATCGCGTCTGTATCGCTACAAACGCGCGTCGACGGCGCGTTTAAAAAAGGCCCTTATACACAGTGAAAAAAAGATCAAAATACTCCTGTCTCCGTCATCTTAAATTCTCAGAATTATAACACTAATGCTCTGGAATTTTAATGTTTTTTATGTTCTCATTCTTAAGAAAAAATAAAGTTTTCAAGGCGTTACAATTTTAAAGCCTTGGTACATAATATTTTATTTGAAAAATTATAATGTAATAAATTATTCATGCTGAAATGTCCGAAGAAATCGTGGCGTTTCCTCTGGGGCTATTCATTATTTCTTTATATATTTTTTAATTTTAACTTAGTACAGATTTTATTGCTAAGATTATTTTTGTTGAAATGATTACAGCATTAATTTGTTCTCATTATTATACCTACCGTTATTGAGATTTGAATGTCCTCATTTTAACGCAAAGGAAATAATATATTTCTTGCTAGTACGTTGTTGGTTGTTTATTGTACGGTCTTACCGAGAACTCTAATTAATAATTATTACCAGTCTGTTTAATCAACATAAATATCATTGTTTCAATCAAAAACAAATTTGTACAAACAGTATCTACGGTTGTTGTCTGAGGACGCTTTGTCTTGTATTTGTAAATTGTCTTATATATTATTACAAAGCCAAAAGCCTTATTTATTTATTCAAAACACTAATTGCTTACAAATACTTTGGCATAAAGGATCTTGTTACTAGGTTGCAAATAATAATTCGACTGAAATCTATGTGGAATTGAGTGCTGTTAATAGCGAAAAACAACTACATTTATTCGTTTCCATTCTTTAATATATAAATTAATAAAAGTACAGTAGAGTAGAAAATACGGATATCATAGTACCTAATATAAATGTTACCTTACATAGACTATCATTATGCTTCTATTTATTCTTGGCAGAAATTTTTTAATACGAGTGTGGGAGAAAATTTCATCGTTGCCCCATTTGTAAGGTTAGTTTATGTTTTGCATTGGTGTGTGTGCAAATCTTTGTGTATTTTATGAGAGTGATCATTGTAGCGCGTCGTTTGAAAGTTCTTTCAGTAAAGACTGCAGTAATATTGTTAGAACGCTTCAAACCAACATCCTAAATTAAATATTTCGGCCTAAAATACCTTCATTTGTCCCAAATTATCTTGAACACACTTCATTTGCAAATTATTTTGAGGTAAAAGTCACAGTCACAAAAAATGGACGCCTCCATTTGAAAAGGGATCTCTGAAACTTCAGTTAAAGTCGTTTCATCTGTGTTATCTTGTAATGGGACAAGTTAAACAATAACCCGCCGAAGTCCCAGTGCTGTTGGTTTTTATTTTTAGAAAGAAGATATAAATTTTTCAACGATTCTTTTTAAAGTTCACTTTGGAAATATTAAAGTACACATTGAAGTAGAAAGTTTAAATTCCATGGATTAATTTATTATTTGCGAGGATTATTTTCTACATCTGAGTTTGCACCATATTGTTGGAATGTCGACTACTTTTGTTTACTGTGTTTAGTCAGCCTCGTAATAAATTGCTGTATCACCCTAAGGTTGGATCTCACTAACATGTCATAAACGAAAAGATAATATATACGAAAAGATAATAATATATATTTTTCTATTTTCTTCTTCGTATCGCTGGCATGATACTAATTAAAATTTTGTTGGCCCACAACTCCAGTACCACGGCGTGCTCGGTGGTAGCGCAGAGGTTTCTTTGACTGCATGTTTTCGGGAATAATGGGCAAAGTAGAGAGTGGAGCATAGTTTGCGACGCAGCCATCCACCACACCCTTTTTTTTTAAGGCTGGGATATCATCCAATGACTTCTCCCGCTCTGGGTGGAGCGGAAGGGAGTGTCAGAATCTTATTGACTAAAACCCATACATGTTCCGTGTTTTGACATTTCATAAAAAATTACGCTTACACTACCCTGTCAAATACCCAAATACAAGGTCTGCTATGCCTACAAGAAGATATATTATAGTCACATCTTCCTATAATGATCGGAGGCGTAAATCCTAGATAAGTGCCTACTATTAATTCAAGTGCGCCAGCAATTGTCTTGATACTCAACTCAATGTAAAACATTTTCGTTGTCAAATGAAATAAAATGACTGACGCCATCTTGGATGTCTGTCGCCACAGCTATGGTACTCTGCGGAATAATACTATTGTAACGACCACGTCATTTGAGTAAATTGGTGAAACGTTTAGGCTTATCGGATGTTATACACACACCCACACACACGTATCTACGTACTTACGATATGTTGCCAACCATGTGGCTAAAAAGATGTAGTGAAAAAATATAAAAGATTAAAATTATAATAATTATGCTGTCACAAGACAAAATCATCTCTGATTTTGTCTTGTGACAGCATAAATAACAGACGACTAACAAAATGGTTTTACAAGGCAAATATGAGTTGACACAGGAGGTAGACGTTCTAGAAGGGCGAATAGTTACTTTTCTGGTGATCATCATCATCATCTATGTTGGGGTCGGCTCTAACCGGATGCAGCTGAATACCAGTATTTTACATGGAGCGACTGCCTATCTGTCCTCCACAACCCAGTAACTGGGCAATACGATACCCCTTGGTAAGACTGGCTGTCAGATGCTCGCGCTTCTGAGTAGGTACCCATAACGACATGGTTTCGTCATGTGAGAGCATGAATAACAGACGACTAACAAAATGGTTTTACTCGTACTAGACTAAATCAATGTAAGGTTGCTAAGTAAATTAGGTAATAATTTATTATTTGTAAAATACTATTTTAACACACTGAAATAACTTCTCACACATTGATTGATTTACTATTATTAACTTTTAGAATGTTTGTAAATATGTGAGCACCATGTACTTATGACATACTTAAGTTTACCATTACTATGTGTTTTTCTTTTCACCCTTTGTGGTGTAGTGTTTTTATTCTGGGTGCATCGTTTTCACATATAATGTTATAGGTAATTCATGTAAACAAAAAATTGCAAAAGATTTTAAAAGAGTAACGGTGTAGTTTCTTGCCCATTCTGCTCCACACGAAACTACCTTTTGGAAGGGGCGACTGGAATCAATTCAATTTCTTGTTAATTTTCATATTCAAAAGCCTAAAAGTTAAGTAAAAGTTAATTGCGTCTATTTGAAATGATTTGACTATGACTTTGCAAATATGAGTGGACATAGGGAGTGGACGTCCTAGAAGGATAAATAGTCCTTGAAATGAATGAACCTTTCTGGTGAAGTTCTTCAGAAAGGTCAGGTGAGTCGTCAAGGTGTATGAACGTTAACGAAGCACAAGGAGTATGTAAGGGTCGGAGCAGGTGGCGTTTTGTTTGTATGTGTTTACATACCCATGTATACGCACTAAGGCAGAGATATCGTGATTGGTAACTTGAGAGATTGCGTAGCAAGCGCTGTGCTTATCCAGCTCATAATGTTATACGTAGAATGTAGCTTTAACCAGTGAATAGGCTCGATAAAGACTTTATAATAAAAGAAGAGGATGTATTACAATAGGTATGATACCAAAGTTTACACTGATCAACGTATTAGAAAAACAATCAATCTGCCTAGCCTTTTCCGGGTGAGCGGGATTGTCCGAAACGGTTACCTACCGCTACCCCAACACATAAAGGGCTAAGGAAGGAACATGGACGGGTTTTAGACAGTCTGACACTCCCTTCCATTCCACCCAGAGCGAGAGGAGTCATTTAATTTTCAAATCCTATACCCAACTATGTTGGAGCCGGCTTAAAGTCTAACCGAATGTAGCTGAATACCTGGATTTTACATGGATCGACTGCCTGTTTGACCTCCACAACCCAGTCAGTAACTAGGTAATACGATACCCCTAGAATGTAACGTAACTTATTAGAAAATTGTACAACCAAACTCCGAGTGGCGTGGCGGACGCATAGCGGCCCTCGGGTAGCGGGTGCGGTACCCCGACACGCCTTGGGGCTGCCCGGCTTTCAATCACGGGCATATGTAATGCGCCGAGAGCCGGTATCAGCTGATGAGAATAACAGCTGCTCACGTTGTTAATGAACGAAACATTATAGCACCCATAAACATGAATATTTCTCATCGATTTTGAGGGTTCTCCGGTTACACCAGAAGCGATAATCATATCGCTTGTGGTGTAACCGGAGAACCCTACCTAAGTAAATCTTTGATATCAATCAAAGATTTACTTGGAGCGTCATCTGACCAAAATACATAAAATATTTATCCTTTATTTATTATTCAACGAAAGCCCTGTGACCTTTTGCAGACATCAATAACGCTATAAATACTTATATTCCTAACTATACCCTCGCGGAATAAAGCGTGAATTTTACATATGAAAGCGTCAAAAGCCCTAACAGGAACGGGGAAGTGCTGAAAGTCGCATTGTTATCAAACTCATGCAAAGCTTTGGCGCGCTTTCAGCAAAAACGTATAAAACGAGGCAAAAGGAATATTCCAAAAAAAGCGGATTTATGCTTATTCACTAACTAGCTGTGACCGGAGTCTTTGCTCGTGTGTGAAGCGTTTTTCCAAATGCAAATATTTGCGTCTTCCATTTTTTCTCAGGTGCTGAGTTAACTAGCTAGTGTGTTGGGTGAGCGTCTGTACCTACAACCAGATAGAAAATTTTGTGTATTCATTATAGTTTTATTTGACAGCAGTGATAGCCTAGTAGTGTGCCCATCAGACTGCTAAGGTCTCGAGTTCGAACCCAAGGCTCGCACCTCGGATTTTACGGATTAATGTGCGTATTATATAATTATCACTTGCTTAAAAATCGGTGAAGGAAAACATCGTGAGGAAACCAGTATGTTTCATAGTGATTTCTTTACCAGCATGTGAAGCTAAGTCAGAGGCCCATGGGCAGAATAAAAACTCTGACACCAACTTAGTCACTAACCACACGAAATGAAGAAGATTATAGTTTTATAAGAGGGCCCTCATGAAGTATTTCCAAGACCGCCATGAGATTTAGAATTGAGATTGAATAATAACAATGGTATTGTAATCTTTCCGTGTTCATTTACATTTTAGAGTAGTCGCATTATTTCACTCTAAAGGAAATAGTTTTTCGTTTATTGTTTTCACACAATCCACCGTGGCTTCCATAGAAGTGTGACCCAGCCGTTATTTGATTTTTATACCCACGCAAACTCCAGTTAGCTCATTCCCGAAGGGCTGTTTGGGAAAAAATAAAGAAAGTCAGGCACTTGCCAAATAAATCTTTTAATCCCCTACAGGTAAAGCAAGCACTTTGGTAAGAAGAACTATAGAAGTTTTGCTATTCCTGAGAGGCCGCAGCATGTTGGAGATTTTAATTCTTATTTTGCAACACCAACAGCAAATGTAAATCCTCGTATAAATAGCGGCAACACTATTCCCTTCCATCTGCGCCACTGGTCCAATACAAGCGAACATTTATTAAGTACTTGCTATAATCAATTTAATCTTTCCCGGCACCAGCGTACCGGCACCTACAACAAGCTACACATTGATCACTCTTGTTTATATTTCTTTTAATTTATCTACGTACTAGCTTCCGCCCGCGGCTTCGCCCGGATAATAAGTCGACAAATTATACACATAAACCTTCCTCTTGAATCACTCGATCTATTAAAAAAACCGCATCAAAATCCGTTGCGTAGTTTAAAAGATTTAAGCATACATAGGGATATAGGGACAGAGAAAGCAACTTTGTTTTATACTATGTAGTGAAGATGTGGCCGATAGAGCAATGCTCGAACAGGATTGGAGATGTACTCCAATCCTGTATTCATTTCCAAAGGTACCTTTAAAATAACACCTACAAATAAATATAAATCTACAAGATATCAACAAGTTGCCAAAAGGTTTTAAAATTAATTAATCGGAGTACGGACTTCCAGATCCGAGGCTGATTAAACGAGAGTTATGCCTTTTGCAAAACGTAGCAGAAGCGAAACAGAAATACCTAGCAAAAGCAAAACGAAAACATAGCCACCCGATACACGGTTTTTGCATATTTTTGAATGACGCGTCATGCAACACGCTAACGTAAGTTCCGAACCAAAATAAACAAAAGCACATAGCATATGACGCCAGTATACCGACCGGTTAGGCAGAAGTGTAGCGATAGTAAGTACAGACACAAGCACAAGCACATCAAGTAATCCCAAACTGTCAAATATTCCCAATTGAACATGAACCTTAAGGTTTTGTAATAACGTTAAAAATCTATCAAACAAATTTGACAGATTGGGGTAGCTTGATGTGCTGGCGTCTGTACATTCACATTTCGCCAATTATAAGGTGTTAAAAAATTAATCGTTTACAATGCTCCCACGAAATTCTTATAGTAAATTTTTAACACCTTGTATTTAATTCCTATGTAACAGGGGGAAAAGGCTAGGCAGATCGATATAATAGGGGGCTCGCTTAGCGGGCATAAATCTAGACTCCGGCTTACTGAGAAATTACACATGGGAACACCCAGACTACTCACACACACGTAAACTCCAGTTAACTAAAATACTTTGGTTATAAAAACTATTTTAGTTTCAGTTTTCAATTGATTCTTTTTATTGGCTCAACTCGGAAGTTGAACCTAAGACTTCATGCTCAGCTGTAGCGCTTGTGGCCACTTGACCAACGAGGCAGTGAAACAAGAGTAAGAAAGAATTTGTATTTTGGTATGAAATGCCGGTTTTCTTTGTTTTCACTTCCCTTCAAGCGTGCTAAACGCGTTCAGGGACCTTTTTCGGGTGTCGAATTAAATAAAAATAGCTGAGGGCTACTGAACGAAATTGATTTCTATCGGAATTCTGTCTGCCCTCATTTGTTCGTCGCATTCTGTTCCGGGTTTGATTGATATTATTATGTCAAATGATTCAATGATTTCCGGGTAAAATGTTTTTTTTTGTCCCCTCTTTCACGTGGAACGGATATCGTTCAACGCTCGCGGTTTTGCGGTTTGGCTATCACTGGCAATATGCTATTTATTCATTGTTTTTTTTAACACCTTGTACTGTTATAATGTCTTTTTCAAATGTACTTTTTTTAACTGTTGCCTACTTTCGGTCAGTGGATGGGTGACCATCTTTACATATCGAGACTCCTCCGTGCCTCCGGTCCCGGCTGTCATTCATGGCTCTTTGACAGTCGATACGGGTATTCAGAAGCCTGGAAGTCGGGCAGTCAGTTTTATCAAGGGGTATCGTATTAACCAGTTACTGACTGGGTTGTAGAGGTCAGTTAGGCAGTCGCTTTATGTAAAATATTGGCATTGAGCTGCATCCGGTTAGACTGGAAGCCGACCCCAACGTAGTTGGGAAAAGGCTCAGCAGATTGCAGAAGCCGGTTTTGTAACGAATGATGAAAAACATGCCAAATTCCTACCATTCAAAACGTCACTATAGAGATTGCCTAAACGCTCTTCTTGTGTTTTTCTGCGTCTAAATTTCCACCAAACCATTGTGATCCAGTGAGGTAATTTACGAATCGCATTCCGTTTCGGATTTGCCTTTTAAGAACTTTTCTTTTATAACAGTTAATCCATTTTACGGAGTGTACGTGGGTGACTGTTTAATTAACTTAGAAAAACCCAGCCAAGTGCGAGTCGGACCCACACAAGAACCATTCGTGTTTAGTTCTGTACCCACCACCGTACAATACTAACATAACATATCTAAAAAAAACTACTTCAGTGAAAAAACACGTTTCTTGTATGTATAAGGACCTTTTGATTTTTTGATTTTCTTTTGGATTATATGTGCCAGGAGCTCATGGCTAAGTAATAACAGCCGCACTGGTCGATCCATCAGGTTAAGCTACGCTTGCCGAGGTTGACTGTGGATTGGTGACCATCTTTACATATCAAGACTCCTCCGTGCCTCGGAAAGCGCGTTAAGTCTCGGCAGTCGTTTGTGCATCTTTGACAGTCGTTACGGGTCGTCAGAAGGCCGAAAATCTGACAGCCAGTCTTACCAAGGGGTATCGTATTGCACAGTTACTGGGTTGTGGAGATAAGTGCAGTCGCTCCATGTAAAATACTGGTATTCAGCTGGATCCGGTTAGACTGGAAGCCGACCCCAACATAGTTGGGAAAAGGCTAGGCAGATTGCAGATGGATTTTGTATTATATGTGCAGGTTATAGAAGCCATAGAAATACACGATCTGTGAAAATTTCAACTGTTTACCTATTACGTTTCATGAAATACAGCCCGCTGATAGACATACTGCCGAATGGACGGACAGCAAAGGCTTAGTAATAGGGTTCTGATTGGCACCCCAATTGCACAATTGAATTGATTGAAATACAGTCCTGCTGGCTGGTCCTGCTCCACAGGACAATCTAGTGTCTAGACAAAATCAAACTGGTTGCTAAGTAAATTAGGTAATAATTTATAATTTGTACCATATTATTTTATTACATTGGAATAACTTCTCACACATTGATTAATTTATTATTATTAACTTTTAGAATGTTTGTAAATATGTGAGCACCATGTACTTATGATATAATTAAGTTTACTTGCCACTGCTACATGTGTTTTTCTTTTCACCTTTTGTGGTGTATTGTTTTTATTCTGGGTGCATCGTCTTCACATATAATGCTAATGTTATAATACATGTATACAAAACATTGTGAAACATTTTAAAAGAGTAACGGTGGAGTTTCTTGCCCATTCTTCTCCACACGAAACTACCTTTTGGAAGGGGCGACTAGAATCAATTCTATTTCTTGTTCATTTTGACGTTTAAAAGTGCCATTCTTGTGCCTATTTGGGATAAATGGTTTGACTTTGACTTTGACTTTGAGTCGTGCCAGCGAAGTAGAAGAACCCTTAAGTCGTGCTTAGTCTTTGAGAAATTCCGGCTATGATCGAAAATAATTATAATCGTTGCTTTATTCAGTAATTCTTTGTAGAAACAAGTTAGTTATTTGTATTGGGATTAGGATCTAATGACCCATTTTATAAAAAAACTCATCCTGACAAATTACGCGAAGTGTGCTTGAAGTGAGTTACCATTTCACCTGCCGAAGTATTCTGTAAAAATCTCATTATGAAACCTTAGATGAATAGATGCTAATGATTGACACTGTTGACAGCTCGTTTCAAACTCACTTAAGTTATCACGGTGAGAATTTTAGAGAGTTGAACGATTGATGCTAGTGATTGCATTAGAGGTATGAGTAACGGGGTGTAAAGTTCATTCATCTTCTACCTTTTTTACATTCCTACATGTAATATTCCTATGTATAATTTCCCAAATTCGGTTGTTTTGTTTTCCGAGTCTCCACCTAGCCTTTTCCCAATTATGTTGGGATCGGCTTCCAGTCTAATGACGACTTAACATGCTTTCCGAGGCACGGAGGAGTCTCAGTATGTAAAGATGGTCACCCATCCACGGCCAACCCCGGTAAGCGTAGCTTAACCTTATGAATCGACCTGTGCAGGTGTTATTGCTTAGCCAAGAGCTTCTAATAAAATATGCTCTATCGTATTGTATTAAAAATTTTGTATTGTGTTGTTGTCAACAGATGAAAGCGTGGAGTGCACACGAGCAGGACACATCGTTGTCATGCTGTCGAACGCTGCACGTCAAACACGCTGCCTACGCTAGTGCCCTCTATACCCTGGTGAGTACCTAACCAGCCAGTTTACCTGCCATTACTATTTGTATTTTTCTTTTCATCTTTTGTGATGTAGTGTTTTTATTCTGGGTGCCTCGTCTTCACATATAATGTTATAATTCATGTACCTATACAACATATTGTAAAACATTTTAAAAGAGTAACGGTGGAGTTTCTTGCCCATTCTGCTCCACACGAAACTACCTTTTGGAAGGGGCGACTAGAATCAATTATATTTTTTGTTCATTTTGTCATTTTTTTAGTGTCTTACTTGTGCCTATTTGAAATAAATGATTTGACTTTGAACCGTTCACTCTCCTTTAACCCCCAAATGTCGTATGCACCCCATAGTTTCATAAGAAAAAAATTCTCGAAACGACAATAAATATAACCGTATAAATCGTTGAGCTCTTATAAACAAAAATCTTCTAATAAGCGAACATCTAATGGGTTAATGTTCAATCATTTAGGCGTCGTGCAAACCTAGACACAAAATACTGTTACTATTATGAGAAATATATAAAAAAAGAAAAAGCAGGAGATATCATAGACATGGAGCGAGGATTGAGCGTAGCTTCACAAAAGAGACCACTCTCTAGAAAGAGATGAAGCGACTGTACACCGTGTCTGTGCGTGTTAAGGCGCTATTCCACCAGTGAGTCATCTTCTTTTCATGTCGTTAGTGACTAACCTGGAGTCAGATTTTCTGCTGCCCATGGGCCTGTGACTTAGCTTCACATGCTGTTGAGAAATGTCTCTCAGATATGCTGGTTTCCTCGCAATGTTTTCCTTCACCGATTTTTAAGCAAGTGATAATTATACAATGCGCCAATGCGCATATGAATCCGTAAAATTAGAGGTGCGTGCCTTGGTTTCGAACTCGACCTATGACTTGGCTGTACGATGGTTACACCACTAGGCTGTCGCACCAATAGGTACGTGGAACTGTGCTACACTGTACGGCACAGTGTACGGCAAAAAATGTTTCTTTCTGTGGACTCACTCAAGTAAATATTTACAAATATCCTGCACTGCTTACAAAAATTACGTACAGTTTTGCCGGTAGACGCGGTTCCGAAGCCCATTACGTGCACTGTTGGAGTTCTGCACAAAATTTTGGTGATGAAATGTGTTAAATAAAATTTTGGTAGAATCGCTCCTTTAGGTTAACGTTGCCTGCCATGGCTGCCATCCATTCACCATTTGTTACAGTGAACGAAACTTACGACCCCCAAGGGTAAACATCCTCTTAACCGAAGTACGAAACTTGGTTAAATGCATTACGCAACCGCGAGGGGATAAACACGGTGATATTTATTCTCACTTACTCAATAAATTACATCATACTACTTGGCAATCTTGTGAGAGCTCCCTTGTAGTGTTTAGTGATGGGATGGTGCGAAGATAACAAAATATTAAAGGAGATGGCCAGAATCTCTTAGGACCTGTGCCCCAGAATGTACAGAGATGAAATTAATGTCGTTCAATAGGTCATATCTTCAATTATTAAGAATTGTAAGTTACTTATAGCTATGCAGTCGTGGAACAAAGTTATGAAGATTTGAAAGTCTTGATTTTTTCACTCGGGTTTCACCATGATTTTACAATGTATTCATAAAATTATAATTTCCTGACCGTTTAATAGGTTGAGGTGTATATATATTTGTCTTAGGTAATGAGTTAATATCATATTATAACTTGGAAAAACTGGCACAGCAGTTACTGAACGTTTTTGTAGCATAGGTAAGTATACTAGACACAATAAAACCACATAAGTGCATTTTTATATCCATTTAATCATTTAATGTTATGTATGGGAATTATTATTGGATAATACAAGTTTAACAAATACTTTCACAGCTATTCAAATTGAAAGTTTATTAGATAATAAACAAGAAGAAAATGTTATTGATTTTGAAAACATGGAATCAATGCCTAGTCATATATGTCACTATTGGACAGGGCGCACTACACAAGAATTCATAGAATTGCACACTAGCATACCAATACAGTCGGTTGTTTCCAAAAACTCGAAAACTGCATTAGCAATGCTTTTAATGAAATATAGGACTGGTGACAGTGACGCTAGGATATCTAGTCTTTTTAGGATTCCCAAATCAACTTTACAGAACAAGATGATGCTTGTGAGGAATTGCCTAACTAATTACTTTGTTTGTTATTATTTTTTTGTTTCATTTTCCTTACTTATTAGGTTATTACACCATTTATTATAATTAGTGGAGCACTCGCGTGGGGCTACGACACAATAAAATAAAGATGCAATAAAATACTAACACAAACACGAAGCAACCGATTACCGCGGAAACACCAGTTTTGACGTTTGACGGATTCATTGAATGTTACTAGTAATTATGTCAAGTAATACCTTTATGTCAATATTGTAATGCTACAATACACGACGTAACTGTATTAAAATATGCTATCAGTCTGCGTACTTTGACTTTTGATCTATAAAATCATAACGAGAAGGTTGGTTTGATGGATTACTTACCGTCAAAAATATATTTAAATAAATATTTTAATTGCTACATGCGTTTAGTTATATTTTCCTCTAAGCATTAATATTATTAAATGGCAACATTGAAAATACTTTTAAGTGACATTGAACGGATAAAATCGCTTACAATTCTTTTATTTTAGTATTTTATTCAGAGACTGCTATGAAATATTATTAGATATTATAAGTTCTTTGTTTATTTGAATTTAATTAATTGTAATACTTTTAATTATGTACAGCTTGGGGCAAATACTGGCCATGTCCTTTGAATATTAAGATTTATTTTTACAATAGTTGAGGTTGAGACACAAGAGAGAGACCGACCTACGAACAAACAGAATGACAATATCACGGCATAGACAGTAGCTCTAACTAGTGAGCTATTTAGACAACTATGACAATAAATTTACATTGTTTGGTTTATACCAGTTCTAACACTCAGAAAATCTTAGATAAGTACCTACAGTCGCCGTCACATCAAGTTACCATTAACTGTCAAAGTTTCTCAATCGATTTTAGACTTTACATGTTGATTCACATTGCCTCGTTGATCTAGTGGGCGGGTGCAAGTTAGTACTTGCACTCAAAATCAAACCAGCAACTATTGCTGAGCATGAGGTCCTTGGTTTCTTTCTCCTTCAGGTGGATGGGTCATTTCCAGGTGGAGCAGGCTTATTACTTTTCTCACCCAATAAAGGTACGGTCGCCAGAGTTTTAATTTATACCTTTTCTTTTTAAGGGTAGGAAATCATCAATTGACTCCTCCCGCTCTGGGTGGAGTGGAAGGGAGTGTCAGACTCTTACTAACCCATCCATGTTCCTTCGTTAGCCATTTATGTTCCGGGGTAGCCAGTAACCCTCAGACAATACCGTTTACCCGGCATAAGTTATACCTGTCACATTTCGCCAGATGATTTTGGACTTTAAAAAACTTTCTGTTAAATTCAAAATCGATTGAGAACATTTGTCAGTTGGTCGTAACTTAGTGTGCTAGACTGTATTATGCTTGACTGTACAATGCTTTATCGTAGTTAAATTAGCGACCATTTGAGGCTCTTATCAAATACATGGGACTTAAACATAACTGACGAAATGTGGGATTTTTATAGGTACACCTTTGTCTTACCCTTGGGCAATACAGTAATATCGATGTCTTTCTGACATAGAATCAACCCTAGTGAGTCTTGCCTCGATAGACAATTATGGACGAAACAAAAGGCGATCATGACATATTATTATCCTCCGTGTGATTTCTCCTTTTCTTTTTTCCCGGGTACCCCACGGTTTATCCGGTTTCATGTAAACGTGTTGCTACGCAAACGGGATTCGAAAATTGTCAACAATTTCGTTTCATTTGATCGATGAGTTTTGTGTGCTGAGTTTTTTTAATGGAGTTGGAGCTAGCCGTCAAAAATGTTTTTGGGATATTATTGTTGCTACGCAATGATAGCATAGTGGTGTGACCGTCGGACTGCCAAGTCATAAGTCTCAAGTTTGAACCCAATGCACGCACTTCTGACTTATCAGATTCATGTGCGTATTGTGTCATTATCACTTGCTTAAAACCGGTAAAGGAAATCGACATGGCTGAGAGATATTTCTCAACAGCATATGAAGCTGTCAGAGGGCCATGGGCAGCATAAAAACTCTGAAATCAAGTTAGTCTCTAACTACACGCAAAAAAAGAAAAAGAATGTTGCTTTGCGAGATAAGAATTAAGTGGAGACTAGGTTAGTTTAAACATAGAAAAGTTTCTTTTTAACTACGTGCATGCTTTTGCCAAATACATTTAAGAAAAATTGTGGTTACTGAATTTGATATGACTGCAGGCAAGTCAACGTATACGTAATAATATCCTACGACCAAAAATACACACTTAACATTTGTTTTTGTTGAGTTTACAGTCCTCTCCTTTGAATTTGCTGGGGATTTGAATGTGGGCTGGTTGGAATAACCTCTGAAGGCCATTTTCGGGCTTCTGACGACCCAGGATGACTGTCAAAGATGTACAAATGATGGCCGGGACCAACGGCTTAACGTGCTTTTCGAAGCACTGAGGAGTCTCGGTATGTAAAGATGGTCACCCCTGATGGATTGAGCTGAACTAAAAAGCAACAACAACAATACAAATTCTACTATCTAAATGCTGATCTGACAGTTGCTGGTATAATCTGCTTCAACACAACCACATGGACGTAATAGTCTTAATATTATTAATACTCCGCAGAGCAAAGCGAGTCGCATCCCCGTAGCGACGTGTAACGTTGTAATTAGCCTGTTGCTTTTACTTTGCCCAGCGGGCGGACGTGTCTGCTATTTATATAGGACATGCCTAAGTCTATATACGTGTGTGTATGTAAGGTTCGTGGTGTGGGAAGAAGTCGTGAGTGAATGTATGTATGCCTAAATATAGAGATTCGCGAGATGAGGATTTGACGTACAGTTAAGCCTTTTTTACCTAAGTACATCAGTTTTCAAATCCTTTTCTTTATTAAGTCGGGATGATATTTACATAACGCCTTTTGAAAGTATTAAAAAGACTAAATTTAGCACTGAAAAGACTATTGCATAGAAGAATTTCTGTAGGTAGTTATTAAATATTGACAAGTGATAATCACTCCGTATCGATTCGATTTCGAAAATTGTGGATCGAACAATTCGTTATACCAGCGATTCGGATTGTCAAAAACGCCACTTGTCAACGCATTTGTGTGGGAATATGGATCCAGTTTTGTTACACAATTTGACATTGTCTAGCAGTTAGCGATCGAAAACGATCGATCACGTGACATTTCGAAAGCCAATTCCATACATTTCGGATATATCTAATTTCGTTATAGTTAATGAAAATGTGATTTTGTCTAGGCCTCCAAAATAGCATACACCAGTCATCAATGTCGAATTGACATCAACTTTAAACTTTTTAATGGCGAACCCATTCTATGAAATATAAGTATTTTTATGAAACAATCGAGTAAATAACTACACATTATATTAGAATTAATATGCATGCTTTCTTATACAGTAAAAAATTATAGGTCCAACCATTTTGGGGAAGTCTTTTCGAATTTTCAAATGTCTTTTTTGTTGTAAGTATGGTACTGTACTTTTTCATTAGCATTTAGTAAAAAGCTATTACAAATAATTCGTCATTACGAACTGACACTTCAATTTTATTTATTTATACTAGCTGACCCGACAGACGTTGTCCTGTCTTACCTATTATACCTGCCCTACCTACCCGACCTACCTACCCTCCCTACCTTAGAGGTACCCACTTAGAGGTATGTAAAATAGGTAGTAGCCGAATCTCAGACTTACTGAATATGCATATTCATTTCATAAAAATCGGTCAAGCCGTTTCGAAAGAGTATGGTAACTAACATTGTGACACGAGAATTTTATATAAAAGGTAATATCGAGTCTAACTTTCTGCTCGAGAATAACAAACAATAACTTTCCTCAGATCATTTCAAATATTATATTTCAGTTCTTTCTCAACAACAGCCAAAGATTCCCACCACCACGTCCCCAGGGCTTACTTGATATTAATTCTGCAGAAGTAAGAAATATCCCCATTGCTACATATAAGCGGTCGTAATCAGCCTGTTGCTTTCCTAAGGCGGGTCAACGTGCCTGCTATTTATGAAGGAGTCATAATATAGAAGTACGTGAGATGAGTTACATAACGAAACGTAAGCCTTTTGATTTATGTCATGGAAGCTCTGAAGGATGTTCGTTGAGTGACGATAACTGAAATTCTTAGGAGATGTTTTGTGTGTTTTGTTCTTCTACTTTTCGTGTGGTTAGTGACTAACCTGGTGTCAGAGTATTTACGCTGCCCATGGGCCTCTGACTTAGCTTTACATGCTGTTGAGAAATATCTCTCAGACATGCTGGTTTTCTTCACCGATTTTAAAGCAAGTGATAATTCCAAAATACGCACATGAATCTGAAAAGTCTGAGGTGCGTGCCTCTGGTTCGAACTAGAGACCTATGACCTACTTAGCAGTCCGACGGTCACGGTTTATATACCAAAATCATTTTTGACGGCTAGCTCCTACTCAATTACAAAAAACTCATGCTGGTTTTCTTCACGATGTTTGCCTTCACCGATTTTTAAGCAAGGTTCTTTACCGATTTTGCTTTTAGCTAGCAAGAGACTTAAAAATACGAAAATAGATCAGTTTCTTGATAACAACTATCTACGCTACAACATTCACGTCATGTATTTGACACATAACTCTAGGGATTCCTCGCTTGTGTCTCGTATTTATAGTTTACAGTATCAATTACAAGTATTCAGTAACAATACAAGCTAAGTAAATCTCTTTGAGTTTGTTTCGACCATTCTTCTCAGAGAAGTTGGATAGGAAACAATGACCTCGTTTAGTTTTTAAAATATTTTTGACGTGTAAAAATAAACTTAAAAGCATATCACTCAGCACAACACACTAGAGCATATTACCTACACAGTTAAAGAATTCCTTGAATAAAAATAATTATTTAATATTAAAATGATTGTAATACTTACATGTAAATTGTAAAATTGAGTGAGTATATATATTTTAAATATAATTATTTTTGTCAATTTAAATTGCAATGCTTTAACAGGTAAGTAGGTAAGTTCTAAGAATCTGTTTATAGTTAAGATCTTCAAAATCACCCGTAGTTCGCAACAAAGAAATTTAATTTCAATTGGAAAAATGTTTGTGCAAACCTTCCTGCAGCAATAAAGTCATATCATAAATTATCATAAACTCACAAGCTTGTTCGCAGTTCGTAACTTCGTTCATTTAGTACCTACATATTAGGATTAAGACAAGACAAATCATTGTAAGTGGGTAACACTTACATTGTAGCAACTTAATAGGCAGCTGTGAGTCTAAGTTATCATGTTATTATTATTATTTATTTATATTATTAAAGTAAAGTTTACAAAAAGTCTTAATTTATTAACTATGCCCCACAAAACCGTTTTCATGGTTTGTCTGTGGGAACAGAACATAAAATCACTTTATAACTTAAGTATAACTAAGTAACAAACAACAACAAAGTAACTAAGTAACATACAATTTACAACTAAGTACTATATTTCATATTTGAACATGAAATAGGACTAGAATTACTATATTTATACATAGCCTACATAAGATCACTCTTTGTTTCTCCTAAGTGTTGGGCTATTTTTTTGAGGGTGGTTAATCATTAAATTACTTCTCCCGCTCTGGGTGGCGCGGAAGGGAGTGTCAGACTTTTACTGACTAAAACCCATCCATGTTTCTTCCTTAGCTCTTTATGTTCCGGGGTAACGGTAACCCTTTCGGACAATCCCTCTGAGGTGTACTCATAGTACACCCACATTTCGCCAGTTATGTAAAAGTTCCATTGCATGGGCGAATCTATTGCCATCATGCACGGAACAAATATTTGTACGACCTGCAAGTATTTGTTCCGAGTCTGGGTGTTTTCCTATCTATAATATGTATGTACGAGTATTTACAAAAAAAATGTATATAAGTAGTGTAACAGCCATCTCGTTACTATAACACAAGCATTAGGTTGCTTAGCTTGGGACGATATGGCGTTGTGTGAAATGTCCAAGGATATTATTATTATTATTATTACTCTGGACAGCTACTGAAAATTCTAAGTAGAAAATCCCAATAACAGTTTGCCCGACATGGGAATTGAACCCAGGACCTCATACTTAGCACTAGCATTTACGGCCACTAGGTAGACAAGGCAGTCATTATATTTATTTAACTCATTTAATCAATACTCAGTTTTCAGGAGTATGCTATGAACTTATGTCTTCCAACTAAACAGACAGCTGTGCTGCTGGGGAGTTTGTTGCGCCACTTCTTCTTCCCAGCTAAAGCACTAGGAAGTGGTGAAGGGTGGGCGTTTTTGGGGGACTGTCTTATGTAACTTTGACCTTCAAAAAGTGCTGATCTTCAGCCTAATTTGAATAAATAACTTTTTGATTTTTTGATTTTGAATCTATACTATACCCTCTTTTATGTGAGAGGGAGTGCTCTCACATAAAAGAGCCCTGTGTCCCAGCAGTGGGAACATTATAGGCTGATAAAGCATTTCTTTTGCCTATAGTAATTGAAAACAGAATACACTACATTAAGAAGTTAGTCTGTTCGTAGGTACCTTTTTTTTAAGAGTGGGAAATCATCAAATGACCCGTCCTGCTCTGGTTGGAGCGAACAGGAGTCGGACTCGTACTGACTAAAACCGATCATGTTCCTCTATGGGTAGTGGGAACTTTTTCGGACAATCCCGCTGAGTTTGCAGGTACAGAGGCCAGCACATCGAGTTACCCCAATCAGTCAAATTTCTTTGACAGATTTTCAACTTTCTTACAAAAGCATAAGGTTCATTTTCGATTGGGAAAATTTTACAGTTAGGGATAGCTTGATGTGCTGGCGTCTGTACCTACCTAATAGTTATAAAGAAACAAAACTAAATAAAATAGCCTCATTTGAAGTATCAGTGGGACTTTAATAAAGACAAAGTTTAATGTTTCGTAACAGCCATTTAATCTATTGGAAACTCATATCCACCTGCAATAGACATTAAAAAGCTTATAGAAACTACATAGGGAGGTAAAGTACGGTCGCCAGTGCCTCAAGTTATACCAAACTGTCAAATTTCTCCAAATGATTTTAAACATTAAAACTTTGATTATTAAGGTCAAAATCTATTGAGGTAATTTGACAGTTCATGTTACCAAATTGTCAAATTTCTCCAAATGATTTTAAGCCTTAAAACGTTGATTATTAAATTCAAAATCTATTGAGAAAAGACAGTTTGTGGTAAATTGATTTGCTGGCGACTGTACATCTTTACCCACTAGAAAAGCTATTTATACGAGGTTCACAAAGCAAAAGCCTGGTCGTTAAATTTAATCCGCAGCACATGGGACGTTACTCATTACGCGCCGACGCGCGACGTCGGGGTTAATGACGACCAAGTTCAGTCGGTACGCAATGGATTGCGGACATAAATCAGTGCTCGCATACGATTTAACAGATGGCAATTAGGTAGGAATCGAACTGTGACCTCCATTTGAGGCCGAAGTTATTTCAGATTTGGTTTGTGTGCGTGAGTGTGTTTGAGGGTAGGATATACAAAGTGTGTTTTTATTTCCCGTAACTCTAGGAAATTAATGAGACCATAATTATTAAAGATGTAAAATCTAGCACATGAATTATTTTACACGATTTTTTTTTGTTTTAATCTTTCATACAAAATAATTCGACAAAGTCACGATTGCTAATGTGAGACACTCTTACGTGAAATATGACGACGCTGCATTTTCTTAGCTTTAAATATAAATGATTGGTTTGAATAGAAATGAATTATTCGTATATAAAAATAAAACTTAGATAGGTATCTAAGTTTCATTGATAAATACGAATAACATATAACACATTGAGATAAATTAATTATCTATGATTGATGATATCTTCGAAACTCTATTTTTGGACCACATATTGTACAACATTTCGTATTATTTTTACTTATAGAATATAACCCTAGAGATATATGAATTAAAAAACTTTGTATTGATACTATTGCTGATCGCTTTACACTTATTGAAATAATAAACACTAGTCGAAGTTTCAAAGGAAACCACAAATAAAATGATCAGCGAAACATTCCAATTTTACAAGGTTTTTATCAGATATATTTACAAAATATAAATAAAGAGCAGAAGACTATAAACCCTTTTAACACACCTGCATGTCCTTTTATGGGCCTCGGAATAGGCCACCATCGGGATCCCAACTTACGGTAGGAGGGGTTCACATCGGCGTCGAGACCACGATGAAATACCTGGGTCTGGTCCTCGACAGCCGATGGAATTTCGTGGAGCATTTCCGACGTTTGGCCCCCAAGCTGGAACGGACTGGGGCCGCCCTCAAGCGGCTCTTGCCCAATTTGAGGGGGCCAAACGCCTCCTGCCGGAGGCTTTACGCGGGAGTCGTGCGGTCCATGGCCCTTTACGGGGCCCTGGTGTGGGCGCGTTCACTGCGGCGGCGAGCCGCCCACTATCTGAACGCGCCCCAAAAGGTGGTAGCCATACGGCTAATCCGGGGGTACCGCACGATCTCGGGCGAGGCGGCAAGCCTCCTTGCCGGACTGCCGCCGTGGGATCTGGAGGCGATGGTCCTCGCGCGCCTGTTCGAGTGGCGCGCGGAGGTACTAAGCCGGGGGGAAACTCCGTTTCCGCAGCAAATTGCGGCGGAGCGGACGGACCTCCGGCGCGATCTCATGGCGGCCTGGAATCAGCGACTGTCGCAACCCAGCGCAGGGCACGCCACGATAGTGGCGGTAAGGCCCCTCTTTGAGGAGTGGCTAGAGAGGCGTCACGGCGCCCTCACCTACCGCCTGACGCAGGTCCTCACCGGACATGGATGTTTCGGGAGGTATATGTTCCACGCGCGCCTCAAAGAGATGTCAGCATATGAAGGGGCCCCTCAGGGCCAAGCCTGCCGGGTAAGCGGGATTGTCCGAAAGGGTTACCGCTACCCCGGAACATAAAGGGCTACGGAAGGAACATGGATGGGTTTTTGTCAGTAAGAGTCTGACACTCCCTTCCGCTCCACCCAGAGCGGGAGCATTCATTGGATGATTTCCCACCCTTAAAAAAAAAAAAAAAAAGGGTCGACCACTCCTTATATCAGTATTATTCGTATTCATACCTTACTGTGAGCTTAAAGCTGAGAAAGAAAAAAACCGGCAAAGTGCGAGTCGGACTCGCGCACCGAGGGTTCCGCACAAACCGTAGGTATATAATGAAAAGTTCACCCATCACGACAATCGAGTCATAGTTATGGTATTTCTATATTTTGAAAAAAAAAGATTTTTTTGTTTATTGTATGATGTAACTAAAAATTTACGGTTTTCGCAATTTTTCCTTTATCTGTACTATAAGACGTCACTTCGTAACGAATTTAAAGATTCTAAGTTTACTGGAAGTACCCTGTAGGTTTTGATTCCCGTGAGAGTTTCAAAAATTTGCGGAAATTTTTCGGCATAAACGGCTGTATCTTTTGATTGCTTTGGCTTAGAAGTTTGATTTTAGAGCTCCAAGGGACAGTAGACCTGAGTATTAGATATAACTATCAGTTTTATACCTCCACGCGTTCCTGAGAAAAACGGTCTTGACAGACGGACGGACGGACAACAAAGTGATCCTATAAGGGTTCCGTTTTTTCCCTTTGAGGTACGGAACCCTAAAAAGAAGAAAGAAAGAAAAATTTGTTATTTACACAAACAAAACGCGCATTGAAACTTAAAGTCACTAAATACACACCTGTGCAAAGCAGCTAAAAACCATGTATTTAGAAAAAATTAAAAACAATTGGCAATAATTGTCATTTGTTTTTAATATTAGTATCTAGTATGGAAATACAAGGATGGATCACAAAAAAAATACTGACAAATAAGATACAATTACGGGCCCTGTATTGTTCAGCAAAAAGTATAAAATTAAAGTTTAAAATAAAATAAAGCTACAACACAAATATGACCTATTTAATTAAAAAATTTGAGACATATTGTAATAAATTATGCCTGTGAACAAAATAAAGTTACACTATTCAAACATTTCAGGATATAAAACCTTTGTGCTCGGATTAATTAGTCAGCCGTCATATTTACATACACTCGCCATTAGGGATCGCATGTGTTGACACGAAGTTGTAATTTTAACGCTTATGTCTTTTACACGTCACATCATGCCTGGTTTCCTTGTCAGGTTAGGCAGAGGTGTACCTATAGAAAAACACATTTTGCAAGTTGACCCCTCAAATAACGTGTGAACCCCATAGGTTCATAAGAACAATTCTCTCGAAACGACAACAAATAAAACCGTATTATACGTTGAGCTCTTATAAGTAAACGGCTTGTAATAGGCGAACATCGAATGGGTTAGGCGATTTTCACACTGCCCCGCATCATGCTGCATATTGCGTGTCGACGCACCTACGCGCGTTCCTGCGGGAGTGCAGATCTGCATCATCGTGCGGGTTTTTTGCGCACTCACGCGCGTAGGCGCGTTTTGTAGATTCACTCACGGCGGCTCTCATTTATTCGCCGTTCTCTGTGGTGGTCGTGCAGTACTGAGCATTACGATAGTTTCACGCGCGGCACTGCGGGATTCGGTGTGCCATACCTTGCGTCTCGCCCCGCACCTACGCGCGGGTGCATGTTTCTCCGCGTGTATGCGCGTGATCCGCATGAACGCGCGTGGATGCATTTTCTGTGTGTTAGACTGTGCGTGTTTTCCATACGAACGGAGATACTTACAAGCAACGGAAGAACACGCATCCACGCGCTACGCTGCATCATGCGGGGCAGTGTGAGAATCGCCTTAAGCTAGTTGCGTTTTTTTTTTGCCTGTTGTCTTATATGTCCCATTAAAAAGTAACTATAAACTCCATCCGTATTGCAAACATTCCTTGCGATTTTTAGACACACCGAATGTCAAGAATAAATATATTAAAACTAAACCGACAAATAAAAAAAAACAATAACTAATATATTAACTAGATATTTAAATAAATGTGCCTGAAAGAGTAAATAATCAATAAAAAAAAGAAAGTAATGAATAAAATAAAGAAATAATAATAAGAAGAGAAATAATAGAGAGTGAAAATAGAGAATTCTAGTACATGATTGTAACATATTTGATGAAATGAAAAATGTCTTGCGAAGTATAATAAAAATATTACCTAGGTTTAATAATAGAATGTTTCAGGAAATTCACAACATTACGCGACGTGCAGATTCTTTGAAATGTTTTCCTCAGTGGCAAGTATGTGCAATATCTGGAATGCCGAGAGGTGCTCACATGCCACCTTAGGTGAGAGTTACCTGTGAGGTTCGAATTTATTGAGTGCTGATATACTTGCAGAATATTTTGTATGTAAATATTCAAACTACAGCTACGGTTTTTTTTTACAAATAATCTTATACCAAAAACTATTTCATTGTTTTTGTTAAGAGTTAATGTCGGTAGGTAGACTTTATGCACCCGTTCTTTCAAGAGCAAGAACTATTTTTGAATATAAAATCTACGAGCAAAATTCAGAACGATCGAGGAATGGTCTTTCAAAGTATCAAAACGACTTCTCAGTCGATATGAAAGCGAGTTGCTTGAAACTGCACACAAAAAAAGCAATTTTTCAAAATTAACTTGATTCTACGATACGTTAATTAATTCGTAGAAAAACCTTCCGATACACTCACAAACATAATTTTTATTTATTGATTTTATTATTTATGCGTACACTGTAAATACATAAGATACTACATAGATACAAAGGTCTTAGTACAAAGGTACTGCTGAAATTTCTTTCAGCAGACCTGCGAAAGGACAAGTTAAAAAGAGATGTAGACAATAGTGTGTGAGAATAAGAAGAGAAGAAAATACATTTAAGGGGTCTTAAATTAAAATATTAAATATACCTACACATCTATTGCAAAAACATATAAGTACTTAAATAAATACATAATTCTGAAATATACAGGGTGTAAGGGGAACGCTTCCGAAGCCAGAACGTAGATTATATACAACCTAAATGCAAACAGATACCAATAACCTTTCGCTTAAAATTGGTTATTTTCAAGACTTCATGTTTCGTAAACACGCAATGGAAACCGTACAAAACGTGAGGTCACTGACACGCTCGCGCCACGCGTGTCCGCGCGTCTCTCGGACGCAAAATACCTACTAGTACGGGCGAGTCACAGGCTCACAGGATTTATACGGAACTGACAAACACCAGTTTCGAAATGCCTTGCCCTACAATACTTCACAAAATTATGAATTTGAATCGTATTCGTAGCCCACTGTTGAACACGAAAGCTCACAGAGGCATTTTACGTACCTACCTGGCTAAATACTTTGTGACCTTATGAGATTTGGCTCGAACTGCGCTCCATCCATTTCGAATATTTCGATACGCTGTGTCGATCCGTGAACACGAGGCATTAGTGTAGGATCCTCCACACATTCTGCACGTAGTCTGTCAAAAACACTCACTATTCTGCCTCGCATTTCATTAGCACTGTCACATTCCCGATCAAATTCTCAACGCAAGAGAAGCATTACCACGGGCTTCTCCTAAACACATCAACATGTTGCCGTAGGTATTCACGAGCACTGTACACGTATGCCTCAGGCATTGTTCAATACTACAAAAATTAAATAACTAAAAAACAATAAAACAACACTAAAAACGTAACAATAACAACTAAACACTTAAAACGTAACAAAAACAACAAATTAACAAAACAGTATTAAATACGTTCCAATGGCTATCGATCGATTAAAGGTAGCTAGCGCACGTTCGCTCACGAACCGAGTTGGAAAGGAACTAACTAAAGTTAGGTAGGTTACTAAGAAGATCAAAGGTGCCGGCCGACAAACGACGATGCCGCCGATCGCCGCGCGCGTACCTACGCCGCCGAGTCGGCGGCGACGCGGTGTCCTTTGATGTACAGACGCCAGCAAATCAAGCTAATATCCCTGTCTAATTTTCTCAATTAAAAATGAACCTTATGCCTTTGCAATAAAGTTGAAATACTATTGATGTGCTGGCCTCTGTACAGAGGCCAGCTCATCAAGTTACCACTATCTGTCCAATTTCTTTGATAGTATTTCAACTTTATTGCAAAGACATAAGGTTCATTTTTAATTGAGAAAATTTGACAGTTAGGGATAGCTTGATGTGCTGGCGTCTGTACAAAGATCAACAAATTACAGAAGAGAAAATGTTAGAAAAATAATTATTAAATCAGAACCCATCAAAAAAATCTAATTAGGAAATTGTACTTACTTTCAAGTTTTAAATAACATTTAACGGGTTTCTTAGATTAAATTAATTAAATTATCCACTTTCAATTGTTTGGTTTATTTACTAAATTAAGGATACAGTTATTGCAATAAACGAGCACGAGTCGTGTGACTCCGATTACATTGACATAAAGTTTAAATTGAATTGATGCAAACTGTACACGCGATGATTTATTTTTGTTAATCACAGCACAGCTAAAGTCATCGATTTTTTACTTTAATTTCATTCAGTATCGATTATCGACTTACATACAAACCTGTTATTAAATGCACTACACGGTGCATCAATTTAAAACCTTTGACGCCTCTGTAATGTTTTTACTTAGGTATTTATTTTGGCGGCGTGTTATAAAGGAGCCGCGGTCGCGCCGCGCCGGGCATAGCCGTGGACGCCTCTCTCTCAAGTGAGCTGACCCGGGTTCAAACCTCGGCCTGTACCTACCAATGAGTTTTGCGATCCTTGATTATCAGTATCGAAGATCGACCGAAGGTTATTAGTACTTCACTAGCACGTCGTGCAGAGTGCAGACAGCTACAACACGGTCACAATTTATCTCGGTACCTCGCTTGCCCCTTCACCTCCCCATGTTAGCCGCGTCGCGTCGCGTCAGTACCTCAGTACGGTGAGCCTTTTCGTTGCTTATACGCGTCTCATTCTTTTGGTAATTTTTTATCATTGTTTTGTTTCTGGATAGATCCTAGGTTCAATTCCCAGGTCGGGCAGTGTTATTGGGTTTTTCTATCTGGAATTTCTCGGTAGCACCCCGGAGTCTGGATTTGTGCCCGGTTGATGGCAAGAGGCTTGCCCCCTATTACATGGGACTTAAACATAACTGGCGAAATGTGGGTGTACTATTGGTACACCTCTGCCTAACCTCTCGGGGAAACAAGGCGTGATGTTATGTGTGTTTGTTTTTGGATATTTATTGTTATGTTTGCCGATATGAAGTCATTGACGCCAGGTCTAGAAATAATGTAACCGTGATGTAGGTAGGTAAGACATTTCAATTTTGTTCCTGTGCAAATTTTAATGAACGATTTAACAAAATTGCTTGTAAAATTATGTTCAAGGGGAAAATCATTACCTCCGATCCATCGATCTCGTTTTACGATCCTTGCATGAATGGAATCTGAAAGCAGGTATTCTTCAAGTAGGTAGTAGTGATTGAGGTCGTCGGCCGCGGGCAGTCGGCGGGTGCGCACGCGTTTGAACTCTACGAGTTCAAACGCATGCGCGCCGTCAGCTGATATGATTTACGAATACATTGCTTTTTTTAGTTGTAAATAAAAAATGTGTGTTTAATAACAATTAATGGTTACATTTAAGTGTTATATCAGCATAGTGTAGGAAAAATGCTAAAATAGTAGGTAAAATTGTAACTTTTTTTTTTCCCGATTTTTTTATGGTATCGTATCGAGAATCACTAACCCTATCACCTGTCTTCGTTTTCGGAAGCGTTTCCCTTACACCCTGTATAGATTCTCTGATGCCGACCCGAATTGTAGCTCATGCTAAGATAAAAAATAAAAGCCATACTGTGTTCGCGGGTAAGCGGGATTGTCCAAAAAAGTTACCGCTACCCCGGAACATAAGGGCTACGGAAGGAACATGGATGGGTTTTAGTCAGTAAGAGTCTGACTCTCTCTTCCGCTCCACCCAGAGCGGGCGACATAACTGGATGATTTCCCACCATCAAAAAAATAATAATACTGTGTTCGCAATTCAGTTTCTAAACATGTAAACAATATTATGATTTAAAATGCCTACAAAACATTTTGAGGGACAGTTAATGCCCACAGGCTAATTTCTATTATGTCTCATTCAGTGTCCTTCATCCGTTAAACAAGTATGTACCTACACTCCGGCCGATGAGCGAATGCTTTAATTACACCTGTCAGTTGAATACAAACCTATAGGTACAGACGCCAGCACATCAAGCTATCCCTGTCAAATTTTCAAAAAAAAAAAATGTCTTTGCAATAAAGTTGAAATATTATCAAAAAAAATTGACAAATTGTGGTAACTTGATGTGCTGGCCTCTGTACGTGTTTGACGAATACAAACCTTATTAGTTCCTAATCGTGTCCAAACGACGACGAAAAGCACATTTGACCTATTTCCAGGAAAAGCAATATTACTGAACGAAATTAACACGCCACCATTGAAAATAATATTTTATAGAGTGACAGGGATATTAATTACTCAGTTGTTTGAATTGTGAATTTGTGAACGTACTAATAGCAAAATGCCATTTCATTAAGCGCAAGTCACACCGCGAGCCTAGCTATTCTTGGCTGTCGTAGAGAAAAGGTAATGATTGAGGTTAAATGAAATGAAATTCTTACATCAATTTGCCGTGCCATTTTACACAAATGTCAAATGTGACTAACATGATTTGTGTATACATTTCTAAACAATGAATTTGCCCACTAATAAAACTAAAGTAAGTTGTTTGAAAGTGAGTGAAGTTTCCTGACTGAAAATACATAGATAAGGATAAAACCAGCTATGCGAGCTTAAATAACCGAGTTTATATCATACAATGAAGAGTATAGTTAAGGCAGAAAGGCTACATGGCTTAGCTGAACTAGTGAGGTTAGTAAGCCATGTAGTGAGCTGGCTTTCACTTAGCATTCCTCTTTAGTTTATTAACTAAAAATATGAAAATAAGTCGCTGCACTCTGATTGCTTAACATATTTTATGTCCAAATCATTATGAAGGTAATTGATAATCCATTGCTTGAAAAGTTAGACTCCTCGACAACGTCAGTTGCAAAGCAAAGAATATTGATCAATTAATAAAATTAACGGCATTGGAATTGTTACGCACTCACCGCTGTTCCTTGAACGGAGCTAAGCTGAGCTTAGTTCGTTTAGCTCACAGTGTGACCAACCCTTATAGCTACCAATATTTTGTATCAAATTGAATTTCCTGGTATTGTCAACATAGAGTTATGTGAAGCGAGAATACTGGCAATCCTCGTCCATTTTCAATACACTACGTCCAATAAAATATAAATACAATTATGGATATTTTACTGTACGTGTTACGTGAATGGCGATTACGCCGCGTAATATGTTTTCAGTGAGGATTAAATTTGTGTTTTTATTTACTGGGCTTTTTCAGATATTTTAAAAATATGAGCTGTTCCATACATTTTATTGTTACGTATGCATAAATGTGTGGAGCAGCTCATATTTTTTTCGCGATTTCAGGGTTCATCCATAGTAAAAGTTGTTCGTAATGATAATCTATTATAACTCATACAGGGTGTAAGGGAAACGCTTCCGAAAACGAAGACAGGTGATAGGGTTAGTGATTCTCGATACGATACCATAAAAAAATCGGGAAAAAAAAAAGTTACAATTTTACCTACTATTTTAGCATTTTTCCTACACTATGCTGATATAACACTTAAATGTAACCATTAATTGTTATTAAACACACATTTTTTATTTACAACTAAAAAAAGCAATGTATTCGTAAATCATATCAGCTGACGGCGCGCATGCGTTTGAACTCGTAGAGTTCAAACGCGTGCGCACCCGCCGACTGCCCGCGGCCGACGACCTCAATCACTACTACCTACTTGAAGAATACCTGCTTTCAGATTCCATTCATGCAAGGATCGTAAAACGAGATCGATGGATCGGAGGTAATGATTTTCCCCTTGAACATAATTTTACAAGCAATTTTGTTAAATCGTTCATTAAAATTTGCACAGGAACAAAATTGAAATGTCTTACCTACCTACATCACGGTTACATTATTTCTAGACCTGGCGTCAATGACTTCATATCGGCAAACATAACAATAAATATCCAAAAACAAACACACATAACATCACGCCTTGTTTCCCCGAGAGGTTAGGCAGAGGTGTACCAATAGTACACCCACATTTCGCCAGTTATGTTTAAGTCCCATGTAATAGGGGGCAAGCCTCTTGCCATCAACCGGGCACAAATCCAGACTCCGGGGTGCTACCGAGAAATTCCAGATAGAAAAACCCAATAACACTGCCCGACCTGGGAATTGAACCTAGGATCTATCCAGAAACAAAACAATGATAAAAAATTACCAAAAGAATGAGACGCGTATAAGCAACGAAAAGGCTCACCGTACTGAGGTACTGACGCGACGCGACGCGGCTAACATGGGGAGGTGAAGGGGCAAGCGAGGTACCGAGATAAATTGTGACCGTGTTGTAGCTGTCTGCACTCTGCACGACGTGCTAGTGAAGTACTAATAACCTTCGGTCGATCTTCGATACTGATAATCAAGGATCGCAAAACTCATTGGTAGGTACAGGCCGAGGTTTGAACCCGGGTCAGCTCACTTGAGAGAGAGGCGTCCACGGCTATGCCCGGCGCGGCGCGACCGCGGCTCCTTTATAACACGCCGCCAAAATAAATACCTAAGTAAAAACATTACAGAGGCGTCAAAGGTTTTAAATTGATGCACCGTGTAGTGCATTTAATAACAGGTTTGTATGTAAGTCGATAATCGATACTGAATGAAATTAAAGTAAAAAATCGATGACTTTAGCTGTGCTGTGATTAACAAAAATAAATCATCGCGTGTACAGTTTGCATCAATTCAATTTAAACTTTATGTCAATGTAATCGGAGTCACACGACTCGTGCTCGTTTATTGCAATAACTGTATCCTTAATTTAGTAAATAAACCAAACAATTGAAAGTGGATAATTTAATTAATTTAATCTAAGAAACCCGTTAAATGTTATTTAAAACTTGAAAGTAAGTACAATTTCCTAATTAGATTTTTTTGATGGGTTCTGATTTAATAATTATTTTTCTAACATTTTCTCTTCTGTAATTTGTTGATCTTTGTACAGACGCCAGCACATCAAGCTATCCCTAACTGTCAAATTTTCTCAATTAAAAATGAACCTTATGTCTTTGCAATAAAGTTGAAATACTATCAAAGAAATTGGACAGATAGTGGTAACTTGATGAGCTGGCCTCTGTACAGAGGCCAGCACATCAATAGTATTTCAACTTTATTGCAAAGGCATAAGGTTCATTTTTAATTGAGAAAATTAGACAGGGATATTAGCTTGATTTGCTGGCGTCTGTACATCAAAGGACACCGCGTCGCCGCCGACTCGGCGGCGTAGGTACGCGCGCGGCGATCGGCGGCATCGTCGTTTGTCGGCCGGCACCTTTGATCTTCTTAGTAACCTACCTAACTTTAGTTAGTTCCTTTCCAACTCGGTTCGTGAGCGAACGTGCGCTAGCTACCTTTAATCGATCGATAGCCATTGGAACGTATTTAATACTGTTTTGTTAATTTGTTGTTTTTGTTACGTTTTAAGTGTTTAGTTGTTATTGTTACGTTTTTAGTGTTGTTTTATTGTTTTTTAGTTATTTAATTTTTGTAGTATTGAACAATGCCTGAGGCATACGTGTACAGTGCTCGTGAATACCTACGGCAACATGTTGATGTGTTTAGGAGAAGCCCGTGGTAATGCTTCTCTTGCGTTGAGAATTTGATCGGGAATGTGACAGTGCTAATGAAATGCGAGGCAGAATAGTGAGTGTTTTTGACAGACTACGTGCAGAATGTGTGGAGGATCCTACACTAATGCCTCGTGTTCACGGATCGACACAGCGTATCGAAATATTCGAAATGGATGGAGCGCAGTTCGAGCCAAATCTCATAAGGTCACAAAGTATTTAGCCAGGTAGGTACGTAAAATGCCTCTGTGAGCTTTCGTGTTCAACAGTGGGGTACGAATACGATTCAAATTCATAATTTTGTGAAGTATTGTAGGGCAAGGCATTTCGAAACTGGTGTTTGTCAGTTCCGTATAAATCCTGTGAGCCTGTGACTCGCCCGTACTAGTAGGTATTTTGCGTCCGAGAGACGCGCGGACACGCGTGGCGCGAGCGTGTCAGTGACCTCACGTTTTGTACGGTTTCCATTGCGTGTTTACGAAACATGAAGTCTTGAAAATAACCAATTTTAAGCGAAAGGTTATTGGTATCTGTTTGCATTTAGGTTGTATATAATCTACGTTCTGGCTTCGGAAGCGTTCCCCTTACACCCTGTATTTAGAAATCCTCGTTACTGATCGTTGTGGTTCATCGTTACAAATAATTTGAATTTGATACACTCCGGTATTTGGGCAGCACTAATTATTTGTGAAACGTGTTGAAAGCAAAATTTCGTTGGAACGTTGCCAAAAGTTGGTGAATTTGAATTAGCTCTGTCGAATGCAACGTTAGATATTAAGGTCGCGCGTGTTATTTGGTGGCGCAACGATAATAATTGTTTTTAGATATAAATATATTGTTTGGGATAAAATGTTTGCATCATAGGTTAGCGAGATACCTGTGCATGATTAATAAGCCTGCCTCATTGATCAAATGGTCGCTAGCGCTACTGCTGTGTATGTTCAAGATTCAAATACCATGTCGTGGAAGAACTCGTCACCTATTACATTGGACTTAAAAATAACTGGCGAAATATGGGTGCACATAGGCAACACCTCTTTCCGCTTCACCCAGAGACGATATAATATATGGATGACGATTTCCAACCCTCAAAAAAAAAAGCGATACGGAGGTAGCCACAACAAGGAGGTATAAAATGGGTGCCTGAGGACGGACGGCGCCGTCGGGGCCAGCCCAGGAAGAGACGACCTAGCTAGACGTCTACCGCAAAGGATGGATCGAGGTGGCTCAAGAGAAAGATGTCTTGAAGGATTTAGGGGAGGCATCTGCTTAGCAGTGGAAGTGTAGGCTATGAAAAAAAAAGTATGGAGGTAGTTTTAGTTAGGTTAGGATAAAAAAGTCAACATTTCTCAAAGACTTGCTGCTCTGATCTGCTTATTATATGAAAGGTAATCTAGTAAAAACTAGTATGACATTTACACAAACAATGAACAGAACACTAAGGTTTTACGCACACTGCACGGTTATAGGGGGGAGAAGGGTGGTGGGGGGGGGGGGTTAACCACAGAAGACGTTACAGTTTCCCGCGCAGAATTGCGGCTAGCCACACAAGTATGAGTAGGGTGATTGGGCCGGTTCACGACCACTTAGTAGACTTTTAATCTTTAAAGTGACATTGTTATTATAATAAGTGTAAATATTTTGAATATGGATTTTTAAGTGAAAGAATAATGTTTAAAATACAGGATCTTATATTTTTTTTTGTATTTTATTAATGTCTTATTTTATAATTTAAAGATCTATCGAAAAGTGCGATATTGTCAGTTCTCGGACACCTACAGTCAGTCTACGTACGCTTTTTTCGTTAGTTCTCGACCACTAGAAAGCCACCGTAAAAACGACTCAAGTATTATCAAATTAAGGTCAAAAATAAAATCATTAATAAATATCTGAATAATCACGTTTATTTTATACTAAAGAGTACAATACTGGCAGGTATAATATAATTGTGCTGCTTCGAAGTACGACATTTTTAAATTGTACTTCTTAGATGAAACCATCCAACACATTAATCGCAACCCATGTTCTTTTAAGAGTCATCTTCGACATCGCTGATCAAATCATTGGAACATTCGCTGCATTTTAAAACTGACTTTTTTGTGGTTTTCCGTGTCTTCTTCGTTTTTGATCATTGTTATCTCGCTCTCTAGCTTTTCTTTCTTATACCTCTGCTCTTATTCTAGTTTGCGTCTCTTTTCCTTAATTTTATTTTCTTTATCTTCATCTCTATAAAATTCTCTCCATTCACTTGTCGATATTGCACTTGGCAATTTAGAACCATTACTTATTTTGTCTTTTAGCGCTGGTGGTTCAGGAAATTTTAGGTGCTTTTCGAATGCATCATCAAAGGAAAAAGTTTGATTAACAGCTGTAGCCTGACCTGTCTCTCTTATTATTATATTTTCAGGATCTTTCTGTGTCAGAGGATGTCCGTGTCTTTGTTGTGATGCTGTTGGTATATCAAAGATAGACGCCTCGAGATCTTCATATGCTATGATTTCATCCATTATAATATGGTTTTCTCTGAATTGGTTAGCATATGGAGCATCTGTTAATACATTAATAGTTGACGCCTGAATGTCTTCTGGTAAAATGTCCACTATCTTCTTTGTCACTTCCTTTTTTTGTTTATCATTACATTGTGGAGCCATCTGAAATAAAAAAAATGATGCTGCACCAAGCCACCCATCACCACAACCTTGCCACCAAATAGATAGAAGCATTAGTTTTAAATAAGCAGGCAAATTTGTCTGTGGACGACAAACATGCAATTGCCGACCACCAAAATAAAAACATTTTCATGATGACACTGCATGATCGTAAACTAGCCTATTTACGACCGGCAAAAACGAACAGATTTTGTTCAGAGAAAATCAATGGTCGACAACGGATCAGTTGTCGACCATCATGATTTGATATAATTTTTAAGTGCTACAGTTTCGCTTATTTTATGAAATTAGCCGGTCGCAATCTGACGAGCAAATTAACCGCGCCGTTATGAATAGGAAACATCGAAGTATTTTACTTCATATTATGCAGTAAGTGCACAATCTTCGAAAAAGGTCTAGACTAATACAGCTAGTTCCCGACCAGGTGGTCGTAAGCTAAAGGAAGCGTTATTTTAGTTAGTTAGTTAGCCGACCACCCATTATTATAATGAAACACTCGTAATTTTTAATTGATTATTAGTTTAGAAGTAAATACAAACATATTTTGACCCACAAAGCTTAATATATATGAGTAAAACTGAATAATAACCTGTTTTACTTACGTTTGAAAATGTTCCCGTTCACTAATTTTTGCTATACTTTGGTGACCCTTGTACTGCAGCTTATGTGTAGCACTTCACTGAGCGGCATCAAACTGTCTTAGGTCGACCAACGATGACGCGGGAGAAGGAGACAGAATGAGAGTGCGTTTACAAACGAAATGAACGTTTTTCGCGCTTCGGTTTGACTATTTTTGGATGATTTACGCAAAGTGGTCGTGAGCCAGCGGTGGTCGGCGAACTGGCGTAATCACCCTACGATGTGAGTACTTAGTTGCTCACACATTGTTACGTTTGCACTTTGTTTTGTGTAACGCCAACTTTTGAAACAATTATCTAATGTCCTCACGAATTAAACAAGCGATAATTAATAATGAAATGAAAGTGGAATCACAAGGTTAGCGATAATTTTAAGCGGGATTGTTCAAAAGGGTTACCACTACCCCGGAACATAAAGGGCTAAGGAAGAAATATAGATGGGTTTTAGTCAGTAAAAGTCTGACACTCCCTTTCGCTCCACCCAGAGCGGGAGGAGTCATTTGATGATTTCTCACCCTCAAAATGAAAGTTTGTGATAATTTGTTTAATAAAACTTTGCTGCAATTGCAGTGAGGCGGGTCATTGACGCGCAAACTGTAACCATGAATTCAGCGCAAGATTTTAAACCCTATAGCCTTTCTCAAACTGGGCGATAAAGCCCCTTTGTGGGTGCTGCAGACCTAAAGTAAGAGACCCACAAAAAAAATGGGGGCGTTGTGTAGAGCATTAGGGGGTGATTAGTAATTTCATCTAGATAGTGGTTTTTAAGTAGGTGAAAAACGGTGAAGGAAAACATCGTGAGGAAACCGGGACATGTCTGAGAGATAGCATGATAGCATAGATACTCAATAGCATGTGAAGCTAAGGCAGCTACAAACTCTAACACCAGGTTGGTCACTCACCGCACGAAAAACGAAACGAGTAGGTGAAAAAATAACGGCGCTAATAAATTATTTATTCTCAAAGTGGGCCGTAAACAAAATAAGTTTGGGAACCCCTGCCCTAGACGAGAAATTTTTCGTCATTTATCAAAATGGAAAAAGCAACTGTTCCATAGGAAATTGCAATACCTACGCGACCAAAATAGCATTTTTTAAATTAACTGATGTAGAATTTCAACGCAGGGATTTCAGAACCATGTATCATGTACTAATCTTTGATAACAACCAACCCAACGTGCCCAACCCTTCAGAAAAACCAGGTGTGATGTTATGTTTAGTATCGTATTAATTAATAACCTGCAAAATTAATCTAATAGCCAATAACAATGCCCTTTTCCCCAGTGCCACCACATTATAAATAATTATGTTAAACGTGTTGTTCTCTCAGGTTAATGTTCGTCTCAGTTACACAGCACTCACGGGAAATGTCAAGGTCCATAATTGATACTTTGCCCTCCGTGACATGATAAATATAAACAAGATTGATCAATAATATCCATAGACACAGCTGTGGGGCAAATTGTGTAACACACACGTAATTTTTTTTTAGTTCAACAGCATTTAATGCGCTATTCTTGAGGAGATAAATTTTCGAATATATGAGGCAATAGATTAGCAATATCCTCCAAAATTATTCAGACTGTGATTGTAAATTTAAACTGAAATCATTTTTGATTAAATTCTTTTTCCATTTCTCACAAACAATATCACCAATTTGATTATAATCAGATATTTTGAACGGCACCTTAATAGATTGTTAATTTCTTGAAGAGACGTTGTCCCGTCTTTGTCGATAACAATTACAATTTGACAGGGTGAAATTAAATTCAAGACATTATAAAATGGGCAAAAAAATCTGCTGTTCGATACATATTGCTATCATAACTCGTCAAAATGTAGGGAACAGCTGATTTTTTTCTCGATTTCAGATTTGTTCCCATTGTGAAAGTTGTTCATAATGATGAGAAAAATGACCACTTGAAATAATGCCCATGAATTCAATTTCACCCTGTATATTTTACTAAAATCTCCACCGTATTCGGGTCGGAAGTAACAACCTAGTCTTATTTCAAGTTATTAACTTAGTCCCAAAAGTTTACGCAAACAACTTATTAGAGCAAGTTTAAGCTGCAAAAGCAATTTGTCTTAGTCCAATTTTGGGATTGAAGCGTACTGGTGTACATTTTTCATTCGGTAAATTACTTTTTCTTTCTGCGGTCAATAGATTTATTTAGCAAATTTTTGTTTTGGTATCAAATTACTCAGCTTTACGAACGTGAAATAGGCTTTATTCGAAGCTATCTGAGGGCACTTTCTGATAACCAAGAGGTTTTCTGAAAATATTCTTAAGTGGACACCTGCATTAGAATATATTTAAGAAAAAAAAATAAAAAATAAAATGTCTTCCAAAAAACACTATAAAGTGTATAAAGTAATTGTAAGTTTCGGACGTCAGTATCCTTGGTTTAGTATTTTTGGTTTTTGCCACCAACTTCCGAAATTAAAATGATTTTTGATTTTGTAGATAATGTATTTTGGAAGTCGGTTTTTTTTTTTGTAAAAAACTTTTTATTTTTCTCTTTTGAGTTTTGGTACCACCTACCCTACAGTCCCCACACCAATTCGTATCCAATAGAAAAACCTGTAAAATCGTTTTGTTTTCACTTTAGTAACTTTGTAAACAAATTACTTACCTACATTTTAATGAGTCCGTGTCCACCATTCCTTATAACATTAAAAGATTTATAAAGTAAACTCAAAAAGGGTTTTTTGGAAAGAAAATGGCTACCTCATAACAAGATAAAAAAAATTAATTGACAACGTTGCGAGCTCCTTCACTTTTCCTTGTAATTGTCCAACTTTTCAAAAGGCTCGTCCCCGTTTCCACTTCGTTATAGAATGTTAACTTTCTGTCACTAATTAAAAACAAAAGAACAATACCTACTTTTTTATTTGGAGCATCTTTTTATTTGATTTTGAGGGCGTCATAATTGACAGGTTCCTTTTATAAAATTCTTAATACAGAAAAATATAGATTCAATACCGTAAAACGGGGTGAATAGGAACGCGGGGGTGAATTGTAACGAAACTTTAAAATATATTTTAACATTGAAATAATATCGTTTGTTGCCAACAAGGACACGTAATTGTTAATTATAATACAGTAAACACATTACGGGCCCTTTTTGGCCACAAGCTATAATATTTCAATGTTAAAATCTATTTTAAAGTTTCGTTACGAACCACCCCAGCGTTCCTATTCACCCCATTTTACAATGTTTTTGTAGTCACAATGATACATAGGTAAATTATATTATGTAAGAAGAGATAGATTGGTTATACACGCTCCAAAGTCATTTGGCTACTAAACTAAGCTTTCCTAGTCTTATCGGTTATTCGCGCTCCACTAGTGGTATATAACTCATTTAGCTAGTAAGCCAAGTTTTCCTAGGTTTGTCTCTTTCTTACTTCCGATAATTAAGACATGCCGTCCCACTTGCACGTGTCATCTAATATTGTATCACTATGCAATTTTTAAAGATCGAATGATGTGTCGCTATCTCCTCTCTTACTTAAAATATAATTGTCCAGCACATCAAGCTTCCCCAGACTGTCAAATTTTCCCAATTGAATATGAACCTTACACTTTCGTAATAAAGTTGAAAAACTATCAAAGAAATTTGACAGCTTGGGGTAGCTTTATGTGCTGGCCTCTGTACATAAGTCACCAAACCAAAATGTAATTTCTTTTTTATACATTCTATTCGGCTACTGCTGTTTCCGCGATCGCCAGAGATTGTGAACAATTAATGGCGTTACACGACCAAACCAAAAGCCTCTACAGATGTATAAAACAGAAAACATGTATGTACCCACAAAACTAATCCTCAAACTAAACTAAACCGTAAACGAACCACAGACAACTTTGTTTCGTATAAATTGATAACAGTGTGAAAGGTTTAATATTATGGAATGACCAGACCTACTCGTGATAAAGTTACACGATATTCGGGAATTCTGTGCGTCAGCTGGCATGAAGGGACGTTCGCTTTTATACACGAGTATAATAAACGAAACCACATCGAAATTGGGTCAATGTTTCTGGAGTTACAAAGTACACAACATGTTCTGTGAAGGGTGGTGTTGTGTGTGAATTAATTATTTTTGTAATAGTTTATTCATTATTTCTAACAGCTTAAAAGTTTATCATGCGATGAAGAATGAGTATGATGTTGTTCCAGACTTAGCTTCTATCAGTTTCTGATATCTTCTAATTCTAAGAGAGTTTTTTTTTAATTTAGTAGTCTTTCGAGACTCAAATTATTTGCTTTGCTTCATCTATCTAAAATAGGCTATTCATTTATTAATACCCTATTTTAGATAGATGAAGTGTTTAAGACATAATACGAAAATAATCATAGAGATTGCAATAACTTCGTTATTTCTATAATTAAGTACTTATACACGTCGTACCAGCCCTATTTACAAAAGCGGGATTATCCAAAATGGTTACCGCTACCCTGGAACATAAAGGGCTAAGGAAGGAACATGGATGGGTTTAAGTCAGTAAGAGTCTGACACTCCCTTCTGCTCCACCCAGAGTGGAACGAATCATTTGATGATTTCCCACCCTCAAAAAAAAAAGCCCTTCTTACTCACCCTACCTAACTACGAATATATTATAATCAAGTATAAATACGCATTTGCGTCATTAGTAGGTATATATTCATTTAATTTTTTTTATTAGGTACTTGTAATAAGTAGATGTGTAGGTAGGCCTTTTTTAAATTAAATCTTCCAAAGTATAATTGTGACATAATTAAAATTAATAAAGTTTTTCTTTTCATCTCCGCAAATGAGTTCCTGTTGGCAAATTTTAATGGACTCTTTCCACTCTTGTTTTGGGAAGGTCTTCACGTTTTATAAATCCTCTTTAATTAATAAATTAAATAAGTAGTCTTATTCGGAGTTTATATGTCAATGCAAGTGTGTGTGTTTTGTATTCAATTTGAGGCTCGCCCCTAGTACATGGGACTTAAACATTATTTTATTTTATTATTATTTATTTTATCAAAAAAAGGTACATTTTAAGTTTTATAACATAAATTATGTCCAACAAAACTATACACATAGTTTGTCTGTTGGATCAAGGTTATTATTCTTGCTTATTATCTTATGAACTAAGTACAATTATATAATATAGTATTGGCTAGTTATATTAAGTACGTAAGTATGATTGTAGTTTAGGATATGTAACACCTACTTTGTACTAGTAATAACTGGCGAAATGTGAGTATACTATAGGTACATCTCTGCCTAACTCTATAACGGGGAATTTACAAGCGTGATGTTGTGTTGCTGTTATTATGATATGAAAGAAATTGTCTGAACAACTAATTCATATCAATTTCAGGTAAAAGCTCACACAAAGTTGGTAATCTTACGATCGCGAGTCCACACGTCCAACTTAGTTCAGATTCGTGGCCACAAGTAGTGGGGTATTGGCGAAGTTTCAATAACATCGAGCCAACAGATGTCATTTCAGAACTTCGTGTTGGTGACGTTAGAATTGCACGCTAAACTAGTTACGAACAGTTGGGGGCAATTAGTAAATCAGGGTTTGAGACAAGTATTATTAATTACTGTGATAGATTTTCATATAATACTATTAGCTTACCCGACAGACGTCCTGCATATCGTACCTACTCTACCTACCCTACCACTTAGGGGTATGAAAAATAGATAGTAGCCGATTCCCAGACTTACTGAATATACATATGTCGTAGGATAATTTGATACTTCGAATCTTCGCGGAAATACTAGGGGTTTTGCGAAAACGCGGATAATTAGACATAGGCGAAAAATTATCAAATCTTACTGGACAAAGTCAGGATTTTTGCGAAAATACTCGTTACTATAGTAAGATTTGATGTGCTCAACACTGATTGGCTACAATTTTGCTGGCTGACTTCTAATTGGTTCCTAGTTTGCCGATGATTAACTTCAAGTATTGTATCATAGAGTTATGAAGGTTTAGAATAGGTGAGAAAGGAAAATCACTAAATTGAAGTCCAAGTAGGTACACTATTTACGATAAAAAACAAAACACTTCTGCAATTTAACTCAGACACAAACGTAAACAAATAACGTGCGGCAACAAATGATTGACATTTAAGACGTCAACCAATCAGAGACGATCTCTTATTGAACGCGCTGACCGACCAATCAGCGTTCTTATTTCATAACAGCCAGCGTTTCGTTTCGCAATATTGCTATAATAACGAGTATTTTCGCAAAAATCCTGACTTTGTCCAGTAAGATTTGATAATTTTTCGCCTATGTCTAATTATCCGCGTTTTCGCAAAACCCCTAGGATTTCCGCGAAGATTCGAAGTATCAAATTATCCTACGACACATATAAAATTTCATAAAAATCGGTGAAGCCGTTTCGATGGAGCATGGTACCTAACATTGACACGAGAAATTTATATTTAAGATATACGAATGATTTATTTGAATTTTTCCCCGTAATTTTGCGCTTGATTAAATAAGTCTGAACATCGATTTATTTACTATTTCAGTTACAGCCTTCACCGAATAACTGTTAACTAACTAAGGGTTAGGTCAATACTATTATTACATTAATAACAAAACAATGGAATAAACCTACATTCATTGACAAGCCGATAAGAATCTTATTAACCATTTTCATTTTATTTGTACAATATGAAATTTGTTGTTGCCTCGTTGGCCTAATGGTCACAAGGGCTACTACTGAGGTTGCGGTCTAGGGTTTGATGCCCGGGTCCGGCAAAGTGTTTTTGGGTTTTTCTTCGGGAATTTCTGCGTGTAGATTTGTGCTTAGTTGGCTGGTTATAGGCTATAGGCTCGCCTCCTATAACATAAAATTTTACTATAACTGGCGAAAGTAGGAGTACTAATTATGTGCACCTCTGCCTAAACTTTCGGGAGATACATAGGTGATATTATGCTATAAAATTTGTAATAATTGTGTATTATTATGAATATTAGTCAGTGACAAAATATTGTTGAGCAACATGTTTTAATGTTGCCGAAATCTTGTTTTAAGGGAACACTGAATTTAGATGTGGATACAGCTTCGGACGAACGTTAAACCAGACCAGCTATACAGGCAAACAACATTTAAGATAAGAAAACATAATTTTTACTTCCTAAAACTGTGCTTTACATATCCATAAAGTCTAAAAAACACAAGTAAACATATTGTGGCAACAATTTTGCGTAACTTTTGTTTAATACTAAGCTTATAACGTCGCTGAATCAGCAGCATAATGGCAGTTACACACCGCCGCTGAACAAAGCAATCATAAATTATGAGCTATCGTTATTTACGTTCATTATTGAGGGTATTATCGTATTAATTTGGACGACGTCCCGTGGAGCAATAACTGTATATATGAAAGTGAGTATCGTCATATAAGGTCGTGAACGTTATAGCCGGCGTCCTTATGATCATTACTTACTAATGAATGGTCATTGGGAGATTGGTATAATGATAATGTTTGTTAGACGGATATTTTGATAACGCCCACATATCAGCAGTAGGACTCAGCAGTTAGTTTTTCCTCCAAAAGAATATGTTATTTCTCCTCCTGAGATTTTGCTTTAAAAAAAAAGTATTTACATAATTGCTTTGTTTCTTACTTCTTCTCGCAAAAACTAATGAACAGATTGTGATAAAACTTGATAGGTAGATAGAATTAGCTGTTACTTTTTATCCCGATATGTCCACGGAATCGAAACTTACGCGGGTGAAACCGTTGGGTGCAGTTAGTTACACTATATTGCCACAAACTACAGCATAGAACTCAAACAGACAGCGCACTACTTAAAACCTCCTTTTACCTATTACCTCCGCAAATGCGAAGATAAAATAATGTACTTACCTACTGTCTACTGCTTTTATTACCCCATCCATTTGAGAGGAATGGAAGCTATATTTGTTCACTTATTTTCAAGCATTCGTTTCTGGGACCGTATCTGCCAAGTCTAAGTGGTTCTATCTTATGTGAGCTTGGATATCGGTTTAATAGTAGAATCTTTATTGAATTTCCAGTTAAGCTAGATATAGTGTTTGGCAATGGGTACCTACACATAAACAACAGAATCCAATGACCTTTGTATAGAATGATTTATGGTTGTGTGCCACAGAATAAAACCTTATTCCTGATTAGATGAAGTAAGAATTGATGTAAAATGTCAGGACCACGCCACAACATAGGCGTCATACGTCATCAAGAGTCAGTATCCTCTAGGTATTATAATGCAAGCAATAACATCTCATTTAACAACGCCTAATTAGGTAAAATGTCTCCGTGCAATCGTGCCCAAATTTTCAGCATTTTTTTTTATAAAATTCCTGATTACCGTTGAATATAAACTGAAGTATATATCTGACCCTCCCGGTATCCACTACTACTAAACCCCATTCACGGCTTCAAGCGTTTTGACTTGCTTTGCGACTTGCGACAAGGAACACGCGCGCGCTTCTATTGTTTCCGTTCGCCGTCGCTACGCAAGTCGCGTTGCGGTGTCTCGTGGCATGTTCTAAACACCATTTGTCATTTGTTTTCTCGGCAGTAGGTGTCGAAAGACACATGTCCCTTGAGAGTGTATGTCGCGGCCACGGGGCTAAGTAGATTCCATAAATTAACTGTATTCTTTCTTGTTTCAGAATATATCAATACTAGTGGTGCTGTTGTACAGTTGGAGAATTGGCATCAATGCCAAAAGGTATAAGGAACTGGATGATGTTTATTATGGTAAGTAAACCCTGCTTTCTATTCAGTACAGAACGACAAAGGTGGCGAGAAACCATACTTAGGCAGACCATTCTTTAACCCTATCTATATCCTACCCTATGACCCTACAACAGTCCATTCTATACCCCTTAAGCCTGACGTGCCACTTCCGATTGATATTAAATTTCTTTACTTTTATTTTTAATATTGACATCTACAATGTTTTACCGATTCCAAAGCGTCCCACTAAAAAATAAAAGTAATAATGTTTTTTCGATGGGTTCCGATCATATACCCCACCACATAACAACACGTAGAGGAGCAGTAATTTGTATGAAAATGAGTAGTTTATTCACAACTAGCTTCAGCCCGCGGCTTCGCTCACATGTCGACAAATTATACACATAAACCTTCCTTTTCAATCACTCTATCTATTAAAAAAACCGCATCAAAATCCGTTGCGTAGTTTTAAAGATTTAAGCCATGTATATAGGGATATAGGGACAGAGAAAGCGACTTTGTTTTATACTATGTAGTGAAGTAAGAGCACTTTGTGAATAAACTACTCACTTGGCGGCCAAAATCGGCCACAACGCAACCAATGGCAGGACGGGCACTAGCGGCCGACCACATCGCAAACACAACGTGGCGACCACTCGACGACACTGGGCGTGCAAGTCCCGTCTGTGGCGTTGCGAATCTGTTTGTATGTCTGCAAACACAAGCCATAACGTAATCAAACCGCTACTACTAGAATACAGGATGTTCTACATTGAAGTAACGTTACTAAAGTTTTGGAAAATAAATTACTTTTACTAAGAAATATTGTTACCAAAAAATTTTAAGTAACCAAAACGCAACTGCAAAGGCTGCAGCGTCACTGTTTACACGTAACCACGACTTGTTCACATTTTGTCGCTGTGATATGGTGTGGTGGTGTGTGGTAGGTACGTGTGGTTGGACTTTTTATCCGAAAACAATTGCTTTATCTACATCGATATTGTTCCTGATCGTAAAGAAAATGCATTTTTTATCTTACACGATATTGTTTGTTTTAAAGGATAAAAAATAATTTTCATAAAAATAATATCGCTTACGATAAGTCGACGGTCAGAGCTCGTTATGAAAAACTGGAATAATTGCGAAATATAACTACTGGGTGAAACCGAAAGGGTATATACATACAAAAGCATATGCTACAGACCACCAAACTGAACAACTTTTACTATGGAACCAACTCAGAAATCGCAAAAAAAAATCTGCTGTTCTATAAATTTTTGGGCACGTGACTCATCGAAATGTAGGGAACAGCTGATTTTTTCACGATTGTTGTTCCCAGTAAATGTTGTTCAGTTTGGTGGTCTGTAGCATATCCTTTTGTATGTATATACCCTTTCGGTTACACCCTGTATATTATAATTTGACAACAAAAAGACTAAAAATAACCAACGAACCCAATAAAATAAAATGAATTAAAAGCAAAAAGCCTCCGAAACTTTATTCTTTGAACTAACAACGGTCTAACTATCAAAGAAAACCTGTTAGATAAGTGAAAAAAAAAATAGGTAAAAGTTTCTTTAACAATACTATACTTTGTGACAGCATTTATGTTGGGTGATACCCAATTAATTTTGACATCGATTACTGTGAATGGCTTACATTTTACTTTTTTTTTTTGTTCAGGTAGGTATTAGTTTTGACCCAATTATATATATAGATAATGTAAGCAGGTACTTTATCCTTAATACTATAGTTTTTTTTTTTGTTAATGGCATCTCTCAGTTCAACCTTAGGGTTGTCTACTGCTTAACCGGGCTTGCCTGTGGCTGCCACAAAAGAATTGTAGCCTCCAGCCAGGGCTTAATAAAAACTAAAACTAACTTACAAACTAAGCGACTACACGCTAAGGGCACCCCTGCGGGACCAGACCTCGGCTTAGGGCGCTGGGGGGGGCAAGGGACAGCTGGATCGGGGGTATTTAAAGCTACTGGCTCAGCGGCAACGCGGGCTGGCTCGAGCAAGGGTCAGGGGGATGGGAATACTATAGTAAACCATACCACACCATATAGCACCATCACCACCATACCTTAGAGGTTTCTTTATCATCAACTAACTTATCAACCAAGTGCCAACATACCAACCAACAACTTCCATACCAACATTTATGTTTTAATTAAAGTACGCTGCCTATAATTCCATTATAATAATAATAATAATAATAATGTTTTATTGGTTAAAAGGTATTTGTAGTTCGTACATATTAGAGTTACATAATTATGTAAGTAAACGTAGTACTTAAACTAACAAATATTTGTATGGGGTGAACTACTGTTCTCCTAGCTAGGTAGCTGAGCAACCTGTATTAAGGAGAGACAGTTTGCCTCCCCAGATAAAAATCATAAGTGGTAGTGCTACGTGATGTCTCGAAACTCAAATCATTAATTAACTTACATAGGTACATGGTACATTTTATCAGCGTTGTTTACTAGAAATCTATACATATAAAATTAATACAGAAGATGGTTACAAATTCGGAGAGAAAAAATAAGTATAAAAGTAATAGTAAAAATTTGATAGTTTTATGTAAGAAGTGATTGAATATGTAAGTGTGTGTGATGTTTGTGTATATGTGCATGTGCGTGTGCGTATGCGTGGGGTGTGTTGGGGTGTGTGTGTGTGTGTGTGTGTGTGTGTGTGTGTGTGTGTTTGTGAAATAACTATTAGGTTATTAAACGGTTATGATGTGCCAAAAACAAGAAATTATGAGATGGTTTTTAAAAGCTCCTCAGTCTCATCATAGGTTTTTGAAAGAAGAAAAGAACGGACAGCAGTTTTGCATTTGGAATATGGTAGGGTATAAATAGGTAAGTTTGCGTTGAGTTTGTTATACAGATATGGACCAAGGTAAAAAAAGAATCGTTTGGTGAATTTATAGTATGGTGATGGAATAGTGCAGACCATATCTTTCCGTCGTTTCGAGACTGTAACAAGAGGCGTTAGTCGGTGTTGTAGAAGAATGGTCTGCAAAACAAAGTGTTGTCTAACGTTAAGGACCTTCCAATTTTCGTAGAGGGTTGTTGTTGGGTACATTATTGGTTTAAATGTGGCTACCTTTAAAATAGTTCTGTGGGCTGTTTCTAGGTGTTTCATTGTCATCTTAGCAGCGCCACCCCAACATGCAATACCATACGTCACAATAGATTGGCATAGAGCATAGTAGACAGTACGTATTATGATGAACATTATGTATTTATGATGAACAGTGAAATGTATAGCAACCTCCGTTTATGTATAAACCTATTTGGTAGTCTACACTGCAATTATTCACATAATAATATGCAAAAAAACACAAAACAATTTAAATAGTAAAGTAGGCCAAAAATAGACCTACAGGCCCAATATAATAGGCCTACTTAACAAACATTAAAACTGGTATATTTTCACGCTGGATCAAACAAAAACAAAAATCATGAAAAACAAAAAATGGCGCAAAAACATCACGATCGTTCCACAGCAAAGTTGTTATCAACAAAATGAAATTATTATTGACCGAACCTGAATGATTGATTGGCTAAAACAACTCAATATGATTGTACTGAGCCGGGTGGACTTTTAATTGAGGATATAAAACTCGAGTAATATCCCTTATTATTATATCTCTTGTTATTAGGAACAGTAAAACGAAAGTAAACAAGGAAAACAGTGTGAGTATCGACCAAACACAAAACCGGTCAAGTGCGCGCACCTAAGGTTCCGTGCAAACATTTTTAATCTTACTAAAACTCACACCAGGTTAAATAACAAACTTAATTATGCCGTTCCATTCCTAGGCACGATTTTTGCACCAACCACAAGTAATTTAGCGGGATTGTCCGAAAGGGTTACCGCTACCCCGGAACATAAAGGGCTAAAGAAGGAACATGGATGGGTTTTAGTCAGTAAGACCATGACACTTCCTTCTGCTCCACCCAGAGCGGGAGGAGTAATTTAATGATTACCCATCCTCAAAAAAAAATACATGTAGGTACTTAATAAGTTGATTACAGTATTTTTTTTTGTTGTAAAACTACGTGTTTACGGCTTGCTAAATTTCATGATTCTTTAGGATCTGATTCCTTTATGAAATCGCGACACAAACGGTCGTTTGTTTTCATAGCGTTACTTATAAATTGCTTAAAACAAAGACCGTAGACACCAGTGCATTTTTTATACATTTCAACTTGGTACCTTTACGCGTTCCTAAAGGGTCTTGACAGACAGACAGACGGGCGATAAAGTGATCATAAAATGGTTCCCTTTTCCATCTCAGGTACGGAACCCTATATAGACTGATTGTCCCTATAGCTATTGTTCCAATGAAACCGAAAGCGATTTTCAGTTAGGTAGTATCGTACGTTGGATTATCGCCCTTATATCATTATTTTTCTGCCCTTATCCCGATTTATTTGGAGTCAACGTAGCATATCTTCTCCTATTTTTCTCTAATAGTCGTTATCTCAGTAGTGTTTCTAGCTATATAATTTTTCATCCTTCGTCAAGTCAAGTTGTTCAAGTCCATCCTTCATTTCTTTGGTATTTCCCTTCTATATCTTATACGCGAATGAATAGAATACGGAATGAGTACATAAGAGGAAGTCTGAAAGTGACACTGGTGACTGAAAAGTGGTGTGGAATGAGGAAAATGTTGTCAGGAAAGTTGGGAGCATGAATGTGGACGGCTATACAAGTAGAGGAAGAGCAAAGCAACGATGGATGGATTGTGTGAAAGCTGATATGTCTACAAAGGGAGTGACTACCGAGATGACGACTACTAGAGAAGTATGGAAGAAAAAGACATGTTGCGCCGACCCCAAATAAATTCGGATAAGGGCAGGAGAATTATGATGATCTTATAGCCGTCCAAGTTCATACTTAAAACTTTATATATTATTATATTTATATTAAAAAATAGACTACCGTAAAAAAGCTGAACAGAAAATACAAATAGGTATAATTAACCTACCTGTAGATATAATTATGTATCGTATTCGCGTGACTCATTACAAAAACATCTAGTAATTAGTTGGGCATCAAATATGATTTTGATTTTCCTTCTATTACAGCTAAAGGGAAAATGATACTCGCATGTTGATATAAAAATAACGAAGGATAAATTGGGTTCTGATTATCTTTTTCCACAAACTTTCCTAATGACATTCGGAAGACATTAGGATGGGTTATTTTTGGGATAGAAAATGCGATACCTTTTTCTAATTTAATTATAATATGAGTGAATCTCTACAATTTGTATTTAAGACGACCCACTGACCGAATAACAGTATTTTACACTAGCTTCTGCCCGCGACTTCGTCCGCGGAAAATTTCTTGTTTTAACATTAGAAGTAAGTCGAAAAAATACTTTTTTAAAACATAAAACGAAATATAAAAGTTAAAATTCAAAAGATAGGAATATGGTGTCGCGGACTTTTTTGTAGAAATAATTAAGGCGAACCGGGTTGCCATACATTGCTTTCAATTTTAAACAACTGCTTAGGCAGCGCATGCAAATAATTCTGTTTTCACAGGTATTTCATTCCGACTTGCTAGACTAAAATTGCGATAGCTCGGCTAATATGTATGATATAAATATAATTTATAGCCTATAGCACTCAGGAATAATGTAGCTTTCTATTGGTGAATTTTTTTTTGAAATCGGATCATTGGTTCCGGAGATTACCCCCTACATATAAACTTACAAACTTACTCTATATAATATTAGTATAGATGAAGCGACTGCGATTTGACCACTACAACTCAGTTACTTGGTAACACGATACCATTCGGTGAGGCTTTTAGACGCCTGCCTACCTGTAACGACTGACAACGATCTACGAATGACAGCCGGGACTGGGTAACATGCTTTCCCAGGAACGAATATATAAACTGAAAATTCCTAACGAAATTGTACGTAAAGGGGGTAATGTTTTTATATGTGTGCCCAGGGGGCCATCGCAATTTAGGCCCACTGTGCACACATATAAAAACAATTATAATGATTGGAGGCAATTCCAATAATTAATTAATAAAAGAAATGCTTTACAAAAATCTTTGCATTTCGAAGTTATTTAAGATTCTTATATTTCATCAATATAGGTTAAGTATCCTACTTTATAATATTATAAATGTGAAAGTTTGTGAGGATGGATGGATGGATGTTTGTTCCTTCTTTGAGCAAAAACGGCTGAACAGATTTCGATGAAATTTACCAATAATATAGCTTATACATCAGAATAACACATAGGCTACATTTTACATAGACTTTGCGTGATTTGGCCATAATAAGGATAAGTATCATGTAAGTCGCCAAATTCCAGCATTCTGAGAGCTATCTGGGTGTGCGCTGCCTAAACCGTTAGAGTTACGCGAAGGTAATGTATTGTGGGATTGTTTGTCTTACAAAGTTCTATATAAAAGTCCGCGACAGCATATGTCTATTATGTGCAAGCCATTATATACGAAATAGTGAGCCAAAAATACATTTCAATTCATCATTTTTTTACAATGCACATTTTAGAGTACTCAGTTAACTCTTATCGAATTAAATACATTTATCACTTTTGGTATTTAATGAAGATAAACTTTGTCTTATACACTAAGCAATTTGGACAAATAGTTTAAAAATTATCACGATAAGATTGATATGAGTGGGGCGCCATTAAATGCACACTATTAGGCTGCCTGTCCACCGGAGCGGAGCTAGGCTGCGGAGTGGAGAAACTGAGAAATATTAACCAATAGGATTGCACAAAATCCGACATAAAGAGACATGCGGAGATTTTGTGCAATCCTATTGGTTAATATTTCACAGTTTCTCCACTCCGCAGCCTAGCTCCGCTCCGGTGGACAGGCAGCCTTAGTCGGCGGTGCGCAGAGCACAGCGAGGACTCCAGAGGGTCCAGGCAATGACGCGCCATCGCCGAGTCCACGGCGGCGTAAAGGAGAGCTGTCAATTGATTTGATCAGACCTTTTTTTTTTTTGATGGTGTGAACCATGTCAAAAAAATTTCCTGACCTTTCGCTCTGGGTGGAGCGGAAAGGAGCGTCAGTCTCTTACTGACCATAACCCATCCATGTTCCTTCCTTAGCCCATTATATTCCGGGGTAGCAGTAACCCTTTCGAACAATTCCGCTGACCTGGTAGGCTTTGGCCCTAACGGACCCCTTTCTTAATGCTGACATCTCTTTGAGGCGCGCGCAAAACAAGAACGTGCCTTCCGGCATGGGTCTGGTCCTGATCGGACGGCGGTGAAGCGTCTCTCGCGGCGGCCGGGACGTGAGGCTCTGTGCTTCAACTATCCCGCCACCTCCTTCACTAGCATAACTGCTTCGTAGAAAACGGTGACTGCTTCCCATTCCCTCTCGCTCCGTATCATAGATTGAACCAGGGCCAGACGCGAGAGGTCACCGCCGCTGCCGATCGCCGCTACGAGAACATTGCGGTGCTCTATCTAAACAGGGCAGACCTCCACCGTATGCTTCACTATGTCCTCCGGGCGATCCTCGCAATGGTGGCACCCGAGCGTTTCTTCTTGCCTGAGAATGTGCAAGAACCTCCCGAAACATCCGGTGAGGACACCCGATGCGCCTCTCTAGCCACTCCTCAAGAGAGCTAAGCTACCATACCACCTTATTAAACGCTCACGTGTGCGAAACTGTTCCACGTCTGCAACCCGAGCAGAAAGAGATGTATCACAAAATATTACAACGAGTTGAGAATGGTAAATGCGGGATTATTACAGGCAATACTTTTTTGCTTAGTTTGCTTCTAGCTAAAAACGCAAGGATCATAATGTTGCATTAGCTGTGACTTCCTCTGGCATTGCTGCAACATTGCTAAATGGCGGACTGACGGCACATTCGGTCTTTAAATTACCTCTTAATCTGGCGAGCGAAGAAAGCCCTGCGTGCAACATCAGTAAAATGAACGTGGTATCCTGTTCCAACAGTGCAAGCTGATCGTGTGGGACGAGTGCACTACCTATGTGATGTGACACCAACGCGCAATCGAAGCTCTTGATCGCTGTCTACAAGACAGCAATCAAACGGTGTGGTGGTTTTACTGGCTGCCTATGTTAGCATCTTTCACCTTTCCGGCCAGCCCGGAGTGATCTAAGTGATTGTTGATTGTACAGCGTGTCTTGGTGCTCATTCCAGCATCCGGCGGCGCACACTTTACTCTTATTGCCTATAATTCGGTCACTAAATTATCAATTTTGTAAAATAGATTCTAAATTGTGTTTATCAAAACTTTACTATTGACAAGTCCTTTAATTTACATCCTAAAATGAATCTCAATCATCAAATCATTTAACATAGTTTACAGAAGTATAATATTGTAGTAAGTAGAACCGTCAAAACATATCGATCATTACTAACGTACTTTATTCTAATCCTTTCAGTTTTTATTGTTTATTGCTACCAAACGACATGTGAAACCGCTATATCAAGTAATTATCATTATAATTATAAGCCACTGTTGTCCCCTTGCAGGGCAAAGGCCTCACTTTACACTTTTCCCGGTCTACAGCGATTGTGGGCCAATCCTTTAAGGAGTCCAGCTCATTTTACCATCTCTTTCTGGGCCTGCCGCGCAAGTAATCCTCTTCAATAATAATAGTATGCGTACTAATCCTTACCTGACATTATAAAAACCGAAAGTAACTTCAACTGTCTATCCGTTTGTCTATCTGTGTGAATGTATGTTTTCGGTCGTCGGTTAATCTGCTGAGCCGTTTATGATGTGGATGAACTGAAGTCTGTGGAAGAATATAAACTACTTTTTCCAAAACACCGTGCGGGCGAAGCCGCGGGCGGAAGCTAGTATTTTAAATAAGTGAAAGATCACTTAATACATTGTATTAATTCATTCATTCAGTCATGGTCGTCAGGTATAGGAGAATCGTCCGATTCAGTATTCATGGGTAAAAGTAGTCAATTTAAACCGTAATAAATATACAAGCTGTCGCAATGGAGTTACAAGACAAGCAATAGTTTAGACATTTGACAGTTACGTTTTCCGCTAACGGAACAAGTTAGTGCTGCCATAAAAAAATGCAAAAAAAAGGTTGATCGATATTTGATTTTTTTGTTTACACTAGAATTATCGAAGATAGAAATAACAATAATTATTGAAGAGTTTTTTGTGATTTATAATATTATGCATCGTTTGCTCGGAACAAAATGTACGATGTTCAATAATAAATATCAAAGCAATGATAACTGATTATTCCGATTGCCAACATTTTTTGGTAACGGCAACATTTTGTAATGAATTTTTTTCAAGTTCAATAAGTTTAGTCGTTTCAATATTTGATATTTTGAATAAATTGTGCCGACTTGCACAGAATAATGAATACGTGGAAGACATGGGGAAAAAAATAACATATTTTTTTAGTGAAACCAATTCCTTGTGCGTCTCTGGGCCTAATACTGGCATTCCCTTTTAAGTACCTACTAATTCTCGTAGGTCCATTTAGATTCAAACACGTGCTTTCAAACATATATAGTAAAGCCTCCTATAGTAAAAGTAGGCTTCAAATATTAGGTACTTTTTGAACGTTGAGCTAATTCAAAACATTTTAGCAAATCGTTTACAATGGCCGAAGGTGCCAACTCCATTGAGGCAGAATCCAACAAGATTCTGCCGTAAAAATTTTGGTACCTATTCCACTTTGCCCCACTAGTGGGCCGGCTTGGTGGGGCAAAGAGGAATAATTCGATCTATGGCGATTGCAAAGAAGTTGCCTAGCCTGTAGTGCTACCTATTCCGTGAAAACCGAGATGAAGTGAACTCGATGTGAGCTATCAGTGGTGTAGTATGCTATCCGTAGCATCAGGTGGAATAACATCCCACTTCAAGTTCACTTCACCTTAGTATTCACGGTGAGATTGTTACAGAATAAATAACTGGTGAAGATGCCTTGTTAATGATTCTATTTCCGTTACATAGTATGTAGTTACCTTAGCATAATCAACCTATAGTATTCCCAATGTTACGACATAGGCCTCCACTCTGTTGGACGAACTGGGCCTTTATCCACCAGGCGTTACCTTAATTAAAGTTAAATTTGATAAGGTACGATGGGGTTGGCATATCTGTATTGACTAAAAACTCTTTTTTATAATATAGAATTTAAAAAAATACTACTGCCATCTAACAATAGTCTAGACATCTTTTGTGTCGAGACTGATAAAGAATGTGCTTGAAGGACCTAAATGTAATTAATTATTTTAACTGAATGTAATTAATTAATTAAGAACTTAGTATAAGGTTCGCTTTCACTGTGTTATTCCTGGATAATTAGATCGTCCTGAAGTTTCTTGTGGATGTTGTAGAAGGAAGATATTTTTAAATTAACGCTGTTATTTAAAAAAAAAATATTTTTATCAAACATCAAATTCATTGCGGGGGTCGTAAAGTATTTGTAACAATATTAACAAAAATATCTTATCTGTTATTCGAACGCAATAAGGTGCCCAACAATTCAATATAAATTGTATTTCTATAAAAGTACTAACAGATAGACGGATAGACAACGAAGTGGTCCTTTAAGGGTTTCGTACCACAACAGGAAAAAACGGAACCCTTATTGGATCATGTCGCTTGTCCTTTTGTTCGTCCGCCTGTCTGTCAAGACCCTTTTGTTAGGAACACGTGGAGGTAAAAAGTTGAAATTAATATCGAATACGTAGATCTACGTCCTCTTGGAACTCCAAGAAAATGAAGCTCGTAAGTCAACGCAATAATTAAGTACGGACATTAATTACGCAATATATTTTAGATAGTAGAAAAAAAAATTAACCCGTTGACCTACAATCATGAAAATTGGCAAGAAGCAAGGTCTCAGAGCACAAGTTAAGGTTCGAAAACCGTTTACGTATAGTTTTATCACATAAAACAATATGTTTGCGTTGTATGTAGTTAAAAAACATGTTCTTATATAAAGTACGCGCCACGAGAAGCTATAAATTATGTAAACAAACATCTTTTACTAAGTAAACATTTTATACTGCGAGATAATAATAAATTGACCATATTCAATCGACATGAAATATAGACGCGTTATATGAAAGTAACAACCTATTTAATTTAGTCGGATCATATTTTAACGACGCAAAGCGCTATCGTTTGTGTTTCTTGGTACCGGAACGCGTCCGTCGCAGGGATTGTAAACTATCGGGACGCCATTTTGAAATAAGCGAGTTTCGAATGCGTACGAGTTTGTTTCACACAGAAAATGGAAACATCTGAATCTGACGAATAATTATTCTTAAATAATATATGTTAATTAATATTTGTTACTCAATAATTTATTAAATCTTAAACAAATTCATTTTTTTTGTTGGTCCAAATGTTGTGAACTCCTGAACACTTGTTTACAAAATTTATAGCTTCTCATGACGGTTACTTTAGGTACTTATATCAAGAATATACTAAGTGCCAATTTCACCAATGAAATTAAACGCGATCAGCATACCTAAAACGTGTTGAAGAGCTGTCAGTGTCAATTTAGGACTCACCACAAAAATACAATAGAAAGTAATGACACTTAAACGTAGTATTATGCACTGATGGCGTTCAGCTTCATTGGTGAACTCTATCCTTAGAGTTCAATGTGCAAACGTTCCAATTCACCCTTGAAGCAGTAAAACAATATTATTGTTTATACCACTAAACAACACACTCCACAAACACATTAGCGAAACCATTTCTCGGATGAACAACTTCTTGTCATCAGAAAAACATTTGTATCTTAAATCCCAGATAACTTTGTCTTGAGATTATTGGATAGGTAAAAAATAAAATGTTGGCAACATGTCTTTTGTAGTATCTATACTTATTTTGCAGGTTGAATGAACCAGAAATAATAATAATAATAAAGTTATAAGTGTTTCGTTATAAATCACAAGGCGAAAGTAATACAGTCATGTCGTTATAAATCGTATAATATTATTAATGTCCCTAAAAGTTTGATAGTTTTGATACCTATAACATATGACGTTCAAAAGTGCCTTTCTTGTGCCAATTTGAAATACATGATTTGACTTTGACTTTGATTATGAGACTATAATTATTCATTTAAGACTCACAAGCTTGTGTCGTGATAATGTGACTTTTGACTAACATAAAGGCTCCCACAGACATGCGTCACGCGACTCTAGTAAAATAATTTCTATGAAAACTTCAAGGAAATTTGCCACGCCTGTCTGCGAGAACCCTAATTCTGCAAATATAATACTTACGCCTACATTTTAACCTGTACATAATGAATTAACTAGTCTTTAATAATTCATACAGTACCTACGTAATTCCAAGAATTCTGAATTGTTTCCACGCAAGTTAAGGAAGAAAGACAACCTAAAATTAGGGAAAAAGTTATTTTTATCCCGGAATACTTGATTTATTTCGCGGAAATTTTCTTTGGTTTCAAAGCGAAATTTTTAATACATAATGAACAATCCGACTTATAGGTACAGAGGCCAGCACATCAAATTACCACAATCTGTCAAATTTCTTTGATAGTATTTCAACTTTATTGCAAAGACATAAGGTTCATTTTTAATTGAGAAAATTTGACAGTTAGGGATAGCTTGATGTGCTGTCTGTACAATCTGGGAATTTATCGAGTCATATCGGTCTCGTCTGCCTCGCTGGTCTAGTGGTCGCAAGCGCTACTGCTGAGCATAATGTCCTGGGTTCTATTCCCGAGTCGGATAAAGTTTTATTGGGATTATCCAACTGGCATTTCTCAGTAGCAGACCGAAGTCTGGATTTGTGCCCGCTTCATGGCAATAGGCTCGCCACTATTACATGGGACTCAACATAATTGGCAAAATGTGGGTGTACCATCGGGTAAGCGGGATTGTCCGAAAGGGTTACCGCTTCCCCGGAACATAAAGGGCTACGGAAGGAACATGAATGGGTTTTAGTCAGTAAGAGTCTGACACTCCCTTCCGCTCCACCCAGAGCGGGAGCAGTCATCGGATGGTTTCCCAGCCTTAAAAAAAAAAAAAGGTACAACTCTGCCTAACCCTATAATGATTAAAGGCGTGATAATGTTATGTGAAGTCGACACCTCTCACAAAGGGCTCGGTTTATACCTAAAATCACTTAAAACCGCAATTTCCGTATTTAAAAACCCAATAAAGCTACCTCCAATTTAAAAGACCTTCAAATTCATCCCCATCACATACAAAATATCGATTCATTAATATTCAAATCACGAGAAGAGCCGAAAGATTTCTTTCGGCAATATTCGGGAAACCCGAAGTAGGTACCTATCATCAAAGAACAAAAGAGGAAACAATTCTATTTCGTTCGTATAAAAATGAGTGAATGGAAGCGAAATTAGTGAACGAGTCAATTATGAAAGATTCCCTTCGGTCCTTCGGAGATATTAATTGTTGGGAATTATTCATTAACGTTTCTGAGATTGGGTTCGTGGGAATATTGAGTGCTATTCACTTTAATGATTGTTCTTCAGTTAAGAGTTGTGAAAGTTGAAGGGGACCGGTGCGGTGCGTCGCCTACGTTTATTATTTTCTACTTTTCATCTATATTTTTTATGTTTTTACTTTGTTTTTTAACCGTAAGGTAATAATATCCTTGCACATTTCACACAACGCCATATTAGTCCCCCAGAGCGGGAGCAGTCATTGGATGATTTCCCAGCAAGCTAAGCAACCTATTCTTGTGTTATGGTAACGAGATGGCTGATAAACGACTTGCATACATTTTTTTTTTAAATACATACTTATTATAGATAGAAAAAACACCCAGACCCGTAACAAATACTTGTAGGTCGTACAAATATTTGTTCCATGCGGGATCGAACCAGCGACATATTCCGCAGCACTCAATCGCTCAGCCACTGCGTCAACCGTGTCGTCAGTTTCTTAAATAAGTTAGGTCCGTGACTCTTGACGTACAAAACTATGTACATAGTATATAATGATCCATCGTAAAGTGATTCATTGGATATTAATTATAGTAGGTATACAGGGTGAAATTCAATTCATCGGCATTATTTTAAGAGGTAATTGTACTCATCATTATGAACAACTCACGCTCGCGATTCAATCGAAAAAAAAACATCAGCTGTTCCCTACATTTTGAAGAGTTATGCGAGCATAATGCATGGAACAGCAGATTTTTTTTGCGATTTCAGATTTCTTTCCATAGTGAAAGTTGTCCATTATGATGAGTAGGTACCTACAGACGCCAGCACATCAAGCTATCCCTAACTGTCAAAATTTCTCAATTAAAAATGAACCTTATGTCTTTGCATTAAAGTTGAAATACTATCAAAGAAATTTGACAGATTGTAGTAACTTGATGTGCTGGCCTCTGTACAATGACCCCTTAAAATAATGCCCATGAATTCAATTTCACCCTGTATAGATATGAGATATAGAGGAACTCGTAGTTCATAATAACAGCCGCACGGGTCGATCCATCAGGTTAAGCTATGCTCGCCGGGATTGGTCCGTGGATGGGTGACCTTCCTTATATATCGAGACTCCGCCGTGCCTCGAAAAGCACGTTAAGCCGTTGGTCCCGGCTGTCATTCGGACAGTCGTTATGGGTCGTCAAAAGCCCAAAAATCTGATATGTCTTACCAAGGGGTACTGTATTGGCTAGTTACTGGGTTGCGGAGATGAGATAGGCAGTCGCTGCATGTAAAGTACTGGTATTCAGCTGCATCCGGTTAGACTGGAAGCCGACCCCAACGTAGTTGGGAAAAGGCAGATAGATTGAGGAATGTATATAGATATTATCATTCTGCTGAAGAGTCGATACTTTCACCATAACTTAACTAATCAAACTTTGAACCAGAGATCCCTAAATATAGCTTGTAGACTATTAATTCATTTGTTGAGAAAGGGTCAGCTGAAATATCCCTTCCATATAGTTTAGGTTTTATTAAACCCAAACTGAGAAATCACAAACGATTGTATTCTATACCGTCGACTGTTGATAAATTCGGCTCACTCTTTTATCAACTATTTTAGATTGAGGTCGGGTTCCAATCTGACAGCATGCATCTGAGTATCAGTATTTACATGGAACGGCTGACTGACTACCACCACCCATTTACTGGGTAGCACGATATCCCTTGGTAAGACTGGTAGTCAGACTTTCGGCTCTAAAGTCAAAGTCAACGTCAAATAATTTATTTGAAATAGGCACAAGCAAAGCACTTTTGAACGTCAAAATGTGCAAGAAATAGAATTGATTCGAATAGAGGTAGTTTCGTATGGAGAAGAATCAGCAAGAAACTCCACCGTTGCTCTTTTAAAATGTTTTGTAAACATGAATTATAAAATTATATGTGAAGACGACGCACCCAGAATAAAAATACTACACCACAAAAGGTGTTAAGAGTACCAAATGCAACAATGTCAGGTAACTTCTAATAATTACCCGTAGCGACTGACAGGCAGGGACCAACGGCTTAACGCGCTTTCGAGTCAGGGAGGGACACAGTGATCCCAAAGATAAAGAGCGTGTTTTCATTAAAACCTAAAAGCACATTTAATATTACGTAGATACTTGACAAAAAATCGCACGTTTTTATTAAAAAAAGCAACCCGCCTTCCTCATATATCAATACAAACGCCGACCATAATGTAAACATTGATACCAAGGCCGTTATTACCAAAAAATATCGCCGTATTATTCATGCTACAATTCGGTACGATATACATTTATACATACGTGTGTTTCTGTTGCCGCTTATTGCGATCCGAACGAGCAATGTATGCTAACCGGATGATAAATGTCGTCATATTTCTTAGCGATAGGTACCTGGCTAAGGAAGTGCGGGGTAGTTTTCTTTTGACATTATTTCGTTCGGAATTTCGCCTTCGACGTGACTTGGAATAACTGGCTTAAGTTTCGTATGTGTTTCGGATAAAATAATAAAAATGTGGACGATTTCAGGTAGAATTGCTATCGGAAATTCTAAAATTTTTTCTTCGTGTAGTTATTGACTAACCTGGCGTTTTCATGCTGCCCATGGGACTCTGACTTAGCTTCACATGCTGTTGAGAAATATCTCTCAGTCATGCTGGTTTCCTCACGATGTTTTCCTTCACCGTTCTTTAAGCAAGTGGCAATTACACATTATGCATATGAATCCGAAAAGTCAGAGGTGCCTTGGGGTCGAACTCGAGACCTATGACTTGGCAGTCAGACGGTCACACCACTAGGCGATAACTGCCTAACTGGTAGCGCCTAACACCACTATTTGGCGGATGTATAAAATTGACAGCAAGTACCTATCCATATGCGCAGGGTGCTTGTTTAAAAATAGTGGACTGTATGGGGGTGCAGCGTTAGAGACTGATGTATGATGTGTGTGAACTTGCAAATGCGATGCGAATTAGGACAAAAAAAGTATGATATTTTAAAAAAAAAGTTGGTTAAAACATGCAGCACTAACCTTCAATTCACCGGCACTGACGTCTTCAACGTCGGCAGAAGGTTCGAGTCCTGCTGGATATTGCTAAGAGGCGCACAATGGGACGCACTGACACTTTTCACCCATACACACTCACTTTTTACCCTCACACACTCACATTTCACCCATACACACTCACTTTTCACCCATACACACTCACTTTTTACCCTCACACACTCACATTTCACCGATACACACTCACTTTTCACCCATACACACTCACTTTTCACCCATACACACTCACTTTTCCTTCGATTTTTAAACTATAGACCGTCGCGCTCGAGCAGTTTTACAGAACATGGTTCGAATTATATCATGCGTGTGCGTTCGCGGCAGAGGTTCGCGTACTGTCGATGCGCGATGTGCGCTCGCGACTGTTTGCAACAAAAAATGATTGTTCCACTAACGCATTTTCTTTTTTTTTAAATTAATAATGATCCAGTCTTCCGTGACAAGGACGGTGATAGTCCAAGTGCGTATGTACGAAAGAGATAGGATATTGAAAGGTTGAAAGCATTTATTTTTCTACCTTACAATTAATATTTTAAATTTTTTTTATCGTGCACTAACCATAGATCTATCGAGATCTTTGTGGTTGACTTCTGGCAGTTTTATAAGTTAAATATGAAAGGTACTGTCTAACATATAATGTGGTGTTTTGTTTCCTTATAAAAAATAACCAGTACATTATTACTAATGAGGATTCATCCCAACTAATCCTACTAATATTATAAACGTGAAAGTTTGTAATGATGGATATTTGTTAATCTTTTACGTAAGAACCGCTGAAGGCATCTTTGGCACAGAGATAGATTATAGTCCGAAATAGCACATGGTAGCCAACTTCAAGACATCCACGTGGGTGAAGCCGCGGGCAAAGGCTAATAATAATATCACACTAATATTATATGGGCGAAAGTTTGTGAGTTTGTATGTTTGTCCGTCCTTCACGCTCAAACGGTTCAACGGATCTAGATGAAACTTGGCACAGAGGTAGTTTATGACCTGGATTATAAATCTATACTAATATTATAAAGCTGAAGAGTTTGTTTGTTTGTTTGAACGCGCTAATCTCTGGAACTACTGGTCCGAATTGAAAGATTCTTTTTGTGTTGTATAGTTCATTTATCGAGGAAGGCTATAGGCTATGTAACTTCACGCTACAACCAGTGAAACCGGTGAAACCGCGCGGAAGCAGCTAGTATAATTATATTATGGAATTACACAAATATAATACTTTTATCCTGGTAGTACTTCCCCTTGGGATAATTTTCAACATCCACGCGGGCGAAGCCGCTGGTCGCAGCTAGTTATTAATTAATACGAGAGTAAGTTTTTTTGTTTCTTACACTATCACGGCTTAACGGATTTGTATGAAATTTGGCACATGTTATAATGTAACTGCTTTCTTTGTTGGTCTAGTGGCCGCAAGCGCTACTGCTGAGCATGGGGTAATGGGATTGATTCCTGGGTCGGATAGTGTTATTGGGTTTTTTCCATCCTAAATTTCTCAGTGGCAATAGGCTCGCCCCCTATTACATGGGACTTAAACATAACTGGCAAAATTTGGGTGTACTATAGCTACACCTCTGTCTAACCCTTCGGCTATTATAGGCGTATTCTTTCTTTCTTTTTCGTGTGGTTAGTGACTAACCTGGTGTCCGAGTTACTATGCTGCTCATGGGCCTCTGACTTAGCTTCACATGCTGGTGAGAAATATCTCTCAGGCATGCATGCACGGCTTAGCGAAGGAGGTGGCGGGAAGGGAGAGAGAAAGGTCCTCCCGTTCCAGCCGCCGCAGGAGACGCCCTGGGCGTCGGGAGCCACGTGACGACTCCCGGCCACCGTAGGCGCGGGCCTGCGGACGGTGAGTAATGGGTGACCCACCGTCCGATCAGCACCAGGCCCGTGCTGGACGGCGCGTATATGTTCCACGCGCGCTTCAAAGAGATGTCAGCATATGAAGGGGCCCCTCAGGGCCAAGCCTGCCGGGTAAGCGGGATTGTTGATTGATTGAAGGGTTACCGCTACCCCGGAACATAAAGGGCTACGGAAGGAACATGGATGGGTTTTAGTCAGTAAGAGTCTGACACTCCCTTCCGCTCCACCCAGAGCGGGAGCAGTCATTGGATGATTTCCCAGCTTTAAAAAAAAAATGCATGCCGGTTTTCTCACGATGTTTTCCTTCACCGTTTATAAGCAAGTCATAAAATATTATACAATACATGATGTAATGTTATATAATGTTATGAAAAATAAAAGAAGATCTGTCCCAAACACATCTGTGTTATAAATTTTATTATGGAGAAATCTTTTCTCTATTTCCTCGTAGTTGGATGCGGTAAAGTGGGCCACAGCGCGCTGTGGAGGCGTTGAGGCTAACGAAGGGGAAACTGTTATCAAGATAGTAAACAACGGGCGTTGTGAATGCTTTATTGGTTTTTCTTACTGCATTTTAGATTAAAATGCATTTTTATTTTTATTTTATTTTATTAACTTAAGAAAACTTACAGCTAGGTTAAAGATAGGTTAATGGTGGCACACAAATTATGATACCTGGAAGCGGATTAGTACCCAAATGGATATTGATATACAAGAATTAAAAAAGAAAAACATACAAACAAAAACAAGCAGTAGCAACGTCCATTTCGCGGCAGGTTTCACGAATGATTGAGAGCATCCCGTGAATATGGAGGGCACGGCACTAATGCGGAGCCGCCATAACAATAGTGAAAGAAGGCTAATTATAAGTTTGCACTGAATATTAAGGTAAAACAAGAGACAGTTATACAGACAAGAGAAAGTAGGAAATAAAAGAACTCGGAGCGAATGATGATAGAATGCAAGACGTGTCATTGGTCTTCGAAGAAGCGGTTTATCTCTAACTTCTGCTGGCAACATGTTTAGCGTAGAATAGCGAATGCCGTCTGCCTGCTGATATGATAATATCAAAGAATCAACTGGCATAAGAACTATTTTTCAACTATCATTATTAATACAAAATAATTCGACAAAGTAACGATTATAAACGTGAAATTTCACAACATCGGTTTTTTAGCTTTAAATATGAATGATAGATACGAGCAATTCATTTCCATTCAAACCATTGAATGGAAATGAATTGCTCGTATGTATCAATGAAACAAAAAAAAATCTAACAGCCAGTCTTGCCAAGGGGTATCGTATTAAGCAGCTACTGCGTTGTGAAGGTCAGATAGGTAGTCGCTCCATGTAAAATACTAGTATTCCGGTGCATTCGGTAAGACTGCAACCAGACCCCTACATAGTTGGGAAAAAGCTAGGCAGATTGAGACAGATTGATTATCAATGAAACTTATTACTTGGGTCGGTCGGCAAGGCCAAGAACGGGAAAGAAACTCCACGAAAACTTGTATTAATTATAAAATCGTAACTAAATATTAGTTAACAGTATTCATGTTGGTGTAAGAATGATGACTGCCTATCCCTTAAACGAATACAAGAGTGATGTGACTGTGGTTTGACGTATAATGAATATCTTTTTCAACACGTTTAATATTAATCATTGCTTAAAAATCGGTGAAGGAAAACATCGTGAGGAAACGGCGTGTCTGAGAGTTATTTCGCAACAGCATTTGAAGCTAAGTCAGAGGCCCATTGGGCAGCATTAAACTCTGATACCAGGTTAGTCACTAACCAGACGAAAAGTAATACTTTTTATCAGTATGTTCCTATCTGGATGACTTACGCAACTAGTTTAATAAATATTTATCAGAAACCTAAAAAAACTAAATATCTTGTTATTCAAAAGTCTCCGAAATCTAGGGCATTATTCCGAAATACAAGACTAGACACGAGATCTACGTATTTATATAATTAATTAATATCCTCGAATATTCAATTGATTAAATCATAATCAATTAGGTAGGTACATTCGGTCGGAAACCGCACTCGACAGGTAATCGAATACGAACTCCGCAAACATGGCAGAATTACACAAATAATAATGTAGTTTATCAACACCACAATAATTTCATATTTACCTTACATTAACGAGAATTAATTGAACGTGTTATATTAATTTACTTTACTAATGAAACACGGCGAAAAGCACATTAGACTTACTAATAAAAGTAAAATGATAAAGAATTTATTGAGTTAGTGACAGGAAAAAAATAAGATTGGGCTTCTCTCTTGGAGAAGGAATGGGCTGCAATCTACCATGCGGGCCCAGTAGTAGAGCAGTAGTGACGATCAGCAATTATTTACACGAGTCTGGGTTCTAAGTCACGACCTATAAATCGTAAGTCACCACGGCTCTCACAACAATAATTATCAATAAACGACAATTGTCAGTAAATAGAAATTTTATTACGGTTGAAAATCTTACTGCGAACAATAAGGTACAAAATATATAAACCTTATCGTTATAAGTAGTGCAAGAAACTATCGCTATATACCTTAGGGTGGTTACTCTACTGCGAGGATCGCCCAGAGGACACGGTAGAGCACACGGTGCAAACCTGCCCCGCTTGGGCGGAGCACCGCCGTGTCCTCGTAGAGGCGATCGGCGGCGGCGACCTCTCGCGCCCGGCCCTGGTGCAAGCCATGGTCCGGGGCGAGAGGGAGTGGCAGGCAGTCACCTCCTACTGCGAAAAAGTTATGCTCGCGAAGGAGGTGGCGGGATGGGAGAGGGAAAGGTCCTCCCGTCCCAGCCGCCGCGGGAGACGCTCCGGGCGTCGGGAGCCACGTGACGACTCCCGGCCACCGTAGGCGCGGGCCTGCGGACGGTGAGTAATGGGTGACTCACCGTCCGATCAGCACCAGACCCGTGCCGTACGGCGCGTATATGTTCCACGCGCGCCTCAAAGAGATGTCAGCATATGAAGGGGCCCCTCAGGGCCAAGCCTGCCGGGTAAGCGGGATTGTCCGAAAGGGTTACCGCTACCCCGGAACATAAAGGGCTACGGAAGGAACATGGATGGGTTTTAGTCAGTAAGAGTCTGACACTCCCTTCCGCTCCACCCAGAGCGGGAGCAGTCATTGGATCATTTCCCAGCCTTAAAAAAAAAAAAAAAGGGTGGTTACTCTGTCGGATCAGCGGGATTGTCCGGAAGGGTTACCGCTGCCCCGGAACATAAAGGCTAAGGAACGAACATGGATGGATTTTAGTCAGTAAGAGTCTGACACTATTTTACGCGCGGCAGGGGTCATTTGATAAGGTCCCACCCTAAAAAAAAAAAAACAAAGGGTAGTAAGACTAAGGACTAGAAAAAATACAATGTATTTTCATAAATAATCTTGTAGAAAGAAATGTAGCCAAAAAAGAAATATGAGTTCAAAGGAACAAGCACTTAGTATAATAGTGGTATGACTAGACCTCGTCATCCTACAACTTCGCCAACAGCTCATGCATAAGTATGAAGTTATAAGGCTAGTTTGTGACAAGAAAGAAACGCTCCCAATTAACGTGAAATGTACCAAAGACTTGCCTCATTTATTATTAAAGAAAATGAAGAAAGTTACCTACTTCTATCGAGTAAATCATATTTGTATTACCTATTAATTAATTAATAGCCTACCTGGCCCTATTAATAGCAATGATAGCCTAGTTGTGTGATGGTCGGACTGTCAAGTCTTAGGACACGAATTCGATACAAAAGCACGCCAAGGAACATGGATGGGTTTTAGTCAGTAAGAGTCTGACACTCCCTTCCGCTCCACCCAGAGCCAAATGACTCTCTCCACACCAGAGAGAGAGTCATTTGATGATTTCCGACCCATAAAAAAAGGGTTGTGGAATTAAACAAAAACTAATATGTGCAACATTTTGAAGATGCCGAGGTAAAAGCATCAAGAATGTATGCAACATTACATTATTCAGTTCTACATATTCATCCATCTTTTACATTTTGCTAAAGTATACATTTGTACGGACACCCCAAGTGTTGAGCGCAACAGGTCAAAAATGTATGAGCATTAGAATGTGAATGTGACCATCCTCTCACCTGTCCAATTCATTTCGGGTAGACAACGAGCCCTCATGGTCACATACATTCTTCGTAATAATTCAGTACCTTTTCAGCTTTGAATTTCAGCAAATAATTTGTTTTTCAAAAATGAAGAGACAACAAATTTTTCTTTAATGAAATGCATAAAATACGAAAGTTAATAATTAGCACATTTCTTAATGGGGAACGTTTCGTCTTCCTAGACATTTCCTATACAGGATGAAATTGAATTTAAGGGCATTATTTGAAAGGGTCATTGAAGTCAGTCAGGGCTGTTCACTACATTTTGACGAGTTATGCGAGCATAATGTATTGAATAGCAATTTTTTTTTCACGATTTCAGATTTGTTCCCAAAGTGAAAGTTGTTCATAATGATGAGTAAAAATGACCTCTTAAAATAATGCCCCTGAATTCAATTTAACCCTGTATATCTATCGAGGAAAGGAATGCAAAACAAACACAAGGGCCAATTGATGGCATAATAGAAAAGGTCAGATCCATCATCATCTTCAGATAAAAATACTTCCAAGTTATGATATAAATAAAACGTAATAATAATTTTACACCAGTTGACTGCAAAAGATAAATCGACTAAAAACTAATCGCGAAAATAAAAGGCTAAACTTTTGTTCAAAAGATCAATCAATATCAATCTGCCTAGCCTTTTTCGAACTATGTTGGGGTCGGCTTCCAGTCTAGCTGAATATGTATTTTACAAGGAGTGACTGCCTTTCTGACCTCCACAACCCAGTCAGTAACTGGGTAATACGATACCCCTTAGTAAGACTGGCTGTCAGACTTTCGGGCTTTCGACTACCCGTAGCAATTGTCAAAGATCCACGAATGACAGCCGGGACCAACGGTTGAACGTGCTTTCTGAGGCACGGAGGAGTCTCGCTATATAAAGATGGTCACCCATCCACGGACCAACCCCGGCAAGTGTAGCTTAACCTGATGGGATCGATCCGTGCAGCTGTTATTACTTAGCCACGAGCTCCTCCTTTTGTTTAAAAGATCAAAATAAAAATCCATTGCACATACTTTTTTAAACTGCCCTTTAATTGAATTTAAATGAATTTTCTACGCGAAAAATCTTCACCTCTGCTCAACTTTTAAGGGGATTAAGGAAAGCTACGATTAATAAAAAGAAAATTTTCCGCCCGAGTTTAACCTTATACAACAGGTGCTTCAAATATTTTTCTCATATCCTCACGAGAATGCACGAAAATGCAATACAAACACGTACAAGCCAGGTCAGGCGCACACCGCTATCTAATATTACTATAAAGAGAATTCTAAATGAATAACGCCACTTTCATTCTGGCTCACGTAACCAGAATAGGAACGGTAAGATAAAATAAAACCTTACATATTTATTTCAAACTGGAGATGCTCGAGTTGTGCGCTTGAGTGCATGTGTGAGTTAATGTAGGTAAGTGAGGTCAGGGTATGTGCATTTATGTATATCGGTGCTACATTGTAATATTCTTCGTCGAATTGGTCACGATCGTGACTTTGATATTATGAAAAGATTCTATAATAACACAATGAATGAATATTTTTCAAATAAATCTTTTATTACGAACGCTTTAACGTTCTACATCATCATCACTTGTATAATTTCAACATGAATGATGTAAGTGTAACCCATATTTTGTAACCATATTCTGCTTTAAAAGAGTGTCCATGGAGTTTCTTGCCCGTTCTTCTCTACAGGTACCTACTGCTTTGGAATGAGCAACAAGCTTCATCTTTCTGACTGACCGACCACTTGACAATTCAAAAGTGCCTGTAATTGGTTTATCTATACTTCTATACTAATATTATAAAGAGGTAAAATTTGTAAGTTTTATGTAGGGGGTAATCTACGGAACTAATGATCCAATTTCAAAAAAAAATTCACTGATAGTAAGCTACATTATTCCTGAGTGCTATAGGCTATAAATTATATTTATATCATACATATTAGCCGAGCTATAGCAAAACAGAATTATTTGCATGCGCTGCCTAAACAGTTGTTTATAATTGAAAGCAATGTATGGCAGCCCGGTTCGCCTTAATTATTTCTACAAAAAAGTCCGCGACACCATATTCCTATCTTTTGTATTTTAACTTTTATATTTCGTTTTATGTTTTAAAAAAGTATTTTTTCGAGTTAGGTACTTCTAATTTTCGTTAAAACAAGAAATTTTCAGCGGACGAAGTCGCGGGCAGAAGCTAGTTTAAAATAAATGCTTTAAGTTTGAGTTTAAGATTCGACATATTATTATTCTGTTTAGGTTCAGAGTGTTGCTGGTTTCTGTTTAAGTAAACTCTTAGTAGAAACGACCCAATAGTGGAATTATGGGGAACTATTATTATAAGCTGTCAGTATACCCCCTCCCCAGTGCCTTCACCCTCGGGGAATACAGCAGTGATATTGCCTACCAGGAACTATATCCTTATTTTTCCTCAAACGGGCAATGTCATGTCCGCCTCGGGCTACAATATGGCAGTACGGGACATTAATCTCTCTCATTTTGACCGAATACAGCGCCATGCTTACTCAGTGAAAATAGTTATCTTCACCATAGATGGGAGGAGCATAGAATATAATACCAAAATGCTCATCAAAAGTGACATTAAAATGAAACGAATCTCTTGCAAGGAGGCCAGCATATCAACCTATCTCAATCCGTCAAATTTCTTTAATAGTTTTACAACCTTATTACGAAAGAATAAGATTCATATTTTTTGAGAAAATTTGACAGTTTGGGATAGTTTGCTGTACAGTCAGGGAAAAAACATATTGTCATTTCAATTTTTCTTTTTTTTAGGTTTGGAAATCGTCGATTGAACGCTCCCGCTCTGGGTGGAGCGGAAGGGAGTTTCAGACTCTTACTGACTAAAACCCATCCATGTTCCTTCCTTAGCCCTTTTTTTCCGGGGTAGTGGTAATCCTTTCAGACAATCCCGCTGAAAACAATTAAACATAAATACTTCTTCCTATCATTACTTGTCACTAAAATAATCATCGACGCTAGAACAAGTAATCAATGATAAAGCGAGATACCAAATCGGATCCGTTGTGTGAAAGCTAATTGAACCATCCTACATTTGTTCAACATTTTGTGGACCCCGAAACTGTAAGCCTGTAAGAGCGAGTTTCGCTTCTATACATTCTTAGTCTATGGTTCGACCCGTCGTATAAAATAAGTTTTAGTTACACTGTATTTTGCCCTTGTTAGTTTTAGTTACGGCCCGTTTGTTTAGGCAGTCCGCAAGTTGTGTGGCATATTTGGGCAAACTTGGATTATAAATGATAGCATTAGCAACTGCGAATATAAGGTAGAAGCTCTTATCAGTTATCTTCGAAGGGTCTAGAAGGTGAACTATGTCTATAATTGAAGGTTAGGTTAGGCTCACGATGGGACGAATTAACCTTTTGAACGCCATTGTCACATATACGTGACAAGCAAGCGCATGCCTTATACGCCAACGAGACAAATATGTGACAATGCGGGTGCATTATAACTCGAAATAAACAATCAAATCATTACTTTTCTGAGTGTTCATATAGATATCTTAAAAATGGAAAGCTCTCGTACGTATTTAATGAAATAAAAAAAAATAAAAGACGCCATGGATTAGGAAATTTATGATAATTCTCTGGTTTTCAAAACATACTTAGAGAATCTCTGGACGGTCGTCAAGTCGGCACGCCATTTGCTGAACCGTGATGACTCCATGCTGTACATCATTGCCAGAACGCGAGGAGAGCGTCAAATAGTTTGCACGCCATTGTTCGTCCAAATACGAACTAAATTTTGGTTCCGTGAAATTGAAACCAGGGACAAATTGCATTATGCATTACCATGCTTTGTTACGCGTGCTGACTACATGATCGACAACCCATCTATTCATACTACCCATATACTTCATGCGCATTCTACAACCAGGGCATTCTTACAGTCCACACGTCCATTCCAAAATAGGTTTAGAATAAAAGGTCTCGTGTGTTTAAGATGACGAATAAGAATACCTAATAGTTATGTTGTGCGTCACAAAATTATTAAAAAAAAACTTACTAAATTACTACAAACCTCTTGCAAATAAATTTCATTTTATTTCCAATAAGACCACTTCTTCTTCTTTTCGTGTGGTTAGTGACTAACCTGGTGTCAGACTTTTTATGCTGCTAAAGGGCCTTTGACTTAGCTTTACATGCTGTTGAGAAATATCTCCCAGACATGCTGGTTTCCTCACGATGTTTTCCTTCACCGATTTTTAAGCAAGGTGATAATTTATACAATACGCACATGAATCCGTAAATTCAGAGATGCGTGCTTTGAGTTCCAACTCGAGATCTATGACTTGGTAGTTTGACGGTCACACCACTAGGCTATTACTTAGGCACTAGACCACTAAATAATTGATGCGTTTACTTGTTTATTAAAATAACCAAAACTACAAAAACAAATAGCGCAAATAAGAACGCCGTTCAAATAATCGAACCATAAACGATTCCGTTTTACGCGCAGATAGCGAATCGCACAGTCCCTTCCTGCTGATGACCCCGCCTCTTTGCAATCCAACTCATATCCTCGCTTCAAAGCTTCAAACTACTGAATAGGGTCAATAGCTCCTTTCAAGCGGAAAACTCGATTATTGAGAATCGCATTAGAATTCGTAGTGGTCCAATACTACAAATGTCATTTGAATGTCATTAAGCGTAGTGCGACGTAATTGTTTATCGACGTGTTTCGGGTTTGAGCATGTACAGAAACCAGCACATCAACCACCCCAATTTGTCAAATTACTTTGATAGATTTTCTTCTTTATTTACGAAAGAATAAGGTTCATGTCTAATTGGGAATTTCTGACAGTTTGGGATACTTTTATGTGCTGGCGTCTGTACATTAAGGCCCGTTGTTTACGGCACGGTTTTTTACCGTACGGCACGCTAGGCGCCCCTTAGAGTAACCGGGCTTGTATATTATTATGACACGGCACTACCGGACGACGCAAACGGCGACGGCGTAGTGCCCACGTGTCTGTCAATAAGCTTCCATAGTGATCCTAGCAATATTAAAGATCGTGCCTAAATACGGCGCATCAACCGTAGATTTAAAATAAAAAGGTTCGTAAAACGTGCGTGTGCCCATTGTACCTTGCCAGTTGCCTTAGTGTCACAGCAATTCACGGTCAGAAGCCCCTTAAACAATGTATGTATTGTGTATGTCACTTGCTTAGAAATCTGTTAAGGAAAACATCGCGGGGAAACCGGCGTGTCTGAGAGATATTTCTCAACAGCATGAGAAACTAAGTCAGAGGCCCAAGGGCAGCATAGGAACTCTGACACCAGGTTAGTCAATAACCACACGAAAAAGAAAAAAATATGGAATTTTAGGGAAGTGATTTTATATTGTTAGTAGTAGATAGTGAAATGAGTGCTCTAATCGCTACTTACCAGTTCCATTTCTAGACTTACCTAAAACATGATGACGGTTTCTAAATAACTCATGCCTGGTTCGTTTTTCCTTGCGTTAAGGTCGGCATCAGTAATAATTTATGTTTCAAAAAGTAGACGAGAAATAGCTGTACCTATATTATTTATTAACACCTAAATCATAATTGATTAGCACATAAATAGCACTCTTATTATAACGAGAGCTGCATCACAGTTATTTATAGAGATCATTAAATTTGTTTTTCTTTTGGGGGTGGGCAATCATGCAATTTCTTCTCCCGCTCTGGGTGGAGCAGAAGGGAGTGTCAGACTCTTACTGACTAAAACCCATCCATGTTCCTTCCATAGCCCTTTATGTTCCGGGGTAGCGGTAACCCTTTCGAACAATCCCGCTTACCCGGCAATTAAATATGTCTGCTTGCTAGGTTAAATACAAGAAACCATAAAGAAGTATATACCACCTTTTTACACGTGCCTTCTTACATCACATCACTGACATTTATCTCAACGTTCGCGAATCCTATGAATATAAAACGATACAATACTGAACATACCTTACATTATCCGTTTCAGTGGCGGTGACGTAACGCCGGCAGACATCTTTTATTTATTAATGCGAAAGCAACCTCTTTTGTTGGAGGTAACAGAACATCGTTTTACTACCTGCTTCGTACTTTGTTTCAATTCGAATTCCAGATTATGTTTTAATTGACTTTAATGATTAGAAGTTTAAAAAAAAGAACTAAATGTTTATATGGCGCCGTAACTGCAAAATTTTCTAAAACCATAAGGGTAATTCCAAATATAAAATGATCTAACCAGGGTTCTCGCAAACCGCATAGATTTAACGTCCGGAAGCCACTCGCTGTCATTTCAAAATCGTTTGATGTCAATGTTGTCTGGATGTCCCATTATCACTTTGTCAAACTTCATCGACAAGCTTCTAGTTAAACCAATAAATCAGGTCACAAATTCAGCTAATAGGTACAGACGCTAGCACATCAAGCTATCCCATACTGTTAAACTTTCCCAATTGAAAATGAAGCTTATGCTTTTAGAATAAAGTTCAAAAAATGTCAAAGAATTTTGACAGATTGGGGTAACTTGAAGTGCTGGCCTATGTTCACAAATTGAAGGAGAAATAAAAATACAACATTATAGTGCTTAAAAGATCTACGAATATCATTTATCGAACGATTGAGTATATAATTCCACATAAATACAATCTTACCATGGGGTATCATAACATAACTGGATTTTGGAGGTCAACTAGGCAGTCGCTCTATGTAAAATACTGGTCTTCATCTGCGTCTGGCAAGACTGACAGCAGACCCCAACATAGTTGTGAAAAAGGCTTCGTAAATAGAATCAATAAAGAAAAATGAATAAAGAAGAATGATACATTTTGATTTAGTCAAAGCCACGTTTTAAATTATATTATAAGGATTTCAAACAAAAAACGAACAATACACGTATTTACAAGGTGGATACAACAATAATTTAAACTTTGTACCTATATCGAATGAGGTTCCCCAGTCTTCATACGAAAATTAAACAAAATTTAGCCAATATATTAGTCATTATAACAGTAAAAAATTGGCAAAACCAATATTCGGTCGATCACAACTATTTAATTTAATTTTTCTTTAAATTTCGATGTCAAGATTTATTACAAAATTCCAAATTACTCATAATAATTAGTATAGCCAGTGTTTTCATTTACTGTCGTATTATTGTCTCTCCATATTGTATAAATTCGACGAAATATTATTATCTAATACAACAACATACTTGAACATACTTTCATGCAATTGTAGTACGTGTTAGTTAACACAAGAATTTAGAGATTAAAGACTCCTAAGTTACAGATCATAGAGAAAAACGATAAAAGGAACCATGAGCTAACAGAAACAAAAAACTGAAAAACAATGTAACAAGGCCAATTTTCATGTCACCAGAAATTCGAGAAAGCCAAATGATAAAATGTCTAATACAATAAAGTAATAAGCTCCACATGCGCTGGAAGGCTGTACATTTTAAAATTAGCCTTTAGCGGAACAAGTTTATGTGAAATGGATGTAAACATGGCATATTAGAAAATGTCGGGGCCCGGTGGTGTTCATAATTCTCTAGATTGCGAGGAAATTGCCGAGCTTGGTAATAGAGAACTGTGAAAGTGGAGGGTAGATAAATTAAATTAAAAATAATAACAGAACCTGATTTACGCTTTTATTGTTCATCATTAACACCACACAGTTAGTAAAGATGTTTACTCTTTGAGAAGTTAGTGTTTGGTAGCTTTATTTATTTTTATTTATACAATGTGTCTGAGAAAGGTCTAGCGAAAAGTAAGCGTGTGGTAAAAAAAAACTTCTCATATATTTTGTCAAGTAGGTATTGAAGTTTTGTATGGCACGACTTATTTTTTTTTCAATTACGATGTTGGTCCCCGGGAAAAAGTTGTTTCGTTTGATGGTCTGTACCACAGGCTTCATTTTCGCTACACCTTTCTCAGACACCCTATATAAGCGAAAGTTTGGATGGATGTTTGTTACTAATTCACGCTGGAACGGCTGAACTGACCTGAATGAAATTGAGCACTTATTGCCGGGTAAGCGGGATTGTCCGAAAGGGTTACCGCTACCGCGGGACATAAAGGGCTAAGGAAGGAACTTGGGTGGGTTTTAGTCAGTAAGAGTCTGACACTCCCGCTCCACCCAAAATTATTCTCTTAGGCTTTTCTCAACTATTTTGGGGCCTGCTTCTTGTCTAACTGTATGCAGCAACATATCAGTGTTTTTCATCAAAGAACAACCATAAAGCTCTTAATCATTATACGAATGTCAACATAAGGGAGTATAGTAAGCAGATACTATAAATACACGTAGTAAGCAAGATTATTTTGAGCTTTTTTTTTTAAAGCTGGGAAATCATCTTAAACAAAAACAAAAATATTTTTCAAATACACGTGTTATTTCATAAATAAATAAGGAATTCGTATTCTGTTAATATTAAACATATTTTGTTTGAAACAATTCCTATGCAAAGCATGTTGGTTTCACGTAGTCTGAGAATGAAGGTTATTACTTAGGTTCACAAAGGTCAATAGCACTCGATTTGAGACACAATATAGACACCTCGTTTGCATTTTACCACAGTACATTATCACACAGTAGCGTCACTTCAAAAAATCCTAATTCAGTGCTCGAACTCTGATATGATAAAGATATTAAGGGGAGACGTACCTGTAAAAAACGCACTAGACTATAATGGGCAAGAATCACCACTTATTAAATAAATAAAATATATATGTATTGTTATTATGGCCAATCAAAGTTGCCGGGCTATATCAAACAATAATGACATGAAAGTCATAGGAATAAAATAGAGGGAACTACTGTCTAAAATCCATTGATCAACATTGATTGAACGATTTAGTACCTAATTAGTAGCTCCACTGTGTTTGAAGTTCATCGCTGCTCGATTCAAATTGCATGAAGTGACGTGTGTCACTGTGACAGCCAAGTCGACCGTTCCTTCAAAATGGTGCTACTGCAATTGATCTATTGACTGTGGTTTTACTTAACAAAAGCAATCGTTGAGGGGTTTATGAATTTGCATAATTTCTTCAACTAAGCTGAATATGTTTGTGTTGGGAGTTCCTCATAACTGTTTATCGTAGACAGAGCCGTGGTCCTTTCAGACAACAGAATGGCTATTAGGTCGTTCTTAGTTTGGCTTTGGGACCAGAGATGCATATTTTAACACTTTAACACCACACCGGACACCGGTGACCGCGAATAATATATTTTCCATTGTGTCTGCTGCGTGGTAGTCAATGACTTAACCTTTCGTATGTCGTAACGTGTCGTACAGGCAGAATTAAAAAGAGTCATTGTGTTTCGCGTAGATCTGCGTACCAACAGTCAATGACTTAATCTATTTTTCGTTCCAAGTTGAAAAAATCATTCAAACATAGGTACTTTTCAATCGTAAGTGGTTGGTGTAATTCAAACTTTAAAAAAAATGGTTTTTAACACAGCTTTGATATTAAAATCACGAGTCGATCCATTTGGTTAAGAAACGCTTGCAGAGGTTGGTCCGTGGACAAGTGAGCATCTTTATATACCAAGACTCGTCCGTACCTTGGAAGCACGTAAGGCTGTTGGTGTTGAATATCATTCGTGGATTTGCGACAGTCGTTACGGGTCGTCAGAATCCCGAAATTCTGACTGAAAGCCAGTCATACCTAGTGGTAACGTATTACCTAGTTCCTGGGTTATAGAGGTCATATAGTCAGACGCTAATAAAATACTGGAATTCAACTGCATTCGGTTAGACTGGAAGCCAACACCAACGCAATTAAGTTGTGATAGGGTTAAAATAAATTGTGTAAGTTTTATCTATACTAATATTATTAAGAGGAAAGATTTGATTGTTTGTTTGTTTGCATTGAATTAAATTGAAACTACTAAACGAATTTGAAAAAAAAACACTGTTGGGAAGCTACCCTAACCCCAGGTGACAAAGGCTTTATTATATTTAAAAAAAAATGAAAATTATTAATTAAATCCTTACTAAAACTTTAATTTTCGACATCCACGCGGGTGAAGCCGCGGGCAGAAGCTAGTCTTTAATAAAAGCAACATCGACAATTAAACACAATTCCGTCAGTGACTGTTAAAAGTAGTTAAGTATTTGATACATTAATACACGTGATATTATCCAAAAATTATGAAACCGTTAACGGAAATTCAACTCGTTTCCAAAATCTCAGTCTTCTAAAACAAACCCAAGCCCCGCATAATTATGAGACGCATTACATCATGCAACCGACATGAACCATAATGCCTCGTTATACAAGGCTGTTCCTACAAAAAGACTTTGACCCTACTTATGCAGCACCAAGTACTATGTACCCACAAATGAATTATACAAAGGAACCTTTTCAGATGGAATTCCTTATTCATCTTGTCTTACATTACCGCCTAAGCTACGTGTACGGAGGATATTAGAGTGGTACATAAAAATGAGGTGTATCCGAGTCTTTACTCATACTAATCTTGTAAATCATTGGCCTGATTTTGTTAAGGTTTTTGTAATGTTACCTTGCGTAGAGGAAGATTGAGGATGTTTTGAGAAAGTACAAATATGTATAAGTTCATTGTAGATGTCGGTAAAATATTTCCGAGCTAATTAGGTATCTGGTAAAGTAGGTAATTTTACTCCCAACAGTAAGGTCAAATTCAGATGTCATTCGTGGATATTTGACAGTCGTTACAGGTAGTCAGAAGCCCGAAAGTCTGACAGCCAGTCTTACCAAGGGGTATCGTATTACCCAGTTACTGACTGGGTTGTTGTGGAGGTCATATAGGCTGTCGCTCCATGTAAAATACTAGTATTCAGCTGCATCCGGTTCGACTGGAAGCCGACCCCAACATATTTGGGAAAAGGCTAGGCAGGCAGGCAGTTAAGTCAAATTCGTTCACTAAAAATGTGTCTAGAATTCTAGACACGAAGTGTGAAAGGAGAAAAAAGTAAGCAATAAAAATACCAACATATTTCACGCAAGTAAAAATAACAGACAGAGACTCGTAAAAGAAAAAGCTCTCCACATTGAGAGCTCAATGGCACATTCATATAACCCCAAAATTGCATCCATAAAAAGCGAAGAGGATGTTAATCCCTCTATATAACGCAATAAAGTATAGTGTACATCCGCGAAATAATCCACGGACGTATAAATTTCAGAACTGCCAAAGCACAGAATAGTGCAGAAGGTCGGTTTCACACAAAGAGTGAAAACAGGCGCACGCACACATTTGCACGACGCATTCGTACGATGACCTGAGGAGCTCGTAGCTAAATACTAATAGCCGCACAGGTCAGGTTAAGCTACGCTTGCCGGGGTTGACTCGGGATGGGTGACCATCTTTACATACCGAGACTCCTCCGTGACTCGGAAATCACGTTAAGCCGTTGGTCCCGGCTGTCATTCGTGCATCTTTGACAGTCGTTACGGGTCGTCAGAAGCCCGAAAATCTGACCGCCAGTCTTACCAAAGGGTATCGTATTGCCCAGTTACTGGGTTGTGGAGGTCAGATAGGAAGTCACTCTATGTAAAATACTGGTATTCAGCAGTATCTGGTTAAACTGGAAGCCGACCCCAACATAGTTGGGAAAAGGCTAGGCAGATGATTTGTACGATGACCTCTTTAGATTGCCCGACGCAAGTGCGCTTGCAGTCACTGTACGTGAAGCATGTCTATGTGTGCGTGAGTTTTTGCTTGTTATATGGAACCTGCCTTCTTTATTCAATGGTACAATGTTGCCCCGTTCGTCTCCGGACGTAACTCCGTCCATCTCGCGACACGGTTTTTAGCAAAACTAGAGTTTCAACAGCGAAAGCCTTTTCAGTACGACTGTACTTAAAATATTTCATACAATATTTTCCTGAAATCTTGGAATTTCTGTATTGTGCACTCAGCTAGCTTGTTGTGAATGGGAGAAATATAATATTATATTCGCTGGCATCGTTATTACACGGCGAACTTAAAATTTAATTCAAAAAGATAATTTTATGAAGTCGTCGATCTCAAGAGTCACGTGCAGAAGAGACCAGGGAAATACAAATTATTTATTTTTAAATAAAAAGTTTTACCTGCAGCGAAGACAGAACACGGTCATAAATAATTTATGGATACTGGCGCTCTCTTTTTTTATCAAGGCATTATCACATAGACTAAGCGATTGCGCTACTAGCTAGCCATCCTGCCTAACATAAACATTTTTTTTAATTCCACGCATGAATAATATTTTTTAAATATAACACCATAAGTAGGCAAGACTAAAAACAAGTAGAATAACAGTACACCATTTGTAAGGATACCATTACAAATAACTTCCCGTTTCATCTCCAAAACTCCCGAAAACAAGAAACCAATACGAATAAAATTAAATTCAGCAAACAGAAATGAAAATACAAATAGAAAGTGCCTCGACCTGTGCAGAATGAAAGGTGAAGAATTCTCATTATGAAGCCAGGCTGGGAGAAATGCGAACAATTGTTGTAATGGAGGACGCGTGTCACATACCTCTCACGTTGTTTAAGGACGAGCGTAGGGTTAACGCGTTTTGGATAAGGATTGTTTATGGGTATATTGTTTTTCTGAGTTAAAGGGTAGGATATAGCGGATTTTGGCTGGAGTTGGTCAGAGGTAGGATATAAAGTCTAAGGGTTTGTTAGTTATAATGTTGGTGGTCTGTACGGTACTTAAGGTTATTGAAAAATAATTAACAAATGAGTAATTCATTATAAGGTGAGTTCTATGGTTGATTCTTGAAATTGGAATGACTTTTACGATGTAACATTTTTATGTACGAGAAGATCAAATGGCAATAATTAAAAAAAGGTGATTAAATAATAATAAATAATAATATCCTTGGACATTTCACACAACGCCATATCGTCCCAAGCTAAGCAACCTAATGCTTGTGTTATGGTAACGAGATGGCTGATAGACTACTTATATACATTTTTTTTTGTAAATACATACATATTATAGATAGAAAAACACCCAGACTCTTAACAAATATTTGCAGGTCGTACAAATATTTGTTCCGTGCGGGAATCGAACCCACGACATAGTGCGCATCAGTCAATCGCTCAACCACTGCGCCAACCGTGTCATTAAAGGGTTGCTTAATCAACCTTTAATGTTATCTCCCACTGCTGAGACACTGGCCTCCTTTTTATAAGAGAGGGAGTGGACAATAATCTACCACGAGGGCCTAGTGCGAGTTAAATGACAAATTATACTTTTATTTTAGTAAATAGGTTTTTAACACTTTGAACGCCAACGCGGTCACCGTGTGTCCGACAAACAATAGTTTTTCTATTGTGTCTGATGCGTGGCAGTCAATGACTTAATAGCTAAAATGGGATTGGGCGGGTCACGTCAGCCGCATGCAGAGTAGACCGCTGGGCAATAGTCGCTACAAGGTGGGTGCCTGAGGATGGACGGCGCCGTCGAGGCCAGCCCAGGAAGAGGTGGCGAGACGACCTAGACGCATACCACAAGGGATGGATCGAGGTGGCTCAAGAGAAAGATGTCTGGAAGGATTTGGGGGAAGCCTTTGCTCAGCAGTGGGACAGTGTAGGCTAAATAAAAAAAAATAAAAAAAATAGGTTTTTACAAACACGTCAATAATACTTTCAAAACTAGATGAGGTCGGCGTTTCCTAACTGACTACTCTGAGCAGAAAGGCCGAATAAAACTCAGACGTCATATTCTCTCTTAATGTCCAGACATGATATTGGTCAGATCATGTGAAGACCATGTAGGTTGGTAGGTAAGCGGGATTGTCCGAAAGGGTTACCGCTACCCCGGAACATAAAGGGCTACGGAAGGAACATGGATGGGTTTTAGTCAGTAAGAGTCTGACACTCCCTTCCGGTCCACCCAGAGCGGGAGCAGTCATTGGATGATTTCCCAGCCTTAAAAAAAAAAAATGTAGGTTGGTAACTGAAATGTCTTTTCAGTTTGATGGATGTCACAAGTCTTCGAATTTTTGGTTCTAGGACATGCCGGTTACTTCACGATGCTTTCCTTCACCGTTTTGTGAGCAGTGGTGATGAAATTAAACACACTAAGTAAAGTGCCACCAAGAACAGAGTTCGAACCCAAGGCACGCACCTCTGATTTTTCAAATTCATGTGCGTATTGTATATTATCACTTGCTTAAAATCGGTGAAGGAAAACATCGTGTGGAAACCGGCATGCCCGAGAGATATTTCTCAACAGCATGTGATGCTAAGTCAGAGGCCCATGGGCAGCATTAAAACTCTGACACCAGGTTAGTTACTAACCACACGAAAAGAAGAGAAGAAGTGCCACGACCTACAGCTTCTAACTTTGCCACCACCACTGGTCACACAAATTCCAAACTGAAAACATTTATTTCGAAAGAGCATTTATTGCTAATAAGAGGCACTTTTGAAGGGGTCTGTCAGTCAGAAAGGCTAGTGGCCCATTCCAAAGCAGTAGGTACAGAGGCCAGCGAGCGAAAGCGAAATTTTTTATACATAATGAACAATCCGACTTATAGGTACAGAGGCCAGCACATCAAGTTACCACTATCTGTAAAATTTCTTTGATAGTATTTCAACTTTATTGCAAAGACATAAGGTTCATTTTTAATTGAGGAAATTTGACAGTACCTTGATGTGCTGGCGTCTGTACATCAAGTTACCCCAATCTGTCAAAATTCTTTGATATTTTTTCAACTTTACAAAGGTTCTTTTTCAATTGGGTATTTGAAAAATGTACGAGTAGTCCATAACGTTACTTTTTATGAATTGTCAAAACGCGGAATTTGTACGTGATTTGTATGAAATACTTCAATGTGATGTCACAGATTTTTGGAAATAATAGAATACTTATTAGTATTAGGTGCAATTTTACAATTATATCTTCGCATGATATTTAATTTCTGTACGGTGATGGAAGTTTTTAAGACGAGCGGTGTTTTTTTTCCATTTGATTTCATATTTTATTTTTGACCGTTTCAAATAGTCAATTGGGAAAATTTGACTATTTAAGATTGCTTGATGAGCTGGTTGTCTGCACCTATGGAAAAGTACACACCCTCTCACACTCACTCATTCACCATATCACATAACTAACACAAAGAGAGGTGCAGACAATCAATACAACTTAGACTACTATTATTCCTTTGTTTTTGTAAAATGCTAGCATTTAAGAAATTGTATTAATGTAACTCGAGGGTATTGGCGCTGTTAGCCGAAAAACAGGTTCCACCTAGTTCGGCTCCAGATGCTAAAACTTTTGTGTACTTTAGTTTTCATAGCAGTTAAGACGTGTAATTGAATGTAGCCTAAGTACTGTTTTTATGAAATAAATAAATCTTAAATCTTAGTACTCCACGGACGATCTTTTAATTCACATAAAAGGGCAGGTTACTAGAAAATAAACTTCTAGATACGTTTATTCTTAGTCCAATATTTCAACGTCCAGAGTATGCTTCCCTCTGCCAACAAGGTTACTTTTAATTTATATTCCAAGACTGCTGGGTGTTACGTAAACTTCGTTTAATTTTAATATCTTCCAGGAACTAACTTTTAATAAACTTTTTACGTCATAACTTTACGCTCGTTTTGCCGTACCGAGTGAGGGGATTGTGTGAAACATCAATGTATAAAAGACCGCAGGGGCAGTAAAGTTTAATGTTCAAACTGTACCATAGAGTATTTATGCTAGAACTGTCTCAACCAAGTGGTGATGATGAGAAGAGTCTGTTCAGGTTAATCGTCAAAATGCAATGTATTTTACTGTTATCTATTTAAGGTATGATGGGACATTACATAACATAATAATATGTATTCATTATGCGGTAGGTACTATCTAATCTTTTTTTTTTCTGTCAGTGTCAATCTGTTTATTCCGGCTAATCATTGAAACGACTGGATCGATTTTAACGGGACTTTCACTGACCGTTGACTTATGTTATAAAGAGTAACTTAGGCTACTTTGAATTCGAAGGGGCCTGTTAGGGCCGAAGCCTGCCAGGTACGCGGGATTGTCCGAAAGGGTTACCGCTATCCCGGAACATAAAGGGCTAAGGAAGAAACATGGATGGGTTTTAGTCAGTAAGTCTGAGAATTACGTAATTAATTAATCATCAATTACGTACTGATTTATACAGCTGGTTGCCTCACAGAAACTCGATTTACTGAGTTCATCATCATCTGCCTAGCCTTTTCCCAACTATGTTGGGGTCGGCATCCAGTCTAACCGGATGCAGCAAATACCAGTATTCCGCTCCACCCAAAGCGGGAGGGGTAATTTCATGATTTCTCCTCAACCCCTTTACCCTCAAAAAAAGGCTACTTTGAATTAAGAAGAGTAAGGAACTACGCGGGCAAAGCCGCGGGCAGCGGATAGTATTATCTAAAACTGATAGAAATAATATGGTATAACAAGATAAACCAGCGCATAAAAGTTAATTCGACACACAAATATTGCCCTAGTTTCTCGATAAAAATTACGTCTATATTCTACAGGAATAACAAACCGTGATAGACGCGTGATTGGCAGTCGATCGGTGGAATCTGAAGGGAAAATAATAAAAATATAAGAAGAGATGAACTAACGTATCAATCCAAATGATTGAGTCCTTTGCGAACATTCGCGGGGATTGGATGCCAAGATGGATTGTAAAAGATTTTATCGATAAAATTCTTTTGGGAGACAAACGCGGGAATGTTGCTTTAAAAGATAATAAAAAGGCATGAGTACATTATCCGGATAGGTACTTCTTCTTCTTCGTGTGGTCTGTGACTCCTGGCTCTCCTTTTAGTTTTTATGCTGCCCACGGGCCTCTGACTTAGCTTCACATGCTGTTGAGAAATATCCTCCCAATATTCAAAACGTTTGTAAGTATTTATAAAGCGCCAGCAAGATTCACAACACATGTTGCTCTTGGACTGCTACGACGCTAGGACGAATACTTACAATTACATACAAACGCTTTCGTAAGGATGTGACTACAAACATTGAAACAGTAATTTGGAGTGTGGATGAATTCAGCACAGACCTACGATTCCTACACGGTCAAAATGGAGTATAACTATATAGTACATATTTTGATTTAATAACCGACTGTAAATTTCTACGCTGATGCGTCTACCATTATGTACGGAAATCCATGGTAACATTTTACGCGTTGATATCCCTTTCCACCCTGTACATCATTAGGCCAAATGCAATAATTAAGTTAAGAGGTATTAGAAGCGTTTGAACTTTTTATTTCTTAATTATAACGATTTTAACCAACATACCATCGCAAGGTAACATTTAAACCGATTTTCGACATGTCCAATTCGTGTTTACACGTGAATAATTTTATGCCAATTACGTACTGATTTATACAGCTGGTTGCCTCACAGAAACTCGATTTACTGAGTTCATCATCATCTGCCTAGCCTTTTCCCAACTATGTTGGGGTCGGCATCCAGTCTAACCGGATGCAGCAAATACCAGTATTTTACATGGAGCGACTGCCTATCTGACCTCCACAACCCAGTAAATGGGCAATACGATATCTGTTGATAACTCGATTTACTGAGTTGTTTTGCAAAAATATGCTTCAGAACCTACGATTTGCGACTTACCGAGTCCTAGGTCGTAGGTTCGAACCCAAATAGGCGCTATAATTTGTGTAAATTGTTTCATCACCACTGCTTTGAAACGGTGAAGGAAAACATCGCAACGTGAGCAACTGTGAAAGGCATTGCCATTGTTTGGTTTTATAATTTTTAACGCAACAATAAATTATGGTGGCGTACATAAAATGTATGGAAATACATACAAGTTATCGCGTTATCGTGGCCGAGAATTTTAAAACGTTTTATACAGCGTGAACAAATCTCAAATCACGAAAAAAAAATCAGCTGTTCTCTATATTTTGAAGAGTTATCGAACAGCTGATTTATTTTTCGCGTTTTCAGATTTGTTCCCATAATGAAAGTGGTTCATAATGGTAAAGTACAATGACCCCTTAAAATATTGCCCACGAATTCAATTTCACCCTGCATAAGTAGGATGTTAATTCGGAACGCATCATAATTTTAAGAATGATAAGAGGTACGAATGCAGCTATAAATGAATGAGATAGCTAGCACGTGTAGGAGGGAGATGGAAAGAGTGGCGGGCGAGCTAAAAGAATGTGCGTGAGATGATTGCGTGTGAAGAAGTTATATCTATAAGTATCAATATTAAAAAAGGAAGCATTTGATTGTTTGCATTGAATTAGCTCCGAAACTAATGAACCGATTTGAAAATTAGGGATCCTTACCAAAACCCGCGGGAGAAGCCGCGGACAGAAACTAGTTACAAAATAAAAGGCTTCAAAAATTCAAGATTACGGCCCTAGTATAATATTTATACCTGTTACCTTCATGAGTAATGGGAATGCCATGAGGTGGGGCATAGACATACACGATAATAATGTCGCGCACAAATACAGTGAACTTGTCAGTCAGTCAACAGTCAGTTTCATCTGCCTCACTTATGTATAATTCATTTTCCAGCGTCACTTTATAATGTGCTTGACATTTGGCATTTTCACACAGCGTCCAGTTAATAGTGTTAATGAAATTATGCATTTCCTATTTTCATTTCACAGAATCCATTCAAAGAGCAGCTTTTTATCGGGACAATGCATCGTATCTCAGTGGCGCCTTGACGTGGAGCCATTATTTCCTATTGAGTTATAGTGAAGTGAAATTGAATTCCAATTCACGGTGACGGTTCGTAGGATTCTTGTCCTTGTTATTCACGAGCGCCTGTAACTCCTATGTCATTGTAATGCGGCATATTATGTTGCACTGATTGACGCACGTTCGTAAGATGTAACATCTGTATCAAGCTAACACCCTTCGGGATATCGATGTAATCGATTTTGACCAGATTTGTTTGTTCACTTCAATCGATTACGTGACAATGGTAGCCGACGCGATTGCTTTGGACTCTAGGGGCTCTTTCGAGGCTATAGGCTATAAGTGTCTGTTTCTAGGATGACTATTAGAATTTATTTTGTACGTTTGATAATCGAGGCGTTAAGGGAATCGTTTGGAAGAGACACAGTGAACAAAAAATGTTTTCTAGTTTTTGATGTTTTTTTCTGTCAATATTATATTTCCGGAGCTTCTTTCGCTGTTTAACACAGCTTCACAGCTAAATTGCTGAATAGATTTTACACATTCGTACTCAAAAGTTTACTTTTTATCCTTCTTGTACTTTCGAACTCGGATAATTGAAATGTTTACACTTGGCCAGCATGTCTAAGAGATATTTTTCAACAGCATGTGAAGATAAGTCAGAGGCCCATGGGCAGCATTAAAACTCTGACACCAGGTTAGTTACTAACCACACGGAAAGAAGAGACTTGGCCAAAGTCTTGTGCTAGTAATATGTAGTCATCATTCTCCTGCCCTTATCCCAATTTATTTGGGGTCGGCGAAACATGTCTTTTTCTTCCATACTCCTCTATTAGTCGTCAACTCGGTAGTCACTCCCTGGCCATATCATCTTTCACACAATCCATCCATCGTTTCTTTGGTCTCCTTCTACTTGTATAGCCATCCACATTCATGCTCACAACTTTCCTGACAACATTTTCCTGCTAGTATTATGTAAATGTGGTTTTAATTTTTAAAACCTTCCAGTAAAAATATATTTTTACGAAGATCCGCGCAAATTTTGAAACTCGTCCAAGGCACTTGCCGACTCTGCGAAGTATTCTCCAGCTGATGGCGCGCAAACAACTTATTATGCAAATTATCCTGAATAAAATGCACCAGATATTGCTGGCAAACTAACCTAGTAATATGTTTCTTCGGCATGGGCAGAATTTTTATCGCAATTTCACTTTTACGACTTCAATATTTGCATTTTTATTTATTTAAGAAGTTTTGGATTTCGATCTTGAAAGCCCTTTTTGGTTTTTAATAAAATAAAGCTCTTTATTGCCCCCATTTTTTTTAAGGGTAGGAAATCATCAAATAAACCCTCCCGCTCTGGGTGGAAGGAGTGCCAGACATTACTTAATATAACCCATCCATGTTCCTTCCTTAGCCCTTTATGTTCCGGGGTAGCGGTAACCCATTCGGACAATCCCGCTTTTCCAGTCTATATTGACCCTGAGTTCAAAATGCAAGGTTTTCAAAAAAATTATTATGCAAACCGAGAATTTTTTTTTTTTTTTTTGTCAACGAGTGTTAAATTTATATTTTTCTCTACTTGTTTTTACACACTATTGTCTTTATATCCTTTTCAATTCTCCTTTGGCAGTTTTGCTGGATGAAATTTCTCAAGATTCAGTACCTCTATACTGTGATTATAATTATGTCGTATCTAAAATATTTGACTATGTGTAGTAATGAAATCAATAAATAATTGTACACACTCATACAACACACTCTCACAAACACACTGATAATATAAAGTAGTACAAATTGGATCGCAGATATTTGGTTAACTTCCCCAGTTCTACCTACCTACTTCCTTACCTAAAGAAGGTTATCTATCAGTCTATCGGAGTTGGAGTACCAAGGTCTGGCCAACCCAATGTCATTTGCCAGACCTTGACTAACCAGATTGATCAGTCACCTACATAATAAAAAGATTTATTAGCTGACAAGATTTTGAAATTCTTTAACTCTATCTATACGTATTATAGACTCAAATCCTTAATTTGGTTGAATATAGGTAAAACATGAAGTGATGAAATTGAATTCATGGGTATTGTTTTAAGGGGTCATTGTATTCATCATATAAATGTCTTTATGAAACGAAAATGTGTAAAACGTATACATATGTGTGTTAAATTAATGTTACCATTTAAGCGCCACGTTGTATAATTTCAACCCTTGTAAGTCGAGCATATTTATCTTTCACACAGTGCACCTTTTCGTCCAAATACTCCCATCTACTCAACGTTGGAGCTCCTTAAGGGTTACGTTACCCTTAAGGGGTAACTCATGCGTCAATTCGTTTGTCCCCTCAGCTGCTTGGGTCGGAATATATCTGGACATCCATCATGTAAGGGATCGACATCTGTCTATGTATTTGGGCTATTGGGTTTCTGGATGACACTATTTTTTAAGTGTATAAATTCTTATCGTATTTCGTATTTTCTTATTCTAGTTTCTCTCTATTTATTGGTTAACTAGCTTCTGCCCGCGACTTCGTACGCGGACCCTGTTGCTTATGCCAGCGACAACGGGGTCGCCATTTATGTTATTTTTTATCATTTTTCACATTTAAATCTTTCATCACACTGAGCTTTAGTTTTATATCATTCCAACAACCACCAAAACATACAGTCCATTTGTCATCGTTTTCATTTTGGTAACCGCATTATTATATTCCCCACTTGTCTCTAGAGACCTAGAAGTCAATGCGTAGATACGGTTGGAATTCAAGCACAATTCTCTATCCGTGAACGTCTCCGACTCGCGAGACAATACATGACGTTCACGATCAGTGGTCAGTCGCACATCACGTGCCCCACTTGTCTCTAGAGACCTAGAAGTCGATGCGTAGATACGCATGGAACTCAAGCGTAATTCTCTTTCCGTGAACGTCTCTGACTCGCGAGACAATTCATGACGTTCACGATCAGTCAGTCGCGCATCATATTCTTCACTGGTCTCTTGAGACCTAATGAATACGCTGAGAACGCAGGCGTGCTTCGCGACCCGAAGAGGTTTCCACGGAGCGAGTTGCATCCTAATGTTCTCAAACAACATCAAGTCTCTCCTGACGCTCTTTGGTAATTCTTGGGATCTTATGATCCTCAATCTTTTAGCTCTTTTGGAACATTGAGAAAGATTTGACCTCTTTTTAGGCATGGTCATAGTTTTATTGTGAAGATACCTGATCAATAAAAATCTAAATTAAAATGACTGCTCCCCTACGTTACCGGGTCTTCGTGACACGGTGGCTACCGTGTCACGAAGACCCGGTAGAAGATAAATGGAAAAGGAAATTAAACACTCAAACAACAAAAGCCCGAAGGCATATTCATACGATAAAATAAAAAAATAAATAAGACTTTTGGCCAGTAGAGTCAAATTTTCAATGATATACCATCGTCATCGATAATTGGTCCTAAACTGTTACCGCCTTCACCGCGTGCAGGTACTCCCAGTTTATGTTATTTTTTAATTACACAGTAAAATTAGTGATAGCTTTGATTTCCACAACAGGTGTTCCAGATCTTTGATTTTTATAAGTCAAAAGGAAATGCCCATCAGACCGAACAACTTTTGGTAAGACGTCATTCCTATATGTGTTATGGTGTAGCTAGGCTCTTGGAGTTCCACAACAGGTGTTCCAGATCTTCGATTTTTATAAGTCAACAGGAAATGCCCATCAGACCGAGCAACTTTTGCTAAGACGTCATTCCTATATGTGTTATGGTGTAGCTAGGCTCTTGGAGTTCCACAACAGTTGTTCCAGATCTTCGATTTTTATAAGTCAACAGGAAATGCCCATCAGACCGAACAACTTTTGCAAAGACGTCATTCCTATATGTGTTATGGTGTAGCTAGGCTCTTGGAGTTCCACAACAGGTGTTCCAGATCTTCGATTATTATAAGTCAACAGGAAATGCCCATCAGACCGAACAACTATTGCTAAGACGTCATTCCTATATATGTTACAGTGTAGCTGGGCTCTTGGAGTTCCACATCAGGTGTTCCAGATCTTCGATTTTTATAAGTCAACAGGAAATGCCCATCAGACCGAGCAACTTTTGCTAAGACGTCATTCCTATATATGTTACAGTGTAGCTGGGCTCTTGGAGTTCCACATCAGGTGTTCCAGATCTTCGATTTTTATAAGTCAACAGGAAATGCCCATCAGTCCGAACAACTTTTGCAAAGACGTCATTCCTATATGTGTTATGGTGTAGCTAGGCTCTTGGAGTTCCACAACAGGTGTTCCAGATCTTCAATTTTTATACGTCAAAAGGGAGTGCTCATCAGGCTTAACAACTTTCGCTAAGACGTCACTCCTATATGTGTTATGGTGTAGCTAGGCTCTTGGAGTTCCACAACAGGTGTTCCAGATCTTCGATTTTTATAAGTCAACAGGAAATGCCCATCAGACCGAGCAACTTTTGCTAAGACGTCATTCCTATATGTGTTATGGTGTAGCTAGGCTCTTGGAGTTCCACAACAGTTGTTCCAGATCTTCGATTTTTATAAGTCAACAGGAAATGCCCATCAGACCGAACAACTTTTGCAAAGACGTCATTCCTATATGTGTTATGGTGTAGCTAGGCTCTTGGAGTTCCACAACAGGTGTTCCAGATCTTCGATTATTATAAGTCAACAGGAAATGCCCATCAGACCGAACAACTATTGCTAAGACGTCATTCCTATATATGTTACAGTGTAGCTGGGCTCTTGGAGTTCCACATCAGGTGTTCCAGATCTTCGATTTTTATAAGTCAACAGGAAATGCCCATCAGACCGAACAACTTTTGCAAAGACGTCATTCCTATATGTGTTATGGTGTAGCTAGGCTCTTGGAGTTCCACAACAGGTGTTCCAGATCTTCGATTTTTATAAGTCAACAGGAAAAGCCCATCAGACCGAACAACTTTTGCTAAGACGTCATTCCTATATGTGTTATGGTGTAGCTAGGCTCTTGGAGTTCCACAACAGGTGTTCCAGATCTTCGATTTTTATAAGTCAACAGGAAATGCCCATCAGACCGAAGAACTTTTGCAAAGACGTCATTCCTATATGTGTTATGGTGTAGCTAGGCTCTTGGAGTTCCACAATAGGTGTTCCAGATCTTCGATTTTTATAAGTCAACAGGAAATACCCATGAAACCGCACCACTTTTGCTAAGACGTCATTCCTATATGTGTTATGGTGTAGCTAGGCTCTTGGAGTTCCACAACAGGTGTTCCAGATCTTCGATTTTTATAAGTCAACAGGAAATACCCATCAGACCGCATAACTTTCTCTAAGACGTCATTCCTATATATGTTATGGTGTAGCTAGGCTCTTGGAGTTCCACAACAGGTGTTCCAGATCTTCGATTTTTATAAGTCAACAGGAAATGCCCATCAGACCGAACAACTTTTGCAAAGACGTCATTCCTATATGTTTTATGGTGTAGCTAGGCTCTTGGAGTTCCACAACAGGTGTTCCAGATCTTCGATTTTTATAAGTCAACAGGAAATGCCCATCAGACCGAACAACTATTGCTAAGACGTCATTCCTATATATGTTACAGTGTAGCTGGGCTCTTGGAGTTCCACATCAGGTGTTCCAGATCTTCAAATTTATTCTCTCAGCAAAAAATGCTCATCACGTGGAACAATTTTTGGTATGGTATCATTTTTGTATCTCTTATAGTTTAGCTGCTCTGTTGCGGTTCTGCATCAGGTGTTCAAGTTTCCAAGATAAATTATAGCCTATATGCTGCCCAGACTTAATACCTATACAACAAAAAAAAAAACATTCCAATCCGTCCAGTAGTTCCGAAGATTAGCGTGTACAAACAAACAGACAAACAGACAAACAGACAAACAGACAAACAGACAAACAGACATACAGACAAACAGACAAACAGACAAAATTTTTTTTTTGGATTCGTGCTCTATTACTGTTTCTAACCCCCCCTCAATTATTTTTTTTTTAATATATTCAATGTACAGACACAGTTTTTTTACTGTTTTATTATATGTATAGAAATACCCCTAAATAATAACAGTGTATATGGTTAAAGTTACTGCACTTCAGAGTTGATTCTCAATGCCGGCTTCGTTTGTCGAGTGGTTGAAAACGCTACTACTGAGCATGAGATCCTGGGTTCGATTCCCGGGTCGGGCAAAGTGTTATTGGGTTTTTCATCTTGAATTTCTCAGTACCAGCCCGCAGTCTCAATTTATGCCCGGTTGATGGGAATAGGCTCGCCCCCTAGTAAATGGTAAAATTTGAGTGTAGTATAGGTACATCTCTGCCTAACCCTTACGGTATTACAGATATGATGTTATGTTTTTTTAATGTTCTTGGTAAATTGATTACATTTCTTCGTTCTTATATTGAAGTAACGGAGTTTAATATAATAATATGTTTACATCGAAATAACGAAAGAATGAAAACTTGTATTTATCGAATGTATAAATAGAGTATACAAGATTATGAACACGATGTTTACTTGCACGGAACTCATTTCCTGAAGATCTGTAATATGTGTAATGGTAATATTTACATAAACTTTTATTGAATATCGGATCCAGTCACGTTGCCTGGCAAAAGAAGCTTTTAATAAAAGATCTACTTTTTTATACTAATACATACACGTACGTATAATTGGAAAATCAAACCATTATATACGAGCCGTTTTTCTAAATCCGACAAAAAATATTGCGTAGCGACAACAAATTGTAAAATGAGCAATGTAACGTCGTGTCTCATTTTGGGAAGGTAATGTGATATAAAGTGATACCATCTACGATTCTGCTATACCATGGAAAACGTCAGCAAATTATGGATATTATATTAATCGCGGAATAAACCCCTTATTTTTTTTCTAGTAATTGAGTATCGTATGTTAACATTTCATTGAATTGCTGGAAACTAAAATAAAAGTTCCCAGCCACAAATTAGCTCAATGTTTAAAATTAATAATACATGCAACAGCCGCACAGGCTGATCCACCAGGTTAAGCTACTCTTGCCGGGGTTGGCCGTGGATGGGTGACCACCTTTACATACCGAGACTCCTCCGTGGCTCGGAAAGCACGTAAGCCGTTGGTTCCGGCTGTAATTTGTGCATCTTTGACAGTCGTTACGGTTCGTCAGAAGCCTGAAAATCTGACAGCCAGTCTTACCAAGGGGTATCGTATTGCCCAGTTACTGAGTTGTGGAGGTCAGATAGGCAGTCGCTCCATGTAAAATACTGGTTTTCAGCTGCATCCGGTTAGACTGAAAGCCGACCCCAACATAGTTGGGAAAAGCCAGCCAGGTGATGATATCCACCATCGCGATAACGATGACTTTTGGGAAGCCCTTTTTCTTGCTGCAAATGTACTAAAATTGCATTTTTTAAAGAATATTCTAGTAAAATTGTTCTCTTTTGTTCCAGGTGTACAGATAGCATATTTTGCGATAATAGGAACACAGATGTTCATGATCGTACTCAGCATATTCCTCTTCTATGGTATTTATAAAGTAAGTATTCTTTCATTTAAATAGATACATGCATGACTTTCTGTGATATTATTATAACCTGCTCTAAATAGGTATCCACCAATGACCATTGACCATAATTATTTAATTTGTACTAGCTACCGCCAGCGGCTTCACCCGCGTGAAGTTCTTATAACTCAGCCAGGATATGTTGTGCTCAGTGATATAATAGTATTTAACTGTTAAAATCCTGTACTTGGGCCCGTTTTAAGCGGGATTGTCCGAAGGGTACCGCTACCCCGGAACATAAAGTGCTTAGGAAGGAACATGAATGGGTTTAGTCAGTAAGAGTCTGATACTCCCTTCCGATCCATCCAGAGCGGAAGGAGTCATTTGACGATTTCCAATCCTAAACAAATTTAAAACATAGTTCTCTTTCTATCAATATTTTGAAAACGATAGTGACATAATTATTTTTTTAATATCTTTGGCACTAAACGCATTTAGTAATTTGTGGTGCAACCGTGCCCACATATTATTAGAAATTAATAGATTTATTCTGCTGGGCCGCAGTTCACAACGCGGTGTTAGTCATTTAGAAGTGGTTTACAGATTTCACATGACTTCGAATTTTTGGTTCTAGGAGATACCATCGTGTAACCTCTGCCTAAAATAATGATGATTACACGACCTATTTAATAAACAAATTCGGTATTTGTTCGCGCGGGGAGCAATGAAAGAGTGAACTGTAAAAACAAAGGGCGGTTTAATACCGTTTTTATAACAAAGATTACGTCCAACAACAATTAATTATATACGGACAACGACAATTAATTATATACGATTGGAATGAGTAATCGCCTGATTCCGTGGAAGCGAGTGATCACTGGGCCGACCCGTTTCGCCGCCGCTAGCCGATGACGCGTGCATCATGCAGCGGGTGATGTGTTGGCAGTCAAGGTGATGTGTTGGGTTCGATTCCCTACAGTATTTGACAAAGTCCTCGAACCTGTATTTCAAAAGGACCCAGACTAAGCCTTTCTCTAAATATTTAGTATCGTACCTAAAAATAACTTCACTAAAATAACTGCCCTCACAAAACTAAACCTCCTGATATTTATTTGGGTCCCGAAACAATCTCGGGCCTTTAACAAAATAAGTGTAATCAAACCGCTTCTATTTCAACCTCTACGACATTCTATTACATTATTTTATGCGTCCCTAAAATGCCAGTTTCAAGACGGCAGCTCTCGTAAAAAGGAAAATAAATGTATTTTTGTACCTAGCAACACTTTATTGAGGGTTTTAATAAGATTGCCAGGACGAATTAAATGAGGGGTAGTTTATATTAGTTTTTAAGGGTAATAGTAAAAATACAAGTACGAGAGTACGATATATTCTATGCACTCCGTGTGTACTCTTATGTGTAAAGCGTTGAGCCAATTTTCGTAAATTATCGGACTCCAAACTAATTTTCCATTTAATACAAAGTTATCTCATTCATGACAACATGCAATTTAGAAATAGGGCAAAGCAACCAATCTCCCAGTGTTATTAAAACACAAGAGAAATACATACATTATTTAACTCAGGTAAATACTGTATAGTCCACAGATAAACACTAATAAACTGCTTTAAAATGACTGGAAGAGCTAAATGTATTTAATCGCTATGTCTTTTCCAGGAAAACGTGGCGTTTCTAGTGCCGTGGGTCGTCGGCTGTATGACATTCATGGCGCTGGAAGCGATGGCTATGGTGTACTCCAATATTCTTAGAGATCATGTTAACAAGGTAAGCTCTCTTCATTTAATAATAATTATACCAGTCCCACTGCTTCGAAAAAGCCGCTTATCATAAAAAGAAGGAGCATTGATCACCACGCTTGTTCAAGACGGGTTGGTGATTTTAGATTTATTATACAGGGTGTAACCCAAAGGATATATACATACAAAAGCATATGCTACAGACCACCAAACTGAACAACTTTTACTATGGGACCAACTCCGAAATCGTGAAAAAATCAGCTGTTCCCTACATTCTGACGAGTCACGTGACCAAAAATGTATAGCACAGCTGATTTTTTTTTGAAATTTCGGAGTTGGTCCCATAGTAAAAGTTGTACAGTTTGGTGGTCTGTAGCATATGCTTTTGTATGTATATACCCTTTGGGTTACACCGTGTATTAACTATTAATACTGCCTCGTTGGTCTAGTGGCCGCAAGCGCTACTACTGATCATGAGGTCCTGAGTTCGATTCCTTTATTAATTGTAAAAGCCAATTTTCCCTATTGTGATTGCATGTGTAAGTCAGTGATGTCCAAGATAAACTCAGAAACTATAATTATGAATTGAAAAGTTATATTGGTACTAGCTCGAATTGACTAATTGAAACGGTCAAAAATAAAATTAGAAGTCACAGAAAAAAGACCGCTCGTCTTAAAAACTTCCATCACCGTACGGAAATTAAATATTATCTGAAGATATAATTGTTAAATTGCATTTAATGCTAATAAGTATTCCATTTGCTTAGAAAAACCTGTGACATCACATTGTTATATTTCATACATATCACGTACAAATTCCGCGTTTTGACAGTTCATAAAAAGTAACGTTATTGACTACCCTTTCAAATACCCAATTTAAGCATGAGTGGCGATGCCTTAGTATTAAGCCTTTGTTTGATTTGTATGAAAGAAATAGTCCCTTGTCCAGGCAATTGGGTTTAAAGATTCTATTTTTATTCTTAAAGAACATACATTGTTCACTTAGTGAATAAATGCATAGCTAAAGTAAGTGTAGTCCAGTAGCTAATCGTCTCAAGTGACGCTCCGTTAACATGTGGCAATTGATTTTTATTTATAAAGATAGAAATAGATAATATGAGCAGAGAAAGAAAGACAATACGATTTATTGTTATAACGCAGTAAAAAAAATAAAAGTAAAGTTGAGGGACAATAAAATGAAGAGAAATGTATGATTATTTAAACACTAACATTAGGTAAAGGTGTTTCCATACTTTTATTCTGAATATCCATTGTAGTGGTAATATACGATTGTTATTAATTATAATGTACGCTGTGGGGTCAAGGTGAATAATCACATATTAAACAGTATCCATTTGTGTCTAATTAGCCGAATTCCCACATGAATAAATTGACTACAAAATAAATTTTAAGTATAAACTCGACCCCTTATCTAATGATAAGTACTTTTTTTTTTGAGGTTGGGAAATCATCAAATGATCCCGCTCTGGGTGGAGCGGAAGGGAGTGTCAGACTCTTACTGACTAAAACCCAACCATGTTCCTTACCTAGCCCTTTATGTTCCGGGGTTATTGCGATAGCGAAATAAACATTAATTACCTGCTTATCTATACATTTAGTTCTTTTTTGTAATGATACATTCATATTTCATAAAGCCTAAACAAACGTTTTCATTCCGTATTCTTATATACCTAGAAACGGATGCATGCATTTCTGAGCTTAAAACTCACTGTGCAATGGCACATTTGTGACGCAAAACGTCACGTCGTTGGAACCATGTCCGGGCGCAATAAAGCCCGCCCGAGCACTGAGCAATAATGATTTTATATCATGCTTATATTACGTGCAAAGTAAAATCTGCGCTCTAACTGACGTTAGTAAAGTCGAGCTGAAAAGTAACAACAGAAACTATTTTATATTAAATTAACCCATTAGATGTTTGCCTATTAGAAACCGTTTGCTTATAAGAGCTCAACGATTTATACGGTTATATTGATTGTCGTTTCGTGGGGGATTTTTCTTATGAACTTATGGGGTTCATGGATACGACATTTGAGGGGTTAGTAATCGATTTAAAATCCATTAGTTTATTTTATTTATTTCTGTTATTTTACTTTAACTTTTTTTTTTATAGCTATCATATATCGTTATGACGAATGACGATCAGATCATAATACGAACCAGTTTTTGCCGTACATTTCCATCCACCAGAAGGTAATGCATTCAATGCTGAAGGCAACAATCAACGATGCCATACATCGACTGACGTGGAGCACAAACAAGGGAACAAAGGACCGACAGTGCAACAATTTGTTGATCACAGAGTACCGTACTGAAGCATTGTCTTCTAAACAAGGTTGATTGGAAACACGTGGAACTGCAGTGCACTACTGTCCTTTTATTTAATTTTAAGTCTAAACGCGTCTGGTATATGGATCACTTTTGTTATATATCACAAAAAACGTTGTCTTTTACGGCCAAGTTTTAAGGCTGTAGATGTGCTACCTGAAAAAACGGGGAGTAAACTTAGCGTCTGACAACCCGAGTTAGTGCACTGCAAGTATTTGATGATAAAAGTGTTGAGGTATCGTAGGATACCCGGCTTTTTTTTTGGGGTAGGAAATCATTAAATGAGTGCTCCCATTCTGGGTGGAGTGGAAAGGAGTGTCAGACTCTTACTGACTAACACCTATCCATGTTCCTTCCTTAGCCCTTTATGTTCCAGGGTAGCGGTAACCCTTTCGGACAATGCCGCTTTGGACAGTTCTTTGAGACACCCGGTTAAAAAGAAGTTTCTTTCCATATACAGGATGTAATTTTGTAATGCCACCTTTATTTTTGAATAAAAAGAAAACTGCATTCAAAGATTTATGAAAATTCGCAATAAAAGAAAAAAGGAATGTTTTCTTTGAGTAAAATTTTCTATCTACAGTATTAAGAGTACTTACCCTTCAGGTAGCATTACAAAATTCCACCCTGTATATTATGTAAATGGACTATCCAACACAAAATAATTTTTCAATTCAGACCAGTACTTCCAGAGATTAGAGCGTTCAAATAAACAAACTCTTCAGCTTTATAATATTAGTATAGATTACCTAATACAGAGCCATCGGTATATTTTTTGTTTCTAACTTGAAACTGACTTTTTAAGGCATAACGCATTTTCATGAGGTGATGATTTCTTGCCTTACTCCTATCGCAAGCCACGTTACAGAACTTGGCTTCCAAAATATTTTTTTCATCTCAATATTTTAACAAACGCGTAACATTGCTACATTGCTGTTTTAGAGTACCTAAAACGATAAACTACATTATTTATCCAACTCATCGTATCTACGAAGGTAACTAACTGAAACAGAATAAAATGAAGTTTCCATTCCAATTAATCAATTCATTGTACCGCATAGCAAAACAGAGCGTCCAATCCGCTAAGTAAACGGCTCCGTTAATGCAAATACATATAATTTGTCCTTTGTTTGTTGCCACACTAAATAAGGTCCCTCGCTATTTGTTGCCAAGTTTGTTATACTGATGTACTGTGTTTCTGTGTAACAGGTCGTATACAAGGTTTATATTTATCAGTTAGTGGTTGGCTGACCATCCCTCCATCCTTTACACATCGAGACGTTAGGCCGTTGGTCCCGGTTGTCATTTGTAGATCTTTGACAGTCGTTAGGGTATTCCGAATCTCAGAAGTCTAACCAGTTTTACCAAGTATCATGTTACCACTGGGTTGTGGAGGTCAGATAGGCAGTTGCTCCATGTAAAATGATGGTCCAATATAATGCAAAAAGATAATAAATAAAGCATAAATGGTTTTTGTTTGAACAAATCAATTACAAACAAACACGGTTTTTGAAATGTAGCTACATACATAAGTGCTACGGGGTCTACGGGCGTAGCGCGTAGCACGGAGAGATTGTTTACCCATTATGTTTGCATGAGGTTAGCTAGACAAAGAATTTTTTAAATGCATGCTGTATATGAAGTAATTTGTTGCCAATTAATTCGCGCACGTATAAAACAGGTCGTTAAATTAGTTACATGTAAAATAGTGGTTTAATTAGACTCTTGAAGTCATAAATGTAGCTAGGTACAGTGTGTTCTAAAATATGTATTTTAATTAGTACGCTGTCTTCTCCTACATTTTAGAGTCTTGCGCGGGGTTAAAGGACCAACAAGTGGTTTTCTTAAGAATTTAATTGGACATGACAAATTATAGTGGTTTATGGAATTGCTAGAGATTCACAAACGCCATTATTTTATTCTACTTGGTAGTATCAATCAAAGTTAAGATATGATTGACGTGTAAAAGTGTTTGTCCAACCCACTTGCCGAAATAAAAGTAATTCATCATTTGAACCAGACATCTTTCAACGAATGGTTGAATTTTCGATATAGCTCATAAAGGGCCCTTATCTTTTGACACGTCCACAGAGCAAAGAGGCAAACATACAACTTCGGTAACACATAGAACACAAAGCCGGTTGAAATATCCTTTGTTTCAAGCGTGTGTTGAGCAACGGTCACATGACAACAGATAACGAGCCCTGCTTCCTTTTACCTTTTAATCTTTTATTTTGGCAGCGTCACTTATTCAGAGGTTTTATTTTCATGCATTCGGACAGAACGACCACTCTATACGGTTTGCAAAAACCAGCTTACGTACGCTAGCGTGGTCACGATAAAAAACTTTTAAGGGAATGTTCGAATTTACGCATTCTATTTTTGAAACCAGACAGAGAAACAAAAGTAAGCGAGCGTGTTTTGTTCTTTTTGATTGAATCAGAGCTTTGAAGTAGGATTCAGTTAAAATATTGTATATTTGGACCCGTGACAAAAATCGAAACCATAGATTGGAACTAACGCCGCCATTTTGTTTTTGATTTCACAAAACTATTGAACAAATGTTTACTAACACCACTCCCGTGTTAACGTCATACAAACGCCAAAGATTCTTCCAGTAATGCAGTGTAGTTCTTTGTTTTCAGTTTCAAGGCTTTTATTTTGTTTAAATGCAAAGAGGCTTTGTCAACTGATAGCAACTACGCAAGCTTGGCTTAAACGTGCGTGTTACACGCATGGAGGCTTAACGAGTAACCCATCATGACACATGCCATGTCTGGTGAGAACGTGCGAGTAAATTATTTGCACGTGACTGGAATGTACTGACGCCAGCACATCAAGCTATCCCTAACTGTCAAATTTTCTCAATTAAAAATGAACCGTATGTCTTTGCAGTAAAGTTGAATACTATCAAAGAAATTTGACAGATTGTGGTAACTTGGTGTGCTGGCCTCTGTACCTAGTCGCTCTATATGCACGCGAAATTTTATGAACTTGGGCTAGATAGGTAGGTATAACAAATCCTAACAATAAACAGAAATTAGTTATCTACCTCAACAGGTTATCATCGTTCATAAACAGACACTGACAAGGTCAAAAGATCAAGGCTAGAGGCTACCCTTGTGAAATTTTGAAGTGCAGTTACAATGCACCAATAGCTGTTTTAAAAAATGACGAGATTTGTTTCCGTTTTACTGTTTCCAAGTTGGTACATGCTTATTTATTATCAAACTTGAATTCAAGTGAGAAATCTTTCTTCAAGGCCTGTCAATATTTTTACAGACACTCAATTTGAGGACTCATTAAATATTTAAATTGATACCAAATTGCACCTTTATCCCTAGTACATTATTATGAACGCCATTTTATGGGTCACCAAAACCTTAATGACCATCCATTACACAATCAATCAATCTGCCTAGCCTTTTCCCAACGATATTAGGGTTGGCAACTAGTCTACCAGATGCAGCTAAATACCAGCAATTTACATGGAGTGACTGTCTATCTGACCTCCACAACCCAGTTACTGAGTAACATGTACTTGGTCTTGGACTTTTGAGCTTCTGGCAACCCGTAACGACAGTCAAATATCCACGAATGCTAGCTGGGACCAACGGCTTAACGTGCTTTCCAAGGCACAGAGGAGTCTCGATATCTAAAGATGGTCACCCATCCACAGACCAACCCCGGCAAGCGTAGCTTAACCTGATGGATCGATCCGTGCAGCTGTTATTACAGAGCCACGAGCTACATAATGTTCCTTTGAAAATCCTCCAGAAGCGTTAGCTTGTTCTTGTTTTAATAACGACTATCGTAAACGTAGGAGCTCGTGGCTAAGTACTAACAGCCGCACAGGTCAATCCACCAGGTTAAGCTACGCTTGCTGGGGTTGGCCGTGGATGGGTGACCATCTTTACATACCAGAACTCCTCCGTGCCTCGGAAAGCACGTTAAGCATTTCACCTCTGATTATTTTCCGGCTATGATTTGTGCATCTTTGACAGTCGTTACGGGTCGTCAGAAGCCCGAAAATCTGACAGCCAGTCTCACCAAGGGGTATCGTATTTCCCAGTTGCTGGGTTGTGGAGGTCAGATAGGCAGTTGCTCCATGTAAAATACTGGTATTCAGCTGCATTCGGTTAGATTGGAAACCGACCCTAACATAGCTGGGAAAAGGCTAGGCAGATGATGATATCGTAAACAAAATCATCTTCTGTAATATTTCATTTACCTAAGTCAAAACTTCAGCGTTTGTTCTACAAACTCGCCAGTAATAGTGCTAAGCACAGTTTTTAGTTAGTTCAAGCATCCAGTTTACTTAAAGTCTCTGTGTGCAGGCTCACAACTCGCCTCGTGATTAAACGGTATAATGGCTCCGGTCTCCAAGTTAGGAACTCCTTGTTAAATAGTTCAGCAGTCGGATCTAGTTTCTCATCTGTGAGCCTACCACAAACGAGCAGAGTAAATGTAAGGGAAATTTGAATAATTTTTAAATAGGAAACATGAATTGTTAGACCAGTAATAATATATACTGGGTGTAACCGAAAGGGTCAGAAATCGTGGAAAAAAACAGCTGTTCCCTACATTTCCACGAGTCACGTGACCAAAAATGTATAGTACAGCTGATTTTTTTTTGCGATTTCGGAGTTGGTCTAGTAGTAAAAGTTGTTCAGATTGGTGGTCTATAGCATAATTATGCTTTTGTGTGTATAAACCCTTTCGGTTACACCCTGTATATCTTGAAACAGTAGGTGATACAAAATAACCACTACAAAAAACACAAACAAAAAACCACATACTTATACCGGGTAAATTGCATTGCTTTCCAATACCAACAGAGGAAATAGAAAAATCTGGAAAGTTTTACTACACCACAAATCTATCAGTCAATACGAAAAAGCCGCGAATGCGTAGTTGTGAACCAGAATCTTTTGTACGACAAGCAATTTAAGTTAAAATGGATTTCATAATGTGAGATTACTTGCGTAGTTCCTGGATATATTTTGTAGGAAAATCTTACTTCTTCAAACAAAAAGGATCTTTTAAAGCAGTTGATACTTGATACTTAATGTTTTTTTTGCATTCCACAGTGTGTACTTAGGTTGTAAGGTGAAAAAATTGATACCATTATGGACCCTGTCGGGCACAGCAAAACATAGTCGAAGAGAGGAAGCTTTAAATTAACTTAAAACCTAATTACTCCGATCATACTACCGACGATAATGCAACCTAATTAATCATACTCCGATGTCATTTTGTGAACAATAGTGTAGGTTTTTTCGACTGTAATATGTAGAAAAAAAAAACCGCAATGTATAACTGATTTTTGTCCTGTTGTGTGTGTTGATTTATTATTGAAATATTCATTTATACTGTACTATAATATTTTTTTTTATTAAAAATTGTTTTAGCTTTTGTTTGACTTGATAGTCATTTCAGCCTGTATTAGGTATCCTATTACGGAGCAAAGGCCTCCCTTTACTTTTTCAACTCAACTCGAGCTTGAACCAATATGTTAAAAGTTTTCTGGAAAATGTTTAAATTCGCGAAAAACTGAACGTACATTTTTGTGGGAATTAATGAAATTTGGACAGGACAATGTCTGTCGCTAGCAATTAAAATAAGTCAGTCAGTCTAAACATCGACAATCCACTTTGAGTAAGCATAATGATCAATGCCCATGGTTTTTCTGTGTATAATAAAACTGCTTCACTCAAGTGTACGTATTTATTATTTTGGTAAAACAATAATTATAACACAGCTCAGATAATCTACTAGAAGAAGACTCAAGTCGTAATAGACTAATGTGCGTCCAACCTCTGCGAGCGCATCAACCAGACAAGACCTTTTTTAGCGGTCCCCGCCATTACTTATCAACTGACAGCTCCTTCCGCCGACCATCACTCGTATTGAATCGTTTCGGTGTTGCCAGCACAATTAGTCGATTACAAATAATCGAATACAAAATAAATTAAATTCATACACCAAGCCTTAATCGAGGGCACGCCACGATAGTGGCGGTAAGGCCCCTCTTTGAGGAGTGGCTAGAGAGGCGTCACGGCGCCCTCACCTTCCGCCTGACGCAGGTCCTCACCGGACATGGATGTTTCGGGAGGTTCCTGCACATCATCAGGCGGGAGGAAACGCCCGGGTGTCACCACTGCGAGGATCGCCCAGAGGACACGGTAGAGCACACGGTGCAAACCTGCCCCGCTTGGGCGGAGCACCGCCGTGTCCTCGTAGAGGCGATCGGCGGCGGCGACCTCTCGCGCCCGGCCCTGGTGCAAGCCATGGTCCGGGGCGAGAGGGAGTGGGAGGCAGTCACCTCCTTCTGCGAAAAAGTTATGCTCGCGAAGGAGGTGGCGGGATGGGAGAGAGAAAGGTCCTCCCGTCCCAGCCGCCGCGGGAGACGCTCCGGGCGTCGGGAGCCACGTGACGACTCCCGGCCACCGTAGGCGCGGGCCTGCGGACGGTGAGTAATGGGTGACTCACAGTCCGATCAGCACCAGACCCGTGCCGTACGGCGCGTATATGTTCCACGCGCGCCTCAAAGAGATGTCAGCATATGAAGGGGCCCCTCAGGGCCAAGCCTGCCGGGTAAGCGGGATTGTCCGAAAGGGTTACCGCTACCCCGGAACATAAAGGGCTACGGAAGGAACATGGATGGGTTTTAGTCAGTAAGAGTCTGACACTCCCTTCCGCTCCACCCAGAGCGGGAGCAGTCATTGGATGATTTCCCAGCCTTAAAAAAAAAAAAAAAAGCCTTAATCGAAATAAATTGCGCCAAATACTCTAATTATAAATCAAAACCTAACACTCGTCCGTCCTGACAACGGGTATGTCCTCATACACGGTAATACAAAAATCAAAACCTAACACTCGGCTATTTTGATTCAACTACTTTACAAAACGTATCTATAAAGGAAAAAAAAAGAAAAATCTCCAACTTTTGGAGTTCTTCTCATACATCTCCAACTTTTGGAGTTCCCAGAGCTTCTCGAACTTTTGGAGTTCTCCCCATACGTCTCCAACTTTTGGAGTTCTCCAACTTTTGGAGTTCTCCAACTTTTGGAGTTCCCTAAGCTTCTCCAACTTTTGGAGTTCTCCCGATACGTCTCCAACTTTTGGAGTTCCCTAAGCTCTCCAACTTTTGGACTTCTCCCCATACGTCTCCAACTTTTGGAGTTCTCCAACTTTTGGAGTTCCCTAAGCTTCAAATCAGTACAGTGCAAATTCATATTTTAGTAAACATAGTAAACAGTTAATCTTTATCTTTACCATTTTTAATTTCTTTTAATTTTAAAACAATCTCGATAGTCACACATTTAGGGCCTATTCCACTATGTCTGATTAGCCATATCTCTCTGATTAAATTAACAAAAAGGAACAGAACGTGTATGAATATCTGCCAAGTAAGTGGTGAAAGAGGCCCTTCATATCAAACAAAACATTGACTCCTAACATTAACATTATATTATACACTCACATAACTAAATGACACATTTTCTTATCTATTTATTTAATTGACCCCCAAACAACTCATAGTTGAGGTTAAATACCTTGTTACATCATTTATCAAAATCATGTAAATTTACCTTAATTATTATCCTTACAATTATTTAACACTTTTCACTTTTCATTCTCCAAAAGAAATTAATTCGAATTATTGTTAACCTAGAACAAACCGATAGCTGTAAGCCCCTTTTTATAAAACACAAAATACTCACCTTACCATCTATCTATATCCTGGAAATATGCAAATTTGTAAGAAAGTACAAGAACTTTTTTACAACCCGTGGTGATAAACATAGCGACCGATGTGTCAGATATAAAAATATGTTAATGCCACCCTCTTCGCGTACGAAGTTACATTCAAGTAGTCCTTATGTAATGTCAATAAAAATATGTAATAAACTGCCAGATACAATAAAAAATGAAACTAGCGATACAACTTTTACAAAAAAGCTTAAGGATTTATTAATTAAAAAAGCATACTACTCTATAAACGAATACATACATGACAAACAAATATACTTCACACAAATAGACACCATACATTGTTAGTAGTTTTAGAAGTCACACTCATTCATACATACATAGTTGAGTATTATATTATTATTATTTTAGTAAATGTTATGATTTATGTTACAAAAGAATGTTATGTTATTACTGATCTCAAATAATTGATCTCAAATTAAATATAATAATTATAATTAAGTCAAGTAATATTAAGAACATGTTTAAAATTGTTAATTTATTATGTATTAATTTTATTTCAAACATTTAAATTTTATACTTTTTGCTGTGCCCTACAGGGTCCGTAATTGTTCCTTAGCGTTACGCCTATTATAAGATCTTCACACATTATGGAATGCAAATAAATATATGAATATGAATATGAATAACATCATCATCTTCAGAACATTCAGTACTACTCTCATTAAGCTCTAAAGCAGCTACATGAACCCATGGCAACATTCTATTAGCAGCTACTACCGTCTTGCGTTTGTTTTTTGTGGTACTTAATCCGGGAATCGCAGTTAACTGATATCTATTCCGAGCGACGCAACTACGCGATATGGACCTACGTAGGCCGGAAGCAGCTTTTTACTTTTACCGTAATTACTAAATGACGTTTTCGTAATCTTTACTAAATCTCCTATTGCGTACGTACGAGCTGGTCGTCTATCTTTATCATAGCGATGTTTTTGTTTAATCTGTTCTTCGTCAGTCCTATCTTTCGCTTGCTCTCGGATAGTTACAAGATCAGTTACGTCTCTAGTAGCTTGACGTATTTCATTCAAACGAGGATCTATTTCACTACTTAAATGAGTGCCGAACATTACATCCGCTGGGGTTCTCCCCGTTGTCTTCTGTACGGTATAATTTAAACCCCATTGAATTTTGCCAACCTTAGTATCCCAAACTCTTACATCGTCCCCGAGATTCTGCGCCGTTAAGGAATTTAGTATAGTACGGTTGTACCGTTCCATTTGTCCATTTGACTGTGGACTGGCAACTGCATTCAGCACAAATGCTTGATACCCTTTTCGGAACAGAATCTCTTGAACGCGTGTGAGGTGAAGCACGTACCACGGTCACTAATTATCCGATCGGGTGTTTTAAAAACGTCAAAAATATCAGACAATACATTTATAGCGGTTAAGGTTTTTGTATTTTTCACCGGTTTTACGAAAACAAATTTAGTGAAAGCATCGACTATTACAAGCAAGTAAGAATAACCTTTCTTAGACTTAACAAAAGGACCAAGGTGGTCGATATGGAGCGTGTGGAATGGGATTTCTAGTTTGGGTATAGGGTGTAACAGACCCTCGGATCCGTTTGACCCTTTTTTTAGAATATGCGCACTCAAGACATGCATTAACGTATTTTTTTAACAAACCTTGACATACGAGGAAACCAATAAGCCCCCCTAATACGCTCCAAAGTTTTCTCTACGCCAAGATGACCTATGTCATCATGGTTAAGGCGGCATATCTGCCACCTAGTCCCTTTTGGAACTACCCAACGAAGTTTGGTAGTGTCGCCATCAAGACACTTATATAGCCCATTATCTTTAATAACATAATTATCCTTAATATATTGTAGCCCATCCGTGTCCAATTTTGTCTGCAAAATATCGCGGATTCTATGTAACTCAGAATCACCCATCTGAAGAGTAAGCAACCAATCGTCATTGTTTAACAACATGACCATAGGATACGTATCAACTTCACCAGGCAGATTCTCGTTCTGAGGATTCCTGGACAAGGCGTCAACATGCGCCATTTTGACACCAGGACGATACTCAATCACACAATCGAACTCCTGCATCATGAGCCACCACCTTGCAATTCGAGGAATTAAATCGCGCTTGGTGAAGGTAGTTCGTAGTGCCCCGCAGTCAGACACGATTTTAAATTTCTGTCCGAATTAGAATAACATTTGTCAGCAGTATGACCAATTTTACGCCACTTGGTACACGTTATTAGGGGCTTTGGGCACTTAGAGAAAATATGTCCCTTTGCCTTGCAATTGAAACAGTGGAAACTTGGGGTACCATTAGTTTGGATTGTTGGCTTGACATTTGCTACGTCTGAATCGTTCCCTGATTTAACCCGAGAATTAGGTACGCGTTCGCCTACATTAGTACTCTCCTTACTGCTCATTAGATACTGTAGTAACTGATCAGGATGATTGCACCTTAATGCCAAGGCCGCGGATTTAACAGACTTATCACTAATTCCGTAAATAATGCAGTCAACCGCGCGTTTGTCATAAATGTCACACTGATTTAAGAGAGCTAGTTTATCATAAAAATAGTTTTCAATGGGTTCATTGTATCTACTATTTCGCTTTAGCATCTCCTCCAGGGTTTGGCCATAATTTTGTTCATATAGAAATGCACTACACAACTTTTCTTGCTACTCAGGCCACGAAAACAAAATAGAATTTAAACTTTCATACCAGGTTTTAGCCAGTCCCTGGAGTTTTTGCATCGCGTGATGAATAGTTGTTCTTTCGTCCCATCCATAAACAGAAGCACACTCATTGACCTTGTTTATCCATACGTCAATCCGTTGATTTTTCAACGAAGGGTCAAACTCTGGCAAAATGTTTTTAGAATCGCTACTAAGGTTCATCGGTGCAGTTGGTGATGGCTGGGACGCAAGTTGCTTAATAGAACTTAACAATTGTGCTATATCCTTGGTACTAAATGAAATGTTACTAGATCTTTCATGTTGATCCGCCTTATTAGAAGCATTATCGTAGCTGTTACCGTTACGACTATGTGTACGACGACGGCTAGGCTTTACATAGTTATCGCGATATATGGAAGGATCACGAGAACGCGGGCTATACCGGCGCTTTGACGTTAAACGAGAACGTGCTCTGCTCACCTCCTTTTCCATAGCTTTGAGACGCTCCCGCTCTCGCTCCAACTTTTTCTCCTTCTCGCGCAGACTCAAAGAAGTAGGGCTCCGACGAAGACTGCGACTTCGAAGACGCCTTGCACTGCTGCCTGCTTCGGGTGTGTGGCGACTTCGGCTTCGAAACCTCCTGTGACTGCTATGACTTGCACCGCCACTATGATGTGCTGTCGATCTGGCTTCAGCTGTTTGGCGCGATTGACCCCTCTTTGGCGTCGATAGGCGCCGCGAGCTAGTCTCTTAATCGCGTGGCATATTTCGAAATCCATAAAACAGAAATTAAAAAAAATGGGTTAGCAATGGTAAACTAAACAAAACTACACAAAAAGTTATCAACGCTTTGCAGGGTAATTCGAAAATATCTCGGAAACGGTGCGTCTGAGCACAAAAATAACCAAAATTTTCTACCCTTTTATAAACCCGTTGTAGCGGTCAAGAATCCCAAATCCACAAAAATAATTTTAAATTTTGTATTTTTGTTTCCTACCCTCTAATTTTATTCATCATAAAACACGTAAAATAATTAGCGTGATTAGCGTTAGTGGTATAAGATGAATACCAATCACAGTAATGACCCAATAACATGAACACGTGCAGAAAATTATTTTAAAACACTTGTAATGTATAAATAGGCGTGTACTTACCACTTCTGAATTATAATAAAACTGCTTCACTCAAGTGTACGTATTTATTATTTTGGTAAAACAATAATTATAACACAGCTCAGATAATCTACTAGAAGAAGACTCAAGTCGTAATAGACTAATGTGCGTCCAACCTCTGCGAGCGCATCAACCAGACAAGACCTTTTTTAGCGGTCCCCGCCATTACTTATCAACTGACAGCTCCTTCCGCCGACCATCACTCGTATTGAATCGTTTCGGTGTTGCCAGCACAATTAGTCGATTACAAATAATCGAATACAAAATAAATTAAATTCATACACCAAGCCTTAATCGAAATAAATTGCGCCAAATACTCTAATTATAAATCAAAACCTAACATGTGTGAGAAGAAGCCTTTGCCCTTTCTTTTTAAGAATGCGAAATAATCAAATGACTTCTTCCGCTCTGGGTGGAGCGGAAGAGAATAGTGTCAGACTCTTACTAACTAAAACCCATCCATGTTCCTTCCTTAGCCCTTTGTGTTCCGAGGCAGTGGTAACCCTTTCGGATAACCTAGCTGAAAGCCTTTGCCCTGCAGTGGGATACTAAAACTCTGGTATAATTATTATATCCATCTACCCACTTAGTACGTATATCTACATATATAGCTGCTGCACCAACTAAAACAAATACTTGTAACATAATAACATTGGCCAATGTTATAGGCACTTAATTAATTATTTCTGCCGCACTACAGTTTATGTGGCAATAAATTAATTAACGAATTATTCCTATTTGCACCCATTTACGAATGCATTAACGTTTTCTGAACAAATAATGCAAATGCAATGAATTTGAATTCATGGGCGTTGTTTTAAGGGGTCATTGTGCTCATCATTATGAACAACTTTCACTATGGGAACAAATCTGAAATCGCGAAAAAAAATCAGCTGTTTCCTATATTTTGACGACATTATGCGAGCATGGGATGAGCGCGTTATTAATTGAAAACAGTTGCACGAATCGATTGCAAGCTAAGCTACACTTGCCGCAGTCTGTTCGTAGATGGGCGACTATCCATTTCATTTCGAAATCCTGGGACGTGCTTCGGAAAGCACGTTAAACCGTTGGTTGCGGCTGTTATTTGTAGATCTTCCACAAACATTACTGGTAGTCAGAAGCCGAACAGTCTCAAAACCAGTCTTCCCAAGGGGTATGATGTTACCCAGTTACTGGGATGTGGAGTTCAGATAGGCAGATGCTCAATGTATTCAGCTACATCCGGTTACACTGGAAGCCGACCCCGACATAATGAAGAAAAGGCTAGGCAGATTGATTACTAGTTCATAATTTATTTTGATCGGCAAACCTTATCTAGGGCGCGATAATAGTTTATTTTCGATCACATTTAGGCAACTTTGGAGAAAATGAGTCGATAAGGCGTTCACTAGTTTAACTAAGCTAACAACAGCTAAGTGAATTGGCGACATACATTAATAGTTCTTACAATATTATTTACATGTTAAGCAAAATATTTTATAACAGACTAATAAATAATGGTAACATGAAAAAGAAGGGAATTTGATTCGAGGGACTAAATTGGATCCCGAGAGTAGTGAAAGAGTCTTTATAAGAATCCTGAGCGGAGCGAGAGATACAAGGACCGAGATGTTTTTTTTTTACAAGTTGTGAGATAGACCTATCCTTGATTAACCTTTCGTATGCCGTTATTACAGAAACAAATAAAAAGCTATTGTGTCTCGTGTAGATCTGCGTTCCGGCAGCCAATGGGTTAAGATGTATTTATAATAATATATAAACAGTTAAATTAACCAACTTGTGTAAAATAATCATACAGTATTTTTTTTAATTATTTGTATTAAGTGACTAAGAATAATCCCGCAGGCGGTTTTATTATAATGTTTTGCATTCATTGGCCGTATGTAAACGTGCCCGAAGCTTTTTATAACAAAGAAAAGACAGCAAAACAAAGGGATTATTTGTAGCGGTCGTTGACCTTGACTGCTATTTTTTTTTTGTTTGGGATTATAAATCTGTCCGTTGACTGAAATAGGGATGACAGCCGCTACCCTTATATTGATTGTTATACCCTTTCAATGTCCAAAGGGCTTCTTGTCATTTTTGAGGTTACGTGTCTGAAAGGAAAAAAAACGCTATGTCGTAATCTGTCTGGATATCGTCATGTCACAATCCCTAGTCTATTATTTTCTCATTAACCCCAATATTAAAAAAATAGGTACGGTTAGAATAAAAACTTTATTGTTATACTACTCTGACATGTCACAGTAAGATGGTTAAAGCATAGCTTTACCCTAGGAATAGTTGCAGACTGCAGCCCGTTTGTTTCAATGCTATTTAACATTTTTTCTTTTGTTCCAGCAATTCGACTCAATATGCAAAGCCGAAATATCATTCTTAATACCACGGATACTATTAAATGTAAGTATAAAATTATTTGGGATATTCAATTGAAAACTGCCTAGTAGGTAGAATCATGTTTAATAACGATTAAACCTAAGAACAACTCGATCCCGACAATTCGACCTCGACAACTCAACTCCGTCAACTCGTCACCAACAACTCAACTCCGATAATTCGACCTAGACAACTCGACACCAACAACTCAACTCCAACAATTCGACCTAGACAACTCGACACCAACATCTCAACTCCAACAATTCGATCTAGACAACTCGACCCCAACACCTCAACTCCGACAATTCGACCTAGACAACTCGACACCAACATCTCAACTCCAACAATTCGATCTAGACAACTCGATCCCAACACCTCAACTCCGACAATTCGACCTAGACAACTCGACACCAACATCTCAACTCCAACATTTCGACCTAGACAACTTGACCCCAACAACTCAACTCCAACAATTCGACCTAGACAACTCGACCCCAACACCTGTACTCCGACACTTCGACCTCGACAAATAGACACCGACAATAACACAACATTTCATGCTTGGTTTCACCTAAATCTTTTGTCACATAATACGCACTCACGCCCAACAAAAAAGCGTAGAAATCATGTGAAATTCAAAAGTCAACGCTGCAAACTTTTGTTGAACACCGTACAGCATCCAGGTTAGTTTCTATCCAAGTCTTGCCAATTCTTTTGTGCGACGTATGTCATAAGTCAACGCGAGACGTGACCCCAAAATAACGCAACGGGCACTATTGTGTGCACGAACAAAACTTCCCTTGGCAGAAAATATGCTTTCTAAATGTTAAAGCTTATTTTTCATGTTTTTTTACCTGACGTTGGCTTTACAGCTGCAGTACGAGTACACAATCAACCTATTTTTGTAAATATTTTGACATTTTGTGAAGGAAAGTCTGCGCATTTTTAACAAAGCCATCGTTTTTTTTTGTACGGACTTTCTCAACAACGGATGTTTTTGAGATGGTCTTCCGTTGTGCTTTTAAAGACCATAGATTCAAGTTAAATAAAATGTGATCTATGAATGATCCTTTCTCAATGTCAATAAGTGGAATAAAATTAATAAATACATATGTAATTTCTTTAAAAAATTATAACACTTTACTTAACGTACGATGTTATTCTACTGATATTTGAAACATAACACACACGACTATAATAATCCCCGGATGGAGAACAGAAAAACTTAATAATACATTGCCCGACCCGAGAGCTGAATCCAGAACCTCAAACACAAATCAACAAAACAAATGACGTAAATTGAAACAGTATGTTACACGTGTTAACAAGACTAAGAAAAAGCAGTGATAGCCTAGTGGTGTGACCGCCGGACTGCCAAGTCATAGGTCTCGAGTTCGAACCCAAGGCACGCACCTCTGATTTTTCGGATTCATGTGCGTATTGTATAATTATCACTTGCTTAAAAATCGGTGAAGGAAAACATCGTGAGGAAACCGGCATGCCCGAGAGATATTTCTCAACAGCATGTGATGCTAAGTCAGAGGCCCATGGGCAGCATTAAAACTCTGACACCAGGTTAGTTACTAACCACACGAAGAAGAAGAACAAGACTTAAAAATTTGTTCAATACCAGGGAATGACAGTTCCAAAAACCAACCTTGCAATCCTGTAGTCACTTAGCCACTATTAACTGAACTAATAAGCACTAACACGTGTCTTTACTAAACTAAAACCAATTTGAAGTTTAGTAAATACCCATATTAGTAAATTAGATGCTATGTTATATATATCTTGCCTTGAGTATCAAATGACTCTACGAACTATTAGTCCTTCTAAGTTGACAACATCGATAATGGAGTAAGTTACATAGTCTTCTCTTTTTTTGTGTGGTTACTGACTAACCTGGTGTCTGAGTCGTTAAACTACCCATAGGCCTTTGAGTTAGCTTCACATCATCACATGCTGTTGACAAATATGTCAGGTTTCCTCACGATGTTTTCCTTCACTCTTTTTTTACATCGTGCGCAGAAATGTATAATTTTGGACCTAATTGTATATATCGCCATGCTTCTTTTAATAACACTGATAAAATATACTGTTAACTCTTTTTTAGAAAATAAGCTGAATATTAATGAAAATTATAACTGTAAAATCGAATAATGGACACAGTACACGTGTCGAGAATTAGGCCGGCACCGACCCACCCTCTTTATAATGAAAACAAAACCAAAAAATATAATGAGCTCCTTTATTTTGGGCACACATAAAGGTAACTTTCGAATAGATAATGTTTTGAATTTTTTTTGATATTTCAATACCTATTACGTTAAAGTGTGCTGCGCTACATTAATTTTTTCAGCTTAACCCATTGAAGGATAGAACGAGACACAATAGAAGTTTTATTGTTACTTATTACGTCTATAGGCGTTCAGTGTCCCTCAAAGTGTTAAAAATACCAGCTCATCACCTCATTTTCCCCCACAGTGCCTCTGCATATGGTGCGTTCTTCGACTGTACCACCTCCTCCGAGCCGGCGTCACATGGAAGGGCGCGGCCCCCATCGAACTGTGACTACTGCCGCCCCTCCACCCCTCGGAGCCACAGCCGCGTCACTCGCAGCCCTGCGAGTCCACGCTCCTCTTAGGAGGGGCAGAAAGTGACACCGATGCTAGCCTTCATGAACTCTGACGACGTTTCTCGTCTCTTACTTTAGTAGAGTTATTGTTTACTGTAAAAGCTTTTTGACACGTCAACAATTTCATAAGTTATGGAATAACTATCAAATTGTCGTAACAAGCATTTTTACAAGGCTATGTATACATTTATTTAATCATTCAAGCAAGCAAATGTATAGTGACACATTTAAACATCATGGCATGGTTTTTTTGTTGTTGGTGCAAAAAAAAATCGTTGCTTGCTCAGGAGTGCTAGATTCGTAAGATAATTTAGTGACGCAGCTTAAGTTACATAAATACCTGCATGTGTACATGTACAAGCTATAAAACACTACCTTTTATGTGTCGCGACGCGACAGACTTCAGGTGTCTCCTGTCCCCAAGTAAACGGTTTTGCGAAACAGCGTAAAAGGATAATAAATATTTCAGTGTAACGGCGCCGTCAACCTTTTGTGCCCAGAAAATGTGTAAGACGTTTATTTATTGTGTCGTTTTTAAGACTTTACTTAAGTTATGAATATCAATGAGGTAGGTTAGCGAACCTTATTTAAACGAACAATGCTTTAGAATTGTGATAAGATCTACGATCACCTTAGTAGTACTAAAGCCTCGATCTTCTTCAAAGCACATTATCTTTGACCTATTTACTCCTAACAATATGTCACTCCTTACATATCAGATTCTTAGTATTCAGGCTAAAGCCTAAATCACTAACATCGCATCGAAGATCGGGTCGGGAGATAACAACCAAAGGGTTTGTCTCAAAGGTTCCAGAATCTATTTTGTGTTAGTTTCTGGTCCTATGATCCGAAAATTTAGATGTAAAGGAGACCAAGAAACGAAGCTAAACAAAATCGAAAGCTGAGCCATGAATACGTTCAATTTGTGTGAATATTATCAAAACAATAAGTGCTCTTATTTTAAATGGACCTACAAACGCGTAGGTCCATTTCAAGTAAGTTATAGGTATAGGTTATAGGTATTTCCAGTAAGTTTTATTTATTACGTGAGAAAACCAATGTTTGATTTGCGTGCTTGTCTTGAAGTTTCGTCGGTACCTACTTATAATGTTTTATAATTATTGCATGGACTTAGTACTTTGCCTGATTAATTGAGGCATTAGTCGCTAACCTTAATTTGTTTCATTTAAGTAAATAGTTTTGCGAAAAAAAAAATATGTAATTGTAGAGTTAAAAATACCAATGCAGTATAATTATTTAAAAAGGTAATTATGCAAATGAAAGTATGCAGTCGGCGATAATTATAACAAACGTGAGTTTTGCGTGGAAATTTCATTGCGTGTTTAAAGTTTTATGAAACAATAAAGTAACAAAGCGAATTCTTTCGTGGCTGTTTTATTATTCAGATTATCAGCTACTTTTTCAAAGTATAAATAAACTTTGTTTTTCGCATTCTTTGTTACGAGAGTCTGGTCCGAAGCTGTGTTTATAAAGTATACATATTTTATGAAGAAAGTAAGAAAGGTTAAAATTTACTTCGATTTAACTAACAACATACAATTAAACTAGAGGAGCTTGTGGCTAAGTACTAACAGCCGCACAGGTCGATTCATCAGGTTAAGCTACGCTTGCCGGGGTTGACCGTGGATGGGTGACCATCTTTTTATAACGAGACTCCTCCGTGTCTGGGAAAGCACGTTAAGCCGTTGGTCCCGGCTGTCATTGGTTCATCTTTGACAGTCGTTACGGTTCGACAGAAGCCCGAAAATCTGACAGCCAGTCTTACCAAGGAGTATCGTATTGCCCAGTTACTGGGTTGTGGAGGTCAGATAGGCAGTCGCTCCATGTAAAATACTGGTATTCAGCTGCATCCGGTTAGACTGGAAGCCGACCCCAACATAGTTGGGAAAAGGCTAGACAGATGATGATACAATTCAACTAGTGATTTGGATTGTTTCGAATGACTTGGCTAAATGGTGTGCAAAAATAAAGATTTTAATCAAACATTATTCCGGCGATAAAAGTGGGATATAATTTCAATGTCAAAATCTCCCCCAACTTGTTTCTGAAAAGTATTAAAGCTCCAGCGGACAGGAGCGACGCGACGGAGCGTTTGTGGTGATTTTTATGAACTTTTTATAGAAATTGTTCTACTAGAGACGTCGTGTCTGCGAGACCCTTTAACCTTTCCAGCTGTTATGAAACTATAATAGATATTCACATGCTCTGTCACCATGGCATCAGACAAGTATGTTTGACGTGTCATAAAGTTATCTTCCAAGTTATCGAGAGTACAATAAATATTATTCAGTGCGTATCAAGTTAAGATATCAATTTGTAAAATATTTATAATCGAGTTATATATTTTTTTAAATCAGTGTTTTATTTAATATGCTATGCTTCTTTAATGTGACGTTTCAGTATTGTCTGCCTTTGCCCCCTCCCTGCCCCCTCAGCCCTTTCTTTACCTACTATACCAATAAATATAATTTTAAAAACTCTGTAAAGTAAGTTGTGACAGCAAGTTTCTTATTTAAAAACGTTGCATACAGTTTAGTTACACTACAACTATACATTTGGACGTTTGAACGTCTCCTACGTTAAAACGTCAAAAATGTGTAGTTACACATACGCTTATCATTATTTAACGTTAAGCAACGTTTAGAAATAAGGGGGTTAAATTTTTCAAAAGGATTCGCTCGATATTAAAAAAGTAAATAGTCTGAAACGTCACTTTATAGAACATGTAAACTGTAAATAAAGCTTGTTAACAACAAATAACAACAAAATCAGTTAGTAAAATTGTAAACGAACAATTTAAAACTGAGTTGTCAAAGAGAAAACTTTTAAATGCCATCGCGGTTTTTAAAACATTTGTGAAATCAAAAGAGAACTTTTAAAGCCTCTATTGTTCGATGGAAAATGTATTTGATCTTAAATAATTTGTAAATAATGTAAACGTTAGATCTAAAGGAATATTTTGTATATAAAAATAACATAAATGTATATTTATAGACGCTGAAGCTTGTTTTACTGCTTGTACAGACGCCAGCACATCAAGCTATCCCAAACTGTCAAATTTTCCCAATTGAAAATGAACCTTATGCTATTGTTATAAAGTTGAAAAACTATCTAAGAACGACGAACTAGAAAAGACTTTGACAGATTGGGGTAACTTGATGTGCTCTGTATATAGGAAAAGGATTTTTTATTGGGTGATGTAAACCACCCGTAAATGTAAACGCTGTATAAAAATGTAATTAAATAAAAAAATACGTTACAATAAAATTCCGATAATATACCTAAACGTCTAATAAATTGAATGTTGAAACTGTTGATATCGTTTTAATTGGAAATCAGTGACTTTTTAAGGTCCTACGAAACTAGCTAAACCTAACTAAAATGTTTCTACGGGACCCCATTACGGAGGTTCCGTTGAATCCTACTCCTGAAATTTCAGACGGAATAACTCAAGAACTCTTCTTGGGAATCGAACCCAGAACCTCATGCTCAGCAGCAACTAACGCTTGTAACCACTACACCAATGAGGCAGTAAAATTAAGTTAAAAATGAAAGGATTTTTTTTTACGTTTCTTAAATGTTTAATAAGTTTAAATGGGGCCAGATTTAAGAAACCAATTTTAAAAAAGTAGCGTTAAATATTGTACGGTGGACCCCTTTGACGCGAGTCAGACTCTCACTTGGCCTCTTTTTTATTAAAGCATATTCTTTTTTTTCTTTTAGTTCTTTCTATTAATATCCAAAGAAATTATTCACTCCCGGGGTAAGATCATCAATAATTCAACTTCAGCAATCTGTGACTTTTTCGCTTAAAACCTCGTTTATTATGTGAAACTTTCTAAGTTAATTCTGCTATATTAAGTTAAAGAGTAAGTTCAAGTGTTTTTGTACAGTCAAGTTTATTACGAATTTAGAACAACCAGAAAAAAGTTCGATAATAAATGCCAACTATTTCGTTAATATTACACGAATCGTCCTAATTATAACAGCGGCAATGGTCGATAGAAGGTTAACCTACGCTTGCCGCGGTCATTTCTTGGATGGGTGCCCATGTGTTAACACATTGAGATTCTTTCGTTTTTCGGATGGCACATTACGCCCTTGGTCCAAACTATCTATACTTTTCCCAACTATGTTATTGGGGTCGGCTTCCAGGCTAACCGGATGATGCTAAACAGCAGTATTTTACAGAGAGCGACTGCCTACCTGACCTCTACATCCCAGTTACTGGGTAATATATTTGCTGATCTGTGGTTGTCAGACTTTCGGGCTTCTTCTGACAACCCGTAACTGCCAAAGATCCATGAATGAGAGCCGTGACGAAGCACGAAGGGTCTTAATATTATATATGTCGCATCCGGTATCGGATATTAACAACAAGACAAGGTGCGCCACCTAGCGGCTATGACCGAAACTAAATTTGGCGCGCTTTGACAAAGTCGGAGCGTTTCGGCGGGTTTTACGAAGAAAAAAAAAGACGCGCGAAGTGACAGATTCTCAACCCGTTGAACAAGCAGTGAAGACGCTTCGGAACTGTCCTACGTTTTGTTAAAACATAATTACCAGATTAGTCTGTTATTGTTTCACTACAGGGCTAAGCCTTATAGTTGAATTGTATTTTGATAAATTTGCTAAGTAATTGTTATTTTATTTGCACGATACCTACATAAGCCCGCCTAATGGCCGATCGTAGCTCGAACCTTCATGACAATCCGACATCAGAAGTGGGATACAGTCGTGCAAATGAATCTACAAACGGTGTGAGCAACAGTGATACACAATGGCGGCTACTTTTCGAGTTACAAAACCAGCAAATGCAAGCACTGATACACGCTTTGAAGAGCCCAAGTATGTACAATCACGTGGTTTTACCGGAATTCAACCCTGAAAAACAAGAATCTGACGCGGCATCGTGGTGTTCAACTGCTGATTTGTGTTTTGGAGAATGTGCGATGGAAGGGAGTCAGCTTATTATGACCATCAGTAAGGCATTAAAAGGATCCGCATCTACATGGCTATCACAAGTAAGTTATTCAGGCATAACGTGGACACAATTTAAGGAATTATTTAAAACAAGATTGATGTGCGTCGAAACATCAGCAGCTACTCTCATCAAAATTCATAATGAAAAACCAAAAGATGACGAAACTTACGCTGCCTATTCGAGTCGCCTAATTGCGTCGCTGTTAAATAAGTGGAAGGATTTGAGCGTTGAACAAATAGCAGTGTCAACCGTTATCGCTCATTTGGCACAAATAGACACGCGCCTTCAACGACTTGCATTCACCACAGAAATCAAGACGCGTCATCAATTGCAACAAGAACTACAGGCGTTCTCCTACCTGAAACGCAAAAACCCTTCGGATGGACGAACAATGGCTGATCCAGGAAATGAAAAACGACCAAGATTTTCATCATCGCCTTCAATAACATGCCACGCATGTGGGAAATTGGGACACAAGCAAGCAGAATGCCGTACGAAGAAACCATCTCCAGCACCAGTGGCTACCTCGGGCGTTGGACAACGGCAGCAGACCGGCTCGCTCACGTGCTACAAGTGCGGCGCGCCGGGCCACATCGCGAGCCGCTGCACAGCCCCCGCGTCTGGAGCCGCAGCCCCCGCGGAGAAGCGAGTCGACCTGTGAGTGGTCGAGCCCCAGTCGGGTACGTTGGAACATTTTGGTAAGCATTTTAAATTTGATTACGATTCGGGTGCAGAATGTTCTTTAGTAAAAGAAAGTATTGCGAGTAAATTTATAGGAAAGCGTTTTGATAGTACTAAGGCTAAAGTTTGTAAATTCTCCATCGGAGAGGTCGTTTTAATAGAAAATGAAGAGCGTAATCAAACCAAGTTAGATGCCAAGTATAGAGGACCATTTCAAATTGTAGAAATCCTAGACGGAGATCGTTACCTTTTAAAGTCGTTGGTCAATAAACGTACCTACAAGTATGCACACGATCGTGTCAGAAAAATGCCCGAGGGCCAAGTACCAATTGAGGTTGTTGAGGAAGATGAGATAGCGGAGGTAGAATCCAATTGAATTGTTTGTGTGTGATGCACGGGTTCTCGATTCGTTGGGTCGGAGACCGTACCAGAGTATCGTAGCCATAGCCCGTTAGAAATCGGTATCTACTTGCTAGACCGTGGGTACGTGGTACGCGGTAGCTCTGGGTAGTATGGTCGGGTCTAGCCTTGAAGCCAAGACCGTAGAGTCAAGAGCGACTCGGTATTCCTGCGGGAAGTGTATCCGTATTGTTGACCGCGAATGAGATACCTGGGGCTTTGTTAATTAGTTAATAAGTAGGGGTCGATTGTTAAAATAGCAGTGTATTATAATCGACAATATTATCTGCACTTGATTGATTGTTATGTTGCTTATTTAAATTTTATCTCTGTCTACCACTACTACCTCTGAATTATAACATAAAGCTATTGTTTTAAACTGTTTTTGTTAATTTTGGATGTTCGTAGAATGATGCAAGAAATATGATGTAATTTTTAGCTAAATAAAGAAACTTTATAGTTCAAAATTCTTTATTTGAAAGCAAGCAGATAACATACACTTTGAGTCAATGTCAGGCATGGTCGAACGTATACTGTGCTGTTGGAATATTGTTTCAGACTAACACACGAGGACGTGTGTCCTCTCAGGATGGCCGTGTCGCATCCGGTATCGGATATTAACAACAAGACAAGGTGCGCCACCTAGCGGCTATGACCGAAACTAAATTTGGCGCGCTTTGACAGAGTCGGAGCGTTTCGGCGGGTTTTACGAAGAAAAAAAAAGACGCGCGAAGTGACAGATTCTCAACCCGTTGAACAAGCAGTGAAGACGCTTCGGAACTGTCCTACGTTTTGTTAAAACATAATTACCAGATTAGTCTGTTATTGTTTCACTACAGGGCTAAGCCTTATAGTTGAATTGTATTTTGATAAATTTGCTAAGTAATTGTTATTTTATTTGCACGATACCTACATAAGCCCGCCTAATGGCCGATCGTAGCTCGAACCTTCATGACAATCCGACATCAGAAGTGGGATACAGTCGTGCAAATGAATCTACAAACGGTGTGAGCAACAGTGATACACAATGGCGGCTACTTTTCGAGTTACAAAACCAGCAAATGCAAGCACTGATACACGCTTTGAAGAGCCCAAGTATGTACAATCACGTGGTTTTACCGGAATTCAACCCTGAAAAACAAGAATCTGACGCGGCATCGTGGTGTTCAACTGCTGATTTGTGTTTTGGAGAATGTGCGATGGAAGGGAGTCAGCTTATTATGACCATCAGTAAGGCATTAAAAGGATCCGCATCTACATGGCTATCACAAGTAAGTTATTCAGGCATAACGTGGACACAATTTAAGGAATTATTTAAAACAAGATTGATGTGCGTCGAAACATCAGCAGCTACTCTCATCAAAATTCATAATGAAAAACCAAAAGATGACGAAACTTACGCTGCCTATTCGAGTCGCCTAATTGCGTCGCTGTTAAATAAGTGGAAGGATTTGAGCGTTGAACAAATAGCAGTGTCAACCGTTATCGCTCATTTGGCACAAATAGACACGCGCCTTCAACGACTTGCATTCACCACAGAAATCAAGACGCGTCATCAATTGCAACAAGAACTACAGGCGTTCTCCTACCTGAAACGCAAAAACCCTTCGGATGGACGAACAATGGCTGATCCAGGAAATGAAAAACGACCAAGATTTTCATCATCGCCTTCAATAACATGCCACGCATGTGGGAAATTGGGACACAAGCAAGCAGAATGCCGTACGAAGAAACCATCTCCAGCACCAGTGGCTACCTCGGGCGTTGGACAACGGCAGCAGACCGGCTCGCTCACGTGCTACAAGTGCGGCGCGCCGGGCCACATCGCGAGCCGCTGCACAGCCCCCGCGTCTGGAGCCGCAGCCCCCGCGGAGAAGCGAGTCGACCTGTGAGTGGTCGAGCCCCAGTCGGGTACGTTGGAACATTTTGGTAAGCATTTTAAATTTGATTACGATTCGGGTGCAGAATGTTCTTTAGTAAAAGAAAGTATTGCGAGTAAATTTATAGGAAAGCGTTTTGATAGTACTAAGGCTAAAGTTTGTAAATTCTCCATCGGAGAGGTCGTTTTAATAGAAAATGAAGAGCGTAATCAAACCAAGTTAGATGCCAAGTATAGAGGACCATTTCAAATTGTAGAAATCCTAGACGGAGATCGTTACCTTTTAAAGTCGTTGGTCAATAAACGTACCTACAAGTATGCACACGATCGTGTCAGAAAAATGCCCGAGGGCCAAGTACCAATTGAGGTTGTTGAGGAAGATGAGATAGCGGAGGTAGAATCCAATTGAATTGTTTGTGTGTGATGCACGGGTTCTCGATTCGTTGGGTCGGAGACCGTACCAGAGTATCGTAGCCATAGCCCGTTAGAAATCGGTATCTACTTGCTAGACCGTGGGTACGTGGTACGCGGTAGCTCTGGGTAGTATGGTCGGGTCTAGCCTTGAAGCCAAGACCGTAGAGTCAAGAGCGACTCGGTATTCCTGCGGGAAGTGTATCCGTATTGTTGACCGCGAATGAGATACCTGGGGCTTTGTTAATTAGTTAATAAGTAGGGGTCGATTGTTAAAATAGCAGTGTATTATAATCGACAATATTATCTGCACTTGATTGATTGTTATGTTGCTTATTTAAATTTTATCTCTGTCTACCACTACTACCTCTGAATTATAACATAAAGCTATTGTTTTAAACTGTTTTTGTTAATTTTGGATGTTCGTAGAATGATGCAAGAAATATGATGTAATTTTTAGCTAAATAAAGAAACTTTATAGTTCAAAATTCTTTATTTGAAAGCAAGCAGATAACATACACTTTGAGTCAATGTCAGGCATGGTCGAACGTATACTGTGCTGTTGGAATATTGTTTCAGACTAACACACGAGGACGTGTGTCCTCTCAGGATGGCCGTGTCGCATCCGGTATCGGATATTAACAACAAGACAAGGTGCGCCACCTAGCGGCTATGACCGAAACTAAATTTGGCGCGCTTTGACAGAGTCGGAGCGTTTCGGCGGGTTTTACGAAGAAAAAAAAAGACGCGCGAAGTGACAGATTCTCAACCCGTTGAACAAGCAGTGAAGACGCTTCGGAACTGTCCTACGTTTTGTTAAAACATAATTACCAGATTAGTCTGTTATTGTTTCACTACAGGGCTAAGCCTTATAGTTGAATTGTATTTTGATAAATTTGCTAAGTAATTGTTATTTTATTTGCACGATACCTACATAAGCCCGCCTAATGGCCGATCGTAGCTCGAACCTTCATGACAATCCGACATATATATATGAAAATGTAACAATGTAAATCTATCCACAGAAAAACCCCGTGGTTGATCAGATTGAGCCATACGGGTCGATCGATCAGGTTAAACTACGCTTGTCGTCAAGCGTAGTTTACTAATATTGGTGGCGTGTGTGTTGGATCATTTAGCTCCTTTCAAAATGCTTGATCTGAATGGTGCAAAGCCATGCGTTATATTCGTGAACGGGCGCTATCAGTAGGGGCTGGTCATCTCTAAACGGCTATGGTTAGTTTTAATTTAATTTTTGAATAGTTTTTACATATTTTTATCGGATGCGTTTAACGATCTGCATCGTTCTCACATGTACAGTAATAATATAAATGATGTAACCAATATCTTATAACCATCATCATATAAACTCCACGGACACTCTCCGTGGAGTTTCTTGCCCGTTCATCTCCACAGGTACCTGCAGTATGTACCTATGGATTGTTTTGAATGGGCAACTAGCTTCATCTCTCTGACTGACCGACCCTTAGACAATTCAAAAGTGCCTGTACATGGTGTATTTGAAATAAATACTTCGAGTTTGAGTACTAGTATTAATTAGCCACGAGCCCCTCAACAGCCAGTAAATGCGAGAAAAATGTACGTGTGCGATAAAATGCGATAAAAGTGAAAACTTACAGTAGGTATACACGACTCAGCGTCACCTACTACAGGAGCTCAGTATCCCGATTCAGCTCATCGTCCGATCAAGACCAGCAGTGATATTCTGTAAAGCTCACCGTGAAAACAGGTGAAGCAAGCGTGAAGTGACCTGTCATTCCGCTCGATATTAGGGATTAGGGATTGATATAGGGTCACTTCCCCAAAGATATCACTGTGAGATTTTCAGAATCGACTGACAGGCCCGTGCCGGACGGCGCGTACGTGTTCCTCAAAGAGATGTCAGCAATTGGGAAGGGGCCCGTTAGAGCCGAAGCCTGCCGGGTCAGCGGGATTGTCCGAAAGGGTTACCGCTACCCCGGAACATAAAGAGCTAAGGAAGGAACATGGATGGGTTTTAGTCAGTCAGTAAGAGTCTGACATGTCATGCCATGATCCCTCCCGCTCTGGGTGAGTGGAAAGGAGTACCGCTCACCCAGAGCGGAACCATTTGATGATTACCGACCCTCATAAAAAAAAACCCTATTCACCGTCACTGAACCCAGCGTGGCGGTTCAGTTTCATTCACTGTTCAGAAATTTTCGACTCAAACACAAGTACATTCAAAATAAATTGCGAACTAAATAAGTACTGACGCTATAATAAATAGCATGTGGGCATGCTATTTATTATAGCGTCAATCTTACATAACTCAACATCTTGAAGTAAAAGGTCGCATGCGCAACATACGCGATACGCCCCGTTAACTTATGACGTCACATTTAGGAAGTCTGCAAGTGAAAATGTGTTCATTAGGGCATCCCGCCGACTCACACCATGTGGGTACAGTCAGCTAAAAAAGTGATAGAGCAGTTTTGACGAAAATGTTTTATTACTTAAAGGTGCTCGCGGAGGTCAGTTCCGTTACTTTGTAGACGACTGTAAGGAAAATAATAAAAATAACAGTATTGGTAATTAATGACAGATTATTATTGAAAAAGTTCCCCAGCAGATCATTTGCACCACTTATTACTTTATGGTGTGCTAACAAACGTGTCATTGACACTGATTTTTGGGGACACTCTCTCCAGATCGGAGACCAATAAACGAATAAAAGAAAAATAAAAGACCAATAAACCCTTATAATTCTTTTGAACCAGTGACCGACAAATTCTGTTATTTGGCGACAAATTTCGACTAATTAGCGACAAATTTTTAGTGTTATCAAAATTAAAATCCCTGATGGTGGCCAAGCCAGTGTCAATGACACCTAACAAACTTTAATTTAAGGGTCTAACCACTTTTTTATCGACTGTACCAACATTATTAAAGTACATGATTTAAAGTGAGAGGGATTTCAGTCGCATTTCAACTAAATTGCACCGCAGCCGTAGTTAGTGAAATTTAAAATTAATTAACTGCTAGCTCTGAGGAATAGTTCAAATAATAGTTTCATTCCTGTTAAACTTTCAACATTTTAACTCGGATTCAAATGTTAATGTCAGTGCTTTTACACGGTACGACAAAGTCTGTTTTTAATGGAAAACTGAACAAACTATAAGTAGCTTTTAAAACATAGTAATAGAATTAGCGTTTAATGTTCCCACTGCTGGGACACATAGTCTCTCTTCGAGAGGAAGGAGGTCGGTTTCAGTCTAAATGTAGTGCTGTTCCACAAACGATGGGACAATTAATCTAGTGTCTAATTGTGTGTCCTGCCATATGCACGTACAGGAACGTTACAGGAACTAATGGACGCTAGTGATGGCGCCAAACACGGAGGCGAATTCTGGGCCGAGTACATTTAGATTGCCATCGACACGCTAAGCAGAAGACGGTCCATTGGCGAGGACTCAGTGCGAGTTGGTAGATGTCATATATCTCCGAATGTCCCTTACACCCTATACATTAAGGAAAGTAAACGAAATTGTACCTTACCCTCATACCTACAAGTTCGTCGTAACAATCACATTATTATTTATAAACAATACTGTCCACAGCCTTCTGACCTTCACGCATGACCTTGAAAGTTCACAGCCAGACATTGACACACGAAACCCATTTGAGAATTAAATAATACACCAAAAAAGATTTACTGTTATTAAATTTGGGAGCAGTACCGAGGTACAGTTAGCCTCAAAGTGGGCAGTGACAAAAAATCATTTGACTGTCTACTATTTGTGTTCCATAACAATAGTATAAATATAAATAAATGCCAAATGTGTGTGTGGTACATACGTACCACATTGATCAAATATTTGGAACAAAGATAGTAGATAATTAAATGATCTAGTCCATGTAGGTAGGAATCTTTTGAGGCTGTCTGTACTTTAATGCAATATAATCAGAGCACGGTAATAAAAGAAAAACCAAGAAAATGTAGTTAGATGAAGATTTTTTATTTTATCATTATGTTACTGCTAAGTGAGCAGTAGTAGGTTGGAGTTCGAACCCAGAAAGGCACTCTAAGTATTTAATTGCATCTGCAACGGTGAAGGAAAACGTCGCGAAACTGGTATATCTTAGAACTAAAAATTCTAAGACATGTTAACAGCAACCTGCACAAGCCTTGTTAGTGAAAAAAGTAAAAAATAACTTTAAATTCGAAAGTCTGTGGCAGTTAAATTTCGTATTTGTTTTATAATATTGATTGTAGGTGTCGTGTACTTAAAACTCCACAAATAATATAGGTGTATATTTGGAATAAAACACATGGTTTGTATTTTGTTACATCAAACGCTCAGTGAGTGCAACGACCGCTCGCTTCGGTGGATGACAGCAAAGTGCCCCCCACGCACTTTGTCGGGGTTGCCCTCACTACCTGCTTTATGCACATTTATTGATTGGATAACAGAATACCACATCTCTTCCTTTTTCAATAAATTAATAAACATTACTAATACATTAAATCATGATATAAACATTCAAAAAGAATTTTTAAAGTTATTAGTATTTAATTCTTCTTTAATTAATTCAATCACAATCACCTCAACTTCAACAACTCATGTTATCAAAATTGAAACGATTGCGATCGAATATTTTAATAATTATACATAATAAGTAGTGTAGTGTCGTTTTTATTACAAAATTAAGATTTCTTTCGTTAGTCTATCTTGTTTGTATTACATGTTTTATTCAATATATTTTTTACAATGTTGTTTTGATATATATGTTTTCATAAAATTCAAATCAATAGATCAACAACTGTCAAATTTCAATTACTTTTTCGATTCGCTTTGCGTTTCCTATCCTCACTTATTTTCCCCATTTCTTTCTTTCGAGTGTCTGTATCTGACCTCAAGATCTTTACACAAATTAAGCTCAGCCACTTATCTCTAAACAAAGAAATTCCGAAAGAGATTGCCCAGTTGTACCATGAGGAGTGCTATTGTACATAATAATAATAATAATATCCATGGACATTTCACACAACGCCATATAGTCCCAAGCTAAGCAACCTAATGCTTGTGTTATGGTAACGAGATGGCTGATAAACTACTTATATACATTTTTTTTGTAAATACATACATAATATATGTAGATAGAAAAACACCCAGACCGGTAACAAATACTTGCAGGTCGTACAAATATTTGTTCCGTGCAGGAATCGAACCCGCGACATACTGCGCAGCAGTCAATCACTGAACCACTGCGCCAAATTAATGTTTTTATAATTATTATACTGACAACAATCATGTAGGTAGCCCGCACTCTATTTAATAAGGAACCCGTGTGAACTAATGTTTTTAACTCTTCCATATTGATTAATTCATTTCGATTACAGTTTGTGACTACAAATATTTAAATGGATTTAAAATAAAATTGTTTTTGATTTGAAGTACTCAATATAAAAAATACTGATAAAACACTTAATGGGTATTTTGTTTTACTCAATATAAAAAATACTGATAAAACACTTAATGGGTATTTTTTTTTTCTAAACAAATTGTAACATCGATAGCCCAAAACTTTAAAATTCGTTACACCGCATCATTAAACCAACCAAACAATTTTGAGCACCCATTGTTGTTTACATCTTTGGCAAATTTTGAAACTGAAATACTTTTTAAAGACAATGCTGTTGGGCGCGCATACTGTACAATTTGGTTGAAATGGTATTCGCTCTAAAACGGAGTACAGTTTTGAATTGTGTAAAGTCGTGACCGTGGATTTGCGATATTAGGTATACCAGGTTTGTACACAATTTTGTAATAAAATGCATGTAACCTCAGAACCCAGCGCTCAATGCGAGCACAGAGGTTTAAAAATTACCTCTAAAGACTTGTGGTCTGTAACCAACTCAAACTCTTTCCATATAAACAGATGTGAAAATACTATATATAGCTATAGCCCAAATTAAAACCAACGCTTCCTTTTCGGTTTCGCAGTAACCTTTTTCGACGACCGTCAAGCTGTTATTTCCGAAAGCAATGATGCGCGGTCCAATCGAATTATCTTGTATTACCCCCTACATACAAACTTACAAATTTTACCTCTTTATATATTAGTATAGATAAGTAAGAACTGCTCCCAAACCTACAGGCCTGGCATCAGCAATGACCTGAGTTCCGACATTTGTGTCATAGTTACCCAACGTATCTATAGTATGTACTATGGCTAAGTTCGGTATCCACTTCCCTACAAGATTAATCAAGCCTAGAAAACTTTGGATCTCTTCGACATTTTAGGTTCTCGAAAAGACTCAATTTTGGTATTAAATTGTGCATAGTTGGCAAAATATGGTGTTCTCTAATGATCGCCTTATGAACAGCGCATATCAAGACAAAAATCTAGGATCACCATCCTCTTTGAGAACTATGACCATAGAGGAAAACTAAGGAAATGGTTCATTCACTGATAATATGATATCCATCTTCATAACTCGTCAATTTTATTGTTGATTTTGACTTTAAAAGTATCGGGACACGCTTATATGCTGACCAACAGGTGTAACTAAAACGATATTTTTAAATTTGGGAAATTGATTGACACTTACTTATAGTGTTATCGCACTGTCTTCCCCTAGTAAATTTCTAACACCATCTTTTATCACATAGAATTTTGCCAATATGGTTTCCGGACATGCACAAGTCTCAGCCTCAAACGATCCCAGTACTCTCAAGGGATTCCTTAGAACCATATAACACATACGTTTTAACTGTATTTCTTACCTGATGCGTAACTACATGTTTTGCAAGATTTCACTTTTTTTTTTCTGATCATATTACATCTGCTCCCAGAGTTAATGAACAGATCTACGTCGACCCCACCAATTGACTATTTGACACGGTCAAAATAAAATATGAAATCACATAGAAAAACACCGCTCGTCTTGAAACTTCCATCACCGTACCGAAATTAAATGTTATGCGAAGATACAATTTTAAATTGCATTTAATGTTAATAAGTATTACATTTGATTTTAAGAATCTATGACGTTACATTGTTATTTTTCATACAAATCACGTACAAATTCCGCGCATTGACAATTCATAAAAATAACGTTATTTATTACCCTTTCCAATACCCAATTTGACTGGAAATAACCGCATTTTCATCGATGTGAAATATGCACCTAGTCAATTACTGCATCAGTCTGGTTCTTTTTCCCTATGGACCCTCGGTATCGTCTTACCCAAGCGACGCCTTTTTGAGTTAATTTTTTGGTCTATGGGATTGGGTTCACGTTTATTTGCTCTTGTTCTGCACATTTAGGAAATTACCCTATTAACCACATTTGGCACATACCTACTTTGTATTTGACCACACTTTTATTTATTTATTTATTTATAACATAAAACGGCCAAAGCCAATTACATTAGTTACACGTTATACGCCAACAGTTTTTGCATTGTCTGCTGCGTGGCAATCAATAGTCTAATCACATTACATAAATGTAGTAACTATGTATATGTATACAGTAATTCAACACATAGATCGCTATCAGATTTGTGATTTTTACCTGCACACCTTTTGCATTTTATTTTTCCCTCATTGATTTTGAGTTCACAGTCTCTTAATTTGCTAACGTAAATGTTAACATTTTGTTTATCTTGGAATCACTCATTTGTCTTTCGACAGCTTCGAGCGCATTAGCCTCCACAATAATTTTATCAACGGTAACTGTATCTCCCAACACCAGAATCCTTTTCCTCAACTCAGTCGACATACATTTTCGGTTATTTGATCAATTAAACTCACATTCGCATTAGAAAAATTACATTTCGACTTTGACGGCGCAACCTTACAAAAACCGTTCAAATTTTGCACCCGGTTCTTATCTCATTACTGAAAATTAATGCCCCTCAAACATATTACTTTGTTTCGGCGAAATAATTATTCGTTCAGTTTCTCTATTGCTATCTTATAACATCAACCGATTCTTTCTCCTATACATGAGCGTCAATGCTCATGTTAAAGTAAACATCTTGCAATGTTAACCCTCCGATATGCTCATTTTTTAACCGATGTATAGATTTCGCAGCTTAAAAATAAATCTCCGCGATTTAACTTTTCCCATCGAATTCAAAGACAAATCGGTTCGCCTCTAGGTATATTTTTGAGACATAGGGTTTTCTGCAAATACATTTTCCTTGTTGATTTACCCAACGATTAAAATAAACAAATGTTTTGAGAAAAAGGAAACTGTGGTTGTTTTATAATTTTGTTACAGTTACTCAATTTAGGACTCGGTTGCTAAAATATTAGCATATTTTGGCACAATTTTGAGAGTAGATACACACTCACATTAAACTTAATGTCAGCACTATTTTCCTCGCATATATCATTCACTGCTGACTATTTATGCCTCCACACATATTTAGTAAACAAGTAAATCGTTTCATATTACCACGTAATTAACATACAATCAGCTATCAACCTCTTTTATTTTACCAAGAAGTAAGTAAGTGTCTAAAATATTATACCAACAAAGATGCACAACGAATTCTCGGCCTCGGCCATAACGAATAATGCCTGCTGGCTAAGTTATATTTAAATAACAAGTGCTTATAATCGCACATAGATAAAATCTACAATTAACAGAAATAATAATACTCGCATTTATTGACACCAAAAAGATAATGCGTCATAATATAGGTATAGCGAGAATAGGTACCTAGGTAATTATTTCCTTTTCTTAATTGAACTTTATTGACAAGTGATTTGTAACTACTGTAATGTTATTTGTTTATCAGTAGGTCGACGTTAAGAATGATTGCATACACTTATAAATCCGTGGTATATCATTTGCTCACTTCTTTAAGATACTGCATATTTTATTACTGATAAATGTACGATCTTATTGTTTACATAATTTTATCTAATAAGATGTAATCGTATTATGTGTAGGTAGAAAATAGACACTTTACCTGTTGACTCCCGATTTGCATGTAATTAGATTTAAAATCTTTCAGCACTAACCATTTTTTCTCGTCGCCAATTGTGGTGTACTTAAAACTCCACAAATAATATAGGTGTATATTTGGAATAAAACACATGGTTTGTATTTTGTTACATCAAACGCTCAGTGAGTGCAACGACCGCTCGCTTCGGTGGATGACAGCAAAGTGCCCCCCACGCACTTTGTCGGGGTTGCCCTCACTACCCGCTTTATGCACATTTATTGATTGGATAACAGAATACCACAGTAGGGTTGAAAAATTAATGATTTGCGGGTACTTTTACTACGCTAGGACTATCGCCGTCCTGTCGCCACCGACGGTGCTGCGTTACTGGAACTTTGTTTTCTATCGCGAACAGCCGCGAGCGCGCGTGCGCGGCCTTATTACGCGTGCCTTTGTCGTGAACGCATACGCACGGTGTAATTCGAATCGCCTTCTATAAAACTGTGTGTGTAGGTGTCGTGAAAATGTAGTTTTATGTGAGGTGAAAATGTACGTGTATGTGTAGTGAAAATGTACGTGTATGTGTAGTGAAAATGTACGTGTATGTGTGGTGAAAGTGTATGGTGTATGTGTGGTGAAACTGTATGTGTACGTGTAGTGAAAATGTGCGTGTATGTGTGGTGAAAATTGTCAGTGCGTCCCATTGTGTGCCGCCCTGCAATATCCAGCAGGACTCGAACCTGGCAACGTGACGTAACATCAGCGACGGTGAATTGTTGGTAAGTGCTGCATGTTTCCTAACTTTTTACGTTTCCTGGTATCATATTTTCGTCGTCCTAATTCACATCGCATTTTCAAGGTCACACACATCATTTTATGGGTTCTTTGCCTGTTCGCCGAAAATTGTTTGCCAAATTTTCACTTGCCAACCAACGTTTCGCAGAATTTTATTCCGCCGAATAATCATTTGCCAACTTATCATATAATTTTGTTTTATTTCCCAACCTCACAGTTACCAACTGTACGTTTGGTCTGCTTTTCATAATGACACTTTTTAAAATGCCAACTTTCATTTAGCAGAATTTTTTGTTTGCTTAATATTCTAATAATAGAATACGGCAAAGAACACGGTATTAATCTTGCACCAAAAGTAGGTGTGTTAGATTTCGAAAAAGCTGTAATTCTGAGTCTTCGATCAAATTTTGAAGAAATTTATTTACAAGGATGCCATTTTCATTTGGGACAAATTATATACAGGTAGTTATTGTATTTTTTTTTTTTACTTTAACAATATATGACCTAACCTAACTGTTTCCTTTTACAAAAGCGATTCGCTTCTGGCACATCGCCGGCCGCTGCCGCGGCACGCTCGCTTCGCTCGCTCGGCTCGTGCGTTGTTTGTCATACTCTAACCTAACCTAACTTAACTGTTTCTTTTTACAAAAGCGATTGGCTTCTGGCACATCGCCGGCCGCTGCCGCGGCACGCTCCATTCGCACGCTCGGCTCGTGCATTGTTTGTCATACTCTAACCTAACCTAACCTATCGTAACATCGCTAACAACCTTACACTTCTGTTGTATACTTATTACAAAAAAAAATTGTTTTAGGCAAGTTCAAGAACAGGGTTTCGCTAAAAGATACGCAAGCGACATACAGTTTAATAAAGAAGTTAAGTGTTTGTTAGCACTCAGTTTTCTGGAGGTATCTGAAATATACGTATATTTCAACAGCATCCAAAAAAGTATTGCTGTGCATTGCTGCCAATTTAAATATTTAATGTTATTTTTGAGATTGTTAAATAAAAAAAATATTTAAAATTAGTTTATTTTTTACCATTATTGTTACACTGACAAAACGTCATTCGTCTAATAGTTGTGTGGCCTAGTGAAATGGTTGACAAATGATAAATGTCCCAAACGTTTTGTGTCAGTATAATAATCGGCTTAACAATAATTTTACCAAATGAAACGTTGTCATACAAAAATTTGCTAATCGTTAGTTGTCAAAGTGAAACATCGGCGAAGCGTTGGTTGGCAAGTGAAAATTTGGCAAACAATTTTCTGCGAAAAGGCAGGACACCCATTTTATGTACCTGTGTATATACTTCTTCAAAAGTCATCCCCATACAGGTTACTATTTTCAATCAGCTCCATCTATGGATAATCGCTGCCAATTTAATATTTCCGCCCAAATAGTGGTGTAAGGGAAAAAATTTAAAATAAAAAGACACTGACATCCGAATTTAAGTTATTTGTCACTTGGTTGTCTTCTCTTGGAAATCGGATGGATGTATTTTATTTTGTAAAATATAAAATCTGTAGTGTATTTTTAGAAACAGCGTCTGTTTACTATCTTATTTAATCCAGCCACCCACTACCCCACTATAAATTATTGTACTATGAAAGTTCAACAATAAAAAAAAATGAAAGTGACCATTACAAAGATAGAAAATCAAAACCCAGCTCACATAACAGTATTGCTAATGTTCTATCTTTAACACTACATCATCAACGCAATCCAAAACCTCTCTTCATGACACTAAAGTCTATTTTTAAACACAGTGACTTTACCAGCGATATCTTGGCAAATATTTACTGGACCGTCAAAAGGAAACGTTGCGACTAATGGCGCAGACGTAGCCCTTGGGCCCCTCATTAGAACCACTCACTGAATCGTACCTAGTGTTCCGTTTACGCCTTTGTAACGTTTTCAAGAATTTAAGTCATCCTATGATGTGTCTTTTGATGCGAAAAGTGGAGAAATGTCCGTGATGAGAGAAAATGATAAATGGTCCGAAGTCTGGGCGAGTTTTGACGGTAGCAGAAGACAAAAAATGGTTTCCCGCTATTCACTGGAACCGTATTTTTTGTGGCCTTGTACCTGCGTAACCCTCCTAATAAACGTTGTATAGCGCATAGTCTTCTTCTTTTTGTTGTTTGTTGTCGTCAAAAACGACTGAAAAAGAGAAATCGGTGTTAAGTTGAAATAATTACGTTATTTAGTAAGGTAGCCCCCTTACTAAGAAACGTATAATAAAGTAGCCAGTAACACCAATTAATGATCCTTTTTGACGAATAAAGAATTTCTTGCAACTGCATTTCAGGCGTTTGCACCTCGCTAATTTTGGCCATCGGGAATTATTTTTTTTTACAATTTTTAGTCGGGTCTGTTACTTGTTTTGAATAAAAGGATTTTCCACCGAGCCATAAGTCTCGTTGTCAGCCGATGACCTAAATAAATCTAGGCAGCATCTTTTTTATTCAAAATTTTAAGCAACAAAACTGTTCGAACTTTCCTTTCACCCTTTGTCAACGCATCTAATTTATAGCCTATAAAAGATTTAACAATAAAGCCTTTTTGTACAACATTTTTGCGATAATACTTCGTTTGTGAAATTCAATCTTGTAAATCGTCACCTACATAAGGGGGATTTTGGGAGACTATAAGATGATTATATTTTGGAAAAAAGATTAATATTCTTCATGACTGTGTATAAAATTTAGAGAACAGTGGTTGCCCAGTGGTGCTCGTAACTTTTGAGTTGTAGATTGTAAGTTCGAACCCTGACAGGCGCTTTACTTAATGTAATTTATCACTACTGCTCTGAAACGATAAACGAAATTATCGTAAAGAAACCACCATATCCTAGAACAAAAAACAAAATTTTCGAAGACATGTGACATCTACCAATCACTGCGCCTCGTGGCAGATTATGGCTCAATCTCTCTCACCCAGACGAGGTCTATGCCCCAGTACATCAATCTGCCACCCACACACATCAATCTGCTGAATACTAATCCTCAGTATTTAACATGGAGCGACTGCCTATTTGACATCCACAACCTAACCAGTAACTGAGTAATAAGATACCCCTTAGTAAAACTGGTTGTCAAAGATCCACCACCAACGGCCAAGGGACCAACGAGTTTAAAATCACCAACGGGTTTCCGAGGCACGGAGGGGTCTCGATAAAGATAGCTAAAGAGCGTCACCCATTCAGGAACCGACCCTGGCAAGCGTAGCTTTACCTGATGGAACGATCCGTGCGGCTGTTATTACTTAGTAACGAGAACAATACTAAACTAATTATATAAATTTAAAGCCCCTAGTTAAAACACAACAACGCAAACTTCTTATGTAAAAGTATTCAACAACCACGTCGATACTATTAGCATATTATACAAACTTCCCCCATCAAACTGCTCAACGCAAATGAGAAAATTGTTGTACAGACACCAGCACATCAAGCTATCCCAAACTGTCAAATTTTCCCAATTGAAAATGAACCTTATACTTTTGCAATAAAGTTGAAACACTATCAAAGAAATTGGACACATGGGGGTAACTTGATGTGCTGGCCTCTGTACTAGACACTTCCGAAGTACTCGAAGTATGGAAACGTCTCGAATGAAAGCGAACTAAAAGGCGAAGTCACAATAATATTATTATCGCAACAGCTGAACTAGAAAACCGAATAACTATCAAATGCTTAAGGTAAATGCATCTTAAGCGGGATTGTCCGAAAAGGTTACCGCTTCCCCGGAACATAAAGAGCTAAGAAAGAAACATGCATAGGTTTTAGTAGCCCACGAAATTAAAATTTTCTTACGTTTTTGCAATTTGCAAGTCAGTATTAAGTTTTATGTTGATCAAAATTTAATTCGCGGCCGTAACAAGGCCGTATATACAGAACTGTAATAATTAAAACAATCAACACAATCCTCTCAGTTCATATTACGGTAAGTAATGAACATTTCAAAAAATTATGAATTTGGAGGGCAATTTCTAGCTAAGAGAGTTAAATTGATAATGCAAATGATTATAATTCTGTAAATACAGATATTTTTAATGTAATGTAATCTAACTAACTATATAGAAATAAATACAAAAACAAAAAGGACACTTAGGCGTCGAAGTACTTATCCACATCACTGTGGCCGGAAACGAGCCCAGAAGACTGGCAGCATTGCCACGTAGAAATACTGTCACTGATATGAAAATTACAAAACACGTATGAAAACTTGAAATTACGCGGGATACTTTGGCACTTCCCACTTAACTACAGTTTGCATTCCTGTGTTAAGGGTGGCACGGGAATCTGATACTTGTTACAAGTTGGTTTAGATCTTGTTTGGCTTGCGACTTTGCTGCATCATGAGGTTAATGGAGGGAGTAAGGAGCAGTTTGCATCTGAAACTATATAGTAGGAAATAACGAACAAGGAATGTAAGTGCAACGATAAAGTTGAATCAGAAAGTGACGATATTCTTCTTCTTAGCGTGTCGATGACAATCTAAATGGACTCGACCCAAAATTCGGCTACGTGTTTGGCGCCATCACTGGCGTCCATCAGTTCCTGTAACGTGCATACGGCAGGACACGCAGGACACGATATTAAGTGTCCCATCGTTTGAGGAACCGCACCACATGTACACTCCAAGTAAATCTACCGAGTCTTTTCCCAACTATATTGGGGTCGGCGTCCAGTCTAACCGGATGCAGCTGAATACCAGCATTTTACATGGAGCGAATGCTTATCTGACCGCCACAACCCAGTCACTAACTGGGTAACACGATACCCCTAGGTAAGCTGGCTGTCAGACTTTCGGGCTTCTGACTATCCGTGACGACTGTCAAAGATCGAATGTCAGCCGGCAATCGTAGCTTAACCTGATGGATCGATCCGTGCGGTTGTTATTACACAGCCACGAGTTCATCTCATGTACACCCAAAAAAAAAAAAGTTGTAAAACACATTGACTGCAGAATTAGGATTCCCACGGTAGAACGATATAAGTTTCTTCACGCAGAATTGGAAATGTCGCAAACAGCGAATAAAACAAATGCTAAAAATGAATTAAATGGTATTTAAATCTGGGGATGTCCTTTTCACAATACTCCATGTTCTCTATTTACTGTCTTCTCTATTGTATTTCAGCTACTAACACTAGAAATAAGTTATTTTATTGCTTACTAACTCGATTGATCAATGTTGTCCGACAAATAAAGAATATTATTATGATTATTATTATATCCAATAAGCTCAATTTTATTTTATTTACATAATGTAATTAATCTCTCCAAGTCCAAAAACAAATATCAATATTTGCAACATGAAATTCATAATATTATATGTATTTACCGAATACAAGTTAGTCGTAATAAACAAATTGAAATATTCGATAGGTACCAATTTAATTTGAAACGTACCTACACTGCTAAAAAGAAAATGTCCTATGCGTTAGAAATAGGAAAAATTTATTAATTGATATATAAATTCCACTAATGAGCTATGCAACACGATTGAAAATGGCAGAAGTAGAGAAGTAGAGCATGCAAAGACATTGTTAGATCGACTGGAAAGATGTGGATATCCATCCGTATTCACGCCAATTTGAACTGTATTGTGTGTAGAGTAGAAGGCATTTTAGACTGAGACGTCAGAATAAAGGGGTAGTTTCAACAATTGATGAATGGACACAAATGAAAATGTTGAAGAGGATGTCACTGGATGATTGATGAATAGTGAACATTAAACCGAATAGAACCGAAACTGAAATTCGGAAGTAATGCCTACCTGTAGTACGTAGTGTTATTTTAACTGTCTCGTATCCGAAGTCCGTTCGTCTGTTGATCAGTCCGCCACGAACCGTAATAAGTAGAGAGTTGAAATTTCCACAGATGGTGTACTTCTATTGCCGTTATAACAAAAAAATAATGGGAGACGCCTACAAGAAACGTGTTTTTCTCTAAGTACCTATTTTTTTTAATAATGTAGTGTTCAATAGTATAGTGTGGTACGGTACCACCACTCGTGTGTCAGTCCCAATCGCATTTGGCCGGTTTTTTTTTATAAAAAATAAAAATTGACTAAGTATGACGATGTAAACAAAAAAAAACATGATTTTGACGAACTTGCGTGCAACAGCTAGGACCCTTAACGAAAGATATTTAAACTTAACTAAAGAAAATATCATGTTTTGTATAAGCAGTTCAGTGTCATCTCTTATCTTAATTTTCCCCACATTCTCCTACGCCTACATCTGCCTCCATCAAAGTCCCATTACCGTACTATGGCGGCGCCCTTACCTATCTGACTGAAACTAACTTAGCTCAACTTGCAGTGAACTTACATTAAACTTAGTTTAAGTGCCTATCTCGTGGATCGGACTCCGTTGAATAACTTTATGATTAATGGCGATAAGTCATATATAAAAGTGACTATCGGAGACTATAAAAGTCCTTCTTTGACCTTATTTTTTAATTCGGAACAGAAAACTTTATGAGATTCAGGAAGTTGATTTTTAGGCGAATATTAAAGTTTTGAATGCCATTGACACATATACATGACAAGCAAGCGCATGCTCTGTACGCCAACGACACAAAAATCATTACTTTTGTGTGTGCTCATATAGATATCTTGAAAATTAAAGCTCTCGTACGTATTTAATGACATGAAACAAATTAAAAGACACCATTAATATTGAGAAATTCATGATAACAAGAAGAAATAAATTTGTAGCTTGGCGTGGAGGGCACGCGCGTGCGTTGCTCTGGCGTTCAAAAGGTTAAGGCGCCCGATTACTTCTCATTGGCAAACTCTCATGAGTTTCTATGAGAGTTAAGGGGTTAGGGATGACCATAAAATCATTCCTCAGCCCTAACGATCTTTAAAAAAGGAACTCTTCTAAAAAAATCGTAGTTCTAGATGCGCGTGCTTCTAGTTTGGTTCAGGCTATGCATTCTGTCAGAGAATTAATTAATGAATTAAAGATTTTGTTATAAAGATTATTGTGATGTTTAATGAGTCATCTGTTGTTTAAAAACTGTGAAAATTGTTTAAAAGAACAAGAGAAATTAAAAATGCTTACTGCTGCTTAAAAAGACTTCGGTAAGATTTGAAAAATGTCCTGGAAAAATACAATGGGAAAAAATATAAGGTAAGTAGGTTACAAGGATTAAATAATTGTGGGTACTTTTGCATTTAAAATATCTCTTATGTGTATGTACATAATGCTCCTGGTTTAAACAATTTTCTACTTTGAAAGTTCGTCGAGTGTTGCAAAGTTTATACACAACAATATTTTGTTCTGTTTTATAGTCTGAAACTACTACAAGTATTCGTGCATCACATAAAGTGCCTTTTTAAGCGCTTATCATATACGATTTTTTGTAGAATTGCATATCCAAAGAGTAAAACGGGACCCTATTACTAAGACACCGCTGTCCGGAAGTTGTTCTGTTCAGTACTGTACTGTACTGTTCAGTAGAACAGTTCTACGGTAGAACTGTTCTACTGAACAGTTCTACTGAACAGTTCTACGGTAGAACTAATGGGAATCTATTTCCCACTTGTTCTACCTGTTCCATCGGTAGAACTAATGGGATATTTTGTTCTCACTAGTACTACGTTTTGATAGGTTCTAGAAATAGAAGTGGAAGTAAAGTACGAAATATGCTAGTCGTATCTCAATATTAGGTTTAACAGACACTTAGATATTACTGGAAACATTACAACACTATGAATTAAAAGACATATTTTGTATATAATGGTAAATGTTGTAATAATATTTATTTAAAACACAGACAAAAGAAAAATAAATTATAAATTACACTCAATTCGTATCTCTCTTTCTCCAGGATCCCAATCAAAACTACTAGTCTCACATAAGTTGTAAGGAGTTGGTTGTAGCGTAGCCAAAAACAAAATAACTATTTCTCAATTTTACATTTCAGGACCGACAGGTGATAACACAAATATGACAAATATAAAATTAAATATCAACTAATGGTATAAAGTGGCTGTTAATCTTTATTTACTAAATTGGTTAAATATTATATTAGTAGCTCGCTGAATCTAACGTGAAGTAACGTTAGATTCAGCAAGCATTGTGAGCATGTCATTTTGAATTACAAATTGGCAAACAATTATATTAGTAGCTTACAGAATATCCGAGGCCAAACAAGAAGACCACACCTTAAAAGGTATAAAGCTTTATTACCAGCACTTAATAGCGTGATTATCCGATTGAATCATCCCATTGCTTTGCTAATGAGGCCGATCCATCTTTAAGTTCATTTGCTAATGTGTGTTGCATGAACGCCATGTTTATATAAATGTGTAGGTGTGTGTGTGAGTGTATGTGAGTGCTTGTAGATGTCGTTTTGGGTCAACAGTCTAGTTGTGTTGAAATTCTGGGGTTTTCGTTCCAATTTGTTGATATGTTGGCTTTAATTAAAATTGTGGCTTTGTCTTGTTCGATTCCTTTTATCAGCAAGTCAAGTGGTGGTTTTGTTATTAAAGCTAACTATCTTAAAATATACGTATATTATGTATTATACAAGTATATAAAAAGGGAGCAGGAAATAATAATAGGGCATCCGAAAATTCGTCCACATGTCAACAGGAAAACTTCCCAGAAGGCTGGCAGCATTGCCACGTTGTATGGCAATGCTGATTCTAAAAATATATACCAACTAGCTGCTGCCAGCGGCTTCGGCGTAGATATCAGAAATGATCCCAAGGGAACGTACTACCGGGTTAAAAAAAGTATTCTACATGGTAATCCAGGTCATAAACCACCTCTGCACCAAGTTTCATCCAGATCCGATCAGCCGTTTGAGCCTGTAAGATGAACAAACATACAAATTCACACACACTCTTGTGAATGAGTGTGTGTAAGTTTCGTTTGCCTTTATAATATTGGTGTGATTGACTTAATTTCATTGTTATTTATTTGGAATATCAATGGAAGTAAGTTAATTGGTAAATATGCCCTAGAAAGTTAATACTCGTATAGAACCAGTGTTTAGTAAAGGTTCCGAAAGCAAACTAGTAAAATAAACATTTAGAAATCGTTTCCAAATGAACAATTTTATTTGTTTCATTTGACTGAACTATCAAACGTCGGCAATGGTCGAACAATTAATTAAATTCGGACAAAACACAATCGGGTAGAATAGTTTCTATATGAATAATTTTAGAACAGATTTATTTAATTAGTAGTAATGTTTTCATTATATTCGATTTGATGGGTTTCATAATTGACTTATTTCTTTCAATATTCCAAGAATTTTAAACCATCTCGAACTCTATGCGATATACGATTTGATGACAAGACGCGACTCTGATCAGATGTGCGCATGCACAGTGCGTCTAGTCGCTGCGACAAATAGCCAGAGCGTGCGTCTTTGCAACTCGACACAAAGAGCGCGTAACTATGAACAGATAATAATAATAAATAATAAAATTGTTTATTTATCCGAATAATACACACAGACACAGTTCAAAACAAGGTGACAAAAATACAATAAGCATATAGTTTGGTTTATGGGCACAGAAGATTTAAGTCTACAAAAATAAGTCTATGCATACAAAATAATAATGAACCCTGTCTCTTAAACTAGGAAACCTGTATCATAAGAGACAGTGATCGGCCAAAATGGAAATTTAATGGAACTAAAAATTTTACAAGAGTGAAAGTGTGTCGATTTACTATTTTAAACATATATTCATGTTAGAATTAATCAAATATGTGTGTGTTGAGGTGTGGTTTGTGTAAAAAGAGTGTGTGTGTGTGGGAAGGGAGTGTAAGTGTGTACCGATGTATGTGTGTGTGTGTATTTGAGTGTTGTGGCGTTTCTGTGTGTGTTTATTTTTTTTTATTTTTATGTATTATGTATTAAGCGATGCATGATAGCAATGATTCCGTTTTCATATAGTCCTGCAGTAAGAGCCAGTCAGATGTTTTTGATTTGACATTAAATTTATTTAGGTCTATTATGTCTAGTTCTTTCTGAATTTTTTTAAAGACTTGATGGCTTAAAACATAGAACTGGCGTCTTGCAAATGAAGTTTTGTGCTGTATACCTGGGGGAACATATGTACGCTTGCATGGATCAGACGGAGGTAAACGGGCGTGTATCCTCAGGACAGATTGGAGCACAAAGAGCTGTCGCACCGTCAGTACTTTGCAGTCGGCGTAAAGTTGCGTTGTAGGGTATCTGTAGGGTTTCCTTAACATAACCTTAAGTACAGCCCTTTGAGACCTTTCCGCTCGCAGAAGATAAGTCTTCGCTGCTCCACCCCATACAGTTATACAGTAGCCAATAATCGATTGGCATAGTGTAAAATACACCATTTTAAGAATGTCAATACTGGCGGATTCTCGGAGAGATTTGAAAATATGAATAAGACGAAGTGTTCGAGTAGTAAGTGTATCGAGTTGTTTGTCCCATTTTAGTCCATCGTCTATATGCACACCCAAGTATTTAACACTAACAGCTCTAGCAATGCAGGGGCATGAGCACGGTAATAACGGATTCTGGCACGAGTGAGCCGTTATCGTAAAACTACTTGTAGGTTTGGTGTTGCACCGGATTGCAAAGGGTAAGTAATAGGTTTTTTTAAGATTTAAAGTAAGCAAATTTAAGTCAAGCCAGTTCATCATTGAAGACAGTGCAAATTCCGCCTTACGTTTCACATCCTCCCACGAGGTTCCATCAACCAGAATCGCTGTGTCATCAGCATATGCATAGATCTTACAGGCTGGTAATGACATTCTACAGAGGTCATCTATGTATATTTGAAAAAGTGTGGGGCCTAAAATGCTTCCTTGGGGAACACCGTACAGCACAACCTCTTCATCACTGTAGCTGGAGCCAATCTTTACCAGCTGGGTGCGATTCCTAAGGTAGTCTTTGAATATTTCCAGAGCTATGCCACGTACACCCAAATACTCTAGTTTGGAGATAAGTTTGGGGACAGAAACTGTGTCGAAGGCTTTTGAGAGGTCCAAGAAGATACCAAGGCACTTTGTTCTACTGTCCAGGGACTTAGCAATAGATTGCGTTAGATCCAATACTGCGTCTTCAGTGGAGACACCAGACCGGAAGCCGTACTGGTTATCTGCGATAATTTTATATTTATCGAGAAAGCTTCTAAGATTTTGGTTAAGAATCTTCTCGAGGATTTTAGAGAGCGATGAAAGTACTGATATAGGCCTATAATTATCGACACAGCCTTTGTCCCCGCCCTTAAATATTGGGTGGACAATGGCCCTCTTCAGAGAATCTGTAAAGACTCCAGTCTCAATGCAAAGATTGCAGATATATGTTATCGGCGATACCAGAATATGACGACATGTCTTAAGGAGCGAGGAAGATATACCATCCCAGCCTACGGCACAGTCATGGCGCATTTGGAGTATAATACTGTCTATGTCACATTCGTCAACTTTTTGTATTACGAGTGAATTGACAGGCTGCCTCAGTGTCTTGACATTACCAGCATGAATGGCATCGCAGGCTGAAGGGGCTTTATGTGGGTCGTTAATTATTTTTGCAGCCATGTTTTTACCTATATTGCTGAAGAAAGAACAGACATTGTTGAGGGAAGATGCAGGACTCTCGCATATTTTGAGCAGTTCATCAGGACTGGAGCATATTTTACCAGTATTGGTTATTTCTTTTATGGTTTTCCACAATGCTTTAGGATTATTCCTAGATTTCTCAAGCTCGCTCTTCTCATAAGTCCTCTTTAATTTTCGCAGAGTACATTACTTATATGTCAATTTCCGGCCACAAATTTTAGTGTCATTGCGTCTAGTCACCAAGCTGTCAAGGTCGCATGTCGATTACTTTTTCGACCCATCTTTCAAATGGTTTCATTTTTTATTCAAAATGTTTTACAATGTATGTTAAAGTTAATTGAGCTAGGCACAGCTCACTTTGCTTTTAATCTAGTTAATGATCAACCAATGTCACGCATTCTCAACATAATACGAAAGTATTCGTATTAAATACCTTTATTTTTTAAATAGTAACATCCAATCCAAATCATCATCATTCTCCTGCCCTTATCCTAATTTATTTGGGGTCGGCGCAACATTTATTGTCTTTCATACTTCTCTATTATTTTCTTTTATTATTGTCTTTTTCTTCATCTTTATTCTATACATTTTTTTAAAAGATAGTTTCGCATTATCATGCAACAAGGACAATGATTATAAACTCCAGTCTCTTGATTTAACTCCTAATTAACTACGTCAGCAACGGTAAAGTTAATAGCAAACGTCACGACAATATGAAACCAATAAATAACCCCAGCATGCGGTTTCATCGATGTCAATAACCTCACACCGACACTGTTTGAGATTCGACACAAATTGCTTTTCAATTATTTACTTTAGTGGAATATAAATTGCTATTGATTTTCAGCTTCAACGACGCACTGTTTCGACACAATTTCGTATTGTTATGATTGGTTACGTTTTGCTTGTTATTACTTTTCCAGGGATAATGTTGAAAACAGTTTGTTACAAATTATCAATTTTAATATTGGAGTACTTGTTTAGGATGCAATAAAATATGCCTGCCGGATTTGAGTTATGTTGCTACGGCGTAGCTTCTGCAATAATCTCTCGGCTACGCCGTAGCACATGCAAAGGTAGCGTAGCCAGCATAGCCAAAGACAAGAACCAGGGTATGCCAGTTTTAATTGAAATACTGTGGTATAATAAACAAGGTCAAATTAAGGCTGCTCCCTCGAAAAAAGCAGCTTTTTGTCGGCGTTTACAGGTAATTTGGTTTAGCCATATCTTTCTATCGGTATCACATAATAAGAAAAAAAAACCACCACATCACCTCCAAATAAAAAAAACAAATCACAAAACCATTTTTCATATTTATTTTTAACCAAAATCATATTTATTTAAAAAATATCTACCGCTTTGCAATACAAAAGAAAATGATTTGGTTTTGTTATTTACTGTAAAAAAAAGGAATACTATTTATTATAACAAATTAAAAATGTGTTTGATTTGGGGCGACGCTCCTTGATGGACGAGTCCTATTACTGGGTGGACGTACGACGCGTAGCGTGAGCTCGGCACAGAACACGCAAGCCATGCACTCAAGGCCGTTGACATACATCTGCGCCACTGACGTGGCAAAGGCATCAAATGTGTAGTTTATAATACCTACAGAAAGTTTCAATAAAATGTATTCTCCTATAAAACCCTTTCAAATGAACCTATTTCCGAAATACCCAAATCAATATAGCCCTTACAAACAATAAATTCACCAGTATTTCGCAAACTACTATAAACCTCTGTAACGAGGTTCCCAAAAACCGTTCAGGTGTGCACGGGCCGATCACAGGCTTATGTGAACTAGTCATAAATTCAGCCAGTCTGAAACGGCCTTTATACCGGTGTAAATCATTAGAGTAAGCCTCTACGACTTAGATCAGTGCCTACCGTACCTTAAAAGATCCAAGGTGTAACTGCAAAAGGGATTTAAAATGATAATTTTGGTAGATACTCCATACAAAATGTCACGTGAATAACATATTATTCTATTTGTGAAATAAAATCTTATTAACAACCGATTTGGATATCAAACCTCGTACTTAAAAACGTTCGACGTAATCTCATCTCAGCGACAATCAATATAATAATAATATAATAATATCCTTGGACATTTCACACAACGCCATATCATCAATGTCAAAAACTTGAAGACAGATAATTTGAATATTGGGACTCGGAGGAAAATACGAACATTCTTTAAAATACAGGAATTGCGCATCTAAATAACGGTAAAATGTCTTTAATAAACATTATTATGCACCTTCACCAGCACATCATGTTACTACAAACTGTATAATTTTCTCAATCGGTTTTAAACTTAACTGTTAGTGTTTAAAGTCATTCGAAGAAAATTTACAGTTTGGTATGACTTTATGCGTTGGTGACAGTAGAAATCCTTTTTTAAGTCTAGGCAAAGTCTCACAAATACTGTTGAGTTCTGTTACAAAATTTAATGAGTAAAAATTAAAAGCTGACTATCCGAGATAGATAACAAGTCTACTTTGTATGGAGCAGCACTTTAACACTCTCCTTAACACAGCTTGTGTCATAGTTATCAATTTGACCGTGTAAATCCGTTTGTCTTATCGGCTTCGCCCGATAAAGACCGATCCCAAATTGTACCGCGCAAGAACGAGACAGAAATATCCCTTTATTTATTTACGCCTCATTTATTTTATCACGTATTCTCGTTTTTGCTTCCAAATTCGAATTTATTTAAATTCTTTGTGAAACGTGCCAGTAAAAATGTGTTTGAGAAAAGTTCTTTTTAGAATTCTTAATTTAATTTATTTTTTTAACTTTTAAAAGGTATTTTAAGTTTGATTAGGAATGAAGTTTTTATGTGACTTAGTTTTATTAATGAAAGCGAAAGTTTTCATTATTTTTAACTTGAAATCTTTTGTTATTACGGCTACAACAGGGATTAAAAAGTATTAAGGATCACTCTAGTTTTGTTATATAAAAATTCTGTAGTCTTTTTACCTAATCCCAAACTAGAACACTTTCACCAACAGGCACCTGTTTTAGGAATTGATCTATAAAATTTCAAGAATTCTTGACATTTTATAGTCAAGGAGGTTTCTATGTTATTCGAGAGAGAGAGAGCCATCCAATCCCATATTTCGAGTGGCTAGCTCCGGTACCTGATTTTATCTGTTATCTAAAAGCTACATCGTGTTTCTATAAGGGTAAGGTGACAATGCATGCGGTTGCCTTTTTTGGTCTTTGTTTCAATAGCATAAGCCCGTTTGTTACGCTAAATGCGTTTAGCACTAAACTATTCAAAACAAAATTTTATTTTTAATTTGAATCAATTGACAGTGTTTATGCGTTAGGCGCCTTCCTCTTCAATTTTGTGGTTGTGGATTAGAAAAAATGATACTGCTTGGTTTCTCCAACATATAGACAGATATGGAACAATATTTTAAAAACGTTAAACGTCAAATGTATTAAATTATTTGTGATGCAAATGGGCCTAAGTCTGTTCTGCTGGATAAGTTCCAAATCACACACACATTGAGCCAAATTTAATTGCAGCTGTTATTGCAGTCATAATACGTTTGTAGAATGAACTCTAGACGTCTTAATAAGGTGAAATCTCTTGGCATCGTGTCACATAACTTAGTGAAATGTGATAAAGCTGCCAAATATGGGTAGGTTAATCTAACACTATTGAGGTCAGCTTCCAGTCTAACGAGATGCAGCTTAGCACCAGTATTTTACATAGAGCGACTGTCTATTTAACCTCCCCCGTACCTGGGTAACACGATGCCCTTGACTAGACTGGTTGTCAGTATTATATGGTACAGTCCAGAGACCTATGTCAGTTTACCTTGTTATAGCCATTTCATACAACTGCCAACGAATGACAGTTATAATTGTGTACGTGATTTCTATAAAATATAACAATGTGACGCCACAGATTTTTAGAATCTAATGAAATACTTATAAGCGTGAAAAGCAATTTTACATTTTTAACATAGCATAATATTTAATTTCAGACTTTTTAAGACGAGCGGTCTTTTTCTATGTGATTTCATTTATTTATTTTTTTGAGCGAGATTTCATTTATTTATTTTTACTGTGGCTGCTTCAATTTATGTCTGATACAATGTTTACGATGAAATAAATATTTTTGTATTTTGACCGTTTCAAATAGTAAATTTTGAACATATGGACAATTTATTTTGTTTAACAATATATTTCTCTTAGCTCACATTATTGAGTATACATATAGGCTACATAAATCCCTCTTAAAGTGGACCCGCTAAACCTATGCTTTATGACCCCAGCTCTACCAATACTTTCTCTCTAAGTTATCGAGAGGAGAGCTATTGACACCACTATCTATTGGTAAAGTTTGTCCCATGATACTGAAAATACTACCTAACAAGGTACCTTCCAAAGTTGGTTTTATCATCAATCTTTGTTTAAGAAAAAATATTGGAATTAATAAAAAAAATCGGCCAAGTGCGTCTCGAACCACGCGCTATGAAGGGTTCCATAGTTGGATGAATTTATCCCAAAAACAAACTGCGTTTTGGTTGAAAAGCATGTTCTCTTATTCATCGATATACTTTAACGTCGTACAAAAGAATAGACCTTCCTATTTGATATTAATTTCAACATGATACATTACATACAACATTGAAAAAAGGTGTTAACAGACTGACACACAGACAGACAGAATACAACGTAGTGATCAAAAAAGGTTCCGTTTTTTCGTTTTGCGAATGTATGAGCCATGAAAATAGAAAAATCTTTTACAATATCAATCACTTTGAAACAATATTTAATATTTATTTATTTCATTTATTAAACCTGATTTAGTTTACTGTAAAGCTTGACGCAAAATAATAGTTATTTTCCAAAGATTTTCTCCCAAATATCTATCTATAGTCTAAGAGGAGCTCGTGGCTAAGTAATAACAGCTGCACGGATCGATCCATCAGGTTAAGCCACGCTAGCCATGGTTGGCCGAGGATGGGTGACCATCTTTACATACCGAGAGTCCTCCATGTCTCGGAAAGCACGTTAAGCCGTTGGTCCTGGCTGTCATTTGTGCATCTTGGACAGTCGTTACGGGTCGTCAGAAGCCCGAAAATCTAACAGCCAGTCTTACCAAGGGGTATCGTAATGCCCAGTTACTGGGTTATGGAGGTCAGATAGGCAGTCGCTCCATGTAAAATACTGGTATTCAGCTGCATCCGATTAGACTGGAAGCTGACCCCAACATAGTAGGAGAAAGGCTAGGCAGATGACCTTCAATTGTACCAAAACATAATAACTACACGAGAGAGGATTCCATTTCACCTCCAACCATGCGTACAACACGATTTGACTTGTCATAATTCAAACGTCCCCTATTTCAGTCAACTGTTTTGTAATGACCCGGAAATGAAAACCTTCCACAGATACACTGAAGCTTGACTTACAATATGTTTGCACGTTTCCTGTAACTTAATACTGTTTATGATAAAGAGAATGTTGTAACGTGATTTCTGGACGAGTGGAACTTGAACAATAATGGATTTATTAACCGAATGTGGATTTTTTTTAAATGTCTGTAGTTCCAAATTAATCATAATTTCAGCCGAAATGTTGGACATAAGGAGGCCTATGTCTAAAATTTCAGCTGAAATTATTACGTGTTGATCGCGATTATATACGTGTTGATCGCGATTATATACGTGTTGATCGCGTTCCCTTTCATCCGTTTTTATTTCTTTTTTTTTTAATGTCTTTTTTGTTAAACGCAAATTACAAAAAAAAGAAAATACACCCATACAAAGTAGCCAAAAGCCTCGTATAAGCAGTAAAACAAAAAAATGATTTTTTTTCAATACAGATTACTAACGACTACAAAAACCTTTTAGGAGCTATCATAAACCCCCAAGCATCCTTGCTAATAAAGTTAGGACTAATACAATAAATAAACAAACTATTTCGCCGAATATTGATAGTTTAATATCCGATACAAATGACGAAGGAAATGGAAGGGACCCAGACGTTCTGGGGATGAATTATTGGATTACAATTTACAATGAAGTTGGCCGCGCGGCCTACAATGTTCTTCCCGGTACCGGGTACCGGGGTCGTTTGAAGTTGAAGTAAAAAGGAACGCGCTCTTTAATTTTTTTTTGTGAATGGCATCTCGCAGTTCAACCAAAGGGTTGTCTACTGCTTAACCGGGCTCAATACTCAAATCTTTATTGCATTCCATATGTATTTCATAGATGGTGTAATCAAAATAATAAAAAACCAATATGGACCCTGTCGGGCACAGCAACATTAGGAGAGAGGAAGAGGGCTAAGTAGCAATTCAATAATATGATTATATGTTATTGGATGTGTATGATATGTATAATTATGTGTATACATTTTTAAATCTTAGGTCTGTGTATTAGGTTTAATAAATAAATATCTTAGTAATTTTAATTATGCATTGTATTATAATAATCTAGATAATTTTTATGCAATTATTAGAACTATGTTTCATTATTATTAAATTATATTATTGTTTATATATTTATATTTTTATATTTGGTTTCATATGCATTGGGCTTGCCTGTGGCTGCCACAAAAGAATTGTAGCCTCCAGCCAGGGCTTAATAAAAACTAAACCTAACTTACAAAACTAAGCGACTACACGCTAAGGGCACCCCTTGCGGGGTTCGGACCTCGGCTTAAGGCGTCGCTGGGGGGGGACAACAAGGGACAGCTGGATCGGGGGTTTTTAAAACTACTGGCTTAGCGGCAACGCGGGCTGGCTCGAGCAAGGGTCGGGGGGATGAGAGTGGACAGGGTCATCGCGACGGGCCTCGACGGCGAGGACGGAACGACGGAAATTTGTGTCTGTGTGCTAATCTAACAGTGCTAGTAGCCGGGCTGCTCTCCTGGAAGAGAGTGGTGGCATCGTCGGGGGCAATGAGGGTATGCCGTGGACGGCGAACCTTACTGATGCGGGACGGGGTGTATCGGGAGGCGGCCGCAATCAGGGGATTGCGGTGCTTTATGGCAGTGTCAAAGAAACGCTTCGAGAGGCGTTTCATGAACTGCTGGACTGTGGGGAGTTTAAAATCTACATGCAGGTCCATGTCACGGACGTAAAAGGGAGCTCCTGAGACCCTACGAAGGAACCGGTTTTGGAGTGTCTGCATTCGATGCAGATACTTGGGTTTGGCGTGCGCGAAGACGACACAAGCGTAGGTCATGATGGGACGGATTACAGCCTTATAGAGACGCAGTTTGCACCGGAGTGACAATTTGCTGCGTTCTGTAAGCATGAATTGGAGCCTACCGAGAGCGAAAGCGGCCCGCGAACGGACCTGCTTTATGTGCTCTGCGAAACTGAGGTGTTGGTCGAGAGTGACACCCAGGTACTTGGCATGCTTCGCCCAAGGGATCGGCTTGCCGTACATGGTGATCGGATTAGGGGGGTTGGGGAGGGCCCTACGAATTCTCCTAAAGAGAACAGCCTGGCTTTTATCGGGGTTGACCTCGATTCTCCATTTCCGGAACCAAGCGCCTAGGGCGTTGGCCGAGTTCTGGAGAGTCTGAGCTATAGCTGGCGGACTGATCCCCGTGTAGTAAATGGCCGTGTCATCGGCGAATAACGCCAATTGGGCCTTTTTACTCTTATTGGAACGCGCTGCGTGGGCGCTCGTCTTTTATAGGTGCCGGCGATGACGAAACGGGGAGCGCGGCTACGTTCCGTTCTCCGCACCTTCCGTTGGTACACTTGCGCGTGTACAAATACTATTAGGATGAAATAACTGCAAAAAGTAGGCGAATTGATTTTATAATTTAGTTTATTTGAACATTTTTTTTTACAATTTGCGATTTATTTTAACCTATCAATATTTATATGATTTATGGGCACTAGCCCTACCCATGTGTTAAATTAATATCACCATTGTAGCGCCAAATTGTGTGTAGGTAACTTATGTCACTTATGATTTGAAACAACTTTTCCAATTTAACCCAAAAATATTCAGTGAAAAAAAAGAGCTGCGAAACAAAAAGTTGCCAGAACAATCGTTGTTCCTTTTAATGAACACGTTCACCTAAAATTTCAACGTGTTTGAAGCACCACTCGATCTGTACTGTTTGGAGTGATAAAGATGAAAAGAAAGACAAAAGTTTATGCATTGCTGAACAAACAAGCTTAACTAATTTAAAATTGGAAGTCTTTATTCTACCTGCCAGTAATAAAAGCTACCTATTTCTACTACAGATTTTTGTTTTGTTGCACAGTTTATGAATTAAAAACTATTTCCTTTTGTCCTTTTTAAGGTCGACGGCACTACAATCTAAGTTCAAATTCAAATTTATTTTGAGAACATAGGGTAAAATTATACCCTATGTTCTCAAAAAAAAATTATGGGATGCCCGGCAGAAAACCTCCACGTGTGCCCGGGGACTGGAGTTCCTTTCTGGACACGTCCGGGGGGAAGGCCAGTCTTTGGGCCGGTGCATCCTGGGGTGCGGGCAGCGACTTCCCATTTGGGCTATTTCCCAGTGGGTTCTCGCTGTCCGCATGCTAATGTTCTGCCAGGAGGATCGCTCCACACCTGCCGCTCTGAGTAGCAGAGCGGGCCCGGTGTGCACTTACCCTGCCGCCGGGCAGGCAGGAGGGGCAACCCTCCTGTCACCGCTATAATCTCGTAGCCCCGGAGACAGTTACGGTCATGTCTCTGACTGTTGAAGGGGGTCGAGGGTCTTGGCTTAACCGCCCGGACCGCGAGGAAGATAACCTCTATAAAAAATTCCCCAAACCCCTAAGCGGCGGCGCACCGTGAGAGGGGTTGTAAGCTTGACTGATGGGTAGCTTGGTTCAGTCGCTAGTGCGGACCACTTTATTTGAGCCAGTACAGATTGTAAAATACTCGTGGGAACAAAATGGAAAAATTTATTAAAAATAAACCCAAACCCAAACCCGACGGAGAGGAGAGGAGTGGTGCGGGATCGGAGTCCGATCCCGCATCTGGTGGTGCGAGCACGGGAGGCTCGGAGAGCTCCCGCCGTGCCAAGGAGTTGGCCGCTGCTACGAGGAACCGCAGGTTCTTCGCCAAGCGGCCAAGATCAGAGGACGGCCAAGGGTCGTCATCTGAGGGAGAGCTGGCCTCAGCTCGCAAGATCCCCACCAGCAAACGGGGGGGGGTCAGAGAGCGAGGCGTGGGGAGGGGGCTCACTGCCCGGGAGGCCACCGAGCTTGAAGAACGTCCCCAGAGGGACGTGGAGACCGGTCAGGCGGTCGCCTCGGGGCCCTCCAGTGACGAGGCGAGTGCGACTGGCGGTCCCAAGGCGGACCGCAAAGACGAGTTTGCGGCGGTCGTGGAGGCCGCTATCCGGGACGTGTCCCTGAAGAGGGTTCGGGCCTCAAGGAGCAAGGCCATCGTCTCGGCTACGGCCTCCATCCTGGCGGCGGCTAAGGAGGCTGGGTGCGCCGGGCCCCCGGCCAGCGAGGTGGCCGATCTGCGGGCGGAGGTGGCACGCCTTTCGGCCGCCATGAAATCCCTCCAGGAGGAGAACGAGAGGCTCCGCGCAGACCTGGCCGGCCTGAAGGCCACCACTAGTCGCAAAGCCCCCCGGGAGGAGAGCCGCCCGCCGCCGCAGCAGCTACAACAACAACAGCAGGGGCCAAGCCAGACCGAGCCGGCGGAGAACCGGGTCCTGGACCTAGTACGCAAGGAGCTGGCCTCCTTCCAGGCGCAGTTCCGGGAGCGGTTTTCCGTCGTGGAGGGCATAGTCTTGCGTCCCCCCCTGGCGTCGAGAAGAACGGACTTGGGTCCGCAGACGACCTCGTACGTGGCCGCTGCGGCATCTCCCGCCCCGAAACCTAGGCAGACAGGTACAGCCCTGGCGCCGGCAAAACCGGCACCATCCGGCAAAGCCCTGACGCCGGCCCAGGCAACAACAACAACAACGGCCACAAGAGGGAAAAAGGGCAAGAAGTCTCCTCCGGCGCAGATGGTTAGGGTCCCAGAGCCCTCTCCCCGGCGCCCGGAGCCTCCCGCGACCGACGCCGAGTGGCAGGTGGTCGGGGAGAAGAAAAAGGCGGCCAAGGCAGCGAGGCGGAAACAAAAGAAGCGGCGCCGCAAGGAGAGAGCCGTCGCGGCGAGACTCCGCGCCCCAAAGACCGCGGCTGTAGTCATCACACTACAGCCGGACGCGGTCAAACGGGGCGTCACGTACCGCGACGTGCTCACAAAAGCGAGGGCGACGGTGGACCTCCAGGAGCTGGGGATCACCGGGGGCCTCCGGCATAGAGTGACGGCAACCGGCGCTCGCATGCTGGAGATCCCCGGTGCGTCGAGTGGCCCCACCGCTGACGCCCTAGCTGACAAGCTACGGGCGTCCCTAAACGCGGAGGAGGCTCGGGTCTCCAGGCCTGTGAAATGCGCAGACATGCGTATCATGGGCCTGGATGACTCCGTCACGGAGGGAGAGGTGGTGGCCGCCGTCGTCAGGACGGGCGGGTGTCTCGCCGAACAAGTGAAGGCAGGCACCATACGCCCTGACTTCACGGGCATGCGAACCGTAACGGTAAGCTGCCCAGTGACGGCGGCCAGCAAAATTGTGGAGGGCCGAAGACTCCTGGTTGGCTGGGTGAGCGCGCAGGTCAAACTGCTGGAGCCCAGACCTCTGAGGTGTTACCGTTGCCTCGTCGGGCACCACGTCGGTGTCCAATGCACCTCGGAGGTGGACTGCAGCACTCTGTGCTTCCGCTGCGGTCAGCCCGGTCACATGGCCGGCTCCTGCAACGCCGCGCCGCACTGCGTCGCATGTGCGGCTGCTGGCAAGCCGGCCGATCACCGGGCGGGGAGCAAGTCCTGCGCCCCACCTGCTGCAACCAGGAGAAGAGGCAGGCCCTCCATCGCCGTCGCCACCCCCACCGTCGCTACCGTTGCCGCCGCTGCCGCTACTGCTGCCGCTGCCGCCGCCACTGCCACTGCTGGGGGCCCCTCACAGGGAACCCAGGGGGGGATTAATATGGAGGAGTGATGGCCCCTCTCCGCCTCCTCCAGGCGAACATCAACCACTGCGCCTGTGCTCAGGACCTCTTGCTCCAGAGCATGGCGCAGTGGTCGATCAATATCGCCGTGGTCGCTGAGCCGTACTTTGTCCCGCCCAGGGATAACTGGGTGGAGGACCTGAGCGGCTCAGTGGCCATAACTTCGTCGGCCGCCGCCGGCACCCCGTCCCTCGAGGGTGTCTCGAAGGGACAGGGGTGCGTCGCAGCACGGTTCGGAGAGATTGTGGTAGTAGGAGTGTACTACTCTCCGAACCGAACTCTCGCCGAGTTCCACAACTCTCTCACAGAGTTGAGTGTCGTCGTCTCCAGAAGCCATCCCTTCCCCGTGCTAGTGCTCGGGGACTTCAACGCCAAAAGTCTGGCCTGGGGTTCCCGCTACACGGATGTGCGGGGTAGGATGGTGGAGGACTGGGCTCTGGAAGCAGGCCTAGCCGTCCTCAATCGGGGTTCTGTTCCCACGTGCGTGCGGATGCGGGGTGAGTCTGTTGTGGACATCTCGTTCGCGAGCCCCGCTCTGTCACAGTGCGTCTTTGACTGGCGCGTAGTAGAGGAGGTGGAGACCTACTCCGATCACCGGTATATCCGGTTCGACGTCTCCACCCAGACCTCAAGCGCGCCGGTCCGACAGGCCCCGAGTGGTCCGCGGTGGGCGCTGAAGCAGCTGGACCGGGAGCTCCTCCTGGAAGCCTCGATCGTGCATGCCTGGGTTTCATCACCGGTCAGGCCTGCCGACATAAACGACGAGGCAGAGTGGTTCCGGGAGGCCATGTCCGAGATTTGTGACGTGGCAATGCCCCGAGTCCGGCCAGGATGCGCCCGACGTCAGGTGTACTGGTGGTCGCAAGAGGTTGAAGTACTTCGCAAGATGTGTGTCGAGGTGCGCCACCTGTACACCAGGCACCGCAGGCTCCGCATTCGCCCTCCGGATGCGGCAGCCACGGAGGCGGAGCTGTACGAGGGGTACAGAGCGGCGAAGACCGCCCTCCAAGAAGCTGTCCAGCGGGCCAAGGACTCGGCCCACGAGGAGATGGTGGGGACTCTGGACAGAGATCCATGGGGGCGCCCATATAAAATGGTGCGGAACAAGCTCCGCACCTGGGCCCCCCCACTGACGCAGAGTCTCCGCCCACAGCTGGTGGAGGAGGTGGTGAGCACTCTGTTCCCTTCACGCGGGGAGCACACTCCCCCGCCTATGGCTCCGCCCGAAGCGGACCACGAGGACGACGACGACATCCCCGAAGTGACCGAGGTAGATCTGAGAGCGGCGGTAGGAAGACTCAAGGCCAAGAATACCGCCCCAGGACCCGACGGCTTGCCTGGTAAAGCCTGGGTCCTGGCCTCAGGGGCTCTCGGGCCCCGACTGGAGGCGCTCTTAAGCGCATGCATGGAGAGAGGCCAGTTTCCGCTCCGTTGGAAGACGGGGAAGCTGGTCCTCATACAGAAGCCAGGGCGCCCTGCGGACTCTCCGTCCGCATTCCGGCCCATAGTGCTGCTCGACGAGGTCGGCAAACTCTTCGAGAGAATTATTGCGGGCCGCCTCGTCGGGCACCTTGGAAGGACGGGGCCGGACCTTGCGGACTGCCAGTTTGGCTTCCGCAAGGGGCGCTCGACGGTGGACGCCATCATGCGCGTTAGAGCCCTCACGACGGGGGACGCGGTGTCCCAGGGTAGGGTCGTCGTGGCGGTGTCACTCGACATCGCCAACGCCTTTAACACCCTGCCCTGGAGTTGCATTAGGGAAGCACTCCGGTATCACCGGGTGCCGACCTACCTCCGTCGAATAGTCGGGGCGTACTTGACGGACAGAGCCGTCATCTACCCCGGTCGCGATGGGGAATGGAACCGGCGAGAGATGTCGTGCGGTGTCCCGCAGGGATCGGTTCTGGGGCCGTTCCTGTGGGACATCGGTTACGACTGGGTGCTGCGGGCCGACCTCCCTGACGGCGTCAGCGTAGTTTGCTACGCTGACGACACGCTGGTCCTGGCGCAGGGGAGGTCGCATCAGGCGGCGGCCGACGCGATGACACGCGGGGTTGCGATAGTCGTTGAGAGGATCCGGCAGTTGGGTCTCGAGGTGGCATTGCACAAGTCCGAGGCCATGTACTTTCATGGGCCTCGGAATAGGCCACCATCGGGATCCCAACTTACGGTAGGAGGGGTTCACATCGGCGTCGAGACCACGATGAAATACCTGGGTCTGGTCCTCGACAGCCGATGGAATTTCGTGGAGCATTTCCGACGTTTGGCCCCCAAGCTGGAACGGACTGGGGCCGCCTTCAAGCGGCTCTTGCCCAATTTGAGGGGGCCAAACGCCTCCTGCCGGAGGCTTTACGCGGGAGTCGTGCGGTCCATGGCCCTATACGGGGCCCCGGTGTGGGCGCGTTCATTGCGGCGACGAGCCGCTCACTATCTGAACGCGCCCCAAAAGGTGGTAGCCATTCGGCTAATCCGGGGGTACCGCACGATCTCGGGCGAGGCGGCAAGCCTCCTTGCCGGACTGCCGCCGTGGGATCTGGAGGCGATAGTCCTCGCGCGCCTGTTCGAGTGGCGCGCGGAGGTACTAAGCCGGGGGGAAACTCCGTTTCCGCAGCAAATTGCGGCGGAGCGGACGGACCTCCGGCGCGATCTCATGGCGGCCTGGAAGCAGCGACTGTCGCAACCCAGCGCAGGGCACGCCACGATAGTGGCGGTAAGGCCCCTCTTTGAGGAGTGGCTAGAGAGGCGTCACGGCGCCCTCACCTACCGCCTGACGCAGGTCCTCACCGGACATGGATGTTTCGGGAGGTTCCTGCACATCATCAGGCGGGAGGAAACGCCCGGGTGTCACCACTGCGAGGATCGCCCAGAGGACACGGTAGAGCACACGGTGCAAACCTGCCCCGCATGGGCAGAGCACCGCCGTGTCCTCGTAGAGGCGATCGGCGGCGGCGACCTCTCGCGCCCGGCTCTGGTGCAAGCCATGGTCCGGGGTGAGAGGGAGTGGGAGGCAGTCACCTCCTTCTGCGAAAAAGTTATGCTCGCGAAGGAGGTGGCGGGATGGGAGAGAGAAAGGTCCTCCCGTCCCAGCCGCCGCAGGAGACGCCCCGGGCGTCGGGAGCCACGTGACGACTCCCGGCCACCGTAGGCGCGGGCCTGCGGACGGTGAGTAATGGGTGACTCACCGTCCGATCAGCACCAGACCCGTGCCGGACGGCGCGCGTATATGTTCCACGCGCGCCTCAAAGAGATGTCAGCATATGAAGGGGCCCCTCAGGGCCAAGCCTGCCGGGTAAGCGGGATTGTCCGAAAGGGTTACCGCTACCCCGGAACATAAAGGGCTACGGAAGGAACATGGATGGGTTTTAGTCAGTAAGAGTCTGACACTCCCTTCCGCTCCACCCAGAGCGGGAGCAGTCATTGGATGATTTCCCAGCCTTAAAAAAAAAAAAAAAAAAAAGGGTAAAATTATACAGATCTTTTTTTTTTTTTTAATGTTGGTGCAGGTGCCACCATTAGGATGAAAACTGACGAAACTCAAAAAACTGTCTTTTAGGGAAATAGCAAAACAAGTTTTTAAATTCTTAACACCTCCACAAAATAATAGACGAAATAATATTTCGTCTATTATTTTGTGATTATTTTCGTCAGTGACTATGTTTGTGCTGCAAATTATAAAAAAGTCGTTTCACTATTTTCGTTTTGAGTCATTTTTATGACGATAACTCAATTTTTGTATTTTTTTTAATGGTGTCGTTTTCATTCTAAAGTTGCGACATGTCCCTTCCGTCAGAAAATAGCTAAGGTAATAGAATGACATATTAGCAAAATAAAGTCACAAGATAAATAGATGTCACAATTTCATGCAAAAGACTAATAACTATTTACTAGAAATAATGTGTCAATAAATTAAGACGGTTAACTTTAAATCTTTCAGTACTATCTGAAATCTACATTATAACTCGCAATAAAGCTACAAGAACATTTTCAAAATTGCACACCGCGTGTGACTAAGCACCGGCTTAACACATCCACTTAAGATGACCCCTAGGTTCTACCAATTCCCATTAGGTCGCGGGTCTTGACAAACTGGTGGGTAATTATCAAAATTTGTTTTCGAACGTTTGTAAACATTTAGCGGTCGGTAAGTTCAAAAGTTTCATCTAATGTATTGAAACTTTAGTGGTTAATTACACATTATTCTTAGGAAAGTTTGAGCTTGAAAACTCTGTTGGAACATGGTTTGGAAAACATGAAAGTTTGCTATGAAATGCCGAGTTTTCTGTGCTACATAGCCCTTGTTGTATGGCTGCCTACGGCGTGAGTGCTAAAGGCAAGTAATTATTTGCTTTTACTTCGACTTCCATGACGATTATTATGATTTTGAAGTTTGCGTCGATCAAACACACCGATAACTATTAGGAAGGTCATGATTTTAGTTTGTAATAATCATTTTTTACTTACTTAAAGCTATTTCTTTAATAATATTCTTATCACGGACATTTTTGGGACAAAAAAAAAACATATTTTTGAACTCGAATTTAACCCAATAGATGTTCGCCTATTAGGAGCCGTTTGCTTATATAAGAGCTTAACGATTTATTCGGTTATATTTATTGTCATTTCGAGACAATTTTCTTACCTACCTATGGGGTTCATACGACATTTAAGGGGTTAACGCTTTTTCGTTTAATAATATTCTTATCAGGGAAATTTTTGAGACAGAAATATAAAAAAAATGTGATATTCTCATACTCTTTAAAGTATTTATTTCGATCAAATGATTTCCAGGCACTTTTGAACTGTAACGTTGGTCTGTCAGAAATGTGAAGCTAGTTTACGGAGGGCATTATCGCTGTGGCAGGTAGGTACACTCGCTTCGAACCGCTAGGGGATGTATTAAGCTCTTATCTTAAAACAGTATTTTACGGGACAAAATTGTTATCTATAAAACCCGTAAGTATCCGCAAGTGCAGCCGTGCAGCCCGCAAGGGAAACATGCCAGCAGATAAAAATAAACGCAATGCAAAAAGAAAATAAGCTGTTTTCCAATAAGTAAGTAGAGAGAGACGTTGCTAAGTAAATTTCGCTGTATAATCTACTAAAGATTCATTCGATTTTAAAGTGTCGATGGTAAGAAAAATATAATTGGGTATTTGACAGGGTAGTCAATAACGTTTCTTTCCCTTTCAGACAATCCCGCTGACCCGGTAATCTTCCGCCCTAACAGGCCCCTTCACTAATGCTGACATCTCTTTGAGGCGCGTGTGGAACACATACGCGCCCTATCCTGCTGATTCCCATAACATGCAGCCTAAGTGATCTCTGCGCTGTCACCGACGACGCCGTAAAAATGGCAATGTTTTGGGCCATCAAGATCTGAAATACAGTCATGCCAGCGAGACAAGGAAGAAAACTATTATAACAACAATG